>CM032449.1:121640805-121968305 GCA_019049505.1 Pachyrhynchus sulphureomaculatus | reverse complement strand
GGATTCTCTGCAAAACTCTGTTCAGGCTGTTTATGACAAATTGGGTCATTGTCTCGCTGTTACCGACATTTTGAGCAATTGTTACCTTAAAAATAATTAAGTAAGTAAAAGAACCCTTACCTACAGTAGAACTCTAAAAATGTACCCCTACTTGAACAATTGATGACTCCTTTCAGTAATCTAATTAATCTCCTCACGCGAGCGAGATGTTTCACAAAAAAGAACCCTTGCCTACTTCTGAATTTTTTTTACAAGAAATAACCCCAAATTAAAAAAAAAAATTGCTGAAGGGTGTTAGTTTTAACATCTGCAGGAGTAAATGGGGCATATGCCCCCCCTGACCCCCCTTTGGCTACACCATAGATATATAGAGATACATTAGAACAATAATTAAATAAAAATAAGGTACATATAACGAAAAAATAAAATAGTAATAAGATTTAAAATAGAAATGGAAAGTTTTCAAACAGGAAACAAGCCAGAATTTTTAAAACCTAAATAGCACACTCTGATTCTGTAAAGTATTTGAATGGTAATAAAAGTATTATATCTGTTTTTGTAAAAAAAAATATAGATTAAGTAGATATAGAGATGTTCCTAATCTATTTATGAGATACTCTTATATAAAAGTTTTAGTTAATGCTGTTGGTGCTGCACCAGTATAGACTACTTTAATTATATTATTAAACTGTTATGTTACATTAAAAGTATAAGCAGCAGTAGTTCATATTTCTGGAAAACTGCGATTATATTTTAAAATAATTTAAATTATATTCATTACAAACTGCTAAAAAATAAATTTAACAGTATAGATTATTTCTATTTGTATGCTGCCCTATATATGAGTATAGTTACAGATATAAGCGATAAAAAAAGTATAAGTCATAATTAGTCAAATTAATACAACGTACCTGAAGTTCTTATTATATTCAATAACATTTTCGCCAACACTTATAACCTCTATTCCTGCTTGTTTGTATATTTTTTTGTATAACAACGGATCTAATGCTGCTTCTATGTCTTCTCCAACACTTTCCACCTAAAAATATCCCTTCTGCAGGTAATATACCTTTTTTATTATTGATGTACTAAATGTTTGTATTTTCTCCAATAATGACTTTGTTACAACACTAAGAAAAAATTACAAATTGTACTTTATACACCTTTTAAGATATAAAACCATTATATTTGTAATTGCTTGTTATAAGGTTTGCTGTCCTCGCAATGTACTCGGTAAAAGAAATGGCAATGTACCAACCATATTGAGGAAGAAGCTTGAGATTTTTAGTCACTTAATCTCAACAAAACATAAATTTCTTCTAGAGATTGACATAGTAATAACACAGCCCCACAAAAAAAGTGGGGTATACTTTTGATGCGATATATCAGATCCGTAGTATTTTTGCCCGCTGATCACGAATCTGACGTCAGAATATCGCCATCACATCTCAATTTTTTTCTAACCTCAAAAAATAGGTAAAAAAATAGTAAAAATTAAGAAAAATATACTCCTAAAAAATTGATTCAAGCTTTTTCATGAATCCAAAGATGTATTAATATGTATTCGGACACGCTAAGCTAATATTCATCGGTTGGATTGTGCCATACAGTTCTGTTTTCTTTCTAACCTCAATAAATCAGACAGATATAGTGCTTCTCGAATGCAAAAACGAATTCAAATTAAAATTCTACCGATCCTTACCAAATTTGGTACACGGGGATTTTTTGGGTCGCTGATCACGAATCTGAGGTTGGATTTGCAAAATTCAAGATGGCAGATGATTCGCGCCATTTTGAACGCCGAGAAAATTCATCGGTCGATTTTTATTCTTCTACCTGCATCCAGGGCACCTCCACGTGGTGACGGTAGGCTTATCCAAAGATGGTTCAGAGCATCTTGCTTCCTTTTTAAAGAAAAGACATTTACTTAAGCCAGAAGCTACGATTTCTTATTATAGAAACAGAGATGAAGAATTTCGAAAATATTTCACAATGGACGAGGAATTGTCACTTTCATATTGTACCGATGTAAAAGGTCTAATGGATGAATTTCAAAATAACTCATACGATCCTGAAGAATGGAGACTGTTCATTGATTCTTCTAAACGGAGCATTAAGGCAGTTTTGCTGTATAATACCAACGTTTACGCTCCCATTCCGATTGCTCATTCCACAGTTATGGAAGAGCAATATGAAAAAATGAAGCAGCTTTTGATAAAAATAAAATATGCTGATCATAACTGGAAAATTTGTGGAGATCTGAAAATTGTAACAATATTGCTTGGCCAACAGTCAGGGTTTACACTTTATCCCTGTTATAAATGTCTGTGGAATAGCAGAGACAGGGAACGTCATTATAAGAAAAAAATTTGGCCAACAAGAGAATCGTTCACTCCTGGTGAAAATAATGTATTGTTTCCACCATTGGTAGATCCAGGAAAAGTTCTTATTCCCCCGCTTCACATTAAGCTTGGACTTATGAAGCAATTCACGAGAGCATTAGATACAAACGGCCCATGTTTCAAATATTTGTATAAAAAATTTCCGAAATTTTCTGAAGCTAAAATTAAGGCAGGCATATTTGACGGGCCACAAATAAGAAAATTGTTTCAAGATTCATTATTTGTTGAATAAAGTTGAAAAAGCTGCTTGGCTTAGTTTTAAAGAAGTCGCAACAAACTTTTTGGGAAATAATAAAAGTCCTAAGTACAAAGAAATAGTCGAGAAAATGGTAAAAAATTTTCAAACATTAGGTTGCTTAATGAATTTAAAATTACATTTCCTGGACTCCCACATCGATGATTTCCCAGATAATCTTGGTGGCTACAGTGAGGAGCAAGGGGAACGTTTTCACCAAGATCTGAAAATCATAGAAAATCGGTATCAAGGACGATGGGATGACCATATGCTAGCGGACTATTGCTGGTCGCTAAAAAGAGAAACAAGTCCTCAAAAGCGTTTGGGCAGAAAGCCTTTGAATAGGTCATTCGCAGAAAAAAAGAACAAGATACAGCCAAAAAAAGGAAAGTTAGGCGCGGGTCTAACCTTCGCAATTCTAGGGCTTAAGGGTCTACTATTTGAGAGTATATGGTTTTAAAAGTCCTGGTTTTGAGTTTATTGGGTCTCATTTTTAAAGTTACAGGGTTATTGAGGTCTATTTTTTGAGGTTACAGGGTGTGAGAGTCTAAGGTTTCAGGGTTTAGGGTTTAAGAGTATCAGGTTTGAGGATTCCCCAACTGTATACCAAATTTGGTAGGAATCGGTTGGTTTTCAAAAATTTTGTCCGCCATCTTGGATCCGCCATTTTGAATTTTGCAAATCCGACCTCAGATTCATGATCAGCAACCCAAAAAACCCCCGAGTACCAAATTTGGTAAGAATCGGTTGAATTTTAATTTGAATTCGTTTTTGCATTCGAGAAGCACTATATCTGTCTGATTTATTGAGGTTAGAAAGAAAACAGAACTGTATGGCTTAATCCAACCGATGAATATTAGCTTAGCGTGTCGGAATACATATTAATACATCTTTGGATTCATGGAAAAGCTTGAATCAATTTTTTAGGAGTATATTTTTCTTAATTTTTACTAATTTTTACCTATTTTTTGAGGTTAGAAAAAAATTGAGATGTGATGGCGATATTCTGACGTCAGATTCGTGATCAGCCGGCAAAAATACTACGGATCTGATATATCGCATCAAAAGTATACCCCACTTTTTTTTTTTGTGGGGCTGTGATAATTAACCCTCCTCTTCACTAATCTTTTACCTGTGGATAATGTTTACCGTTGCTGTAGTCAGAATTCAATATAAAAAGTTGTGAATAAAGAGGATATGGAGATCTCGTAATATTAGGTTACAATAAACATTGTAATATCAAATAATTTACTACCACCACTACTGATGACCAAAAATGCCAAGGTTCGATCACCGCTTTATTTTATCTTAAATGCAAGGTGCATAATTGACTGTCAAAATACAAAGGAATGTTAGACTTGATATACAGAAATAAAATACAAAGAAAGCCAAGAAAGTGACTTCACTTTTATTTTGCAAACTAAACCGCAATTAAATTAATTGTACAAGAAAAACTACTCCTCTGTATTGCTGTATGAGAATATAAGTATAGCGATAACAGTATGACTTGGAAGTGTATTTTGAGGGATCTTACATTCTATTCGAATTGTTGAGACATTTTATTGATTTCATGTTACTTTTTTTTATCGAACAATATATTTTTACCTTTTAATTCATTGACTAGGAAAATTTTAGTTGAGGTTAGTTCAGGTCGAAAAACGACCGTTTTTGACTGGAAAAAACGGGTCCAGCTTCGTTCTCCGGTATTGGTGGCGTCTGCCTTTTGCAGGTTCCCTCTTATTTTATCAAGAACAAACTAAATTTATTGATTTTATATGGTTAAATGACAGTCCATTTTTGGATCGACGTTTTTTTGGCCTTAAAGCTAGGTTTGGTCTCGGCGGCGTCTGCCTTTTGGGGCGCTCGACTTTTATAGTGACAAATGTTACTTGATTCAAGTGGTTAAATGTATTTATTTTGGATGTAGTATTTTGGGCATTTCAGGATACGGGGGCCGCAAAATCAACGTTAAAGGCTTTTATGCGACTCGCCCGATAAAATGAACAACTAGGCAGACGGTTAGCCGACAGGTTAAAATTTCTGGTCGCCCTTTGTTACTCTTATTATAATATTAAAACATCAATATTTTAATTAAAAATAAACTTACAAGAGCAGGATATCCTAACTGAACACAAGCCTCAATTTTCTTCATATAATCAGGAAAAGAAAATTTGACTACTTCCAAGTTGTTTACTTTTTCCATTTTTTTAATCCAATTGCTAGCTTGCGCTTGGGGATCAATAAATAGTGACCATCTTCTGGAATTATCCATTATAATACCTGTTAAATTTGACACTTTACTAAAAATTTGATAATATGTATATTAAGACAAAAATTTATTTGTAAAGTTATTTACCCAGTACTTCCGTTGAAAATACAAGTTGTAAAATTAATACAGAAATTTGGCTTTCTGATGCTCAAAATAATGATTACTAGCTAATGTTTTAAATAAGGGAATGTTACCTTATCGTGAGATATCAATTAAAAAATATTTTATCCGACTCTCATGTCCTAAACCCTTTTTAACACGTAGGCTGAAAAGTTTTTGGTCTTGCTACTTAAAACACATTTTTTTTTTGCAAAATTCGACTTTATTCATCAATATAGTCTTCTTCAAGAGCGGTACAATCAGTCCAACGCTTTTCTAACATTTCTATACCTTTCTTGTATGGTAGAAGGATTTGTCTTTGCCTTTAAAATAGTCCTCAGTTTCGGCGATAACTTCTTTATTGGAACTAAATCTCTTTCCCTCGAGCATTTTTTGAGGTCTGCGAATAGATAATAGTTACTGGGGGCCAAATCTGGAAAATATGGTGGATGAGGAAGCAATTTAAACTCAATTTATGCAGTTTTGCCATCGTAACCATTGACTCGCGACACGGTGCATTGTCTTGATGAAATAGTACTTTTTTCTTGTTCATTTGGGGTCTTTTCTTTGCGATTTCTGCCTTCAAACCAATAACTTTATATAATATTTGCTGTTGATGGTTTTTCCTTGCTCAGTATAGTCGATTTTTTTTTATGGGTTTAGCACACGTGCTGCAGGGAGGTCCCTAAAGCGCTATAGAAGCGACACGTGTGCGGAAAAAGCGATTCACGTTGTTCTTGAATGGCTGTAAATTTTACTCGGTGGGAAAAACAGTCCTGAGCAAATTATTCCAAAGAGATGATGTTCTCCATATAAAAGACTGCTTGAAAAGCGTTGTACGAGGAGAAACAAGCTCAACCTCATACGGATGTGAAGTATCAGCGCGAGGTGTATTTCTAACATGCACCGCTCTGGGAGGAATTAAACGGGCCACATCCTCCCAACACTTTCCATGAAAATACTTGTAGAATAGGCTTAAGTCGCCAACCGTTCTTCGATATTCCAGAGAATCAAGGCCGCCGGTCAGTTCCTGGTCTCCAATCAGACGAACAGCTCTTTTCTGAATAGAATCCAACAAATGCAGTGTACGTTTGAGAGCGGAGCCCTAACCATGGGAGCAGTATTCCATAGTTGGTGGAATTTGAGCTTTGTAAAGAATTAACAGTTGTTGTGGAGTGTAAAGCTTTCTGGTTCGAAATAATATTCCCAACTTTTGAGAAGCTTTCTTGCTATGCCTGTAACATACTCATGCCAGGACATATTTGCTCTCTAATTAACGTCCAACAAATTGAGTGGCGATGTTAGAGGTATGGAGTGCCCCGCTATAACTATGTCGGGTTCAGCAACGTTAACTTTTTTAGAAAAAACTGCTGCCTGGGTTTTTGTAGCGTTAAATTCCACTTGGTTACTGTCACCCCAAGATAGAATTTCTTCCAGGCTTTTGTTAAGTTGAACAACTTCCTGCTGTCTGCGGACACTCGCCTGAGCAGCCGATGTCCGAGCGTTCAAAGTGAATGAAGAGATAAGCGTACTGTCATTTGCAAAGCTGCAGATTGGATTTCCGGTCATTTCGAGTAGATCGTTAATGTAAATGAGAAAGAGAGTAGGAGATAGTATGGAGCCTTGGGGCACACCGGCGCGGCGTTGATAGTAAAGGTGTTAGAAAGAAATCCGTCGACCGCCACTCGTAAAGAACTCTCACTGAGGAAACATGAGAGCCACAAACAAAATCTTTCAGACATACCATAAGAGCGTAGCTTAGTCAACAGTCCATCGTGCCAAACACGGTCGAATGCCTTGAACATCTCAGGAACAACCGCTCGAGATTCTCGAAAGTGTTCAATTGCGTTATTCCAAACATGTGTTACATAAGTCAGAAGATCTTCTGTTGATCTATGTTTACGAAAGCCATATTCGTGATCGCTAATAATGTTGAATTCTTCAAGATATTTTAGAAGATGTTGATTGATAGCCTTTTCCATGACTTTCTATATTATTGAAAGCAGTGCGACTGGTCGGTAGTTATTTGGCAAGGTCTTCTTGCCTTTTTTAGGTATCGGCTGAACTGTGGCACACTTCCAGCAGGAAGGAAATATTCCCTTTCTGTAGGATAGATTGAAAAGTCTACAGAAAACTGCTGTCAGTTCTCTCGCACAGTTTTTGAGAACTATGGCAGGTATTCCGTCAGCGCCAGAAGCTTTTTTGGTGTCAAGCTTCATTAAAATACGTTTTATGATACGCTGTCTGAAGACAACATCGGGCATCCTTGACTGCACTATGGGAATAGTAGGTCGTGTTTTTCCTTGAAAATGGACAGTAGAATATGAAGCAAAGAGTTCAGCCAACAAGATCGCTTTTTCAACAGGTGTCGTTGCAATATCTGGCCGTGTGAGTGGTGGTGGATTTGGTGAAATTTTGTCTGCCTTAGCGACTGACCAAAAAGACCTGGAATTGTTGGGACAAGCGAGAAGTTTGTTTCTAATTCGCCGATTGTGTGCCTCCTTGGTTTCGTCGATAATTTCTTTGCATCTGTTCCGGGTACGAACAAAGGTGTTACGATTTATGGTGTTAGGATTTTAACGTCATCGTCGATAGGTAAGCTGTTTAGAAGCAACAGCTTCTTTGCATTTTGGGTCAAACCAAGGCTTGCCGTTGGGAGGGCATTTCTTCGAAAAAGGAATGTAAGCTTCCATACCAGCCAAAATAACATCGGAAACCTTCCTGGCGAAGTCAGATGGGCCGTCAGAACGAAAACAAACGTCTAACCAAGGAAAAGTTCTAAAATATTCCATGAGATCCTCCCACTTAGCAGATCTGTAGTGCCAAATCTTGCGCGGTTTAGGCGCCTCTCTGTCACTTATTGGTAGCTAAGTTGGGAATGTGGAATCTTTGGCACAATGACACTACTCAGTATATATCACCACTACCCCAAACACTTTATTTTTGCACTCGACGCGCCTTCCGCTAACCATGTTAGCTTCATCAGGAGCGATGATTGACTGTCACTGACTGTGACTGACAGTCAATTATCGCTCCTGATGAAGCTAACATGGTTAGCGAAACGCGCGTCGAGTTTAAAAATAAAGTGTTTGGTGTAGTGGTGATATATACTGAGTACTGATTGGTAGGATATTCGATGTTGAAAGCAGTTTACGGTCGGAAGAACTTAATGGCGAATTTACGGTGACCGTGTAAATCTTCGGATTGGTGGTTAAAAACAGATCAAGAAGACTGGCGAACTCCCCGTCTCGATCAGGGATCCGTGTTGGTTCGTCAATAAGCTGAGTTAAGCCACAACTCATTGAGAATGATTCAGCTTCACGACCTTGTTCGTCGGTGGTATTTGAATATTTAAGCCAGTTGATGTTGTGGACATTAAAGTCGCCCAGGATGACAATTTCGGCATTTGGATAGTTAATTTGTAAATAATCGATGGTGTCTGTAAGAGAAGCGAAAAGTGTTCTAAAGTTTGCATCACTTGGTAGTCGATAGAGGATACAGATGAACCTTGTGGTTTGTTGAGTCGTTATTTTTAACCACATAACAACAAAGTTTTGGGGCTCCATAGCCTCTTCTTGTTGGCAAGAAAGGTCGCTTCTGACAAAAAGACAGATTCCAAAGTTACGCCTAAATCGGGAATAGAAGTTGTACCCAGGATAAAGATAGTTGACTGTGCTGGTCGATGAACTGACCTTGGTTTCACAGAGAGCGAGTACTTGAGGTTTATTTGATTGCAGGTGTTGGTGCACTGAATTTATGTTCGTGTTTAAACCCCGTATGTTGCAAAAATCCATTTTAAAATTATGATCTTGGCATGCCGACGCCTCCGAACCAGCCCCAACCCGCAGATCCGAACAAGCATTGTCCGGCTCACCATGCCCGAGCATTTGGGCCGGGATCGCCGTTGAAATTATTCCATGCGCATCTCAAAATACAGAGGCCAAAACCTTCCCAGCTGACTGTTGTGTCTTTGGTCGCTTCGGGCTGTTTTCACCGGCTGCTATTCACTCAGCTAACTGCCGATTTGATTCCGGTGTGTAGTGGTGAATACATGTTTCATCCATTGTCACATAGGGCATGAAAAAATCCTTTTTATTGCGCTTAAACAGGTCCAAACAGTGCTCAGATTCATCAACACGTTGTTGTTTTTGGTTCACTGTGAGCAAACGCGAACAGAGGTTTCTCATACCCAAATGTTTGTTCAAAATATGACTAACACATTCTTTTGATATCTTTAGGGTGTCAGCTATCTTACGCAATTTCACTTTACGGTCATCCAAAACAATTTTGTTGAATTGTTTTTGATGTTTTCCGGTGTAACCACCTCGTTTGGGCGTCCAAAGCGTTTAGTATCATTTGTATCTATACGACCGTGTTAAATTCAGCATAAATGATGATTTTCCAGAGGCAGAGACCCCGTAACACTTATCAATCCGTTGCTTTACTTGAGCGGTATTTGTTCCCATTAAAAACAGTGTTTAATCAATATACGAAATTCGATTTTTGTTGTATCAAAAGAAGCGTCACTAAAACCACTGAAACTTGTAAACTAATTATCGAAATGTCATGAAATTTTGACACGTATCGTTTGAAAGTTGGTACTTCCTAAAAATCATATAGAAATTTTGAAAAGTGCGACATCTATATATAAGACCAAAAACTTTTCAGCCTACGTGTTCTTTATAGGTGGCTACAAATCAAATAAATCTCTGATCGGTGGAAAATTGTCTTCTTCATCCCAGTTGAGGCATGATTCATTAATCGGCGGATAAGGTGGTGTGTATCCGAGGATTGGAAGTGGAGACGATGGTTTCTATAAATCATCAGTTGTAATATCATCAAACCGAGTTTTTTCCGATAATGAAGCGTCATCGTCGACGAAATACTTATCTTTTTCTTGATAATTACTTTGTAAAACTTCATCGTCAATGACGCCAATGTCACGATTCATATTATTAATTAAAGTAAAATTAGTGTAGTGAAAAAAAAACTACTGTGCCTTAAAACCCTAAAGGACCAGTGTTTTTCGTTAATAAGGTTTTAATTCTATTTTTAAACATATTTCAACGTCTTCGCAGCCTTAGCTATAATGGTCTTACTAGATTACTGAAACTTGACATAATAATTGCCACAACTAGTTGGCGATATTTTATAGAAGTTTTTTGACGGACAACATACAAATAAAAATGTGTGATTATATACAACTTCCCGTGGGTTTTATAATTGTAATTTTATAAAAAAAATATTTGTGATTGTTCAAGTAACATTAAAAGTTCAACATTCAACTAAACAATCTAACTGCAGCTAATTAAATCTCGTGTGTAGTGTCAATTGATAACATCTTATTTACCATTTTCGGTGGAAAAATCATCTCGTGGTAATCCACTAATGTACCACTGTTGTACTCTTACATCTGATCCTAATACGTTAACCATTTCATATTCAATAGCCGTTGGTATATTAAGTCTTTGTACATATTTGTGCCAGTCGGCGACTATTCTTTGCCTAAATATACTGTCAAATGGAGATAAATACGATATAATACCACATGATAATAGGATATCTCCTGCCAATCCATCAAACTGAATCTGAAGGGCATCGGCGCATGCAGTCCATCTATCCTTTTCTCCACCTAAAATATTAAAAAATATCGGTGTACTTCATTTACATCGTGTTGAAAAATTACGACGTTCATTTAGAAACATTTGGCGCGATTAATCTCAACAGTTACATATTCCATTTCGAGAAAAGTTAACGGTCCTTCTTATATTCCAAGTCAAGAACAAATTTTTGAGGTGACATATTAGCTTATTCCACTTTTTTGTGAAGTTACCCTGTAGACTAGGAGGTGCAACAGTTTTCATCAGTGTTAACATTTTTTATCGGGTTAAATGGGTAAAAGTACAATAAAAATATATAATCGCCATTCTTTTGTACTATTCACTTAATAACCTTTATAATGTTTTTTATTGTAATATACATACTTTTTGCAGCGCTCAGGTGTATGTAACACCTTAAAGGCTTAAGTGGCAGTGTATAATTAAGATTTTCCAATATATCTCGACCGCTGTGACCTCAAATGCTACTATAATAAGTAATCACTGCCTTATGGGTTTTATATATATATATATATATATATATATATATATATATATATATATAAAAGATGTATATACTGTATATAGAAGATTAGTGTTTACCTTTATACTACTACAGAGGTAACGAATCTTCAGTATTGGTTTATTTAATCTTAAACGCACTAAATTAAAAAGGGAAGTATAAAATTGAATTATAAAAAACCAGTAACAGTAACGAATCATAATATTTAGAACAACATAGGTTAGGGTTCATGTTTTTTCCAATATTATTTCTGAACCATCATACACTGGAGAAGTTTTTATCGTCTGAAAGGTTTTTTTATAATTCTTTCGTCGCATAGTAGGGCAAAAAACCCGAAAAATGGGAAAAAAACTTCCTAAAGTACTTCAGTAAGATCAGTTACTTATTTCCGGTGCCAATTTTAATGTATTTTTTCGTGCTGAATCGAATAGAACAATTTTTAAGTCGATGGGACCAACTGGCTACATGCTATGCCAATTTATTTAATGTTTAATTCAAAACGTGATTTTTCTGACTAATTTTTGAAATTAGTGCAATTTTTAATGTATTTTCGTGCACTGGGATGAACTAATGTGGAAATATACCAAGAATATTATTTCAAAACCAGACATTTTATTTCGGTAGGAACCAGAGATCACTTACACACGATTTTTGTATGGAAATGTTCTTTAGAGATAATGAATTACCGTATATATTATATTACCGATTTTTACTTCCATGAAAATGGAAGTATGGTGATAGTTTTTGTTTTCCTTGGATTTTGAAGAGTAGCTCCACTTGCCTCTTATTTGTTTAGATAGTAGATACTCTGAAATTCGATTTCCCGCAAAGAACATCACCGAATGAGATTTCAGTTGATAGTCCAGTAAACAAGGAATAAAAGTGGTTATTTAAGGAAAAAATTATAAAAGTTTTTTCTTAATTGTTCTTTATATTTTTTTGGGTGCTTAATCCGAATTGCAACTTTGCTATCTCGTAAATATTATGAGCTTTGAGTATAATGCAAAAAAATACGAGAAAAACATTCCCATTCAAAAATAAACTACGAATAAAACATATACATACATAAAGTTCCAACAAATTATGTTCTATACTGTTACTCCGTTATTATAAGTAACACAAGAAAATTTCTTTCCTGAAATGACCCCTGTTTACTGGACTATCAACTGAAACCGCATTCGGTGATATTCGGTGACGTTCTTGGCGGGACATCGAACCTCATAGTATCTACTATCTAAGCAAACAAAAGGTTCTTTGGAGGCGAGTGGAGCTAGTTTTCAAAACTGAAGGAAAACAAAAACTATCACCATACCTGCATTTTCGTGGAAGTAAATAACGGTAATATAATATATACGGTAATGTACTCATGTTCGTGGCATGATTGCTTAATTTTGACGAGTTCCTTGAAGAATAAAAACTATTGAAAAATGTTATAAGAAATTTAGAGTTCATATCTCTAAGGAACATTTTCATAAAAAAATCGTGTGTAAGCAGTGGTCTCCGGTTTGGGCTACTTTGTGAACGCTAGGTGAAAGTTTGTCGAGGTAGGAAAATTTGGGATTTTAACTACAACAAAAATTAATAATAATAATATTTAAAAGTGTTTTGAAATTTAGGGTTTTTTCACTGTCCTCCCTCGTCAGCCATGGATACTCCATTTCTCTCCCCAGCATATCTTTGCTATGATACAGAAGAAGGGACAAATATTTTACAAACTAATAATCTTACCGAGTCCACCAATAAGTTTTTGAGCTCGTATTAATTTGTTATTACATAAATCCACGCTGTCTTGTAATTCTGTTTGTTTTTTAATGGCTTCTTCTAATTTTTCATTTAATTCAGCCAACTGTTTCTCCAATCTTTGAACTTCATTTCTTTTTGCTGTTAACATTTCCATCATTGTTGCAAATTCTTGTTCAGCAGCTGCAAGTTTAGCTTTCTTGGGAGCAACTATTTTATATACTTTTTCGTACATATCCATAGCTAAAATATGCAAGTGGTTAGTTTTTTGACTTGACTGAACGAGATGAATGCATGTAGTGAAAGACATGTAAATGCATTGCCAATGGAAAAAAATCGGAAAAATCTAGAATAACACATAATAGTTTTGTACCTCGTGTAGGAGGATGCGCTGTGGTTTAATACAATTTTATTAGTCCGGTAATTCATGGAAGAATTCTTTTTTATAATTAGATTTTAATCATACAGAAACTGGTTGTCAAAAGTTTTATTGAATTTGCAAGTGGGATAAAGTGGCGTTTTTACAGTTCTGTACGGAACATTTATAAGATCAAGTTGAAACTTGACACTAACATAGGAATTGTTGGCCTCATTAAAGTCAGGTAGTTTTGAAAGTTAAATTTTGACTTAAGGGGTTAGTTTTGGGGATGAAGTCTGAAGTAAAAAACAAAAATATTAGGTCAACGAGTGGGGCGTCAAATAAAACTTTATAAAAATACGAGTTCACAAATACATATATAATGTAATACATGCACACCCTTTTTTGTGTTATTTTTAAAAATTGCGAAAAATCGCTACCGTATCTCGAAAAGTATGATTAAAAAATTTTGAAAAAATTTTGGAATATTCTCCACAGAGTGTAGATTAAATCAAAATTATCACGAGTACATAACCTTTAATAATTTATCTGGTATGTTAAAAAACAAAAATTTCAAGGTGATCAGTTTTCAGTAAAGATCGGAAAAAAACTCATTGAGGTGTGTTTTGTGAAGTCATTGATCATTTTATACCTTCGTAACAAAAATTTTTGTTCTAAAAGCAATCAACGTACCGAACACTAATTGCGCATGTCTGGTTTGCACTTGGCTTGTTTCTTTTTATAACAAAATCTACCTTTACGAGCCTGGTGATTACACTGGTCAACAAAAAAAAGAAAATTGCTTGTTTCCTGTGATTTTTTTTTTGTTTCTATCTCAAATTGACGCGTATTTTTTAAATATGGCAACAATTTTTCTCTAACAGCTTTTGTTTTTCAGTTATAGCTAACTACCCTCATTTACTATTTTTACTTAGATTTTCGTTTTTTATTGGACACTAAAATATATTTTGTTGTTGTTTTAGATATGGCTTCGTCAAGAAGATGTTGTGTGCTTAATCCCGATTGTTTTTGCTATATTTGTGGTGAATATATATTTGCAAAATATCGAAAACCTATATCGGACTTTGTGAAAACTGCGTATCATCAATACTTTAAAATAAAATTGTGTAATCAGGACAAGCCATGGGTTCCTCATATTGTATGCCAGAAATGTGTGGTATGTCTACGGTTATGGTCCAGTGGAAAAAGAGATGCAATAATGTTCGTAACACCCATGATTTGACGAGAACCTCGAAACCACCATGACGATTGCTACTTCTGCGTTGTGAAAATAAACGGAATTAACCCTGGAAATCGAAGTAAGTGGTCATATCCTAACTTATCTTCTGCTCAACGACCTGAATTAAAATCACAAGAGGTACAACCCAGCACATCTAAATCTTCTGATGATCCAAATCTCTGTGAACCCGAACGAAATACATCAAGTGAAGACTCTGATTCAGACTACAAATGTAGCCTTTCAGAACCTCAACCATTTTATCAGAAAGAACTAAATGACTTAGTAAGAGATCTGAACTTACCAAAAGAAGCTTCTGAAATTTTAGCATCTCGTTTAAAAGAAAACCGGAAACCAACATTACATTTTATCGTACCCGAGAAAAAAATCTGTTACCGTATTTTTCTCAAGAGAAGGATTTAGGTTTTTGTAACGATGTTGGTGGTATTTTGCAGCAGATGGGATTAAAACAGTACCAACCTAGTGATTGGCGTCTTTTCATAGACAGCAGCAAAAGAAGTTTAAAGTGTGTTTTGCTTCATAACGGTAACAAGTACGGATCTATACCTATTGCACATTCGACGACTTTAAAAGAAGAATACGTAAATGTTTCTAAGGTTATGGAAAAAATTAAGTATCAAGACCACAAATGGGATCTGAAAATGGTTAACTTTCTTTTAAGTCAACAAGGGGGGTACACAAAGTTCCCTTGTTTCATGTGTCTCTGGGATAGTCGTGACAAACAACACCATTGGTCACAAAAAGTTTGGCCAGTGCGGGAAGAGCTAAAAGTTGGTACAAAAAATGTTATAAACGTGCCTTTAGTTAGCCGAGACCGCATCATACTTCCACCACTTCATATTAAACTCGGCATAATGAAACAGTTTGTGAAGGCGCTTGACAAAAGTGGAGAATATTTTAATTTTCTTTCACGCAAGTTTCCAGGATTAAGTTCAGAAAAATTGAAAGCTGGTATTTTTGATGGGCCACAGATTAGGCAACTCGTGAAAGATCCTAATTTTGTCAAATCAATGACTGAAGTCGAATCCAAAGCTTGGAATTCATTTGTTTTGGTTATGAGTAGCTTCCTAGTCAAAAAGAAATCTGACGACCATGTCGAGCTTGTCGAGTGCATGCTATCGAACTTGCAAGAGCTAGGGTGCAACATGAGCATAAAAATCCACTTCCTGCACTCGCATTTAGACCGATTTCCACAAAATCTGGGTGATTTTAGTGAGGAGCAGGGTGAAAGATTTCATCAGGATCTTCGGACAATGGAAGAGCGTTATCAGGGGCGGTGGGACTCACATATGATGGCAGACTACTGTTGGAGTTTGCAACGAGATCTACCTAAAGTCGTTCATTCAAGGAAATCTTATAAAAGATCATTTGCTAGTGTTCAATAGAAATTTTGTTAACATAATGTATTATTTTTTTGTATTTTTTTGGCAAAATAATAAAACTGTATATTTCAAAAGGTAAAGCTGTTAGCAATCTCCCAGTATTTTTTTCATAGTCAGGGCCATAGAAATACCCAATAACAGAAAAAAAAATAAAGGAAACAAGACTTGTGTTGACCAGTGTTATCAGTAACAGGAAAAAAATAATATACTTTTAATTCCATTGGAGTAACGCAAAATGAGTACAAATACAAAAGAATAGGACACGTCATAAAATTGTAGTATTCTTATACTAATAAAAATACTATATAGAATTAAAACTATTGTGCTGTGATGACGATGACGTGCTGATAGCAGAGAATGGCGCCAGTGTTAAGAAACTACTGTACCATTTTAACGAAACAACAAAAATATTTAGAAGGACAATATCAGCAGTAAAACAAAGCATATAAAAATACCTAAAACACCGTATACAGTAGAAATCGGACTCGAAATATCAAAAACATAACAAACCCGAAGTAACCTAAATCACAATAGTTTGCAGAATTATGGGTTAGAAAAATAAGCGACAACTTTGGACATATATCCAAATTGGTATTATAAATTAGTGGGTTTTGAACAGAAACACAGAATAGTACAAACATAAATATGACAGACGAAAGAGTAGGTAAAATCACAAAAGACTGGTCACCAGTAAAAAGGAGAATCATGAATAGACCCCGAAAATGTAGATACGACAACTTCAACAATGTGACATTAGTGAAGGCATTCAAAAATGAATTTTCACTACGATTAGCTGTATGAAAACATGCGCGTGTGCTAAGAGCTTGTGCACGTTCGTTTATTTATCCACATCATTGCTGCAAAAATTAACATACTGACCTGAATTCTTGATATAATACTCGTAAATGTATGAAAAATAAGCCGACTTTTTAATCAATATTAAATTTTTTCAACATAAGGTTTATTCATTGTTAATAACAAATTAAACAAACATTTTTATCAAACGACTATATCCATAAGAAGCGTACAAGTCCAAAGAATGTTTCTACACAAAAATCAACTTGATTCGTTGATTATTAACAAAAAAATGAAGAGTTGATTATTGCGTTGTAAATTGATTTTGTCCATCGGTCTACGCGTTCGCAGCTTTATCCTCTCTCCTGCCTACTAGGGAAACAGGGGTCACGGTAGAGACAGTTCTGCAATCCGGTGCCTCAATTATCGCAGAAACCTAAAATCCAGTAAAACTTAATTTGTCCAGTATTTTTTTCGCAAACACACAGTTGAAAAGTAAGGCTAATTTTTACTTGCCCGTACTACAGAGTAAATTAATTCAAATATTAGAATATAATATAGTTAACGATATATATTATAAAGTCAGATACCAATTACAAAAACAATTAAACCAAGAAAGGGTCTAAGAGACAACTGACATTTCTCTTTACATAATATTCCTGTTAAAATTGGAAATAATGAAAAAATAACATAATTTTCAAATTCCATAACTTCACATTCCTAAATAGGACTTATAACATAATATGTACAAAATAATGCCATTTCTTCAAACCCTTCAACTTTTTCTATATGTGACCCTCCCCGCCTGAGTAGGGATTGTACCCTTTTTTATATTCTAAGGATATCGGCGAAGATGTCGTAATATCCGTCAACGTTGTCCAAGTGCCGAAACATACATTTTTGTATTTCACAGTACCTTTTAGACAACGCGGTAGTGCCGCCACGGACGTTATTGCATTTCTGCAAACAACTACTACCTATGTCCGTGGTATAATAAATTAATAAGTAAGTGTACTGAGACCTGCCGTGATTGAACTCAAAACCTTCTGCACCGAAGGCAAGTACTACGCCACGGAGCGACAGGGGTAGTACTTACATTTTCAACTATAAAAATTTGTCCTTTTTTTTTTAAAAAAAAACTAGGAAAAATTCTCATAATGCTATTAGAACTATATTATTGGCATTTACTCCTTCCATCCCTCCTTTCTATGAAGCAATATCGCGTAAAATATAAAATAATAATATGTATTCCATTTTACTTCAAGTATTATATATGTATTAAATTTGAAATCGATATTTCACTTTCATACCAAAATCGACAGACAGATAAATTGAAATATATGTTTTTCGTTATCTAGGAAAATTTAAAACTCTAGGAGGGCGACTTTTTTATGAATACAAGATTATCCTTAGCGAGGGAAGTAAAAAATAGGAGATTATTTAGAAAAATGGTAAAATAATTTATACAGAAAATACTAGTTACTAATTCAGTTTCAAATTGAAATTTCAAATTTCAAAATATGACAAATGAATACATATCTCGCATCATTCTATATATGGTTAGAACGTTACGTTATGAGTAAATTTAGTTAATTTCGTCCAAAAACTATGAAAAATCTAAATATTATCGTGAGTATTAACTGTCCCTATTGTCTTCTCCATCTCCTGAATCGACATCGCTAAAAGGACATTTTTTAGTTCCCAATTTAAGTTGTCCACATAAACCAAATTTGAAATTCATATTTCATTTAGTTATCACGGCCACACAGACATTCTGATAAAGATGAGAAAATGATTATCGAGATCTAGAGACTTAGACTCCGAAGAAATGGATAAATTTCAATATGTAGTTTTGTAGAAATACTATAAATAACTGTATATCTATTGTAGATACTGTTTTTAACGAAGATTTTAAAAATTGTAAGGGGTATAGTTTTCAAAATAAATCACTTAAAAAGGTATATACCCATAAAAGGTATGCAATTATTTATGATGTGGTTATTCCTTTTAAATAAATTGCTTTTTGTGATCAGTTAGTAAAATAAATATCTATAATTATTATAGTTATAGAAACCCAAATTTGGCGGGATTAACAATACCACTCAAAACTGAAAATTAATCCCGTGAAATCCTATTGTCTTTGTTGAATGGTATTGCTAATCCCACCAAATTATAGTTACTATCAGTATCCTCCCCGCGCTTTTTTCTTTATATTGTTAAAAAAGAGTTTTTTTTCTTAAATACAAATGTACAGGGTGGTCCACTTTTAAAGGTAAACCCCTTTATCTAAAGGAGATAGGCGAAAATTGATGTCGGTATCTGAGACTCAATTTTTATGATAAACTCAATGGTGAAAACTGCATATCGATATCTAGTACTGTTTCAGATATACAAGGTGTTTTTCAAAAATCTGCATTTTGGAAAAATGTTTGTAATTCTTTTCCTATTGAAAATTTTTGATTTCTGTAAAAACATTCTCGAAGCACTTTTTTACGTGGAATTCAACAGTAAGTTACATTTTTTTACAACTAATATTTTAATAGTTATTAACGCAAAAAATATATTTTTTAACTGGGATACCCTGTATATTTTTCCTTATTCGAATAGAGCTTTAAATTACCATTCTAAAAATATAGCACACTTTATATTTTGCTTAAATCTACTTCGAAATATAAAGGTTTTCAGTTTTTACGCGAGTGGTAAATGCACATTTTGTGAAATAGGCTTTGGACGGAGCGGCCATATGGTTTAATTTAATTGTTTACTCGTAGTTGTCAAATTTTACTTCAGAATCAGTTATTGAATTGTCAAATAAATCGCAATGAAGTTTGAAAATTACGAAAAAAAAGATAGGCGTCAACCATTCAAGGATATATTCGCTCAATTGCGACATAACCTAGTTAATAGTGGCCAGTTTAAAAAGAAACGACCCAAAAATTATGCAACAAACAGGGATAAGGAGTTAGAAGAAATAGTAGTTTTTGGAACTATCGGAAATAATCCCAACACTTCAACCCGACAGGTAAAAGAATCCCCTGGACTACCAAGAACTAACGTAAGTCGTACTTTAAAGAAGCACAAAATCAGGCCATATAGGACAAGAAAAGTTTATCACCTTAGAGGCGGAGATTTTCAACGGCGTATGGATTTTTGCCAACGGTTTCTGGAGAATTGTGACCATGTTCCGAATTTTTCATTAAATTGCGTTTGGACAGACGAAGCTTATGTAGGCAATGCAGGTATTTTTAACCGTTCTTATACGTGGGCACAAGAAAATCCTCATTTAGTTGTGGAGCAAAGAAATCAAGGCAGATTTGGATTTAAGGTGTGGTGTGGGCAGGAATTTTTAGAGGCAGGATTATAGATCCATTTATTTACCAAGGAACACTCACCTCTCAGAGATATTTAGAAATTTTAAGGCAGCAAATAGAACCTCTTGTTGATAAACTGCCGTTAATGGACCTTAGAAATATATTTTTTCAACACGACGGGCACCCCCTAATAACGCTGCAGTTATCAGTAATTTTTTATCTGCCATTTTCGATAATAACTGGATAACCAATCAAGGTCCGAACCGTTGGTCGGCAAGGTCACCGGATTTAACACCCATGGACTTCTAGCTCTGGGGAAGATAAAAGACCTCCAGGCAAGAGTTAGAAGTTGCAGTGATACAAAGTTTTGAAGCCCTCACTTCTCTTGAACTAATCAACTCGGTAAGAAATGTCCAGAAAAGTACTAAAGTACTATAGCATTTAGTAAATTTCAATGTAGTTATGACTCTTAGAGTTAGTTCTGGGAATTTTTTTTACGATTTGACTGCTATCGGTAAACAATTGATGTTGCCGCTCCGTCCAAAGCCTACTTCACAAAATGTGCATTTAAAACTGACGTAAAAACTGAAAACCTTCATATTTTGAAGTAGATTTGCGCAAAATATAAAGTGTGCTATATTTCTAGAATGGCAATTTAAAGCTCTATTCGGATAAGGAAAAATATACAGGGTATCTCGTTTAAAAAATATATTTTTGCGGTAATAACTATTAAAATATTAGTTGTAAAAAAATGTAACTTACACTGTTGAAATCCACGTGAAAAAGTGTTTTGAGAATGTTTTTACAGAAATCAAAAATTTTCAATAGGAAAAGAATTACAATCATTTTTCCAACATGCAGATTTTTGAAAAACACGCTGTATATCTGAAACGGTACTAGATATCGATATACGGTTTCACCATTGAGTTTATTATAAAAATTGGGCCTCAGATACCGACAACAGTTTTCGCCTATCTCCTTTAGATAAAGGAGTTTACTTTTAAAAGTGTTCTAGTTGGACCACCCTGTACATATTACCTATTCTATAAAAAATTACGGCAAAAGAAATATTACTAGCTTCTTAATTGAGAATAGTTTCCTTCGTGCTGGAAATTGGGTGAGCGTCCCAACAAACTCACTAAATATGTTTTGAGAAACGGATTATTAATGTATTAATAAGGCTTACCAATTATCCATTTACATAAGCCCTCCGCAGCACTGCTGGCTTTGGCTACAATAGCGGGCTTAAAATCTTTAAGTGAAATATATTCTTTTCGCAATTTGGCCATGATATCTGGTTTAATATTATCCTTATCAAAGTCTTTAAGAGACTGTAGAAAATTCATGTCTCCCAAAACTCTAAAAATGTGTTATTTTTATATTTCAGTTATTCCATAAAAAAATAATGCTATAAAAGTTCCATCTAAACTAGAAATTTTAATGAAGTCATAAAATAACTATAATAAAATTTTAAGAGTTGATTTTTTTTTCAGTAAGTGTTTTTTAGAGGGTATACTATAAAAGTATTTATATAGGTCAGTCAATAAGTTTTGAAAGCGGAAATGAAACAAGATGAATTAATGAGTCGAAATACATTTATTCTTTAGTATAATCTCCCTTAAGCTCAATAGGTTTCCTGCGATTTTCCAATTTATTTATCTATCTTTGAAGTGGTTTTCCGGAAGATCTTCAAAATACCAATCTACTGATGCTATCACCTCATTATTTGTTGAAAATCTTTTGAGGCTTGGGAATAGATGGAAGTCAGAGCTAGATCTGGCTAATAAGGTGGATGTTCTAACAATTCGTACTTTAATCCAACCAGTTTTGCCCTTGCCAAAGCACTTCTGTGCGCAGGTGCATTGTTATGATTAGAGATGAGTCTTTCCTCCGCAAACCGAGCCCTTTTTCACGAATTTTCTCATCCAACTGATCCAAAAGGTTACAATAATACTCTCCTGTGATTGTTTTACCGGTTTGAAGGTAATCAATTATAAAATTCTTTTTGCATCCCAGAAAACTGCAATGCCATAATTTTTTTGGACGACTTTGACCACTTTGTCTACTTTGGAGCTGAACAATCGGGCTCAGTCGACTGAGCGGTTTGTTGCCTCAATTTAGGATTTCACTGGTAAACCCAAGACTCCATAATTACAAATCGATGCACAAAATCAGTTTTATTCTTGGTGAAACGAGCCAAATGTTGTTTAGTTTCCCTCGAGTGCGTTTTTGTTCCGATGTTAGCAAATGCTGCACCCCTCTAGTGAATTGCTTTTTCATATCCAAAACATTAGTTAAGATCTTATGTACTGATCCATGTGAGATGCCTATAGCCTCAACTAAATCATCCACGGTTAATTGACGGTCTTCCATTCCCATATTTTCTACTTGCATACAGTGACGGGTCGTGATGGAATTTGGTGGAAGTTCACATACCTCACAAGGCTATGTTGTATGTAGCATTATGAGCCAATAAGAGCGTGAAAACACGATTTCCAGATACCTCCTTATTTTGAAATTTTATCTATCTATTCATACCCAGAAGACATTTTAAAATTTTCTAAGGTCCATGGCCACAAACGAAAATCCCTTACCTAATATTAATTGAAAATGCTAAATGTCAATAGGTTAAACATAATATCAAATATAAAATCACTTACCCATACAGAAGGTCTAACTATAACAGGCAAATGGGCGTGGTATATTGACACATATGTATAAACGCGAACATAAATAATATACAACACTTGATAAAAGAAAATGCAGTCCGTACTAGAAATATAGCAAAATTCATTGTTTTGTTTAAAACTTCTAACTATAAGCTGAACATTCTAAACAGAATGTTTAAAAGAAAAGTCCATACGGCGATTTTTTAAATTTGCAAATTATTTAATCACTAATTGATTAAAATCATTAATATCTTCTATCATTTTCTTTTCTATTGACAATATTCCCAATGCTGAAAGTCTTTCTTCATTCATGGTACGTCTCAAAAACGACGTAATTCTTTTTAAAGCTTTAGCAGTTGTCATCGGAATGGTAACAATTAGCTGCAGTAAAGTGTATGTTGCGGAAAATATATTTTGTAAATTATTTTCGATTATAAATCGCAAATAATGGACCCCTCCTGGCAAATTTCTAAAATCTGTTCGTTTATAAATAAGTTCAAGCTCAGTTTGTAATCTAATTTTGTCCAAATGGATATGCCTGAATTATATCATTTAAATAGTGCGACGGGAATTTATTTTAATTCTCCGAGAACTTAAAAGACATAAACAGAAGCGAACTACTTAGATGACTATTAAATGAAAACCTTTCCTTAATTTGAATTAATATATAATCACATACTTCTTTTGCTGCAACTACTTTCGTTAAATAAGGATCTTCTTTACGTCTTTTATTCTGAAAATGAACTACATCTTCAATTAAAGTAGGAATTTCTTCAGCATTTTGTCTTTCAGTTGCTATACATTTTTCAAATATATTAATTGCTGTGGCTACCTGTGCAGGATCAGAAGTCGATTCTTGCAAATTGTTATATAGGATACCGGCATGTGGCATAATTTTATGAAAAAAATGTTAGCTAGAATATAAATTATGCATCGTATAACATTCTACGGATTGTAGAGGCTTGATTAATTGTGATAGATTGTTTCGAAGTATTTTCTACCTTTTCCATAAATTCGATAACTGCTTCTCTGTTCTCAAAATAATATTTATAGCTCTACTTTTAAAAAACCACCGTGTCGTAGAAGTTTTTGGAATATGGCAGCGTACAACTTCATTTAATATTTCAACCCGCTGAGAAGAATTTGAAAAAAAATTCGTAATATCGGTTATGTTAGAAAAGAAAATATGTACTTCTGCATTTTGACTACTTGCATGAGCTAAAATTAAATTTAATTGATGAGCATAATAGTGAATATAATAGCCGTATTTATAATCATCTTGAATAATTCTGTTTACTTCACCATGGCGGCTACTCATAACATTTGCTCCATCATATCTTTGTGAAATTAATTTATTTGGTGTACCTGTAACTTTGAGCAAAATGTCTTTAATACTATTTGCTAAACTAATTGCATTATGATCTTGTGGATTCAAAAAAGCTCAAAAACGTTCAGTTGGAGTACCGTCTTTTAAAATGTATCTTAAAACTACTACTATTTGAAACTTACAAGAAATATCTGTGGTCTCATTTGCTATATTATGCGTGTGCTATTTCTTTATACATTCATGGCAAACTTGTAGCATGCAATTTAAAAATTCGTTCTGAATTATTTTTGAAGCACCTTTTTTAAAGCCAAATCTATTTCTGCACTAGAATTGATTAGACCTTTGAAAATGCCCGGATTTTGCGAATCATCCCTTTCATCGTGTCCTCGCAAAGCTAATTCGAAACATCCACAGAACTTTATACAATTTATAATTTTCGACAAAACGTCGTTTTTCAATACATTGTCATTATGTTTTTCGATACCTCTTCTGTAGGCACTATCCAGTTGTTGTTTTATATCAACTTTTCCCAAAAGTCTTAGTTCTAACTGCGAATTTATATGAACCTGCGAACTTTTATGCTTTTTAATTTTTTTGTGATAAGTGTGCTAAATCGACTACCCCACTTTTCAGCCAACTTGCTTCAGTACTTTCAGATGCAAAGAGCAAACATGGAAAACAAAAGAAGCTGTCTTTAACACTGCATCCGCATACTCATTCATGTTTTTCATATAATTCACTTTTAAAACTTCTTTTGAACTCGCGTTTTTGTCCCTTACTTATTTAAGTAATACTTAGATTCGGAATCGGTTTTCCCGCAGCTTTCACTTTAAGTTTGTCTTCTAAAGGCAACTTCGAAAAATGTTGTTTTAAATAATTCATTGTATATTCAAAGTTTCTTTTAACGCCTAATAATTTACTACACCCCGGCTGTGCATCCATTTTTTCGTTGATTATATCAATTATAATCAGTTTATGTCTGTATGTGATTCCATTCACGACTTAATACTAAAAATACACTCTTTGTTGCAAAATATTGAGCGCCAAAACCAAATTTGACTACTCTGACTGGAACCGCTTAGATTAAATGTAAAATATAATCAACACGACGCTTCTATTCAAATCCGCAAGATCACCAAGTCAGTGTGAACCATGAAGAGAGAAAAACGACGAATTTACATCTTCGTATTAGAGAACTCAAAAACATATAAAACGAGACAGCGCCGTAAACTGCCTTGCTTTACATCCAGTTCTTGTAGTATGTGCGCTTCAGTGACAACTCGAGGTTTAACTGTACGTAAAATATTAGGGTTGTAGGGAAGGTTCACTTCTTTAAAGGACGTTTGTATGACTAAGGTATAATAAAAAATAATTTGCATTTTGCCTTGTTGTTGACAGGGGGTTTACGAGCTCATGTGCTCCTCTAGAGCCGCCACTGCTGCAACAGCTGTTGCAGTTTTTGGACGTCCTGAACGTGGATCATCACTGATGCTTGTACGATCACGTTTAAATTCTAGAGTCCATCTAAGAACAGCTGGAAATGAAGGAGTCGACTCCTTTAATAGATTAACTAACTTTGCATGAATTTCAGTTCCAAAACAAAAAAATTTTATCACTTCCCCATAATCGATTTTTTACATTATTAAAAAATACTCAAACAAACTATTTTCACCAGCTGATAAACAATGAATCACTTGACAGAGCGCCTTGAAATATAGGATGTGTTCATACAACAGATGAAGCTTCAAAATGTTGTTCAATATTTAGTTCAAGTAATGTTCCATATGTGTCGCTTTCAAAACTTATTGACTGACCATATAAATTTTAGGTTAATTATTTCAAAGAATTTTTTGCGGGTTTTTTGCAGTATTCTTTTCTTTGTGATGAAACAAGTGCAATAAAGTTAGAAGAGATTAGATAAACTATTTTAGACTTATATGGTGTAAAAATTGATGTACATGGTCTCTCACAAATAGGCACCAATTTTTTTTGCCTACCGAGCAACCGGTGGCGTGGACCACATGAAAGCATAGCGTTTCTTGACCATTTTGATGCAACGGAGCATTTTATTAGAACCGAGCGTGTTCTTGTGCATATTGAGACTTTTACAAAAGTAATAATTCTGCTATTAATACATGGTGAAAAATTAAGCGCTTAGTATCATTTACCTAGCGTATAAGAAGTGTTCAATGGATTAATAATAAAGAAACTAATTCGACTTTAATCTAACGTCATTCTGGGCGACCGAGGATAAAGGATAAAAGGATGGAATAGGTTCAGTCGCCAGTAGGCAAACGCAAACGATTAAGAGCCCTGTGCCTAGGAGTTCGTTTTAACGGTTGTGCTGGAATTGAAGTCACCTGATACTACTCAGACGGTCAAGTTCGTTCATCATAGGCTTGAATGCGTTAAAACATTTACTACCATCTTAATCCAAAAAAAGTTTTAATATTTAAATGAAAACCCCTTGAACAATAACGAAAATTATCCTCTTTATACTGCTGGTCAAAGGCACCCTCACTTCAGAGATATCTAATGCATAGACGGTGAAATTTCTTAACATATATCATTCGGTCCTATTATATCTCGGTATATATACATCTTTAATATTCCGTGTATTCATCAACATTTTAAAACTTACTACCTTCTATATGAATTATTTATATGGATATTTACGCGTTCATTTCTAACTATGGGTTATTCCTGTAATTGTACGAAAATTCAACTCCCGACAGCACCAACAAGATTAAAGAATCGCAGCAAATGATAGCCTTGTGCAAGCGTGAACCCTAAGTGATTATCGGCCTACTCATATTATGTATAATGTAGGTATTACATCGTAATATGAAATCTTAACCATATATAATTTTAATCAATAGATAATAACACCTCAATAAGTAATAGCACATTTTTCGGTAAAAATAAATATTTATGTAAAATTTCTTGTAAAATTAAGATAATTTTTAATAAAATTTTCTATTAGCTTTACATACAATTTTCACAGTGTAGCTAAGCTTTTCTATGTAGTTTAAAATATATTTTATACCTTGCACATCGAGAGAGAGAGCTGGATGTTAGGTGAGGGGAGGGCCATACACAATGTACTGACTTATCAGCAAAGATTTTCAAGAATAGAAGAAGCGGATATTTTTTAAGGCCTTGACCACCCATATGCCATATAACTTTCTAGATTGGATGTGGGAGTTACAAAGGGAAAATTTGATAGGAGAGTGGGGGCTTATGTTTTGGTATAAGAAAAGCTTGAACGTATGTTACAATAAGATGAACACTATCCTACAAGAATGTGATACTCACGCCATATCTCAATGTATCCGAAGTGTAGACAAGGAATCATAATAATATATCACGTATATAAAAGAGATAAAATATTCTTTCATACACTATTATGTGCTGGTAATTGAATTAAATACACATTCCCTGTATGTGGTCTCCTGCTTTTGGCGAATCAAGAATCTGACATATTTTACCTCATACTGAATCTGAACAACTCATTTACTATAATCATTTATCGATGATTAGAGTAGTACTTTTGGCCAGCAGTGTAATTGTAATAAGTTTTACCTTTTACTTGGACCCCAGTAATCAAGTAGCATTCGCCCAGTAGATGGATCAGGAATTCTGTCAGGTTTTACTCCTTTCATAATACATACAGCTGCCATTACCAACTTAATTGTATCTGGGGGATTTTTCATAGATTTAACCAATGTAATGTCAGCCGGCTTTAACGTATCTAAAGCAGCAATAGCCTCATTTAAAATAGGCATAGCCTCAGCTAAATCTGCTTCACATTCCTGTTTCAATGCGTGTGCAGCGGCAGCTTGTTTATTGGCTATTTTCTCATCCTTCCTGACAACAGCAGAAATTCTTTCGACAGCTATTGTTTCTTTTTCGATTTGCTTTAACATTTCCGTAGCTTTTTCACTCATACTCTTCAATTGTGGTTGTAATTCGGCCAAGGACTTTTGCATTTCACCAATACTAACTGCTGCGTGATGTAATTTTTCCAAACCGCCTAGGTATCTATTTTTAGCGGTTAATATTTCGTTTTGTTTCTTATTGGTAAGTTCGGTAAATGATCTGATAAGTTCTAAATAAGAAGCAGACGTTACATAAATTTTTCGTCCCAACTTGTTATAAAATTCATTTGCATTTTTTATAGTTTCTTGATGGAAGTATTGACAGGCTATCTAAATTAATGAAAAAAGTGGTTAAATAAGATTTCTATTGAATGACAGAGGACACAAATGATGTGATATACTTGTGATTATTATTACAGACTTACAATGATGCAATATAACACATTTCATCGTTTAATAGAAAATTTAGAATAATAAGACCATGAGAACAGGAGGGTCATTTTTTTTCCGGTAAAAATAAGTTTAATTGTATTAAGAAGATTATATTGGTTGGTTTACAAGCAAGACTTGTCAAGTCATTAGGTATGATTTGCTTGCTACTTACGCCAATATACTACATTCCTTTCAAGTAATCTAATCCGTAATAACATAATAACAAAAGATGCAGTCCTAATATAACAACAAAGATACAAAAAAAATTGAATTTTGTAAATAAATGCAAATAGAATAAACGCGGACTTTTTTAAAAATCAGTATCAACTACTAAAAATGAACAAAGTACGTATTTCAGTACTGTTCTCTTTGTCAATGTACCTCGGATCGCATTTCGTCGTATCAGCCGAACTTGGATCGACAAAAGTCAGTGACTGCTGAAATCTGGACTCTGAAAATTTTTAGTAGTCAGTAAAAAAGCATTTGAAATTGCACAGTCTAGATAGAGCAGTATTATGATTTCATCCTCTCTAGGGTATCACCAGAAGTCTTGGACCTCGAAAAACTTGTGCTCTTTTGTGTTTATAAACAATTTAAGTTTCCAAAAATAACTCCGATTATATATGTCGGATCGAGACAAAAAAACGAACTCTTCGTAATGAAATTTCCAACAGATCCTCGTTAGTTTTAAGTCGCTCAAGTGCGTATATAACCTATAAAATTGAAAAAACAGGCAAAAAACTGTTTTTTGTTCATTTTATTGTACAGGTCGACTAAGTGAACCAATTGGCTTGAAACTTTCAGAAAATATACCTTTTTTATGCCATTTGGTCCAAATGGATTTTTCTTTTTTCAAAATTTAAGTCTCGATGCCTCGAGGAACGTGACAAATGCAGAAATGGGACTCAGCTTACAGTATTAAACGTATCTGATGCTTTTAACATGTTTATATTATTTTTTAAAAAAATATAAGAGAAAAGGGAAAATTCCTGTTAGAAGCCAAATAAAAATCCCATTTATTAACAACGACTAGGAGATATTAAAAATCGCCAATATATACAATTTTAGACATAAATACACTTTCACTCGGATAATCCGGATTTGCATCTTCTTTTTCTCGCTGCAATGTTTCTCCATCTATTAAGAAGAAGCAAATCCGCTGGGGTTACCTCTGGTTGTTGTTCGATATACCTCAAAGCTTTTTCCAAAGAAGCAAAACTTTCTTGATGAGAGATCTTAGTGGGAGACTGTTCATCCACCGCCGCTTCGTCATCGTCATCTGATTTTTCGGTTTCCTGAAAGGCATTCGTTATTTCTTCAATACTCATTTCTTCTTCTAAATCATCTGCTGTAATCCATTCAACAACATCTTCTCTTGTCACATTTTCGTAACCTTTTAATTTTTGCATTAATTCAAATAAACTTTTTTCTTTTTCTTCACTTCACTGTCATCATCTTCACTGTCATTATAGTCCTCAAAATCAATAATTTTCGACCAAGATTTTTGAATAGTAGTAGTCCGTACAGAATCTCAAGCTTGACTTACCCAGCAAATAACATTTTTCAGTGTAACCTTTCTCATCCCATTGATAATATCCTCCTTTTCTGTGTATTCTAATAGATGTTCAAGATATAAACGCCTATAATTTTTTTGTTTTTGAGGATGCCTGGATCCATTGGTTGCATTATGCTGGTTACATTTGGAGGAAAAAATTTTACAATTTCGCCCACATGAAGTCCTTCTCCAGGGCGAGAGGGGGCATTATCCATTAACAAAATTGCTTTAATAGGAAAACGGTTTCTGTTTAAAAATTTAGTCACAGATGGCACGAACTCTTCTTCAAACCAGTTAGTAAATAAGGTCGCATCCATCCATGCGCTCTTCTGACTTTTGTAATAGACTGGTAGGGCTATGGGTGAGATGTCTTTTAAAGCTCTTAGACGTGCAGACTTGCCATCAGTGGGATTTTGTGCTTGCCAGATGCATTGAACATACCATTATAGTTAATCTTTTCTGACTTCGTTTGTGCCCAGGAGCTGATTTTTCCTGTCGAGATGCCAATGTTTTTGATGGAAGCATTTTATAATTCAGACCAGTTTCGTCACAGTTGTAAATTTGATCACATGTGTATCCACAATCTTCGATTTGCTTTTTAAAGTTCTGCTTAAACTTCTCAATTGATGACACATCAGCAGAAAGTTTTTCACCACATACCGTCAGTTGTCGTACACCGTACCGTTTTTTCCAGCGGTCAAGCCATCCAGAACTGGCGGTAAACTGATCTATCTCTAGGAATTGCCTACTAATCATTATTGCTTTCTGTTATAAAACTGGACCTGACAGAGGCACACTTTTTGATCTCTGTTGGTTAAACCACATGAATAAAGCTTCGCTAACCTTTTCATAGTGGCCTGTTTTCATTCATTTTCTTCCTGAGGACGAGGAGGCTTGATTTATACACCACTCTTCTATTTTTGTGCGGTTTCTTTTCCAATTTCCAACTGTTACCTCGCCTACTCCGTAATCTCGTGCAACAACTTTAATTGTTTCTCCTGCTTCAATTCTTCTGATGGCTTTTAATTTTTCTTCAATAGGAACGACGATTCTTTTACGCTTGTTTTGCTCCATTATAATACGACAAACAAAAATTTAGACAAAGCAGTTCGTATTAATTACACTTAACTACCAGAACTCCAACCGAATAAATTATGTGAGTATACTCGTACTTCTCCGTAGTAAACGCTATAACGCACTGCATTCACGAAAATTTACATGCTGAAAGAGTCCAATCCAAGAACATAAATAGAGGAACCCCTCACACGGGCCAGGGGGATTCTCTTAAGACCCCGACGATTTTAAAAGGAAATATGTAGATACATATTTTAGAAGCTCGGTTAATACGCAGCATAGACGTGCGTACCTCGGATAATCAGGTTCTTAGATTGGTTCGGTTAATCCGGAGCTCGGATAATCGCGACTCGATTAATCGGGGTTCTACTGTATATATATATATATATATATATATATATATATATATATATATATATATATATATATATATATATATATATATATATATATTCAACCGTTCTCATCCACTGCTGGATATAGGCCTCCTCTGAGAACTTCCACTGATCTCTGTCCTGAGTGGTGTTAACCTAATTTCTTCTTACTTTATTCCTTTTGTCTTCTGTGGCTCTCCATTCTATTAATCCTTTAAATCATCGATTATCATATCTTTGGGCTATATGGCCTGCCCATCTTCATATGGATTGTGTAATTTTTTGGATGGATTTTTTTGCTTTTATTGATCGCTTGATGACAATGTTTGTTATTCTATTTTTCCTTGTGATACCCAGCAGAGTTCTCTCCATTGCCCATTGTGATACTCTCAATTTGTTTGCAGCCTTTTGTTAATCTGAGTGTCGGCGCCATTTGTGATTACCGGCAAAACCCATTTTCCATTAACTTTCTTTTTTAAGCACATGGGCAAATCATCTTGCAGCTTATCTCTGAGCCTCTCAAAAGCCGTCCATCCTAAACCCATACGACGGCATATCGCACGGGTTTGCTTATCTTTGCCAGTTCATTACCCAAATACTCGTAATTTTGGACTTGCTCCACTTTGCTTTCATTAAATTTCATATTATTATTTGTAACTAGATTAGTCATAAACTTGGTTTTCCGAAAATTAATATTTAGACCCATATTTGCTGATGTTACTTGCAATTTCGCAAGCATTTGTTGAGCATCACCTAGGTTGTCGGCTACCATGACAATATCATCAGCAAAGTGCAAGTGGTTTAAATATTCGCCATCGATGTTTATTCCTTTTCCATCCCAATTATGTTCTTTAAAAGCATATTCTAACATCGCCGTAAAAAGCTTAGGAGAGATCGTATCACCTTGTCTAATTCCACGTTTCACCCGATATTTACTTGTGGATTCGTGGAGTCTTACACTTGCTGTTGCGTTGTTATAAATGAATTCAATTAATTGTCAATATCTGTAATCTGTTCTCGTTTGCTGCAAGACAGATAGTATTGCCGGAAGTTCTACGGTGTCAAAAGCTTTTTTAAAATCAACAAATATTAATACGAGTGGTCTGTTGTATTCTATAGATTTCCTTATAAGGATCTTGATGGTCTGTAGATGATCGGTGGTACCGTATCCACTATAACCTTCAACAATCCGTCGCCACCCAATCTGGTCTTCTCTGGGAGTTTTATTATTTTTCATTTTTTTAACAGAAAGCTTTACTTCTACCAGTGTTACTTCCGGTAATTCTTCTGAACCCTGGTTGATTAATTAATGTATTTACGATTTCGAAGCTTCACTTGTTGACTCTTGTTGTTGACTTGTGTATAGTTCTTTGTAGAGTTCTTGTGCAATTCTTTCCCTGTTTGTTCTTTCATTTCCTTCACTATTTTTAAGTCTTTGTATTTCTCTTCTTCCATCCGTTAATTTCCTTCTGAGTATTTTCATGCTTTTGTTTTCTTCGATTGTGTGTTTTATATTCTCTTATGTCCTTCCGTGTCTCTTTTGAGATTTTCTTATTTAAATTTCTTAACTCCTCTGAATCTGTATTTTATTCTCTTGTTTTAAGTGCCCTTTCCATTATAAGTTTTTTTAGTGTCGTCACTTACGTTTTTTACAGTGACGTGGTTGTGATAATATCAGTGTTTCTATAATTGTGTTGTTCAATGTTTCGACGTCATTTGGAAGGTTATGACTCAATTCCAGGTTTATAGGCTCTATATATTCAACGATATTTTCTGGTTCGTTCCAAATTACTTTCTTCTTGTACGCCATTTTTGTTCTTTCACTTTTTAAGTTTATTTTAACTGTAGCTCTCACTGCTCTGTAGTCACTTCCCACGCAAAATTTGTTCATCACGGTGACGGCTGAGATATTTCTTTTCTGGACTGTTATAAAAAAGTCAATCTCGTTTTTAGTTTTTCCATCAGGCCTTATCCACATCCATTTTCGATGAATTTCCTTTTTGAAAAAGTTGTTTATTACATATAAATCATGGTGATGTAAAAGATTTAGTAGCCTTTGTTATCTCTCGGTCCTACTTTCCAATCTGAACTTTCCTAATGCTGCTTCAGATTCATCGATCTAGGTTCCAATTTTGGCATTGAAATCTCCAATGAAGAAGATATAGTGACATTTTGATCCTTTCAATAACATTTCGACGTCGTCATAAAAGTGGTTGACCTCTTTATCTTCGTAATTTGTGGTAGGAGCATAAACCTGTATTATTTTCATATTGTATTGTTTATAGTGAGTATCAAGTAGATTACACGTTCTGATATTTGTTAATATTCTACATATTGCCTGTTAATAAGGAAGCTTATACCGGCGACTGATGTTTTGGGATCGCAGTTTGTATGGTATAACATATTTCCAGATTTTATTCTAATTAGTTGTTCTCCATGTCTCCTAACTTTACAGAGTCCAGTAAGGTCCCAATTTATTATTATTTAATAGTTAGTTAGCAGTTTGAAATTTGTCGTCTTCGTTTTATGTTTGTGGAAATCTCTCTGTGTTAATTTTCTGTTCCCCTAGAATCCATGGGATCGCCTGAATTGTTGTTAGTACAAGATACTGGGCAATGTATCCTGCTTACCTGGAGTAAATCTGTTTAGAAACTTAACATTTCATTAGAGGGATTTTGGCAGATAATTTATATATATATATATATATATATATATATATATATATATATATATATATATATGTATATATATATATATATATATATATATATATATATATATATATATATATATATATATATATATATATATATATACGTGTGTCACGATCGCAAAGGTAGGGGGTGAAGTCTAAAATGGTCTCTTAGCTGGGGTCAGCAGTGTTCCGTTTATATTGATCTGTATTTTGGACTTACTACTAAACATCCAACAGTTGGCGCGCCCGCGTAGTCCATAACTTTGGACATCAATGCTTTTAATCCAATTCTTGTCTTTTGAATATATTTTTCACGGACTATAAATATTTACTTTGTATACAATAAATCCATTGAAGTTAAAGCACCTCAAAAAAATCACAATCGTGATCTAATGTACTTTGAGTGTAAATCGACGATATATTCCACATAACTTCCTTACTACATACCTTACTGTATGTTTAATTCACAACTTTGTTCTATCAAAAAAGATTTTTACGAAAAACGTAAAAACCTCAATAGAAATTACTGAGACCACAGCGTAGTTGTTATGTAAAATACTCTACTTAATTTTTTAAAATAAAATTAAACATTTTTTTCCGCGAAAAGGTTTGTTCTTATTCTTCCACGTTCTTATTACCCCATGTTCTCCTTTGTGAATTTTAAAGATAATATTACGGTGTCTAAAAAAGTTAAATTATTAAATAAGGCCAAACGGAAGAAGCTGCAATAAATAAGAAATTCTGATTAAAAATTTTTGTTAATTTCTATTGAAATCTCTGAAAATGCTGATGGCTCAACATTAGATGATCTCGCACGTACATCTCTCAAGATACCAAGTTTTTATGCAGAGGATGCGGTATGGTACGGAGAGGCTAGAGAAGCCTTTATTCTTTCAAATACTGCATCAGCATATATTGACATTTTAGGACGTAGTGATTTTTGAGAATAAACACGTATCGAAGAAAGTTTTGATTAAAAATACATCACAATATTAAATTACCTTTACTTTACAAAACTTACCACTGATACAGTTTTAATTTCATCTGATAAGTTAATATCTGACATCCAGCTATTAGCAACTTCCACTAGAGCCTCCCCTGGCCAGAGTTGGAACCAGTCAATTGTACAACAGTTAATAAGAGAAGGAAAAAGTCTTAATCTATTTCTGAATGTAGAACCAACAGGGCTGAAGCATAAAATAATGTGTAATTTTTCTTTGCATCTTTTCGTAAAGAAGAAAAATACTTCTAAAGGACTTATTTCAAGGTTCCGATTACCCCCTAAAATAATAAATAATAAATAAGTAAATATAGGGATCGGCAGAATTTACACATGTTATTTTTATATTATACATGGGAAAATATTACTAAAAAAGTAATTTTATTTTTTTATAATCTAGCAACATTCTCACAAATAAAATAATGAACCCACACACACACATACACACACACACACACACACACACACATATATATATATATATATATATATATATATATATATATATATATATATACATATATATATATATATATATATATATATATATATATATATATATATATATATATATATATATATATATATATATATATATATATATATATATATATATATATATTGTAGCTTATTAAATTGTCCTCAGTTTGTGGCATCTTTTTTTTCTTGTACTCTCGAACTTACCCGCTTTAATTTCCGATACTGAATTGAGTGAACCCTGATTTTAAAAGAACTAAAGAAATTAAACACACACTAGCTCAGTTTTCCTTGGTAGAGAGATATGGGTAAGAGATAATTTTCTTACGTCTTTTTGGAATTAATTTCTATTTTTTAAAAGGCTTTAGCTGTACAAAATTTTGGGCACCATCCATTTTAAAATAGAAAGGATCTAACTTCAGCTAAAAAAATGGAAAAATGCTGAAAGAAAGTATTGTTGGTAAACAAAAAAAATCAGTTTGGTACAGCCGTTCTTGCCCTGAAAAGTAGGATAGGTATTCAGTGAGACACTAGCTTTAATCAACAAAAAAAAAAAGAATTTATTCATGTTTTTTAAAAATAAAAAAGTTCTAACCTTGCAGTTTTACCAAAAGAAATTCTAGCCTAACTAGTAGTTGTTACATTTAAATTTTAAACTATTATAACCCCCGAAGGCGAAAAATCGTGCTTTGCACTTCACTTTTAAGTCTCTTTTGCAGTTAAGGCACTACTCTGGAATAAGTCTATTTTGGGTAACTTACTGTTCTTATTCCTGTTTTGATGGACTACGCCCGATTTCACACTTTTTCTTATCAAACACTTAGAAAGCCTACTACGGCTTTTATTTAAGAAACTGGTACTTTTATTTAGCTCGCATGTTGGTTGTTCTGAGCTTTTTTTTTGTAGCTCAGTCGACGGAAGCCTACTTGGCGACTCTCATGAAAATTAGCCTGTCGGCTAGATGGTACGAAGCCTACTCGGCGACTAGATGGAAAATAGCCCGGCTGCGGCTCGATGGAAAACAGCCTCGATTCAAACTCTGCGGAGCCTTAAATAATCGTGCGACTTTTGCCTGTAATATCATGACGCTCCAATCAAAACTGCGGATCAAACATTTCACCAATCGCGGCCTGGCGGTAGGTTCGGTCCGGAACTCGCACAACACAGTATATACCGAACGTCTTGAAATCTCTGTTTAATATACCGTTCGATACAAAAATGAAAATAAGTACAATTTGAAATGGAAAAATCAGTAACATTACATGGTCTTAAAATCTAGGAAAAAATGAATGTTACATTTACCCCCTTCCAAAAAGAAATAGACTACACTAGTCTATTAAACTTAGGCTACTTATGAAAAGGTACAAAGTGGTACACTATCACTTAATACTAAGGTCAGAACTTAAAACAAAATTACAAACTTCGGACCTTACTACTAGACTTAATTCAATTAAGCACTAATATTAAGTACAATGAAAACCAAATGAAAATCTTTGCATGATCACAAGAATCTTATAACTAGACTTAACTTAATTAAACACTAAGGTTAAGTACATCAAAAAGCAAATAAAAATCCTTGCATGAACATAAGAAATACCTGTCCAGAGTAACAATAGCGGTCTTCTTACATAAAAGAATCAGCTCTGTTATTGTTACCAAAACAAAAAAAAATATAACTTTGTCTAGACTCTTGTCTAAATCAAAAAAAATGAACTGAAATAAAATATGAACACCCCCCTTAAAATATTTTAAGGATTGTCTGAAAATTTTCTATTTCAGCAAAAGAAATTTATAAAAATTCTTAAATAAAGAAAAAAAATAAAAAATGATTCTAGTGCAAACACTTACACTAAAAAGAAAAAGTCTTGTCAGACCATTTAGCACAAGGCCAAAAAAAAAAAATATATCTGGATAAATATCCAGGCAAACGCTCGGGAAAAATCGCTATCAATGCTCTAGCTCATCGCTAAGAGAACATTCCAAATCTAGTATCACTACTAGTCGCATCAGAAAATAATTGCACTCTATCGCGCAATGTCGACGTCCTAAGACATCTAGACATGCTAAAATCGCTAGGGAAAACGCTACATCGCGCAATGTCGACGTCCTGAGACATCCAGACATGCAAAAATCGCCAGAAAAAACCTCGGCTCCTCGCCAAGAAAACACTCTGGTATATCGCCAGAAAAAATCTCGGCTCCTCGCCAAGAAAACACTCTGGTATATCGCCAGAAAAAACTCGGTAAATAGTCCTCGACTACACAAAGTCTGCGTTCTAAAAGAACAATCTCGCCATTAACATAGTGAGCAGCTATAAAAGCTAACAATAACACTATAGGCACAGTGAATAGCTGTATAAGCTAAAATTCACTCTAAACACAGTGAATAGCTATAAAAGCTAAAATTCACCAAACTGAATGATCCTGCTTCAAAAAGCAATGTTCACTAAGAACAGAATGATTAGTCCGCGCGCAACTAACATTCAAGGAAACATTCCCAACATAACTATATGAGACAGCAAGTCTCGAAATAGGACCTCCCTAAAGTCATAATCCTAAATATAGGAGTCCATAAGCAAAACGACTCAAAATCACGCATTTTGAGCACATGCCCTCAGGCAACCAACATACACCGAAATATATACAAAAATATATACAGAAATATATACAGAAATATATACAGGAGTTCAAATCCCAAACTCTTGGTTATGATAACTCCATACTGAGCTTGGTGAAAGCTCTTAGCAAAAGCTAATCAAATCTTCGGCACATCGCACCAAAGTGACAAATCTGCCTAGAAACATGAGCCAGAAAAAAAAACGCCCTCCATCATTCTTCAGGGTGGCTACACAGAGATATAAAATTTAACCAGCATTGCGCCTCTTCAAGTTGCATGAAGAACCCTCGTGTACTGGTCTCGCCCTAGAACAACAACGAAAAACATTCAATCCATCCCACATAACAGGAGACAAACACCTCACCACGATATACTGAAAGGTGGAGACAATAAAATACGGAAATGGTGACCCTGGTGTCCACCAACAAAAGGGAGTAGATTATAGTATCCACTAAACTGAAACGGTGTCTACCACACCACCATAAGTCAAAAAAAAATTTAATCAATAGGGTGTTCCGAAACACACTACTGCCAACAGCCTGTCACCACTAATAGGCTAATTGGAGCTGAGGTCGACTACAGTAGCTAGGCTCTCCTTTGGTTCAAATAGAAATAACCATTGGGTAGCAAAACCCCTAAAGGTCCCAAAGGTTAAACGTGCGCCCCCCATAGACTACCCTTCCAATCAGTCTGTTCCTCAGGAAGACTAACTCCCTGCCAAACGTCGTAACGGCATCTGTTAGCACCCGGTGCATCACAGCCTGTAAAAACAAATAACTCATGGGATACAACCTAAAAGGTTTACAAGGTTAGCTTAACCAAGCTTCTAACGGAAATTTCCAAAAAACGAAAATGAGCTTAAAAAGCTACATGAAGCAAAAATTTCTCTATTTTTCGGTGGCAACGCAACAAAACTTTTGAAGACGACAAGAGCTTTTCCAGCTTAATCAGAAACAAGAAGAAAACATCGTTGACAGCTAGAATATTTGATCATGGTGTTAATCGTCTTCCTAGACAATGGCCTCTAGAAGAAACTGCTACAGGTATCAGGCATAACCGTTTTCTGTCAGCCCAAACTTCTAGATTATCTGGTGAAAATCTAAAAATTCGGTTAGGAATCTTCCTTCACTGCGCTTAGCCTCTCTTGACAAGGTTCTCATCTCGGTATCAGATTTTGATCATTTCTTTGTGAAACGACTGTCTTACTCTGCTCTCATCTCTTGTAAATGATCAGCCTTTAGTTCTCCTGCAGGACTTCAATTTTCTATCAATCTGATAGTATACCGAAAAAACTCAACATACGCCTATGAGTCCATGCAAAAAAATTTTAAAAAATTAGTGACTCAAAGGTAACGTTTAAACGGCCCTGAAAAAAAATAGAAAATACCCTCAGTTTGTCAATTCAGAAGAAGATCTAAATCAAATTAATCCAAGTCCTAGACTTACTGGATAACCAAAATCAATTTACTCTTAATTGCACCCAACATATACCACTAAGGTAATAAAAATACACCCACTCGGGTAACAAACTTTGAAATTGCTCATAAAAAAAAATTTTTGACTCAACATCATACTACACGAGCTACATCTTGCGCTTGTCCTAACTCAAGATCACCTTGGATTGCCTCTAATCAAAATTTCGCTTCCAAGTGTTAAGAACTGGATATTATTTGGGGTCATAAGCAAATCAAATCCCGCGACCACCGACATACCAGTCTTATGATATATCTTGAGTGTGACTCTTTCGCAAGCTCGCAACAGCTGAGTCGATGCTAAACATCAACTACCATCAACCTAAGTTTGGATATGATCAGTACCCAAAACCTTAGCATTAAACAATAAAAGTAAGCTATTCTCTGCTCAACTTTTATAACAGTCAAAAAAACGAGGTCGTCACCTCTACAGAGCAACATCAAAAAAAAAATTTAAGCAATTAAGATAATGTAAATATAAATTATTCTTCTTCTGACAAACTTTCATTAGGGTTAGGTCCGTTGAATGGTTTTAAGTCTTTAATATGCCATCGTCCTATTTTAGTCCCATCTAAATTAACTAAACCATAAACTAAATCTGAAATCTTCTCTCTAATCACGCAATGCACATACTTAGGTACCAACTTAGATGTGAATTTATCAGCTGCACTGGAAAGAATTTTATTTTTTCGCCAAACGTGATCACCTATCTTAAAGGAAAAATCCCTTTTTCTAAGGTTGTAAGACTTACTGTTCCGTTCATAAGCCTTATGTATCTTACTACGCACGTCGGTGAAAATATCTTTTAAACCCTTTAAATTTTCGGCGTACGCACCCCTGTTACCCGGAATTATTTCGCTGTCAACATTGACATCCAAATCTAAATTTTTATAATACGATCCAGATAGAGGTATATGTCTGCCGTAAACTAAGAAAGACGGTGTGAACCCTGTTACTTCGTGTCTTGCGGTATTTATCGCTTGTTGGATTTTGGAAATATTGCCATCCCAAGTGTCATGCGAATCCACGTAACTTCTTAAAGCGGTCCCGATTGTTCGGTTATTACGTTCGACAAAATTACATTGTGGAGAGTACACGGGATTAAAACGGATATTAAAACCATAAGTTTCACTTAGGCTCTTAAAACTTTTAGAGGTAAACTGAGTACCGTTATCGCATATTAAGAGCGATGGGACACCGTGGATTAGAAAGACATTATTTTCCAAAATTCGCTCTATATATCCAGCTTTAGAGCTTTTCAAAGGAAATAGCATTGTATACTTTGTAAACCAGCAAGAAACCACGAGAAGCCATTTATTTCCCTTTTTTGAACGCGGAAATGGGCCTACTAGATCAGCTGCTATGACTTGAAAAGGGTAATTAACCGTTTTCTCTTTTCCCATCAGCCCCATAGGTAGTGTATTTGGAGATTTCTGCGCTCCACATACTTCACAAGTCCTCACAAACTTTACGATGTCAAAACGCATTTTTGGCCAATAATACTGTTCCTGAACCCTGTGAAGAGTTTTATAAAAGCCAAAATGACCAGAAGTAGGAGGAGTGTGACACATGTCTATAACTTCCTCTCTCTGTGGTTTAGGAACTAGTATTTTCCACTCGGGTACATTAACTTTTAAAGGCAACTGGTTTGGGATAAATTTGTACACGAAATCATTTTCCACCTTCCACTGCGGAAAATTTTGAGGAAATTCTTTAATTTGCTGCCGTAAATTGTCGTACCATGGATCAATGCGATCTACATCAACTGTATCAATTCTTACGCCAAACTGTGCATTAAGACTGTTTTCGTCCGCTGTATGATCTGGGATTCTTGACAAAGCGTCAGGAATAACATTGTGGACTCCTTTTCTATGAATTAAAGTAAATGTGTGTTGTCTCAGCCTAATCGCCCAACGCGCTAGTTTGCCACTAGGGTTTTTAATAGAATTAAGCCACAATAAACTATAATGATCTGTTATGACCGTGAAAGGAACACCTTCTATGTAAGGTCGAAACTTTTCGATGTTAAAGAGTACTGCTAAACATTCTTTTTCAACAACCGAATAGTTACGTTCAGCCTTTGATAAAGTTCTACTGGCATACGCTATCACTCTTTCTTCACCATTGATTTTCTGTGTTAGGACGCCCCCTAAACCGGTATTAGAAGCATCACTAGAAATATAAAACTGTTGGGAAAAGTCTGGTTGGGATAAAATGGGAGCTGAAACCAATAGCTCTTTAATCTTTATAAAAGATTCTTCGGCTGCCTTTGTCCAATCTATCGATTGTCCTTTTTTTCGTCCTTTCAAAAGATCATTAATAGGCGACAACAAGGTAGAAAAATTCTCGATAAAACGTCTGTACCATGAACACATTCCTACGAAGCGCTTAACTTCTGTAGTATTAGTAGGTCTCGCATAATTAACCATGCTTGCTACTTTATCCGGATCGGTACGCAAGGAATTTGAGCCTACAATATAGCCTAAAAACTTTAGAGAAGTTTTGAAAAAATCACATTTGCTCAAATTTATCGTCAGTCCGGCCTCTTTCAATTTATCTTTTACTTCCTTAAGTAAGCGAATATGCGATTCGAAGTCTTCCGATGTTACTAAAATATCATCGAGATAGGTAAAAATATGTGGCTCATATTTCGGACCAAATATAGCGTCCACTAAACGTTGCTGAGTTTGAGCAGCGTTCTTTAGACCAAACGGCATAGTGACGAACTGAAATAGACCTCGGCCTACTACTGCAAAAGCGGTCTTTTCCTTAGAGGATTTGTCTAAAGGAATTTGCCAGAAAGCCTTTCTAAGATCTATCGAAGATACATACTTAGCATTCCTGAGTGATGTCAAAATTCTGTCGATGTTCGGTAATGGGTAGTTATCAAATTTGCTGACCTCGTTGAGCTTTCTTCCGTCAAAGCATAGACGATACTGTCCATCGGCCTTTTTCACCAATAAGATTGGAGAACACCAGGGACTGTTTGATTCTTCAATCACTCCGAGTTTCAACATTTCGTCTAACTCTTTATTTAATACTTTTGACATATAAGGAGACATGGCGAAGGGCCTTGTCTTTACAGGACTGGCATCAGCCGTATCTATAGACATGTTGATTTTATTCGTTCGGCCTAACCTATCTTTACTACTTATTTCATTGAAAGAGCTTATTACTTTTTCTGCTTTTAAGCGTTCCGTCCGCGAGAGATCATCTAGGGTACATAGACGCGAGAAAAGGTTTTCAAAAGAACTTTCTGAATAACAATCTTTAAAACTTGTTTGAGAATTGTCTTCTAGGGACTGTGGATACCACGAATTATTTTTAAAATTTACTAAAATCCCGAATTTTTGTGCAAAATCACATCCTAAAACCAAAGTATGTGATAGAGAAGGTACTACTAGAGCAGAGATTACTAAACAATGACCATTGCAGACTAGCGGCAACTCAACCGTACCTAAAACTTTTAGACGGCTGCCATCTGCAGTGGTAACACTTCTATTTTTGACATGGCATATTTTTATACTTAAACGACTTAAAATTTTAATACCATTCTGACCTATAACGGAGGCATTTGCACCAGAGTCAAATAAAGCCGAGAAATGGGCACCTAATAGATTTATCTTGATATGCGGTCTGTTATCTGAATATTTATGCACGAATAAAGGAGACATGTGACCATTTGGAGAAGCAGGAGTTTTAACTTGAGAAGGAGACTTTTTATTAGACTTAAAAAAATCAGAAACTTTTTGTAACCATTTCGTCCAATCTGATCTACTGGAATATTTTTGTTCGTCCGTGTTTCTAGAACGTTTTGGATTAGGGGCTTTACTGCGAACGTGAGCTTGTGACTTAGCCGAATGATTAGAGGCTTTTTTGTTGGACTTAGGATATCCGCCTCGGTAATATACCGTCCTTACTCGTTTTTTGTACATTTGGGGCATGATGTTAGTCTCACACCTGTTGTTCCACATTTGAAACAAAATACCCTCTTTGGTGCTGTACAATTTTGGTAAGTGTGATTCGGGCCTGTGCAATTCCAACACGTGAAAGTTGCCTTAGGTGAAACCGGCTTGTCGTTCACTTTAGCTGCAGTGTCGCTAATTTTAGAGTCATTATCTTTTCTTTTACCCGTTTTCTGGTTACTCCTAGGGTTCCGATTTACATTCCCATCTTTATTTGTCGAGACTCCACTTCGGCCATTTGGATTATACTCTACTTGATGTATATTAGTTTCGCTTTTTGGTCTGCTCTTTTCCAACAAATAATCGGACTCTTCAAGTTTTCTACATAACCCGGCGAGTTCGGCTACCGAATTAATATCTAGTAGAGCTAACCGATTGACGAAACTAGGCAGAATATTCCTCCGTATAAATTTAACTTTGGTACTTTCCAAAGGCTTGATGGACAACCTACAAAATAAAGATTCCATGTGGGCAATAAAAATCACAGTGGACTCATTCTTCTTTTGTCGCCTCCTCTTTATTTCCGACCACAATTCATCATCATCACAGTGCAAGAAGTCCTTTTTTAGCCTATCTACCAAGGAATGCCAGTCGTTGACACTTGATTTTATGCTTCTAAACCAAATGAAAGCATCGCCAGTGAAAAATTCAACAGCAGAGCTGAAAAGTTCATCTTCCGATACTTTCCTAGCTTGTGCTATTTCAGTCAGCCTCTCCAAAAAAGGATAGAGTCTCTTTGAGTCTCCATTAAATTTCAATTGCCATTCGCTGACAGGAATATTTCTGGCTGCGCAATTCACGATTGGAGCTGGTACGTTTATGACTGGGGTTGTAATAGGCAACTGTGGTAACTCATGACCAGGAGCTATCTTTTCTGCAAGATTTGCTTCCATGAGCACACACGTAGCTATTGTTTCCTGAACATATTTAGAAAGCTTCGACGCTTCCTCTTCGTCATCCGGCATGGGAATTCTTTGTACGCGACCCGCTACATGCGATAAACGTGATTTAACCCGGTGTACAAGTGAATCATTTGGATCGCCGTCATAACTATCGATTAAGTTTTGGATAGAATTTAAACTCTTTTCGATACCAGCCGTTTCTTCTGTATTATCCAGAGTGTCATCCCCTATTTTTATCGTTTTTCCCGGCTCATTAATTTCTTTACTTAAGATCCTCGTTAGAATCTTTCTTTTATCCGCGACCGGACGTTCTGAGAAAGTACGACGGATTCTCAGTTCATAGTCTAATTCATATTCCAGTAGGTGATTGACTTTAAAATTGAAGGCTTCCATGATAAATGAATACTATTTAAGAGAACTTGTTTAAAAAGTCGTGAAAATATTTCTCCTGTGCTGCTCCCAATAGTCAAAATAAAAAAATATGTAAAGGCACTTAAAATATGTAAATTTCTTTACTAAACATTAAAAAAAATCTTCGACAATTTCAAAAAAAATTTCTAAGTATCGCCTTGTATTAAAATTCCTTTACTAAGATATCTTAAGAATTTTCAACAAAAAAATCTCCAAATACCGTTTCGTATATCAGCAAAGTATTTTTAATATTCATGCAAAACATCGGTGAAAAAAACGTACTGTTTTTTGTTCTCGGTTCACCGCAAAATAAATTTAACACTGTAAAGATTAAAGTAAACCAGCACATCTGCTAATCTGAACTATAAAGGTAGCTTTTAAGAAAAAAGTAGGAATCTCTTATCTTAGAGTCAACAACAAAATTCAAATATCTATATCAGATAAATTGAAAAAATAAAAAAATTCTACAAATTTCCTGCTTTTGTCTTACTGCTATAGTGTAGTTTCGTTTAATAAGTATTATGAAATAAAAATATCTGCAAAGTTAGAGCTTTTATTTTGTTCCGAAAGCTAGTACACTGAACCCTTTTTTAAAAAATAAAATTCCAAAAGCCCCGCGTTGACAGCGCTATTTTGTAGCTTATCAAATTGTCCTCAGTTTGTGGCATCTTTTTTTTCTTGTACTCTCGAACTTACCCGCTTTAATTTCCGATACTGAATTGAGTGAACCCTGATTTTAAAAGAACTAAAGAAATTAAACACACACTAGCTCAGTTTTCCTTGGTAGAGAGATATGGGTAAGAGATAATTTTCTTACGTCTTTTTGGAATTAATTTCTATTTTTTAAAAGGCTTTAGCTGTACAAAATTTTGGGCACCATCCATTTTAAAATAGAAAGGATCTAACTTCAGCTAAAAAAATGGAAAAATGCTGAAAGAAAGTATTGTTGGTAAACAAAAAAAAATCAGTTTGGTACAGCCGTTCTTGCCCTGAAAAGTAGGATAGGTATTCAGTGAGACACTAGCTTTAATCAACAAAAAAAAAGAATTTATTCATGTTTTTTAAAAATAAAAAAGTTCTAACCTTGCAGATTTACCAAAAGAAATTCTAGCCTAACTAGTAGTTGTTACATTTAAATTTTAAACTATTATAACCCCCGAAGGCGAAAAATCGTGCTTTGCACTTCACTTTTAAGTCTCTTTTGCAGTTAAGGCACTACTCTGGAATAAGTCTATTTTGGGTAACTTACTGTTCTTATTCCTGTTTTGATGGACTACGCCCGATTTCACACTTTTTCTTATCAAACACTTAGAAAGCCTACTACGGCTTTTATTTAAGAAACTGGTACTTTTATTTAGCTCGCATGTTGGTTGTTCTGAGCTTTTTTTTTTGTAGCTCAGTCGACGGAAGCCTACTTGGCGACTCTCATGAAAATTAGCCTGTCGGCTAGATGGTACGAAGCCTACTCGGCGACTAGATGGAAAATAGCCCGGCTGCGGCTCGATGGAAAACAGCCTCGATTCAAACTCTGCGGAGCCTTAAATAATCGTGCGACTTTTGCCTGTAATATCATGACGCTCCAATCAAAACTGCGGATCAAACATTTCACCAATCGCGGCATGGCGGTAGGTTCGGTCCGGAACCCGCACAACACAGTATATACCGAACGTCTTGAAATCTCTGTTTAATATACCGTTCGATACAAAAATGAAAATAAGTACAATTTGAAATGGAAAAATCAGTAACATTACAATATATATATATATATATATATATATATATATATATATATATATATATATATATATATATATATATATATATATATATATATATATATATATATATATGTATATATATATATATATATATATATATATATATATATATATATATATATATATATATATATATATATATATATATATATATATATATATATATATATATATATATATATATATATATATATATATATATATATATATATATATATATATATATATATATATATATATATATATATATATATATATATATATATATATATAGTATATATATATATATATATATATATATATATATATATATATATATATATATATATATATACAGTGTGTCCCTAAAAGTTTTATACAAATGCAGACAAAGCTTATCTTACATATTACAAAAAAAATTATTCTTGATAAAGAGTTCTGCATCACATGAAAATCAATAATCAAGCATCAAAAGTTTAAAAAATTTGATGTTATACAGGGAAAATAAAAAGTAATAATTTATAATGAAGAGTAAAGCGTGTTTAAATTTAAATACAGAGACAAATATTAATTGAAAATGCTCACGTTTAGATTTGTAGTCTTCCTAGATAAAAATTCAAAAAAATCTAGTAAAGTAACTGTTGGATTATTTATTGAATAAAAGCGAACGAAATCACTACAAATTTTAGGCTGAAAATAAATGAACATATCTGTGGAAATACCTAACAACTGTCAATAAACTTAGTTTCTATTAAACTATTTACCAAGCATTTATAATTGAAAAAACTTAATAAACTTGTTACATCCAAGACCGTTTGGTCATTTGGCTCTACTAATTTATTTTTATCTATAAAAAATGATAAGTTATAAAAAATATATGCTTCATCTCGCCCTTATTGGTTTAGACAAAAGCTGCATCCCCTTTACTATACTTTTTTTTTTCTTTAAAGAAATGTACTTTGTATTATCTGCCTCCCTCGTCTCTAAAACTTAGTAGCGTAGCCAAGCTGACATATTTAGAATCAAAAAGGAAAAAAAAGATATTGCAAATATATGCAAATTTTTTGACTTTTGGTCTTATATTAGTAATCTAGCACATTTTTTTTATCACATTTCAAAATTTATAATTCTTGAGAAGACCGTGATTTTAAATATTACTGGAACTATAACACAACAAAAACAAACTTTGTCTTTAAATTAAGGTTTTGTCTCTTCGTGTAGATTACCTGGCCAGAACAAAATTGAAAGGTAATTGTTAAAAAGACATATGTTAAAAAATTGTGTTAACACCCCTGACTAGCTGTGTTTCTATAGATCACATAACAGTATTTCTTTGTTAAAAGTAATGTATGGTGCAAAATTACACGTTAAACAACCTGTAATATATATATATATATATATATATATATATATATATATATATATATATATATATATATATATATATATATATATGTATACATATATATATATATATATATATATATATATATATATATATATATATATATATATATATATATATATATTATACACTGGTGAGCAAAAAAATCGACTCAAACGATTTTGCTTCATTTAACACCGATCCTTGAATTTAAGTTTCAAAAAGTGGCATTATTTTTGGTATCATTAGAATGCTGATTTTCTACTCTTTCCAATAATACCAAAAACATTGGGATTTCCAAAAAGTTTTTTTGATTAAAACGGTTTTTGCTTGTTTAGTAACGTACTCGTTGCGTGCTATTCATCCCTATAAAAACACATGCAACTGCATGGGTCAGGAAGACGATCGTTTTATTGTCAACGCAACTCTAAAAATCGTTACTTGACCGGCGTTGAGGTCCAGCAGGAGCTACAACAAGATCGTGGTCGGGCTGTCAGTCACTGGACAGTTAGAAGAAGACTTAAAGAAGCTAACCTAACTCCGAAGAGACCGACCAGCTAACGGACCCAAATTGACAGCAGCCCATCGACAAGCGCGACTCAGATTTGTCCGAGAGTATGTCGACTGGACTTAGAGCAATGACGCTCCGTTTTATTCTCCGACGAGTCCCGAATGTGCCTACATGGCACTGATAGAAGAAGGCGAGTCTATAGGAGGCCTGGGGAAAGTTATGTGCAGTGCTGCATTACAGAAATGTTCGAGCCAGAAATCCAGCCTCTGTATCGCCGAGGGACTTAAAGGTTGCACGGCGGAAGAGTGGGGAAGAATCCCACAGAGAGTGGTGAAAAAGCTCACCCGCGCCATGAAAAACCGGCTGGAAGAAGTAGGCTAGGAGGGTAATATAAAATATTGATTTTGGTTTTTATTAATATCTTTTATTGTTAAACTGTATAATTTTTCCCTTGTTCTTCTTGTTTCCACTTTCAATCATTTTAATCATTAAAAAGCATGAGGTACGCTATGGAATTTGATATCATTAGAAAAATAATAGGATGGGCTTTCAAATGATACTAGAATCTGTAACAATATATGAACACTAAATTCTAAGAACCTTGTTAAATGAAGCCAAATAGTTTGAGTTGATTTTTTGCTATATATATATATATATATATATATATATATATATATATATATATATATATATATATAAGTACAGATACTATGTTACAATAAGTTTTTAAATTTTGAAGTATTAGGTTTTTCCCTCAAAACTAAATTTGTGGATATTTATCGCACAATGGGAGCTTTACCTTGTGCAGCCAACCTGACCATATCTAAAATTTCTTGCTTTTCATCTATCTGATAAATATTAGGGACTTCGCCCAAATTCAGTAGGCAGTCGACATCTTGCAAAAAATTCTCTTGTTTGATTTGTCCCTCCGAAATAAGAAAAACGCTATGTTTTCCTCTACCACCTGACTCCTTTAATATCTTTTTAATATCATCTCTCCAGTCGCTTAAACCATAATTATTAGTTATTTCTGGTTGAAATAGCGTATGCCCATAAATTTCACTGGCTAAACGAGTTAAGGATTGTCTTCCAGAACCGCTTATACCAACCTGGAAAACATATAAAGATAGTTTAAGATAAACCAGCCTAAATTAAGATATAATGCTTGATACTTTATTAGCATACCTTGAAAGACTAGTTGTAGATGTAATGTTGTTCGAAAAACAACATTTTGCATTTCGATTTTAAAACATCGTGTTGAATTGAAATAGTTTGTTTAATTTGTTTAGTATTTGCCAAACTCAATATCCGAATACACTCAGAGTGATTGCAATTTTGTATCATCAGCAGAAACTGGGGAGGATTCACATGTAGTTTCTAATACGAGGGCAAAAACAGAGGTTAGGATTCTGCCGTCTGCTTTTCTCCCAGGTTTTCAAGTTTAAGACTAGAGCTAAATGACTCTACAGGCTTAAGACTAGAGGTAAACAAGTTTTTGCCCAAAAATTATTATTTCGATGAACAGTGGATATTGTACAATAATCTTAGGAGTCGAGAATCTTGGCTCTATCCAGGTGAGACGACAACGAATACCGCAAAATCGAACATCTATGCAAGAATGTTTTGCTAAACATTTGGCGTAATCAAAGGAATGTAACTGAGATGCTTCTATCTAATCAGACTGTCACTTCTGAGCTCTAGCAAAGGCTAATCTGTGTGAGTGGGGCATTTGAAAATAAAAGACCATTTACTGGCAGTGGGAAAAGGACATTGATAGTGTTGCAGAATGACGCCAGGCCCACACAAGCAAAAAAAAGCCAGAGTTGAACACGAAAACACTTCTGCATGCCGTGTAGTCTACTTTCGGATTACCACCTATTCTGATCCCTACAACACAACTTGTTGATTTTATTTGAATTTAGACTGGTCGAGCAAAGCCTCGAAGAATAACACGTAGGCTGAAAAGTTTTTGCATTTTTCTTGCAAAATTCGACTTCATTCATCAACATAGTCTCGTTCAAGAGCGGTACAATCAGTCTAATGCTTTTCTAACATTTCTATACCTTTCTTGTAGAAGGATTTGTTTTTGCCTTCAAAATAGGTCTCAGTTTAGGCGAAAACTGCTTCATTGGAGCCAAATCTTTTTCCCGCGAACATTTATTTGAGGTCTACGAATAGATAAAAGTTGCTGGGGTCCAAATCTGGAGAATACGGTGGATGAGGAAGCAATTCGAACTTCAATTCATGCAATTTTGCCATCGTAACCATTGACTTGTGACACGGTGCATTATTTTGATGAAAAAGCACTTTTTTCTTGTTCATTTGGGGCCGTTTCTTTACGATTTCTGCCTTCAAATGCACCAATAACTTTATATAATATTCGCTATGGATGGTTTTTTCCTTCTCGATGAAAATTATTCCATGTGCATCCCAAAATACAGAGGCCAAAAGCAGCCGATTGTTGTGTCTTTGGTCGCTTCGGACGGCTGCCACTGGCTGCTGTCCACTCAGTTGACTGCCGATTTGATTGCGCTGTGTAGTGGTGGATCGATGTTTCATTCATTGTCTCATATCGCATGAAAAAATCCTTTTTATTGCGCTTAAACAGGTCCAAACAGCGCTCAGAATCATCAACATGTTGTTTTTTTTGGTCCATTGCGAGTGGTACCCATTTCGAACAGAGCCAAAATGTTCTTGTAAAATATGCAACACGTTCTTTTGATATTTTTAGGGTGTCAGCTATCTCACGCAATTTCACTTTACGGTCATACAAAACAATTTTGTGGAATTTTTTTGTTGTTTTCTGGTGTAACCACCTCATTTGGGCGTCTAGAGCGTTCCGCATCATTTGTGTCTGTACGACCGCGTTTAAATTCGGTATACCAGTAAATGATGAGTGATTTTTCAGGGACAAGGCCCTCTTAACATTTATTAAGCCATTGCTTTGCTTGAACGGTATTTTTTTCCATCGAAAAACAGTGTTTAATCAACATACGAAATTCGATTTTTTCCATTGTTTTGAAAATATCAAAAATAACGTCACTAAAACTATTGTAACTTGTAAACTAATCATTGAAATGTCATGAAATTTTGATACGTATCGTTTGAAAGTTGGTACTTCCTAAAAATCATATAGATTTTTGGGAAGGGCCACATCTATGTGTCAGACCAAAAACTTTTCAGCCTACGTAATATATCGCATCAAAATCACAATTATTTTTCGAATTTAAAATCCAGCGATTGCCTGAGAAACAGTAAAAATATGAAGAGATCTAGGAAAACTACTTCGGAAATTGAGGGCAAAGAATTAATTTGTACATTTTATACATGATACTAGTTAGTCTAACTGGTGCTTTTCAATAACCTTATGAGAGGATAGCTAGTATTTATTAGGGCAACAGGTTGGCGATGCGTAAATAGTGATAAAATACATGCTTATTCTGTGATTACGTAAAGTCCTTTCTTACTACATTCACACTTCACACTTTAGCTTTTAAATATCGTAGAACATGGCGAATTTAAAAAGAAAATAAGTAATATTTTCTTTGACTTATGAAACGGAGATATCTTCTGGATACTACATAACGTTATGCTTCATTAAACTGGAATTTTTTAAAATAATAAAATTGTTTTACTTTTTTTTTATTTGTGTTTCCAAACTATGTGATATTTTGATGAATTTGTAATTATGGGTAATATTATAGCCCACAAATTTAATGAACAGAAAACTAGGTTCGATAGTTGCAAACACATAATTAACATATAGTAATATATACTCTATATCAAGTAAGAACTGGACCTCGCTAATTCATTTTTGGTATATGCGATTCTAGCGATTATATAAAAAAAACCGGTAGAGGAAACGCATTTTAGTAAAAGTATCAGTTGATTCAGAAGTTTCGTCGAAATAACGTAAAGTCCAAAATGGGTCACTTGTTTGCGCGTCGGTTCGAGGCGATACCGTTCTTTGTTCGCATTCAAGTAGGTCTAAAATGACACGTTCCACGGCCGCTAAATATATCAAAACGTCGGTGTCATTTGTGAAGAAGTGGGTAAATTGTTTTAACGAGACGAGAACGCTTGCCAAATTGTGGCTCGGTAGGCAAAGTCACTCCGAAAGTCGGAAAACGAATCGTGTCTTTGCTTTCACGGGACCCGAAATTGATGCTGCGTCAAGGAGCGGCAAAATTAAGAAAATCAGGTTTAAATGTATTCCATGAGACCATTCGACATCATCTTCGTGCTCATGATGTCAAATTCCGAAGCACGTTGAAGAAACATTTGCTGGGCGAAAAGCAAGTCGTGAAGCATACGCCAGCCCTATTGAAACATTTGGTTCCTTGTAAAGAGAAAGCTCAGAGGAAAGACTCTGTTGAGTTTGACTTAGCTATCTTGCGCGATTCGCAAAATTTGCAGAGTATGCAGAAAATCTCATCCACAGCATGCTTTGAAGATGCCAGGCAATTATTGATGCAGGAGGCGACTGGACAACTAAGGTAATTGCGCCGTTGTTAGCACACCAAAGAATATATTGATAGCCAAAAATGTTCTCGAAACACAAGAATACGAGCTGTCACGTTCTTACTTGATAGACTGTAGTATATACAATATATGTGAATAATGTAGCTTGTATCTGCCATGTTTAAACAAATATTAAAGAATCACTGCAACAAGTTTTTTGGGGTTTTTGTACGCATTTTTGTAGATTGCGAGATTAAAATAAGTGATAATAGTAGTGTATCTACACGGCTTCCACATTAATGGCCAATCACAGCCCAGCATTTGGGCTGGCTCTGACGTCATAGAAATTTGGACCAATGAGAGCGTTGTATGAAGTGGCAACATTGTGTGTGTGTTAGGTGTGGCAACACTGTGTGACCGTTGAGAGATGGGCTGCAGGAGGGGGTTTCAGGAGGCCGGCCGGGGGGGCCCCTCTTTCAGTATCCTGCGCGTGGGGATTGCGTATGATATTGGTTGAATAACCTAAAATAGGGGGGCGTAGTCCTAGCTGTGGGAACTGGGGCCCCATTTGGGTGCATGGGGTGGGGTGCAGGGAGCCCTATCGGTGTCCTACATGTAGGAATTGGTACCCCATTTGGTTGTGTTTGTTGTTACATGCGCAGGTGTATGGGGCTCAGGGGGCCCACGGAGCCACCAGTCACATGCACCAGCGTTTATGGCAAGAACAACATGGAGCCCTAGCTGTAGGAACTGGTACCCCATTTGGGTGCATGGGAGAGGGGCTCAGGGAGCCCTATCGGTGTCCTACATGTAGGAATTGGTACCCCATTTGGTTGTGTTTGTTGTTACATGCGCAGGTGTATGGGTGTGGGGCTCAGGGGGCCCACGGAGCCACCAGTCACATGCACCAGCGTATATGACAAGAACAATATGGAGCCCTACCTGTAGGACCTGGAGCCCCATTTTTGTGATTAGTTGGTTAAATTGCCATCATAATGGTGAACGTAAAATAAAAAATTTCAGTATATAGGTTAGATTTGCAGCATGTGTAAACCTAACCTATATACTGAAATATTAATTTTACGTCACGTTCAAATAATCTAAGTGAAGGAAAGTAAAAGACGCATACACAAATTTTCAAAAAATACATATATTTATTTTAAATACGTGGGGTTGCTAGGTATATATTTTTATCCCAATATTGTATATAAAGTATTGTAAAAATTTAGTATAAGGAAATAACATAAAAATTATAACCAATAATTTCACCTATACCATCCTTCTTCAGAAAGTTTTTTTTTGGAACATTTTTAAAATTACCATGAAAGTCACTGAACCACTAAGCAATTAATCACAGAACATTTGAACACGAATTTTTCAGAAAACATTAATAATAAGTACTTTTTAATTAGCTAGAGAGTTCAGCCTACCCAGCAAAAAATGTTAACGTTGGATTAGACAGAAAATGAAAATAATCATCAACTTAATTACCTATAGTTTCAATGAATTTTCATATTTTTATTTTTCAGACAACGGATTTTCTTAACCAACACTAAAGGGTTTTACTTGTTTTAAAACTCTTTTCTACTGAGTTTTCTATAAAAAATAAATAAACTTTGAAGTATTATGAAACGTGGAGAAGAAAGTCATAAAATATTTGAAAGCAATTTTCTTAATGATTTTTTCGCGGTATTAATATGTACCCTCTACCCTGAAAATAGAGAAATTTTTGAAAATATGTTATTATGGTTATCATGTTTATAAGATTATTCATTTCTAAAAGTAATATTTGCTGTATAATAAAATAATGTTGTTGTTATAATCTTATCTACTAAAGTTAAAAAAATACATTAGTTTATCTAATTAAATATATAAACAGTAAGGTGAACAATGTTAGGTATAGAGAGAATAAAGGTGTGCGAGGGAGAGGTCAACTCAGTCAGAGTCGCAATCACAAGGATTCAAACAGAACTTCTGTATAGTAACTCGATCATCAGAAATGATATATTATGATAAAATTTGTCATATGGCTAGATATACATATATGATAATAATCAATTACAATAGTTAAACGCTTGTTATAATATCTAAATTGTTTTAAAATTATACTTACAGGTACTACAAAATAAAATATTAAAAAATACTTATTACAATAACAAACTGTTATCACTACTGAGTTTGTTAGAAGATGAACTAGATACTCAGGATTACCATCACAACCAACACCACTACCACACTATTGTTCGGTCAGATACCATATAGTTATTCGGTTGCACAACAGGCAAATGTCCCTTATTTTCATTGTTTGTTCAAGGGCACGTGGTATTCGGCCTCTTCTATTTAGTTGTCGAGGTAGTGGACCAGCAGCAGCAGCAGTAGCAGGTTTCGTTGCACTCCAACATCCGATACATAAATAATATCTCATGGCTGACTGACTGACAATTAAAAATACTATTACTTAACTTAATATGCGTGTTCTTTGTCAATCCAACTGTTTCATTGACTTCGTCCTGACGTTACTTACTTATTATTCAAATTACGATTATTAATTTAAATATGTTTTAAAAATAAAAATGCATAATGTAATTATATGCAAATAGTTAACCCCACGTACAGGAAATGTATTTGCTGATAATACTTATTATGATTCAAATTACGCCTATTAGTTTAAACATGTTTTAAAAAAAATAAAAATGCATATATATCTATATATAATTTTTATTAACTGAAATATTCAAAATTACAATTGTGTTTTAGGTGCCTTTAATACCTTTTCCCTGTTCTTTCGACATGTAGTTAAACGGACCACGTATCTATTCTTTTGATCTCGTAGTACTTCTTCCCTTTGTAAACATGATTCAAGTAAATTAAAATTTGAATTCTTCTTCTCTTCCTGAATCTTAAGATTATCACTACACTGATTAAGCTCTTTATCAATGCTGTATATTTCATTAATCTGAGTAGTTAAATTGCTCTTTAAATGGGTACTCTCAGTTTTGAGATCAGATATTATGGAAAGACCAAAATTTCGATTTTCATTACAAGCATCCAAATGTTTCCGTGTATTCAACAAGTCCGATTCCAGTTCGATGTTTTCCCGTTTAGCCATAGCTAATCTTGTATAGTTTATAGAATCTGTTAAATTTCTTGAAACCGTTTCACATTCCTCTAATTTGGCCATAAACATATCAGATACATCATGCTCTTGTTCATATAAATCTGAATAATAATCTGCCCTTGGTGAACATGCTAGATATAGATTGAAACTCGAGTTGAATAGCGTATGAGAATCCTCAAACAACTGATCATTTAATGATGGTCCTACGTCGCCTAAAATTTCTTTTAATTGGCTTATGCAGTTCGTTTACAAGCTGAAGTTTTTCCTTTGATGTCTGTTTTTGTTGTTTACGCATTATTTACGTCTTGTTCGTTGGCGTTGCAATATTTTGCGATGTTTCATACGCAGCAAGTGACTTGAATATGTGTGGGTCAGTTATTCTTTACAGCTTTTCTATACGTGACATTAAATTCGTTATATGAAGTTCTATAGTGTCATTATGTACTTCTTTATATGCGTCAATATCCTTCTTTAGTTTTTCAGTTTTTTGATTAATGTTATCAAGTTGCTGCATTACTCTTAATTAGCTTGGTAATCTTATGATTTGTATAAGAAAACCGCTCATCGAGTTTTTGCTCTAACTTAGTAAGTTCGTCTTTAATATTTTGGACTTTGACGTTGAACTGTGAAATTTCAGTGTCTAGGTATTCCTTATTAACAACATCATGGTTTAAAGTAGGTGCCTTAACATTAGTAATTTTCTTATTTTCCATATCAACATCTCCAGCGATTGTATACTGTAATCCATTTACAGCTATAGACTCTGAGCGTGTGGAATGCTTAGCTGAAGAGGTGCCAAATTTATTGAGCGTCATTATGAACTGAAGAGATTATGGGTAAACACAGGTTAATATATAATACCAGTCTCCTTGAGTTCGCTGATTATTGACTCTATTTCGTTACTATGTGAAGTATTACCAGCTTGCTGGGATGCTATAAGCAGTCTTAGCCTGTCAACCAACTCATTAATGTCATCCCAATAGACATATTCTATAGGATTGTCATTATAGTGCAACGCGGCTCCAGTATGTGTATGTGCCCTGAGTCTGTTCCTATCGATTGTTGGTTTAATTATTGATGTATACTTGGGATTTTTAGAACTTCTCAGTTTATCTGTTGAAATAAACCCAGTCTTATGCACATTCCTTAATTCTAGTATTTTCCTGTAATGTTTTGAATCTTCTAACGTATAGTTGTGAGGATCCTTCATAAAGAGCAATTCATATAGTCCTCTTGTCCCTTTAAAGGTTCTACCTTTAATAGTAAATTGGTCTTTTTGACGATCAAAGTCTAATTCGTCCTTACCAAGTAACCACTTATTTGTTAAATGATCGTGAGTTATACCATACGTCGTATCAAACTTATTCTTATCCACATCTCTTATATATCTATCGATGTAGGAGCGTGCCAATCTAGGATAGTCGTTCAAGTATTCCTCATAGACTGCCGGACTAACTTGTTCCGCGGCAGACGTTTCAGTTGTAAATATGGAATCATCATCGTCATCTGCGGTAGTAGTATCAAACTCACCGATTGATTCGGTCGGTAAAAACGATACTTCGGAACGACTTCGCCAATTTGGTTGTGCAGCAGCTGCGTACTTTGGACTATCCTCTTTTTCTTTAGAATAACTTCTTCCTTCTTGGTTGGCAACGTTGACAACGTTAGCAACGTTGTTTTCTTATCGTCAACATCGTCATGATCGTCGTCATTATCGTCGTCATTATCGTCATTATCGTCATTATCGTCGTCATTATCGTCATTATCGTCGTCATTATCGTCATTATCGTCGTCAATATCGTCATTATCGTCGTCATTATCGTCATTATCGTCATTATCGTCGTCATTATCGTCATCAACGTCCTTTTTCGGCTTTTGTCTAGCAATAAAGGTTCAGTAATAGGTTTAAATATTCTGTTTAGTTCTACATTTTCTTCGCTTCGATTCAGTTTGAGTGCGCGATATTTTTTCCGAATATTACGCGATAGTTCGTTGATTTTTTAGTAATATGCGAATTTAATGTGGTCATCATGTCAAATGAATGGCATTATATTGTTATATACTTATATATTCATCAAATCCTTTACGATAGCGACCGTTTTTCAGATCAAAATCCTTTACGATTACAAAGCACCCATAAGGTTCACACCAGCATTCAGAGCATAGGTTTTTAAATTGATTGTATGGCATATCTGGAGAACAATGTTCTTCATAAGAATGTTTCAGGTTTATTTCATCTTGTCTGAATAGCACTATGATGTTACAGTTATCCCTTATAAGTTGTTTTGGTACCTTTGAATAAGTCTGACACAGGTACGCTGCGTCTATGTCTTTATGTCTACACATTGAATAGTATTCTCTTATTTTATTTTGGTTTTCACATGTAATATCATCGAAAATAAATATGGAGTTATTTTTTGCTTCATTCGGATCTAAAATTTCATCATTGCACTTAAAAGGGAAATATCCTACACCTTTCACGTTTTTCAACACCTGCTCCAATAATTGATATTTTGGTTGGTATAGAGACTTTGAATAAATGCATATATTTTCAAATCTAGCCCCGTTAATACTAAACAATAAGCTTAGGAGAGCATTCGTCTTACCGCAACCACTGGGACCTATAAATATCGCTCGGAATGAATTTGGCAGTAATTCACCATGTCTATTTTTACGTTTATTGTCGGCATCGAAAAAGTCCAAGTTTATAATAGGCAAACTATGTTGCTTAATGCTCTTCATACTGTTAAATGCACCTTGTTTCAATCGTACATTGCATATATTATTTCTTTAAACAGCAAGATAGGATGGTAACTAGTTCCGATAGCCAATCTAACAGCCTATCGATATGTTTATTACAATGAACACTACATCGCGCATTGCAACATTCGTTAGGCAATTCATCGTTGATACCAGGTTGCGACCATACGCATGTTACGTAATGTCTTTCCCCCAAATTTAATGAAAATCGAAATTTTGGTCTTTCCATAATATCTGATCTCAAAACTGAGAATACCCATTTAAAGAGCAATTTAACTGCTGAGATTAATGAAATATACAGCATTGATAAAGAGCTTAATCAGTGTCGTGATAATCTTAAGTACTAAGAAGAAGTACTACGAGATCAAAAGAATAGATACGTGGTCCGTTTAACTACATGTCGAAAGAACAGGGAAAAAGTATTAAAGGCACCTAAAACACAATCGTAATTTTGAATATTTCAATTAATAAAAATTATATAGATATATATGTATTTTTATTTTTTAAACATGTTTAAACTATATTATGATTCAAAATAAGCATTATCAGCAAATGCATTTCCTGTACGTGAGGTCAACTATTTGCATACGATTACATTATGCATTCCCGCAAGACCACTACGTACAGTGTGTTTTATGGTTTATGTGACTTAAACATAACTATATTTATACACATTATACTTGAAGTGATATTATTTAATTACCAACTCTCGCACTGTATTTGTAAGGCTGCGTTAGCCGTGACGTTCTTTTGCGTGTGTGGTCTAGTGAAAATTCGAAAATGTAAGTAACAGTTTTATTTAAAGTAAAGAGAGAAATGTCAATGTCTGATTATTTATTTATTTTTGTTATTAATATATTTTAGATTGGATCTATCATTAATCATTTCTGCTTGCATAGTTTTTTATTTGAACGCTCGGACATCGGCTGCCCAGGCGAATATCCGCAGACAGCAGGAGGTCGTCCAACTTAACAAAGACCTGGAAGAAATTCTATCTTGGGGTGACAGTAACCAAGTGGAATTTAACGCTACAAAAACCCAAGCAGCAGTTTTTTCTAAAAAAGTTAACGTTGCTGAACCCGACATAGTTATGTCGGGGCACTCCATTCCCCTAGCATCGTCGCTCAATTTGTTGGGCGTTAGTTTGGGAGCAAATATGTCTTGGCATGAACATGTTGCAGGCATAGCAAGGAGAATTTCTCAAAAGTTGGGAATATTATTTAGAACCAGAAAGCTTTACACCCCACAGCAACTGTTAATCCTTTACAAAGCCCAAATTCGACCAACTATGGAATACTGCTCCCACGTTTAGGGCTCCGCTCCCAAACATACACTGCATTAGGTGGATTCTGTTTAGAGAAGAGCGGTCCGTCTGATTGGGGGCCCGGAATTGACCGGCGGCCTTCATTCGCTGGAACATCGAAGAACGGTTGGCGACTTGAGTCTGTTCTACAAGTATTTTCATGGAAAGTATTCGAAGGATGTAGCCCGCTTAATTCCTCCCAAAGCGGTGCATGTTAGAAATACACGTCGCGCTGGTGCTTCGCATCCGTATGAGGTTCAGCTTGTTACTCCGCGTACAACGCTTTTCAAGCAATCTTTTATATGGAGAACGTCATCCCTTTGGAATAATTTGCCCAGCGCTGTGTTTCCCACCGAGTACAATTTACAGCGATTCAAGAACAACGTGAATCGCTTTTTTTTTCCGCACTCGTGCCGCTCCTGGAGCGCTTTAGGGACTTCCCTGCAGCACGTGTGCTAGACCCATAAAAAATTAAAAATAGAGAGAAAAAAATGACATTGACTGATTAGTTCTTATTATATTTTTAGATGGATCTATCAATAATCAATTCCGTCTGTGTTGCAGAGCAGAAGCCGGTGGTGAGTCTAAAGGACCTTCCAATTAACCAAACCCATTCAATCCTCAGTGCGAAGGAGACCGACACCCGTTTTGGCAAGTCCATCTTGTTGGACTTGGGAGAAAAAGTTGTGTTTTTACCAAAACGAGTTACTGACATCATTAGACCAAATCTAGTCGAATTTGTTTGCGGTAAATATTCCGTAGTTTTCCTGGGTACAAAGGACGTTGGAAAACGGAATCCAATCACGCTGTTCAAGATTGAACTATCGCAGTAATATTAAGAGGTGAGTCTAACCCTATATTTTGTAAATTACTGTTATTATGGAAGCCATAACGAAAGCTAATATTCTCATTACTTCATTTCAAAATCTTAAAAAAGTATTATTTGATAATTTTTCGGATCGGGATGTTACCGTTTGGTGTGATCGGATACAAAGGAGGTTAATTTCTTGTCACAGAGCTATTCACCGTGAAAATATTTCTTTAGATTTGCGTCGCAGACTGCAAACTACAATTCAACATTTAAAATCGTTAAAAACATTAATTAAGCATACTTTGTGTACTAACAAAAATTCCGATATCAAAAATAGAGTAGTGTGGAATAATATTATATCTTGTTTCAAGGGTCGTGTTAAGTCCGGAGTTATCGTTAATTTAGTTCACAAAGATATAAATTTATTTTTAAACGATGCATTTATTTTATTTCGAAAGAAAATAAAAGCTATCTTGAGGATTTTTTCAACTATAAAAGTTAATACGACTTTTTGTGGGGAGTTTATTAAAAAAGGTACCGAATCTGATATTATTGATATAAAATATTTTAATACAAGGAATGCCATTATCGATTTGGGGACGGATTTAGAGCAATGGTTCTTTGAGCATGTTTATGATAAAGTTCTTAATAAATTGTCTGAATTTCAAGAATGCCAGAGCGGTTTCGCTTTACAGCAAATAATTTATCTTGAAATTAATATTAATAAATTTGAAATGAGGAACGGATCATCTTACATTAAACTACCTAACGAAATAGAACGGAAAAAGGCCTGTATCAATATTAAGAACAATGATCATGCCTGTTTCTTTTGGGCAATTGTTAGCGCATTATTCCCAGCTCACAATAATTATAACCTAACTTCTTCATATCCATATTACAGAACAGTACTAAACATTAAAAATTTACCATCACCTATGACATTAGACCGAATTCCTAAATTTGAAACAAATAATAATATTTCGGTAAATGTTTATGCTTTAGAACTGATAGAAACTAAGAGATCTTCTTTTTTCAATGTGGTTCCGGCTCGGTTAACCAAAAATAAGTTACCTAGACATGTCAATTTGCTTTTGGTTCAAGATAAATATTTTCCAAAATTAAATGACTTTGACACACCTCAGGATATTGATATCGAAGATATCAACATCAAATATCATTATTGCTGGATTAAACACTTATCGCGACTATTAAAATCACAACTTGGTAAACAAAAGAAAAAAATATTTTTTTGTGATCGTTGTCTAAATTATTTTTTTTCTGAAAACAAATTAACCGAGCACGAAGTTCTCTGTGCTAAGTTCAATGAATACAAAGTAACGTTTCCAAAGTATGAATTTATTGAATTTAAAAATTTTATTTATAAACAAAAATGCCCTTTTATCATATATGCTGACTTTGAATGTCAGTTAATTCCTTTAAATGAGTCATCAGGTGGAAATACTCAGAAGTACCAACGGCACGAAGCATTCAGTGCTGGTTTTTATTTGAAATGTACGTACGACGACTCCTTTTCCCATTTCAAAAGTTATCGCGGCACCAATTGTGTTGAATGGTTCGTTAATGAAATGTCCCAGTTATCTAGTTCGATTTATAGGCGCTTAAAAAATATAACACCTATGGTTATTGATTCTGCAGAAGATGCTACACATTGTCACATATGCGAGCTTCGATTTAAATCGAAGGATGTTATCGTACACGATCATGATCATTTTACAGGGTGCTTCAGGGGTTTCGCCCACCAGGCTTGCAATTTAAATTTCAAAAAAACAATTTATGGTACCCGTTGTGTTCCATAACCTCTCAGGCTACGACAGTCATTTTTTGATTAAAGAGCTTGCTAAACGTGGTAATGTAACTGTTCTACCAGTCAACAAGGAAAGGTTCATTTCATTTACGTATCATCATGAAAACAGTATAAAATTCAGATTTATTGATTCGTTGCGATTTATGGGGGCGTCACTTGATACTCTAACTTCTACCCTAGCCAAAGATGATTTTAAGATTCTACGATTGGAATTTCCTGATTTATGTGATGAATCATTGAACTTATTAACTAGGAAGGGTGTGTTTCCGTATGACTATATTGATAATTTGGAGAAATTGAGTGAGGAGGTGCTCCCTTCCATTGATCAGTTTTTTAATAAATTAGATTGTACTAACATATCTGAGGAAAATTATAAGCATGCCCAAAAAGTATGGAATGCATTCAAAATTCAAAATTTAGGGCAATATTCGGATTTATATTTAAAAACCGATATTTTGGGTTTGGCTGATGTGTTCGAAACTTTTCGCGATAATTCTATTAAATCACATAAACTAGATCCTGCATGGTATCATTCAATACCTGGATACTCGTGGGACGCCATGCTCTTCTACCGTCGATGTAAGTTAGAGCTATTACGGGATATAGATCAAATAATGTTTATCGAACAGGGTATTCGCGGAGGACTTTCTGTATGCGTTAATCGATATGCTGAAGCCAATAATAAATACACCACAGATTATGATCCATCCAAGCAGTCAAATTATGTGCTTTATTTAGATGTAAATAATTTGTACGGAAAGGCGATGACGGAGCCGTTACCATATGGAGGTTTCGAATGGTGCGATGTTAACATTGATGTGATGTCAGTACCAGACGATTCCCCTGTAGGCTAGGCTACATTCTGCAAGTTGATTTGACATATCCAGAGAGTTTGCATGATTTGCACAAAGGTTTTCCGTTCTGTCCTGAACATCGTGTACCACCCGGATCAAAATTACCGAAATTATTAAGCACTCTTCACTCCAAACAAAATTATATTTTACCTTACCGTAACCTAAAACAAGCTTTAGAATCGGGATTAAAGTTAACAAAAATTCATAAAGTCTTGAAATTTAAACAATCTCGGTGGCTTAAACCATATATTGAACTAAATAAGCGATTAAGAACCCAGGCTACCACTACCTTCGGTAAAAATAACTTTAAATTGTACAATAACGCGATATTTGGAAAAAGTTGTGAAAATATTAGGAAGCACCGAACTGTCCGAATTGTCCGAAATTGGTCAGGTCGGTACGGGGCGAAAAATCTGATTGCAAGTCATCGTTTCCATAGTCGAACTATCCTGGATGAAAATATAATGACAATAGAATTACATAAATCTGAATTGATGTTTAACAAACCACTGTATATTGGTATGTCTATTTTGGATATATCCAAACTAACTATGTTTAATTTCCATTATGGATTTATGATACCAAAAATGGGTTTATCAAATTGTAAATTATTATATACTGATACAGATAGCTTTATTTATGATCTTAAATGTGACGATGTGTTTAAAGAAATCATTAAACCAAATTTGAATTTTTTCGATACTTCTGACTACCCTGTAGATAATGTTTATAATATACCGAGAGTAAACAAAAAGGTATTAGGCCTACAGAAAGATGAAGTCAATGGTAGCATCATTACACATTTTGTCGGTTTAAGGTCCAAAATGTATACTTTTAAAATTCAGGGCGGACGAGTTTCTAAACGTGCTAAAGGTATTAAATATGATATAGTCAAAAATAAATTAACTTTCCAAGATTATTTGGATTGCTTGAAAGGTGGAATACAGCCTCGTGTCACTCAAAGGACCATACGCTCCTATTCACACAACATTTTCAGCATAGAGCAAACTAAGATAGCTTTGAGCCCCCACGATGATAAACGTCATCTATTACCAAATTCCTTTGACACTCTACCATTTGGTCATTACAAAATTAAGTAAATAGGTTTTTTCTTTTGCAGATGTCATCCCCGGTGTCACCATCCAATAATGCGTACCCTCTAACGCAGATTTGTATTATTAGCATTTGTAATTTTGTTACGAATTTATCCAATTTAGTCGTTTCTTCACCTCCTCAGTTACCATGGGCTTTAATTTTGAAAATTTTACCTCTATATCCGACTACGAGATGGGCATATATTAATAGAATTGCTAAGCATGATTATGAACAGACATATAATACTTATCTAGGTTTCATGCATTTAAGTAAGACTTTTACTATGGCTTCCAGAAATGCAGTACTTACAACTACAGATTGGTTAGATCACTTCGATGTAATGACATATTGTATATGGGTTAATGTATATTTAGTTAAGGACTTTAATATTAGGATATTTAAGAAATGTTATAATAATTTTAAACAATGTACTAAAAACTTTAATATTATAAACGATCATTAGCATGCTATATGCGATAAACTACAGTTACCTATACTTTATTATCACAATATGGAGTTTTGGTGTCAAAGTTGTTTTTCTGAAGTCTTATTTGAAGTATATGAACAGGATCACTGTCTTGAGAAACTACATGCTAACCATCCATATGGAGTGAAGAGACGTTTTAAAGATCCCTACGAGAGCGGCCCTGATGATGATTATCTACTTTAAATTCATATAAAATTTTTACTCGCTCTTTCATTTTAGATAAATTTGTAACAACATTATTTTATTTTTAAAATAAATATATGTATTTTTTGAAAATTTGTGTATGCGTCTTTTACTTTCCTTCACTTAGATTATTTGAACGTGACGTAAAATTAATATTTCAGTATATAGGCTCTAGGTCCTACAGGTAGGGCTCCATATTGTTCTTGTCATATACGCTGGTGCATGTGACTGGTGGCTCCGTGGGCCCCCTGAGCCCCATACACCTGCGCATGTAACAACAAACACAACGAAATGGGGTACCAATTCCTACATGTAGGACACCGATAGGGCTCCCTGAGCCCCTCTCCCATGCACCCAAATGGGGTACCAGTTCCTACAGGTAGGGCTCCATGTTGTTCTTGTCATATACGCTGGTGCATGTGACTGGTGGCTCCGTGGGCCCCCTGAGCCCCATACACCTGCGCATGTAACAACAAACACAACCAAATGGGGTACCAATTCCTACATGTAGGACACCGATAGGGCTCCCTGAGCCCCTCTCCCATGCACCCAAATGGGGGGGTACCAGTTCCTACAGGTAGGGCTCCATGTTGTTCTTGCCATATGCGCTGGTGCATGTGACTGGTGGCTCCGTGGGCCCCCTGAGCCCCATACACCTGCGCATGTAACAACAAACACAACCAAATGGGGTACCAATTCTTACATGTAGGACACCGATAGGGCTTCCTGAGCCCCTCTCCCATGCACCCAAATGGGGCCCCAGTTCCCACAGCTAGGACTACGCCCCCCTATTTTAGGTTATTCAACCAATATCATACGCAATCCCCACGCGCAGGACACTGAAAAGGGGGCCCCCCGGCCGGCCTCCTGGAACCCCCTCCTGCAGCCCTCCCTGGACCATTACACATGGCAACATCGCACAGCCCCCTTGACAGATGCGCGCGCGCAAACTTCACATCTGTCAACGGTCCCACAGTGTTGCCACACCTAACACACACACAATGTTGCCACTTCATACAACGCTCTCATTGGTCCAAATTTCTATGACGTCAGAGCCAGCCCAAATGCTGGGCTGTGATTGGCCATTAATGTGGGAGCCGTGTAGATACACTACTGATAATACTAGGTAACAAACTATGACAAAATGTAAGAAAGGACCCTAATCCAAAACCTGGTTTTTGGATCCTTCGTTGAGACCTACTGTATATCGTAGGTCATTGAGGATTTAAACAAGAGCGAAGGTGATAAATTAGGCTATGGTAATGCTACTGTTAAAGCCACCATGTACAGTGCTCGAATTTAACAAGCGTTATTGTTGTGGCAAAGTGCCTTTTAGTGTTCCGTACAGAACACTTATGGGATCATTTTGATGTCTGCGTGTTATATCGATTTTCTCTGAAAGTATTTGACATAGAAAGTTGAAATTTGGCACAAATATAGGAATTGATCGTCCAATCAGAGCCGTATAGTTTTGGAAGTTAAATTTTGACTTAAGGGGTTAGCTTATGGGGGAAGTGAAAAAAAAATTCTAAGGTCATTGCTTGTGGGGGGAAGTGAAAAAAAATTCTCTCATCGAGCTTGAAAAAATATATTTGATGTAATATTCCCGCGAACTTTTCTTAATATAATTTATAAACAATGACCAAAAATCGCTGTCTCCTCTGGCTCGAAGAGTACTGATCGAAAAATGTTGAAACGTGAGCATAACTTTTGATAATTTACCTGGTATAAAAAAATTATTTCATATGTCTTGACAATATGGTGCAGTTTTTTTCGTGGAAAGTTGTGAATTCAACCGAAATTCAGACCTCCAAATTGCCAATACGTATTCGGTGTAATCAGTAATATCAGGATGATTGGTGACCAACGGACAGGTATCGAGACAAAATAAATTTATTTTATTTGCTATAATATTTAGGTGGTGAATATTTGTTTTAAACTTTTACTATAAAGATGTCTTACATTTTGCATGTTCTTGGTAATTCTTATATTGAATATGAATATGTGATTGAATTTCATAGACTACTTCAGCAATCATGGTACGGAACACAAATTCTGCAAGTCAAACTTGCACTTGGCCGGTTTTTTTTTTTCTTATTTGGTTCATGGTTTATACCATTTTTGTTCTGTTATTATAAGCCATAATTTATTAAATAATGAAAATAAAAATGATAGGACAAAAGAGTGGAATAGTGTTTCAGAAACATAGTTTCGTAGATCTGTACTTTGGAAGTTTCATGTAGCAAAATTAATAAATACTTTCATTTAGTAAGGTAGAACTTTTTTTATTCTTATGTTTTTTTTTTTTAAATTCGCTATTTATATTCATGAAATTTTTAAGATAAAAATCAACATTCGACCATTGCAAAAGATAAGGACAAAATACGATTTCAAACTAGAAAGCTAGGTTTTTCTGAAATATCCAGACTTCTTAGAAGATTGTAGTGGTAAAGCTTGTTAATGTGAGATAATTTGGTAGAAAATTTCAAACCATTTATTGTTACTGAATCTAATTACTTACTTAGTATATTATAATATATAAAGTATTTTCATAATGTGACCATTTTTAGAATAATTAGAAGAAAAATGGAAAATTTTTATTTTTATTTCCATAACTAGTCTAACTTAAAAGTTAGACTAGTTTCTGGAAGCCATAAAGAGCGTAAAAACGTTCCGTATGGTTAGATATCCTATAACTATCATTAGGATAAGCACGGTCCGACAATAGAGAGCTTTTGCAACACTTATTTTTCATATGCTTTTGTTCTTATCGTTATCTCAAACATGCGCAGTATTAACGTGAAGGAATTGCAAGGTTAGGTTAGTATTCATCTTCCATAAAGTTTTTTTCCCTTCATTTCATGGTTAAGCACACCGGTTATTTGTATTTGATGGGTCAACACAAATTTCTAAATGAAAGCTGTGTCTAGTAGATTTCTATCACTTCTTTCAATATTTCTAAGGTAATACGAATGTGTGATAAAAAAATTTATTTGAAATTAGCATTACACACACTGTAATGCCAATCTGCAAAAGATTGCAAAATCCTATCATAATCTGAACACTAATTAACTATTGTCCGTGCTGTGTTATTTGCAATAAAAGATATTCATTTCAATTTTATTGTTTTTTCTTAGTGGTTTGTATACCTAAGCAGGAAAAGAAATAGGCCCTACCGTAATAGCGATAAGCATAACGAACTTCAAATAACCTCTCTTATAACTTCCTAAATAAGGGAAATCGTTATCCTTTATAAAAGTTTTTCTTATTTTGTTTTAATACTGCGTAAGTTTCAAATGGTAGGTGCATGCTTGAAATAACGATGACAGCTGAGCCCTTGTATTTAAAATTTTCCGTTCAAATAAAGATAAGGATAGTGGCCTACCAAAATAAGCGCTGTAAAATTTCTCTAATAATGTATGGGAAAAGATAAACTGGTTTGAGCTTGTATGAGGAAACTTTAAACTAACCAGTAAAGCACTACCACAGTGCATTGATAACACTCGACAAATTTTAGAAAGATGTTCCAGTGCATAATCAAATAGAATTATGTCCATTTTGGTTTTATGAGTTGCATTGTATTCCTCTAAACAGTTTTGACTTAGAGTTCGAAATGCTTCAATATCTACTACTTCTTCGTAGCGTTTGTCTTCGTCTGAGTCTTGATCAAAGTAAGTTCCAAACATTAGATTTGTCATAGCCTCTTGTTGTACTAGACCTGTATGAATTAGAATATATGTAGTTAAACAATATCTCAGTAATAGTTCAATAGCTGGATGGAAAATTATCCACGTCATCAAATTGTAAAATTGTAAAAAGAATTTCTGCTATTTTGTTTTATAATGAAATAACTAATTTTACTGTAGATTTTTACATCGCGTAGCTAGTGGTTACAAGTACAACAACGAGTTGTCGATAGTAAGAAGCGCAATGGGGGGAGTACGGCGTAGAAATTTGAAGATGTTTTTATGGGCCTAGCACACGTGCTGCAAGAAAACCCGTAAAGCGCTACAGGAGCGACACGTGTGTGGAAAAAGAGATTCACGTTGGTCTTGAATCGCTATAAATCGTAATCGGTCGGAAACACAGTCCTGGGCAAATTATTATGAAGGGATGAGGTTCTCTACATAAAGGACTGCTTGAAATGGTTGTACGAGGAGTAACAAGCTGAAACTCATACGGATGTAAAGTGTAATTCTAACATGCACCGCTCTGGGAGGAATTAAGCGGGCTACATTCATCGAACACTTTCCCTGAAAATACCTGCAGAGTAGACTCAAGTCGTCAACCGTTCTTCGATATTTCAACGAATCAAGGTTGCTGGCCAGTTCCGGATTTCCAATCAGGCGAACAGCTCTCTTCTGAATAGAATTCAACAAATGCAGTGTATGTTTGGGAGCAGAGCTCCAAACATGGGAGCAATATTCCATCGTTGATCGAATTTAAGCTTTGTACAGGATTAGCGGTTATTGTGGAGTGGAAAGCGTTCTAGTTTGAAATAATATTCCCAGATTTTGAGAAGCTCTCTTTGCTACGCTTGCAACATGTTCGAGCCAAGACATATCTACTTCCAAATTAATGCCCAGAAAATTGAGTGACGATGCTAGAGGAAAGGAGTGCCCCGACATAACTGTGTCGGGTTCAGCAACGTTAAGTTTTTTAGAAAAAATTGTCGCCTAGATATTTGTAGCTTTAAATTGAACGGCTTCCTGCTGTTTACTGATATTTGTATCTGTAGTCAATATTCGAGCGTTCAAAGTAAATGATGAGATAGGCGTACTGTCATCTGTAAAGCTGTAGACTTGATTAATGGTAATGAGAAAGATAGGCTTAGGGTAAATGAGAAAGAGAGTAGGCGACAGTATGGAGCCCTGGGTCGTTGATAGTGAAGTTGTTAGAAAGCGATTGCCACTCGTAAAGAACGCTTTTTGAGGAAACTTGAGAGCCATAAACAGAAGTTTTCAGACATACTAGAAGAGCTGAGCTTAGTTAACAATCCATCATACGAAACACGGCCGAACGCCTTGGATATATTAAGAGCTACCGCTCGTCATTCTCCACAGTATTCAACTGCGTTGTTGCAAACATGTGTTACATAAGTTAGAAGATGTTGTAGTTGATCTATGTTTACGAAAGTCAAATTGATGGTCGCTAATAATATTGAATCCTTCAAGATATTTTAGAAGATTCTGAATGATAGCCTTTTCCATGACTTTCGATATTACTGAAAGCCGTGCGAGTGGTCGGTAGTTATTTGCCAAGGTCTTCTTGCCTTTTTTGGGTATCGGCTGTGGCGCATTTCCAGCAGGAAGGAAATATCCCCTTTCTGTAGGATAAGTTGAAAAATTTAGTGTTAGTTCTGTCGCGCAGTTTTTTAGTACTCTGGCATGTATTCCGTCAGCGCCAGAAGGTTTTTTGGTGCTAGCTTCATTAAAATACGTTTTATGATATGCTGTCTGAAGACAATATGGGGCATCCTTGATTGCTCTATGGGAACAGTAGGTGGTATTTTTTCTTGGAAATCAACAGTAGAATGTGAATCAAATAGTTCAGCCAACAAGTTTACTTTCTCAGCAGGTGTTGCAATAGAATTATCTGGCCATGTGAGTGGCGGTACAGTGGATTTGGTGAAATTTTGACTAACTGATTTAGAGACTGACGAAAAGTACCTGTGATTGTTGGGCAAGCAAGAAGTTTTTTTCTAATTCGTTGATTGCCTCCTTGGTTTCGTCGATAATTTTATTGCATGAAAGAGATAGTATGATTTATGACATTAGGATTGTCATGCTATTGTCGGTAGGCAAGATATTTAGAAGCAACAACTTTGAAGGGTATTTCTTCGAAAAAGGGATGTAGATCTCCAAACCAGCCAAAATAACATCGGAAACCTACTTAGCGTTGTCAGATGGATCGTCGGTTCGAAAACCAACGTCTAACCAAGGGAAAGTTCGAAAATATTTCATGAGTTCTTCCCATTCAACAGATTTGTAGTGCCAAATCTTGCCCGGTTTAGGCGCCTCTCTGTCACTGATGGGTAAGATTGGTGTCAAAAGCAGTTTATTGTCGGAAGAATCTAACGGCGGATTTACGGTGACGGAGTGTAAATCTCTGGATTGGTGTTTAAAATAGATCAAGAAGGCTGGTGAATTCTCCACCTCGATCAGGAATCCGTGTTGGGTTATCAATAAGTCACAACTAATTGAGAATGATTCAGTTTTATGACCTTGTTCGTCGGTAGTATTTGAATACTTAAGTTAGTTGATGTTGTGGATATTAAAGTCGCCCAGGATGGCAATTTGGGCATTTGGATAGTTAATCGGTAAATGATTGAAGATATTTGCAAGAGAAGCGAAAAGCGTTCTAAAGTTTAGTGGTTTGGTGGTTGATAAAGGCAGCAGATAAACCTTATTGTTTGTTGAGTTGTTATTTTTAACCACATAACGTCGAAGTTTCGGGGTTACAGAGCCTCCTCTCGTTGACAAGAGGGGTCACTTCTGACAAAAAGACAGATTCCAAAGTTACATCTAAACCGAGAATAGAAGTCATAACCAGGAGAGAGAAAGTTGACTGTGCTAGTCGTCTTGGTTTCACAGAGAGCGAGTACATGAGGTTTATTTGATTGCAGGTGTTGGTGCACTAAATTTATATTCGAGTTTAATCCTTGTATGTTGCAAAAATCTATTTTAAAGTTGTGATCTCTGCATGTTGACGCCACTGAATCAGTCCCCACCCGGAGATCCGTCAATGTGTTTTCAGATCAGTCCATATGAACTTCGTAACTTTTGACAGTCAAATAGTAACATCGATAAGATGATAAGAACCTCGAATTTATAACGAATCGGCTTATTAAAGAATACAAGAAATGGTGACTAACTTTAAATATGCATAAATCGAGATATATGTGTGTAGGCGGAAAAGGAAAAGAACTAGAACTGCATGATACACATGGATATTTAAGCTAAATACTTGACCAAAAGTATTTTTTCGTTAAATTTGAAATGATTAGTTATTTGATTTATTCTGAACAACCGACTGTATCTGTATACTGGATTGGTTACGGTGAAATATTTCTATATTACTAATATTTAGCAACCTCGGATCTGGTTTCTTCTGAGGGAATAAGTTTCAAAGCATGGTAGTTTGAATTCTAAGATTAATAAAATATAGTTAGTAATTTCGTGAAATTATTTTTATTTCTTTATAATTAGATAACATTTCTCATCTGCAGTCCAATTGCTGTAGCGATGAGAAGCTTCATTATGAGAATTCTTACTGTCGCTTTACTATTTTCCGTCATGCTTCTTTAGCTGGTAAAATAAATTTCAAACCTTCTGGTACGGATAAAGATATACCAGTTTGTTTAATTGATTCTCTTAAATGCTCGACTTAAATATGAAAGTAGTGGGTCTGTAGTGAGTAATAATCTACTTATTACATTAATGTTACATGATATCTAGGAGGCCTTGTAGCTTTATTTTAGCCCATGTATCTGTTATATGATACGATTTCAGTTGCAGATAACATTCTGTTTACGTTTTCTGCCGCAACGGGCAACTAAGGTAGGGTTTTTGCATGTGGCTTGAAATATGTTGTATAGAATGAGATAAGTTGGCTCGCACAATTATTGCGTCAGCTTCCAATGGAATCAGTCTTTTTAAAAATTTATTTACGTGTTTTCAGACTGCAGAACCTGCAAATATCAGATTCATTTGGGTAGCAAGCTGGTCACGACTCTACAAGAAATCCCTTGTAGGTTGTTCCGGCTATTGTTTCGTGGCACCTTATAGATCTGGAAAGCGGTTCTGATGAATAGATCCTCTACATATGTAGGGCATGTAAACGCCACATGAGAATGTTTTGTTCATTAAAATGGCGATTTTGCACTGCAGTGATTAAAATTTATATTTTATATTGTTCTACACTTTTTTTTAAAGAAATATAGTGATAATTATTGGGTGTGGAAAATTTTAGCTTTGACTAGAAAATTGTTGTGTGATTTTCGAATGTGAAATATTTCTTTTGCAATTAGAACTTCAGATATAGTTTATTCCTTTAGCATTAAGAGCCTTTTTTAACTAGAAAAGGTAAAATTCCTTTAAAAAAACTTAAAAACATAAATTTTCCGAGCCGATTTTCTCATTAGTTATAGCAAAGCGTCATTTATCACTGTTTTTCACAGGTCATGGAGATACACACGGATTTACCGGTTTACACATATTAAATGATTTTCTTATATATACATATATATATATATATATATATATATATATATATATATATATATATATATATATATATATATATATATATATATATATATATATATATATATATATATATATATATATATATATATATATATATATATATATATATATATATATATATATATATATATATATATATATATATATATATATATATATATATATATATATATATATATATATATATATATATATATATATATATATATATATATATATATATATATATATATATATATATATATATATATATATCGTGTATAACGTGTTGCTGACCTAACTTATTTAGTTTCCGTTGATTTTGCGTCCCGAAAGTGAGCCATTTTAAAGACTTCATTTTGAAAAGGGGGCAAAAGATATATAAACAGCCATATGGAATTTTGAAGGGCTCTTTCTGCCAGTATGCCGTAGTGGCTTTTTTCTCCAGCACGCACGGCTTTTTATTTTTCTCCGTGATGCAGTAGTGATTAACGGCTTTTTATCACCAAGTGGGTGTCGTTTCTAGCTCTCAAGTTTAAGGCCTTCTTCCGTTCTTAAAATATCCTGCTCATCCTCAGGCATTTCGGGTCAAAAATTGATTAACTACCCAAAAAAAATAGGAGAGCAGTGGCTGAGACATTATTTTTGATAAGAATCTCACCAGGAGAGGTCAAACAGCTTATGGAAAACCCACGAGGAGAAACCAATCAGTAAGTCGGTAGTACACCAATTTAAATACCTCACTTCCTGGCTACAAGTGTGTTTCAAACGACTACTCAACACGTATAATCCGCGGAGTTACGTTTACAAACTTTTAGATCGTGTTTTTTAAAAGTCTTTTGTTTTTTTACACTTAGGATCAGTAATTCATAGAACTCTAGTTTAAATGTGTACACTCTCATAGCTTAAGGGGTTTTTATTTAGTTAATGTAATTTTAAGAGTGTAATATCTGCAAGGACTTTTATTTTGTTAATATAGTTTTCTCTGTGTTAATGCAGCTTTTTACCGAACTACCTGCTCTTTCTTTCAAGACGCAACGGTTGTACTCAATTCAATTTTATTTCAACAACTAAATAACTTTTCAGTATTTTCTCATTTTTTGAGCTGAACTTAGATTCTGTTTATTCTAAAATGAATGGTGCCCAAAAACCGTACAACCAATTTTTAAACAACTATAGAGACTATTTTCAAAAGGCGTACAAAAATTACCTCGATCTCCATGTACTCTACCAGTAAAAAAACGAGCTAACTTATATCTAGTTTTTTTCTATCAGTATTAATATCCACTCAATCAATTTTCAAAAATTAAGATATACATAAGGGGTAAATAACGGCTTCTATTTAATAAATAAAATATTTATTAAAAATAAAGAAAATTGGGGATATATAAAACAGCCGCAAAAAGAGACGTTATAAAATAGTGCCGCAACGAGAGGCTATAATATATACATTTCTTGGTTTTTATGATACAGTTATTAGAATTTTTCATTACAGTAACTACTAGTAAAATATGACCTTAAAAATATTAGGAGCGGAACTCTGACAAAAATTGAATATAATTAAAACTTACCATCCTGATCTCTAGGAAAGTTATCAAAAACTTGCTCAAAAACATCCCGGAAATTCTCTCGGACACAAGTCTTTACTTTTCCAAATAACCAGTTTCTATCTTCTTGTTCAGTAAGTCTATCATAAAATACTCTAAAAACTTCGTGAACCCATATTTTTGAAAATGTTCTTTTGTTTTCTGCAGATTCTTTACGTAACATTGCGCATCCTGAAAGTAGCACAAAATTAAAATACCAGAAATATCATGTCTTGTTTAACATTAAAATTTGATTATTTTTGTACTCTTTATAAGCTTATTGTAAAATAGAGGTAAAATAAAGACAAATCAATTGTAGAATTTTTTTTAGCCTATAAAATGTCTTAATACCGGTCGAAGTAGAAATATTCACACTACTATTACTGAGTTTTCAGTTCTTATTTCTTATGATCTCTTGATTTAGTTTACATTTAATAATACATACTACACTGAGGTCATTGAATTTAAAATAATGCTAACCCTTGTGAGTTTTAAAGGAACATTTTATTTGTTAAGTTTAGTAATAAATCACAGGGGAGGGAAGATTATTGAAGAATTTGGACAATTTACGCCATTAAAAGCAAAATTATCGAATGAGTGGTAAAATTTAAATACCTAGGCTTCTTTCTTAACGAAATATGAGAAGAGATAAAAAACCTTTTCAAGATGTTACCACTCGAAAATTGTCTTAGTTCTGTGTAAAAAAGAAAAATTACATTTGAAGAACCCCATGTCTTAAATTTAATGAAAATGCAAATCTGCAACGCTTTTTCTTTGATGGGATTTCCAATTTTGATTTTTACCATAACAATTTTGTTAAATTTTAGAAGCTAAAGATTTTTTGCAAGAACTTTTGTAGCAATTAGCATATATGGTAGTATTACTTCTTGTAATTTGACGATAATACCAGATAGATGTTCTGTCATAGCCCTTGGGCAATCAGTGCATATACCAACGTATTTCGCTCAGCGAATATCGTCTTTATTACTTTTTTTATAAAAGTTTCGAATAAAAATTTCCCGGCCATATTGGTCTCTAATAGGGTACAAATATCTTCAGTAATACCATTTCTTTTATCGTATCTTACGAATGCTTTAAGCTAAGCACAGATAGAAATATTTGTGGATTTATCCATCGGTAGAAGAAATATTTTCCACATTTTGTGTTCGAATATCGTTTGCCATCTTACATATTCTTCTACGGACAGTAATACTGAAGAGTGGCACTATTTTTAACTTTGTAGTCCCAATTTCATGAACCATTATTTACACCATTTCAACAGTTCGGATCTTCGGCAATTTTATGTAGCTCACAGATTCTTGCAATGCAACTCGATAATTTGCATCTACTACTTTTTCCCCTGTAGTAGTTGTTAATGTAAAAGTTTAGAACTGGATCTTTGTGGAGGGAGTCTAGCATTTTTTCAAAGAATTCCACGGCTTTGATAGCTATATACTTTCTGTTGATGAGACTCGGTATACAACATAATGCGTTTGATGATGAATCTTTTGGAATATCTATCCATATTTAAGAAAAAAATGAGTATAATTTGTAATTTCATGTTGTATTAAGTAGTAAATATCTCGGTGCATAAGTTGGAAATGATTCTTTATTACGCTTCGACGTATCTAGCACTTTTTTGGAAGAAAATTTAAAAAAAACAAATTGAGCTACTTACTTCCTTGTTGTTTGACGGTAGAGTAGCTGTTTAATTTTGATTAAAGTTACTTATGGCAAGAAGCGCGGCTGAGGACATTATTCCAATTATATTATGCTAAAAAGACTAAAATGAATAAGTGACCGCTTACTTGCAGCATAGAACATTACACCAAAATAAGAAGAGTAGAGGTGGCTTCTTGGTTTAATCCCCCTACTTAACCTTTCGTCATCAAAGTAAGTATTCTCTCATTTATATTGCTTGGTTTTATTTGTTGATGAATAAATAAAAGTTATTTTCCGACTGTGGTTCTTTAGAGCTTCAAAACTTATTTGGCGCATTGGTGCATGTCAGTTCTAGAGTTATGCGTTTTCCTTTCATTTTAGAATGAAAGATATCTTAGTGTTTTGCTATATACAGGGTGCCACACATGTATGGAATAATGATTCCACAGCATTTATTAATCAGTGTATCAAAAAAATGTTTAAATAAACGTTATAGGGTGTTATACGGCGCACATGCTGACGTTGACAATAAAATGTTTTGAAGAAATTACGCCATCTTAATTTTTTTTTTAAATAGAAACCCCTATATATTATTTTATTTTTAAGTCCTACTACAAATTCTAGATATTATTTATCTAACGTACCATATGTCTAAATTGAACTCTTTTGGAATTATTGATATTTGAAATTAAGGAGATCAAATTGATTTTTTTTTTTAAGCTGGCTTGTGTTAAACATTTACTGTCAGGTAATGCATTTTTGCTGCATTTTGTGAATCTGCAATTTGAGCGTAATAATAATAATGGTACATCAAACAGAAACCGAAAGAATCACTTTGTTAATGATGGTTGGTTACGGAGACCGTAGGACAACACAACAGGAAGTGTGTGATCTTTTTTACGCAGAATATCCGAATCGAGAACCTATTACCCAATCCGTAGTTAACAAAACATTAAAACGATTTAGACAATCAGGTCATGTTAAGGATCCAAAGGTTAAAACAAACGATTATAAAAAGATGTTTTATTGAAAATTACAGAAAATCCTCATACAGCCACTCGTCAGCTTTACCTAGACAAAATTAGTAAAGGCACTGTTTTTTTCTGACGAGGCCACATTTAGTCTTAATGGAAGAGTTAACAGGCATAACTGCCGGTACTGATCTACTGAGAATCCCCACTGGATAATCGACAGTCATACTGAAAGACCACAAAAGATAAACGTGTGGGCAGGGATTTGTGGACGTCATATCACTGGTCCCTTTTTTATCGATGGAAATCTTACAGGACAGCGGTATTTACAGTCACTCCAAGAGCAAGTTTTTCCAACTTGTGCAGGTCTATTTCCCGATGAAAATAATTTGGATACCCTTAACAGGAAACTGTGGTATCGAAGCACCTCCTGACTATGAAATCAATGTTCGCAGATATTTGGATGCGATTTTTCCTAATCGATGGATAGGTAGAAGAGGTACTATAAAATGGCCTGCAAGGAGTCCCGACCTTACACCACTCGATTTTTTTTATGGAGTCATTTGGAAACCAAAGTTTACCGAAGTTGATCTGAAACTGTAGAAGATTTACAACAAAGAATTCAATATGAAGTAGCACAGATCACCCCGGATTCTCTGGTAAACTCTGTTCAGGCTGTTTATAACAGATTAGATCATTGCTCCCATTGTTGTTAACGGTAGACATTTTGAGCAATTGTTACGTTAAAGATAAACGTAGAGTATTTATTAACAGTTTTTTTTGTCTTTTTTTATTTTAAATTTCGAATGACAATAATTCCAAAAAAGTTCAATTCAACAGTATGTTAGACATATAATATCTAGAATTTTTAGTAGGATTCAAAAATAAAATAATATACAAAACTTTCCATTTTTAAAAAAAAATATGATGGAGTAATTTCTTCGAACTGACAGTTCAAAACATTTTATTGTTAAAATCAGAATGTGCGCCGTATAACACCCTATGACTTTTATTTAAACATTTTTTTGATACACTGATTTAATAAATACTGTGGAATCATTATTCTATACATATGGGGCACCCTGTATATATTGTTAAAATTTTTTGACGGAGTTGAATAAACTCATTATTCAATAATTTTTTTTTTTCAGCAAAATCATTGTAATGGTATAAGAAGGAACTGGTAAACTAAGGGGTGTGAATTTCAAAAACTTATCGTTAATTTCAAACACTAAATTTTGTTTGAAAACCATGGCAATATCATTTGCGAAAATAGTTTTCGGTCATATTAAAACGAAGTCTTTGTATATTATCTAATGAACTAATATAAATAGGTTTTATTCGTAAAATTACCTTGTATTAGTCTTGAAAAATCTCTCAGGTTAAATATATAATGACTTTTTGCGGGTGTAGGCCTAAGGTATTCCATAGCAGCCTTAAACATACTTAGACTTGCAGCGACTGTTTGAAAAACTACAGATACAATTTCGGCTGGAAATCCATTATTTTTCCAACCGAGCAACAGAATATTACAATATATTTTTGACATACTTTCCTCGTTAAATTCATTAATGGAAAATATATTAAAATGCCTTAGAAATCGTGGATAAACATCTTGTCTACTTCCGCCGGCAAGACCCATTGCACCAATAAAAAGAACATCATGCAAATAAATGGGTTCTGTGTTTCTTAAGTCATACCAATTTTTGTGATCAAAATATTGCCTAAAAATGATATAATATTTTTTTTTATTAGACTTTCTAGATAAAAATAAATGAGTTAAGAAAGACAATTGGAGGAATTTGAGCTATGGTTGCAACGCAGTTATTAAAAAATGATTGGGTTGAGAAAATACTAAGCAGAGAAATCTTGAAGAGATGGAAAAAGGAAAATTAAATATTATTACCACGAAAACTTGGAATACGTTATGAGGGACAAGAAGTACCTGTTGTAACAACTGATAGAACAAAAGCAAATTCGAGGATAGATGGAGAATTGTAGGAAGAATACATTCCATTAGCTATTTTGGACATAATATGACATAAATGAGTTTGTTTGTTTTGTATTAAAATACAAAATGAATTTTAAAGTGCTTGGAGTATTGTAATTGACATTAGGTTTCTTTATCTTCTTGTAATGTTATTATTAGCGTTTCGCTTCTAATAAAAGTTATATATTAGTAAAATTTTTTGTTGCCTGCTTATTCCTACTTTATAACTAATCATGTATATGTCTATAAATCTTAATATATTTGTAGTATAATAGTAATTTCAAAAAATTTTGAGAATAAACTATAATTTAACAGAATTATACTGCAGAAGACAGTTCATATAATATATTATTGTGAACATATCTTACAAGTCGCAATCATATGTTATGAGATTCTAAATGTGAAAGACTTATTTTTTTTTTTTATGGGTCTAGCACATGTGCTGCAGGGAAGTCTCTAAAGCTCTCCAGGAGCGGAATGTGTGCGGAAAAAGCGATTCACGATGTTTTTGAATCGCTGTAAATTGTACTCGGTGGGAAACACAGCGCTGGGTAAATTGTTCCAAAGGGATGATGTTCTCCATATAAAAGACTGCTTGAAAAGCGTTGTACGCGGAGTAACAAGCTGAACCTCATACGGATGTGAAGCACCAGCGCGACTTGTACTTCTAACATGCACCGCTTTGGGAGGAATTAAGCGGGCTACATCCTTCGAACATCTTCCGTGAAAATACTTGTAGAACAGACTAAAGTCGCAAACCGATCTTCGATGTTCCAGCGAATCAAGGCCGCAGGTCAGTTCCGGGACTCCAATCAGACGAACAGCTCTTCTCTGAACAGAATCCAACAAATGTAATGTATGTTTGGGAGCGGAGCCCCAAACATGGGAGCAGTATTCCATAGTTGGTCGATTTTGAGCTTTGTAAAGAATTACTTTTGAGAAGCTCTCCTTGCTATGCCTGCAACATGTTCATGCCAGGACATATTAACGCCCAACAAATTGAGCACGATTCTAGGGGAATGGAGTGCTCCGGCATAACTTTGTCGGGTTCAGCAACGTTAACTTTTTTAGAAAAACTGCCGCCTGGGTTTTTGTAGAGTTAAATTCCACTTGGTTACTGTCACCCCAAGATAGAATTTCTTCCAGGTCTTTGTTAAGTTGAACGACCTCCTGCTGTCTGCGGTTATTCGCCTGAGCAGCCGATGTCCGAGCGTTCAAAGTGAATGAAGAGACAAGCGTACTGTCATCTGCAAAGCTGCAGATTGGATTCCCGGTCTTTTCCAGCAGATCGTTAATGTATATGAGAAAGAGAGTAGGAGACAGTATGGAGCTTTGGGGCACATCGGCGTTGATAGTGAAGGTGTTAGGAAGAAATCCGTCGACCGCCACTCGTAAAAAACGCTCTCTGAGGAAACATGAGAGTTACAAACAGAACTTTTCAGACATACCACAAGAGCGTAGCTTAGCCAGGAGTCTATCATGCCAAACACGGTCGAATGCCTTGGATATATCAAGAGCAACTCTCGAGATTCTCCTAAGTGTTCAATTGCGTTGTTCCAAACATGTGTTACATAAGTCAGAAGATCTCCTGTTGATCTATGTTTGCGGAAGCCATATTGGTGGTCGCTAATAATATTGAATCGTTCAAGACAATTTAGAAGATGCTGATTGATAACCTTTTCCAAAATTTCGATATTATCGACAGCAGTGCGACTGGTCGGTAGTTATTTGGCAAGGTCTTCTTGCCTTTTTTAGGTATCGGCTGAATTGTGGCACATTTCCAGCAGGACGGAAATATTCCCTTTCTGTAAGATAGGTTGAAAAGTCTACAGAAAACTGGTGTTAGTTCCCTTTCACAGTTTTTGAGAACTGTGGCAGGTATTCCGTCAGCGCCAGAAGCCTTTTTGATGTCTAGCTTCATTAGAATACGCTTTATGATACGCTGTCTGAAGACAACATCCTTGACTGCAACATGGGAATAGTGGGTGGTGTTTTTCCTTGGAAAGAGTTCAGCCAACAAGTTCGCTCTCTCAACAGGTGTGGTTGCAATGGAATTATCAGGCCGCGCGAGTGATAGTATGGTGGATTTGGTGAAATTTTGACTAACTGCCTTAGCGACTGCCCAAAAAGACCTGGAATTGTTGGGACAAGCGAGAAGTTTGTTTCTAATTCGTTGATTGTATGCCTCCTTGGTTTCGTCGATAATTCCTTTGCATCTGTTCCGGGCACGAACAAAGGTGTTATGATTTATGGTGTTAGGATTTTCACGCCATTGTCAGTAGGCAATATGTTTAGAAGCAACAGCTTCTTTGGATTTTCGGTCAAACCAAGGCTTGCGTTTGGAGGGGCATTTCTTCAAAAAAGGGATGTAAGCTTCCATACCAGCCAAAATAACATCGTAGGCCTCCCTGGCGCAGTCAGATGGTTTGTCGGATCGAAAACAAACATCCGTCCAAGGGAAAGTTCGAAAATATTCCATAAGATCTTCCCATTTAGCAGATTTGTAGTGCCAAATCTTGCGCGGTGGTTAAAACAGATCAAGAAGACTGGTGAACTCCCCGTCTCGATCAGGGATCCGTGTTGGTTCGTCAATAAGCTGAGTTAAGCCACAACTGATTAAGAATGATTCAGCTTCACGACCTTGTTCGTCGGTAGTATTTGAATATTTAAGCCAGTTGATATAGTGGACATTAAAGTCGCCCAGGATGGCAATTTCGGCACTTGGATAGTTAATTTGTAAATGATCGATGGCGTCTGCAAGATAAGCGAAAAGTGTTCGAAAATTGGTGGTCGATACAGGATACGGATGAACCTTGTGGTTTGTTGAGTCGTTATTTTTATCCACATAACATCAAAGTTTGGGGGCTCGTTGGCAAGAGAGGTCGCTTCTGACAAAAAGACAGATTCCAAAGTTACGCCTAAATCGGGAATAGAAGTCGTACCCAGGATTTACAGTACAATATGTACTTTATAACTCTAGTTTAATAATATTCTAATTCCACTTTAATAGCCACATTAATGAACAAGATGGAATCAAATGCTTTTACATGTCTCTAAAGTGATTGTTTGGGATCCAATCTCGGCACATGAAATAATCGGCCTGTACTTTTTGGAGAAGCACAATAACCCTTAATTCGGAGCGAAATGGAAGAATAGTTAGGAATTTCTTTATATCCACCTTACAAAATTTGATGGTTATAATCAAAAAACCTGGTTTAAGAAAGAAACATCCTTCCAAGTTGTTCGAAAAATTTTCAAGATCAAATTGATATACATATTTTCTTATGGAAATTTCTAAAAACTACAGCTTAAACTAACAATTCTGATTTTCTGTAAAAATTAAAAGAAAATCCAGTAAAGGAATAGTAACGAACACACAAACGACGCACTGAGCAGTGATCAATAATTTCACTGCTTATTTAGAATGCTTAGAATAGTAGTGAGAAATTGATGCCGTTATATGTAAGAAATAATTTTTGAAGGACTGTAGTTTTTCTGCATTGATTATTTTGTTTTCTCGCTAAAATTATTTTAAAATCAGACCAGGACGCGCACTGTGGCCCAAAAATTTCATTTTTCGTTCAAAAATATATTTTTCTTAAATCTTTTTTTTGAATTATGGCCAATTTCTGGTTATTTTTCTACCGTTTTTTGGATAATTTTTAGTAATTTTTTCGAAGTTGAATATGTGAATGAACAAACCAAAACGAATTATGTTTCTTGATCGACATCTAGCTAAAATGATGATAAATGGTCAAAGTATGTTCAAATAATGGCCGAAAAATGGCTATGTTAATTCACTTTGCCACCTTTAGGCCTTGAAACAACAAATTTCAGATTATGTCGATCGAGAAACATAAATTGCTTGGGTTTGTTGATTCAAGTATTGCAAATTTCGAAAAAATTACTAAAAATTATTCAAAAATGGTAGAGAAATGACCAAAAACCCATGATTCAAAAATCGCCTTCAAAAGCTTTTTTTGAAATTTAGTATTTTAAAAAAATTATCCAAATCAGTTGGAAATTAAGAACTGTAGATAATTTTGAACGAAATATTAAGTTCCTGGACCACCGTGCAGCGGAAGATATACTACTTAATAAATTTAATGAAATATGCCCTACATATCCCTAATAGTTTACAAAAAACTGTTTTAAAAAGCCAATATAAAACTGTATGAGTTTGTATTTAGTCCGATCGAGATAAATTTTAAAAAAAAACACTGAAAACCATTATCTACTTTGAATCAGGATATCACATATTTTACAGAATCTAATTATTCTCTATTTAAAATTTGAATCTTATTATTCAACCTTAACTTAGGTTACAATATTTTGTATCGTATGCTGATACTAACCCTGCTATTTTAAATTGGGCTTCCCGTACGGAACATCTGGATTCTATATTCGGTTTCAAATACATTTTACAGAATATATTATGTCTCTAAAGTAAATAGCATTCGATGTATTGAGTAAATAATTATACTTTTTTACCCTTTGGATTAAAACTGGTCTGATGTTACTTGTATACTTTTTAATTTTAATTACTAAATATGCTTAATTATTTGTAAATTTATTGAACTGTAACATTAAATTTGCTGGTTTTCTGTCAAAAATAATACTTTAGTGTAAATTGACAATTTCAAGTGGAGACTGAAAAATATGACGCTGTTCTTGCTCCAAAGTATATTGTTGCAAATCTATAGAATAGAAAAGATTGAACTGGTTAGTATAACAGGAAATAGCATGAGTGTAATTTTTTATTATAAACATAAAAATACACCATATCTTCCAATTATTGAAACTGTAAAGGAAGAAATTTGTGTCTTATCGTGACCAGTCGTTTATTTACCTCAATAATTCTAGTGGCGGCTGAGCACCGTACGTCTCCTTTAGTGGCATATTAACATCATCAATGAATAAAATACTAGTTTTTCCCTTGGGAGGCCCGTAATGCCCCCTTCTCTTCTTAAATAATTTGGAAATAACCAATTCTTGAGTTTGATTGCAAGTTGTTTGAATAGTAAAAGTTATAAAAGCAGGTTCATATTTTTCTTTGTCCAGTTTATTCATTAGAAAGTCTTGGACATAAAAACTTTTTCCAGTTCCAGTAGGGCCCACAAGCAACATTTTTTGCTTAAATTTTATATGAAGATTAATAAGGGCGTGGTATCTAAAATCAATTTTTATAGTTATGTGTATTATTCGAGTTAACTACATAGCAAGAAAAATCTTTCCAATTTTACTAGTCGGTTAATAGCGAATGTGTAAAAATATAGCTATGAAATACGAATATTGGTGTCGATTCGATCAAATATTATTTGCAGATAAGGACTTATCGAGTAAACGTTAGGTTACTCGTGGAACAAAGAGAGGTTTAGAATAAAAACACATACAGTAAGTTAATTACATTAAAATGCGATCAATCAGGTAGTATACAGTCAGTCCAAAAAGTCTCCATACACGTTGAGAAAACATGTTTAAATTAATATTTAAATCTTAACCAATGAGGATTCGTATTAAAAACAACTACGGAACATTTTATTTAGAAGTTACATTATTATTATAAAAATATAAGCAAAATTAATGTCAAAAAGTCTCCATACAATCAATCAACTGCATTAAGAAAAACACGTTATAATCAGCCGCATTTTATCAAGCTATCTATTGCTCGCTAAACTGAAAACAAATGAATAATTTTCCGCAATACTTATGTTGCAGTGAGTTTCCAAGTTTGAAAGATCATAATGGATTTGTGGAACGATGGAAAATCGTACAGAAATATAGGAAAAATTAATAAAAAGTCGCATGCCACTGTTTAGTACATTGAAAACCAGTATAAATCACCTAAAAAAACTTATAAAATTCGACCATGCTTCGGTCGTCCCAAGAAACTGACTCCACGTGACGAGGCCAGTATTGTTAGATAAATAATTATAGATCCCAAGAAGAGTGCACCAAAATTAAAAGAAGAAGTACGGGAATTATTTTCGAAAAATGTTTTTTCACAAACAGTGAGAAATTGCTTACACAGGACAGGCTATAAGGGGCGTGCAGCCAGGAAAATGTCGTTAATTTTGGAAGCTAATAGCTTTTGCTAGGGAATACGTTACTAAACCTCCTGAATTTTGGGAATCCGTAATCTTCAGTGATAAAACTAAAATTAACCTTTTTGGGGCTGATAGTAGAACTAAAGTTTGGAGAAAGAAGAATACCGTATTCGTTTTTAAAAACATTTGGTCCACGGTGAGACAAGGGGGTGTCAGTGTTCTGCTTTGGGGATGCATGTCCGCTGGAGAGGTTGGAAATTTACATTTTGTTAATGGTACCATAAATCAGCATGTTTATCTGAACATTTTGAGAGGCAATTTAAAAGAAAGTGTCCAAAAATTAGCACTCGAAAAAAGATACGTTTTTCAACAGGACAATGAACCGAAACATACCGCAATCTTGGTGCTAGAAAGGATGATTCATAATGTACAACAGCAGCTTCATACATCTCACTAATCACCCGATGTTAAATCCCTCGAGCATTTATGGAAGGCACTTAAACGGCGCGTTACTAGACAGCTGGTTGCAAGCATGACAGAAAGGTTACAAGAGATTATCAAGGTCCCACTAAATGATAGTTTAAACTAAGTTGTTATTTTCCGTTAAACTCCGTCAAACTATTATTGGTAATTGTTAAGTGTATGGAGACTTTTTTGATATTAATTTTGTTTACATTTTTATAACAATGATGTAACTTTTAAATAAAACGTTCCGTAGTTGTTTTTAATAATAATTCTCCTTGGTTAAGTTTCAAATATTAATTTAAACATGTTTTCTCAAAGTTCCAATTAATTAGTTAAATATAACAGCAAATAGTATAAAAAGCAGGAGGTGTATGAAGACTTTTTGGATTGACTGTACATTAACAGCGGGTTAAATTAATCGATTGTATAAAGACTTCATAAGATCAAACATGGAGCTATTCAAATATCGTTGGAAGCTTAAGTAGTAAAGAAATAGACAGGAACGCAAAATATAATAAATAAGATAAATCTTGGTATATTTTACAATTTACGGTTGAATATTTTTAGATTGTGTACTGTTATAAATCACGAAATAAACGTAACAACGTCTCTTTCTTGTGCTCTTGCTTTACTACCATTTTACGATATATCATCATGCATGCAAAAATTATGGTGTTTTCAGACGGCGGAGTTAGGTTACCGACTTGTAACAACTATTGAATGTTTTTTTTTATATAAAAAAATTAACTATTATAGGTATAATTGTTTTGGATTTCTCCTGTGTCGATTAAAAAAGTGATGATGACGGTTCGCCGATTATCCTACCGGCTTCTTGAGAGCTTGTTCCGAGTAATGACTTCTTCGGAATCTAGCACGAAACTGCTTTAATTTCGCTTGCACCAGCCTTTTATATTAGAAGGGGGGGAGTGTTTATGGATGATCTGTTCCCAGATTAGTGGGGGTCAAAACTAGTGTCAGGATTAAGGTTGTTGGAATGTTTAGATATGTTGATGGACTCCTAGAATAGAAAAAGGAATTTGTTCCATGGATCTTTGATTGGTCAAAGAGAATCTGGTGTTCTGCTTCATATTGGTACTGAAGTAAAAATGTTACGATCACGTACTGTCCCTTGATTTTCTTTAAATCTGGAACATATTTTTCTACTTGTTTTGCCGATATAGGTTTTATCGCAGTAACCTGGGATACTGTAGATTCCTGGATTTTCAAGAAGCATTTTTTCACAGATCTAAGATGTGAGGGCAGATGCACTTAAATAATCATGTTATTATTTTATGTTTCCGTAGTATTTTTGAAATTCAATCGGCGATATTCTTAAGAGAATGAACTGTTTGGCTTTTAGTCCTCGAAAGTGCCAGGGGAGATATATATTTTTCAATGGAATGTTTTATATCTAAGTATTGGAAATCGTTTAATTGAAAAAAGTAAAATATTTTATTTCTGATCAAAGAAATTGTGGCTGAGAAAGTAGTCCAAAATCTGACTTTCGATTAAAAAATAATATTTAGAAAAGAGAGAGCATTATTTTCAATATCAAAGGTAAAGTGGATATTTGAATGTAAAGAGTTGGGATGATTGAGTAAGCTTTGAAGAAATTCTTGATCGTCGACCAAATTAGTGTCTTCAACATAAAGTTTCCACAGTTTTGGGTTAAGATGAAAAGTGTCGATGGCTTGTTTCTCCATAAATATGTTAGCTAACTAGACAAAGAGGAGATCTCATGGACGTATCAGTTATGTTCATATATTTTACCATTGTATAGGGAATAGGTTCCGGACAGGCATTTCTCAATTAGAGTTAGAAGACTGGAGATTTTGAGAGTAGAGGCTGTCTCTTAAAATAAAGTACTGGGAATGGAAACTTTGGTAAAGAGAGATTCAATATCGAGGCTGACTAAAATATCATTGGGGCAGAATTTGATTTCCTTTCCTATCTGTCTTGCAGGCTTAATTTAATGATTTCTTTGTGCGGAATCTAATGCTTTTTCGTAGTCAACCATTGCTATCTACAAGGTGACCTTATATTAATTTGCTTTTTCCATTAGTAATTTAATTATTTGAAGATGGTCCAAAGTGCTGTACTTCCATCTAAATCTTGCTTGTTCACGTGATTGATAACTGTCTAATTTGTTCGTTAATCGAACCTTATGATTCTAGTGAAGATTTTGTATAGTACCGACAACAGGCTGATGGGTCTGTAATTTTCCAATTTAAATTTGTTCTCCTTTTTAAAAATAAGCACAATCAAGGCGTTTACCTTAGGTGTCAGGTATTTTACTTTCAATGAGGCATCTGTTAAATAGAGCTTGAAGAGATTGTATTATCGATGCCCTTCCATACCTTATCATTTCTACAGTTATTTCATAGTACCCTGGTTCTTTGTTGTTGTGAATATGTTGTATGACTTCATTATTTCATCCGTTGTTACATCGGGAATTTCTTTAGATCCCATATTTTTTCAAATTTTTTTCCTCTTTCAGAGTTTTTTTTTTCGAGTTTCTGTACTTTCTGACTCTTCTCTGATCTTTTTCTTTATTTTCTTGTCTATTTCGGTCAATTCTAATCTTCCATTTGTAGAATCATTTCTTAATAGTCTTCTTTTTTTCGTTAGATTTTGTGTCTTTTTACTTAATTTTTGTGTTTTTTCTTTTTTCGTTGTTGCTATTTGTTTTGTAGTCATGAGTAGGCTGTTAGTTATTTGTATATTTAGTTCATCAAGCTTGGTGATCTTCAGATTTATTCTCTCACTCTGAGCATCCGATGGTCACTGCCAATGCTTATCATGTTCAGGACTGTTATGTCGATTACAATATTCTTGTCATTTGATAAAACGTAATCAATTTCGTTTCTTGTTATACCATTTGGGCTTTGTCATGCCCATTGTTTATGTTCCGGCTTTTGGAAAAATCTATTCATAACGTATACGTTATTTTCGTTTACAAAATTTGATAACATTTCTGCTCTGCTGTTCCTCGTATTCAAATTGAACTTCCCGACACTTTTCTCATTTGTATTCGCTGGTTTACCTATTTTGGCAATAAAGTTGCCGATTATTATGATATATCTTGTTCTATGGTGAAGCAATGCCTTGTTTATATCTTCGTAGAATTGGTCAACTTCTTCTTCGCTGTCTGATGTCGGTACATATACCTGAATGATCTTAGATTTGCATCTTCTGTTCATCTGTATGTCTGCTGAAATGGCTCTTTCCGATATGGCTTTGAACTGAACAACATTTTCTGGTATTCTTTTATGTATACGTAGACCGATTCCTCCAATTTTCTTACTTTCGTTGCCTCTATAGCAAAATTTATGGCCACTTTTTAGAGTGGTACAAGACTCTCCTGTTCTTCTTACTTCCGCTAAGTCCAACACTGTGCATTTTATGTTTTTAAGTTCTTTTTTTTCCAATTTGATCATTTTTTCTTCGGATCCTAAAGTTTTTGTGTACCATTCTGTTCTTTTGGGTTGTCTGTGTAATGTGTTTTACTTTCGAATTTTTGTCTCCCCACAATCCATAGGACTGACTGCAAGAGTAGTGCGAGACTCTGAGTTTCCTCTACTCGCCTGGAGTACTGCGTTTTGCCGAGGGGGCCAAACGTGTTGACAAGGGATAAGGAAGTTGGAAGGATGGCATGTGGCGAAGGAATAATGTTTTTAGGACCTGATGTCCCATCATATTAGGAGGTGGGAGGAGACCAAGGCTGGCGTTGGGAGGGTCGCGTCTCTGAAGTATATTTGTCTTCTACCGGGATCGCCGAAGAGTATATACCCGCTACCATATTTTGTAATTATACTTTAGTATCCTCTAATTAGCAGAAATTGAATGCATATAATGCGATATTATATTGGCAAAATTTTAAGTCTAAAAATGAGGAGATTTCTGTTTGACTTGATTATATGACATATTTCAATAGCTACTTTAAACCGTTTTAATGTAGCAGTTAAAAAAATCAAATCAAATTACATGCAGACAAAATATGGATATTTCAGTCATCAGGCCAAGTATACCAAAACAGATATTAACTCCTGCATTAGATTAAAATTACAATTATTAAATGTCAAAAAAAAATGTAATTACACCGCAAACTCGTACACATTAATGACCTGTATGGTAAGAGTTTCCCCTTACCATGCTATTAAAAGAAAATTCATATTTTTGGTATTCAAGAGCTAACGGAGAATCGGTTTCCATTAATAAAACTAGTAGGTGCTAGGAATATGGAGGAGAAACGACAAGATCGCTATAAAGTTGCTCTTGCCTTCAGCTAAACCCTCATACTGGAATGCTTTACTTTTAAGGGAAAACACAGTTAAAAGGCAGTTACGAATTAATAATTAAAAATATTTTAGTTTTCATCACTCAAAACAAAGAAATTAAGCTCCATTGCCATATCTGCTGACGTGATATACGTAAGACCCACGGTCATGGACTTATCTACGAGATATACTGGGTAGTGCTTCTATTAAAGTGGATATTCCAGTTGGGCTATGTGACAGAGACTACTCCAAATGGGTTGAGGAAATTTTAACTTAAACTAATTTAACAGACAAAGGTTAGCTTAGACAAATAAATGAAGCGTGGAAACGCAACAAATTAACAATTAACGATATAAAATGTCATGATGACTTGAAGATTTGGCAAACGTATGGTTATTAAAATATATGTATTTGGCCCAAAAATAAGTTTTTGTTCTCTTTTTCTGTACGATTTGGAAACTGTTAAACCACGAGAGTAATAAAAACAAAATTATAAATGCATAAGTAATGCCTATATATCTAGGCTCGATTACCTTTTTTTTTATGGGTCTAGCACACGTGCTGCAGGGAAGTCCCTAAAGCGCTCCAGAAGCGGCATGTGTGCGGAAAAAGCGATTCACGTTGTTCTTGAATCGCTATAACTTGTACACGGTGGGAAATACAGCCCTGGGCAAATTATTCCAAAGGGATGATGTCCATATAAAAGACTGCTTGAAAAGCGTTGTACGCGGAGTAACAAGCTAAACCTCATACGGATGTGAAGTATCAGTGCGATGTGTATTTCTAACATGCACCGCTCTGGGAGGAATTAAGCGGGCTACACCCTTCGAATACTTTCCATGAAAATACTTGTAGAATAGACTCAAGTCGCCAACCGTTCTTCGATGTTCCAGCGAATCAAGGCCGCCGGTCAGTTCCGGGTCTCCAATCAGACGAACAGCTCTTCTCTGAGCAGAATCCAACAAATGCAGTGTATGTTTGGGAGCGGAGCCCCAAACATGGGAGCAGTATTCCATAGTAGGTCGAATTGGAGCTTTGTAAAGAATTAACAGTTGTTGTGGAGTGTAGAGCTTTCTGGTTCGAAATAAATTCCCAACTTTTGAGAACCTCTCCTTGTTATGCCTGCAACATGTTCATGCCAGGACATATTTGCTCCCAAATTAACGCCCAACAAATTGAGTGGCGATGCTAGGGGAATGGAGTACTCCGCCATAACTATGTCGGGTTCAGCAACGTTAACTTTTTTAGAAAAAACTGCCGTCTGGGTTTTTGTAGCGTTAAATTCCACTTGGTTACTATTGCCCCAAGATAGAATTTCTTCATTGTTAAGTTGAACGACCTCCTGCTGTCTGTGGATATTCGCCTGAGTAGCCGATGTCCGAGCGTTCAAAGTGAATGAAGAGATAAGCGCACTGTCATTTGTAAAACTGTAGATTGGATTCCCGGTCTTTTCCAGTAGATCGTTAATGTAAATGAGAAAGAGAGTAGGATACAGTATGGAGAGAGTACCTGTTAGATGATGTGAACAACTGTCCGCTTTAGTTGGTTAAGTTAAATACACTTACGAGGCTGGTTTGAAAAGTCCGTGCAAAAATAAAAACTACTAATGTGTTTGGGGTAAACCTTTTTTATTTTTCGACATAGTCTCCTTTTAGGCTTATACACTTCGTCCAACGATGTTCTAGTTTGTTGATCCCTTCCGAATAATAGGATTTGTCCAAGTCTGCAAAATATCCATTAGTGTCTGCAATCACCTCCTCGTTTGAATAAAATCTTTGTCCCGCCAGCCATTTCTTCAACTTGGGGAACAAATAGTAGTCCGAGGGAGCCAAGTCTGGAGAATAGGGGGGATGTGAAACGAGTTGGAATCCTATTTCCATTAATTTTGCGACCACAACTGCTGAGGTGTGTGCTGGTGCGTTGTCGTGATGGAAAAGGACTTTCTTGTGGGCTAATCGCGGGCGTTTTTTCTTGCAGCTCGGTTTTCAAACGGTCCAATAACGATGAATAATATTCACCTAAAATAGTTTTTACCCTTTTCCAGATAGTCGACGAGGATTATCCCTTGCGAATCCCAAAAGACAGTCGCCATAACCTTTCCGGCCGAAGGAACGGTCTTCGCCTTTTTTGGTGCAGATTCCCCCTTGGTAACCTATTGTTTAGATTGTTATTTGGTCTCAGGAGTATAGTAATGTATCCATGTTTCATCCACAGTGACGAAACGACGTTTAAAGTCCTCCGGATTCTTCTGGAACAGCTGCAAACCATCCTTGCAACATTTCACACGATTCCGTTTTTGGTCAAGCGTGAGCAATCGCGGCACCCATCTTGCGGATAGCTTTCTCATGTCCAAATGTTTATGCAAAATATTATGTACCCGTTCAGTCGAGATGCCCACAGCACTAGCAATCTCACGCACCTTAACTCTTCTGTCATCCATCACCATATCATGGATTTGATCAATGATTTCTGGAGTCGTAACCTCCACAGGCCGTCCAGAACGTTCAGCGTCACTTGTGCCCATATGGCCAGTCCGAAAATTTTGAAACCACTTATAAACTGTTCGAATCGAAGGTGCAGAGTCACCATAATGTTTATCAAGCTTCTCTTTAGTCTCCTGAGGCGTTTTGCCTTTTATAAAGTAATGTTTAATCACCACACGAAATTCTTTTTCGTCCATTTCTTGAAAATCACTCAACTTCCTTGATTCACACGAATGCCAAACACAAAGAAATAGACCCAATATGGCTGAAACTTGGTGTGCGTTCATTCAAGAGATGCTACTAACTAAACATGACCTCGATACGCGCCGGTGGTGCCATCTCTCGGACTTTGCACGGACTTTTCAAACCAGCCTCGTATAGTGCGTTTGTCTATCCTGTACTGTCTTTCCTGTTTTACGCTTTTTACTTATGATGTATTTCCATTTTATTGTTTACCTTTTACTATCTTTATTAAATTGACACTTTATATAAATGAAGTGTTAAAGCCAGATTGCCGAAATGCTTTTTTTATCGCTATAAACTCTAACAAAAGCAATAAATGGAATCAGTTTAGGTTACTAATAATAAATTATTATTACAAATAGCTAAAAATCATCATTTACGTATCATCCTAATTATCGTGTTCTGAACAGTTGTATCGCATGTAATATTTCTTAATGCTAAAGAAATTGTCAAGACCATCATACAGTGTTGCAGTTCTCTCCAGTGTTTTTAATTTGTTCTAACAGCATTTGTAGCCTTTTTAAATGGACAATTGACTAGGTGAGGAAACGATTTTATGAATGACGTACTTAGTCGTTTCTTAAGCATAAACCGTCTACAATTTAGACTACCAGGTGTACAAGTATGAAATGTGGATTTTTTTTCGAAAAAAACATGTTAAATTCGGAAGAATAATAAAAAGTGCTTTATTCAAAGTATCGCTTGTTATACATTTTTCCCATCTTTCGGGTAATTTGTGAATACCACGCCAGTAAAAATCATCGAGCCATTTTTTCACATCTTTGTACGAACTAAAGCGCTGCTCAGCAAGTGCGTGACCCATCGATGCAAACAAGTGGTAATCGGAAGGAGACAAGTCTGGTCAGTAAGCCGCATTGGGTAGAACTTCCCAGCTGAGTGCTTCCAACGTGTCGCGAACTGGTTTTGCCGTATGTGATGGAGCATTGTCATGAAGAAAAATGACTCTGTGTTCAAATCGGTCAATTGTTGTTGGTAACGTTTAATTTTAAACCGTTTCCCCAGGTTTTAACAGCTCATAATAGACCACGTCCCTCCGGTCCCACCAAACACAGAGTATCGTCTTTCTGCCAAAGCGATTCGGTCTTGCGGTCGATGTGGATGGTGCGCCTGGGTCTACCCAGGGGATTCTCAAAATAAATCCTTTTATACCGAGCGAGCAAAATGTCACGTGTTTTTGCGCTTTTCCATTTGCCTGTCGTTCAATTCATGTGGTACCCATCAAGCGGTCTTCTGAATTTTTCCCATCTCTCGTAGCCGATTGGAAACAGCTTGGTGACTAACGCCCAATTGCTCGGCGAGTTCTTTTTGGCGGTTTTCCACGTTCCTTGTCTGCAACATCGAAGTCACCACTTTTGAAACGCCAAAACCATCGTTCACACATATCTTGCGATGGAGCATGTTCACCATAAGCTTCTCCAAGTAATCGGTATGATTTAACAGCAGTTTTCTTCAAATGAAAACAAAAAATTAATGCTGTCCGCGAATGCTCTTTTGTTCGATATAAATTTCGACATATTGAACATAACAACACAACACTATGCACACATTTTTCCAATTTATCACTCGTGCGCGTCTGACACTTGTTGATGACACAACACAATGGCGCAGTGTCAAATCTTTATAGCACAAACTGCCTTGGTGCACCATCTGTTGTCTGAAATTCGCATTTCATACTTGTGCACCTGGTAAATCTCTAAATCGATTTGAATACAAAAAATGAAAACCTTAAAAATAGAATTTATTTTAACGTTATCAGTGTGCGTCATAAGTTTTAGATATTATCACAGTTAACATCTATGTTACTGGCGCATGAATATCACTCGATAGATTCGTGTCGAAATTCTTGACTTGGCTGCTATTCAACGGTTTATGTCATGTGTCTTTACGGTACCGGTTACTATAATAAGCAGCACGTTAGTTCTCACAATGTCATTTGACTTATTGTTCCGCAATAAAAGTACTATAGTACACATTTGTATATGTCATTCAAGAATCAATGTGGTGCATATTCTTAAAATTATGCATAATTCTCTATCGAAGAACACCAATAGGTGTGATCCAACAGAAAATAGCCTACCTATATTTTAGTTATATGATATATCCAGAATCTGTAAAAAAATATTTCATCTTGGTGTGATTTTTAAGTTGTTATTAGTATAACTGGAACGACAGCTACGACGGCTTTATTTTTTGGCATTTGATTGTGTTAAATTTGAGTAATTTTCCGACGTTTAATCCATAATTATACGATACATTTCCAAAGTTCTTTCTCATCGAGATTTTCCTTTCTAGATGACAGAAATATACGCGACCCTGAGGCATTCGGTTTATCGAAAACCCACTTATACAGCATGTCATACACTCATTAGTATTTATCTTTTTTTATCTATTTTCTATAAGTGATGAACACTCAATGTCATTAGAAACAGAGAAAATGATTAGGGCTCTAAAAAGTAATGGTTATTATTCTTGCGATTTTAGATGGGTTTTTAATCGTTTTAAAAACACGATAATCATTCTCACGACACTACAGACCAAATAGCTAAACTACTTAAAAGATTCAAAGTTCGCATATTTTTAACACTTGTAGATATATTGGAGAATGCTGGAGATCACCAAAAGCTGGAATTTCTGTAAAAACTGAAGGTGTGCATTAAACCAAAAGATTAATATTCTCTAGAAATAAAGAGCCTGAAAAATGTTTTAACAGAATACAGTGGAAGATAAACCAAAATTCTTGATTCGGTCTCTATTTCCTATCAGAGAAATACTAGGGCCTCGTTTGAAATTTACTACCATCCTAACATTTACAGAGATACGGGTTACGGTCTGTATCACACCTGGAAATCGATTGTAGGTAGGAAAACACGGTTTATTCCCAGGAACTATTATTTTTTTATGTTGTTATGAGTATATAAAGATGTAAGAATATTTTATACCTAGCAGTGTCAACTGTAGGAATAAGGGCTTGAAGAATATTTTTGCATTCGTCAACTCGCTCAGCTCTGACAATATCTGGCCAATATTTCCAGTTGCCTTTCATTTTGTAGTTGTAAGCATATTCAAAAAGTATTCCTTCGGATGGTATGTTTACTTCTAGTTTTTCTAATATTTCAGGATAAGGATATTCTTCAATTTGTCCTCTCCATAGTTGTTTGTAAAATTCGTCAAACATTACTCTTGAGTTAGCATCTAAAATTGATGCAATACCCCAAACCTAACAAAAAGTTCGTAAAATTATTTACTTATAACTTTTACTGTGACTATAAGTTGTAAAATTACTCTTTATTTATTTTTAGTGTTCCGTACGGAATACTTACAAGATCACTTAGGTATCTGTTTGTCTGCCTGCCTGCCTGCCTGTCTATCTGTCTGTCTCTCCGTCCGTCCGTTATCCATGTGTCTGTTTGTCTTTCACACCCCATTTTCTCGGAAACTATTTGACATAGAAAGTTAAAAATTTGGCACTAATTATAGGAATATGGACCCTTCAGAGCCCTCTTATTTCGAAAAGTACTGATTAAAAAATTCTCGAATATTCTCCACAGGGTGTAAGTGTAATTATCACGAATGCATTACTTTTAATAATTTATCTGATATATAAAAAAACAAAAATTTCAAGGTCATCAGTTTTCAGTAAAGATCGGAAAAAAAAAATTTCTGAAAACTTATTTGGGGGTGTGTTCTCTGAAGTCATTGATTATTTTATACCTTCGTAGCAAAAATTCTTATTTTAAAAGCAATCAATGTACGGAACACTAACTGCGTAAGTCCGGTTGGCCGGTTATTTAATTTCAGTTGATATTATTGTGTTTTCGGTTTAATTCTGAAAAAAATATGTGGCGACTTGAAGTCGTTAAAGTAATTAACAATGTAAATTACATTCTAACCTATTTAACATAAACAGAGTTGTGTCTTTAACAAACTAATAACGATAGGGATTTTTCTTAAGTTCAATCTCGGTACACTAACATAAAAGTCCGTTGAATTAATGTAAGATTAACGTAAGTCTCGTATTCCGGGAGGCTGGCAGAAATAACAAGACAAAAAAAATAAGATAAGATTTTATAGCATAAAGAAAAAGTTTTTTCACGGACTGTGAGTAATTACATACCAAAATATAAAATTGAAACAAAACATACCATAGTTGACTAAAATTTATTTTTTTGTTTGCAATATAATTTTTACTTTGTTCTAACTTAAATCTTTATTTCTCTGTGCAGAGAGACTGCAATTTTAAGATTACGTAGTAAAATATTACAGTTATATGCCAAAGTCTGAGGTATTCCTACCAGTTTTGCGCAAATGACATAGGAGCTATAACAAAACAAGTAGTGTAAGGGATGCTGTCAAGAACAATACCAGCGCCTGTTAAAAGTAGTGTTCCAAGTTGTCCACTACAAATAATCTGACAAAACCACGACGCCCCAGACTAGGATAGCTTCATTACATTCTTCATGTTCCTCTTATATGTAGCTCTTATTCAGTTATAAGAAACTTAGAAGTTGAAAACCACGAAGAGTTCCCAGACTGAAGTCTGTAAGCCATTCGTGCTTTAAATCGGAAGATCAACTATTTTACTGGTATCACCGCTCTGTGTTTTTTAACTATGTTTTTTTATCTTACGGCTTGGTGCGTACTACTAGTGAGCACAACTTTAGATCTGTATTCAATTCTCGGAACGCGTCCCTCAAATGATAGAAGTAAGATTTCGATTTATATTTTTACGTTTGGCTTTTAACAGTAGACTTTCGCATTTATCACAAACATTGGACTTTTGCCGCATTAGATTATATTATTAACATTGGCTGATCGCTGGTAAAGTAATAATCAAAAATACCCCAGATTGGAGAAACGTTGCTTGAATCCAATAGACCATATTTTTAAAATCCTCTTCCTTTTTTATGCTTGACTCACATGCTTCATTTAATAACATTTCTGTTACTGACATCATATTTCTCACCAAAGATATTTCACCAGGATTGCAATACTAAAAAATCAAAATATGAAAAGTTCAAACTATAAATATGTTAAAGGTTGCTTAAACTACTTTAGATCGGACAGTTGAAGTTTGTTTTTAACTGTCACTTATATTTTGATTTTATTTCTCCATCGTATATATACTTAATGAATGGAAAAAACATCTATTTTTAAAAATATATCTAATACATCATGGTATTTGTTAAACTAAACATTGATATGAGTCAGAAAGGTAGATTTCTCTACTTACGTAAAGTATTACAACAATTCCGTTGTGTATTTAGAGTCATTCTCTTTTTTTGCGTGGCTTAGAAAATATCATTTCATATAAAAATTGTAGGGTTGGTTAACGACATATTGAATTGGTGTATTAAACTTTAAAACTGAATTTTGTATCCCAAGCTAAGCTTCTTGGAGGAGTACACACACATATATATATTTTATCGTTCACCTCCCCGCCTGAGTAGGGGTTTTACCCTATTTCATATCTTAAGGATATCGGCGAGGATGTCGTAATACCCGTCAACGTTGTCCAAGTGCCGAAACATACATTTCTGTATTTCACAGCACCTTTTAGACAACGCGGCAGTGCTGCCTCGGACGTTATTGCATTTCTGCATATTTCTATGTACGGGGCGCCAGGCCAAATATACTTAAATAATTTAATAAATAAGTATACCGGCCTGCAGGATTGAACCCTCGGCCTTCTGCACCGTAAGCCAGGTACTATACCACGGAGTCACGGGCCGCCACCATATATAATATATATATATATATATATATATATATATATATATATATATATATATATATATATATATATATATATATATATATATATATATAGATCATGTTACAAAACCGTTTTTCTTTCTTTAATTCATACAATAATTTTTATCTAAGTTAAGCAGTGAATTTAAATCTTATTACAGTTTTTTATATTTGGTTAAGCAGTGTAACTCAACCTGTACTAGGCGCATGTGACCGATTTAACTTATTTCATTTGCATTCAATGTGCTTGGATTATGATTAGGACGAGCATCATAGGTCCTTGTCTATCATGTCGCGAGTCTAACACTTCCGTCTCATTTTGCGTTCCTGACTGACTGAACTAGTACATCTTGAAGACTTCACTTCGAAGGAAGGAGAATAAGAAGAGGCCATGGTATATAAGCAGCCATTTGCGATTTTGAAGGGCTTTTTCTGGTCCAGCGTGTTACAATGACTTTCTCCGTCTGTCATGGAGTGATGGCTTTTTCCGTCCTTCATATAGTGAAGGTTTCCTTTTTGCCGACTATGATATAGTGTGTTTTTTTTTTATCATCGAGCCGTTCCAGAAATATCTTACCCATCCTACAATATTTTGGGTCAAGTGTTGATTAGTTACCCAAATGAAACCGAGGAGGTAGTGTGTAAGGCAATATTTTGATGGGAAACTCACCAGGAGAGGCCTAGCAGTTGATAGAAAATCCACAAGAAGAAGCCAGACAGTAAGTCGATAACTATACCAGTTAAATATTTCAGTTGCTTCCCACAACATGTGTTCCTGATGACTACGTAACACGTGTGATCCCGGAGTCTGTTTCACCGGAAGTGAACCTGGAACCACCTTTCTATATCGTGCCTTTTTAAAGCCATTTTTTTTTATTCTCAATAATAAGTGATACGAGAAACTATACTACCTTCATAATTCTAAGTTAAAGACTATCTGTGAACATATGCACTCTCATAGCATAAAGGGTTACTAATCTAGTATATTTAAATCCAAGGATGTAATAAATGTAAGAACGTTTTTTTATTTGTTAATATATTTTATCTAGCGTTAGCATAGTGTTTTACTAAACTCCCGTTCTATCTTATAGGACCTAAAGGTTGTACTTTATTCAATTTTATATACTAAATAATTCTTCAGTATTTTTTTTTATTTTTTGTGCTGAATTTAGATCCCAAAACAGTACAACTAGGCTTTAAACAACTGTAGAGACTATTTTCAAAAGAAGCACAAAAATTATCTCTTGCCCTCCTCTCTCCAAAAAAAAAACAAGCTAGCTGAGGTGTCTCTTGCTTTTGTTCTAGAAACTAAGTATTTATATCCACTTAATATATTCTCAAAAGTAAGAAGACACTCAAGGGGCAAAACGTGGTTCTTATTTAATAAATAATGTATTTATTTAAAATATAAAAAGAAAGAGCGTCATATAGATATATATATATATATATATATATATATATATATATATATATATATATATATATATATATATATATATATATATTTATAACGTCTCCACTGTGGCATTAGATATAAGCTAGCTCATTTTTTTTTATTGGTAGAGAATACGGATAAGAGATAATTTTTGTACGTCTTTTGAAAATAGTCTCTATAGTTGTTTAAAGCTTAGTTGTACTGTTTGGGCACCATTTATTTTAGAATAAAAAAAAACTAAGTTCAGCTCAAAAAATGAAAAAATACTGAAGACTATTTAGTTGTTGAAATAAAATTGAATTAGGTACAACCGTTGCGTCCTGAAAGAAAGAGCAGGAGTTTAGTGAAACGCTACACATTTAAATAAAAAAAGAGTACATTAGCAAAATAAAAATTCTTCCTCTTATTACACTCTTAAAATTACATATACTTAATAAATAACCTTTTATACTAAGAGAGTACATACTATTGCATAGAGTCTTTAAATTAGGATTATTAAGTTTTTAATAAAAGGCTTTAAAAAACACGATATAGAAGTTTGAAAAATCGTCTTCGCGGATTACACGTGTTACGTAGTTGTTCGAAACAGGAAGTGACAGGAAGTGAGATATTTAAACTGGTGTGCTTATGACTTACTGATTGGCTTCTCCTCGACGGTTTTCCGTAAGTTGCTTGGCCTTTCCTGGTGAGATTCTCATCAAAATATTGTCACAGCCACTACTCTCCTATTTCCATTTGAGCTGCTAATCACTTTTTGACCCAAAATGCCTTAGGATGAGCAGAATATTTTAAGATCGGAAAAAGGCATCAAACTTGAGATCTATAAACTACACCCACTTGGTGATAAAAAAGCCGTTACTGCACTACGGCATAACGGAAAAACAAAGCTATCACGGCATGCTGGAGGAAAAAGCCCTTATAAATTCAAAATGGCTGCTTAAATATCTTTGTCCTTTCCTATTTACTTCTTGGGTCACTTCCGGGACGCAAATTTTTAACAAATCAGACGCATTCAATGTAAATGAAATATGTTAAGCCAGCAACACGTTATACACTGTTGACAAATTTAAATCACTGTTTCAAGTTACACTGCTCAAAAATTGAAATCACTGCCTAATCAAATATAAAAATGTAATAAAATATAAATTATAGAAAGAAAAACAGTGTTGTAACATGATCTTAAAATCTAGGAAAAAATGGATGTTACAATATACATATATATATATATATATATATATATATATATATATATATATATATATATATTTACATATTTATATATATATATATATATATATATTATATATATATATATATATATATATATATATATATATATATATATATATATATATATATATATATACAGTGCCACCTCGATAATCCAGATCTCCATTAAACCGGATTCTTTAATAATCCGGACAAACATTTCTATTGCATTGTGTACTTTATAATCCGGCTTTGATAGTACTACGTAGACATCTACTTAATTTAAACTACATGGGAAAACTGAAATCGATAGTGAGGGGATTCCCCTAACTTCCAGTCAACATCTGGAATTCACACAAACTGTAGGTGCCTTTGACTTGCCTACAACGCATCGCGTATCGCGTCTAAAGGTTAAGGACTTTGTAGTTGTTTGTTTATTGTCACAAGTACAACATACCTACTTTCTATTTTACTTTATGTAGTTCAAATAAGTATGTAAACGTTTTTTTTACGTATATGCACCTACATATTAAAATGCCTTCTAAAAGAAAACATATTACACTAACAATAAAACAAAAGTCAGATATATTAGAAAGACTAGTTCTTGGTGAAAGCGGAAAAGTGTTGGCAAATGAATACGGAGTAGGAACATCCACAATTTCGGATATAAAAAAGAAGCAAGGGAAAATCAAAAGGTATGTATATCTGATTTATTTTAAAGATAATTTTGGACACTCACTATGGACGTGTTCCTTCTTTTAGATTTATTTCCAAATGTGATTCCGGTCCTGGCGTCAGAAAAACCTTACGAAAAGCCGAATATCTAGAAATGGAAACTCGTTTTGTACGCAACGATCAAGGCACGTCCCAATTTCCTACGAAATTTTAGCAAAACAGTTTTAGACTGAAACCTACGGAAATGATAATTTTAGAGCTAGCAGAGGCTGGATTACTAACTTCAGAAAAAGACATGGTCTGCGTGCTTTAAAAGTTTGTGGCGAAAAATTATCCAATGATGAAAGTGCCGTCGATCCTTTCCTAACATTATTCGCAGATAAGATAAAAGAATTAAACCTTGGACCTACTCAAATATACAATGCAGATGAATCAGCTCTGTATTGGAAAATGTTGCCTGAAAAAACCCTGGTTCGTTCTCAGGAAAAGACCGCACAAGGTCGAAGAATAAACAAAGAACGCGTTACCTTTTTAGCATGTTGCAGTGCTGATGGATCACAAAAATTAAAGTTGTTAGTGATAGGAAAGGCAAAAAATCCGAGGGCTTTTAAAAATGTGAACATACCTGTTGAGTACAAATCATCTGCCAATGCATGGATAACTACAGCAATTTTCTTAGACTGGTTTCATCATCCTTTTATTCGTCAAGTCAAAAGTCATTTAAGAAGTCTCAACTTGCCTGAAAGAGCCCTGCTAATCGTTGATAACGCTTTGAACCATAGAACTATAGAAGAGCTGACTAGTGAGGATGGACAGTTTACAACATTATTTCTTCCACCAAATTGTACTGCACTTTTGCAGCCTATGGACCAGAATGCAATCAGACTGAAAAGTCTTTTAGCCCATATTTTATCAAATAATGAAGAGAACCTTGTTAGGTTATTAAAAAGCATTAACCTAAAAGATGCTGTATGTCCATTATGCAATTCATGGGAAAAAGTCTCCCCTGAAGTCTTGAAAAAGTGCTGGCACAAAATTATGGCTGAAGATCTGATTCCTCTGAGTGAATTGCGGCACAATTTGCTTTCCACGAATGAAGAAATGAAAGGTAAAGCCTGAAATTTTTCTTTTAGTATTTTTTTGGTTAATTCGTAAATATTTAACAGATGTTTCAGATATTCTGAATGTTCTCACTGAGCAGAATTTCACGAACGTGGAAATATGTAATTGGTTTGAAAATGATGAAGATTTGTTACCACTGGAAGACATAGATGATATAGATGAACAACACGGGAGTGATAATAAAGGTTCAGAGTTAAATACTAATACAAACCAGACTGTTAAGAACACTGTGAAGAATGATGAGGCAGTTAAAAGTTTCAATGTGTGCATGAGATGGGCAGAAGAAAATGATATCCCTCTAAGTGATGTTCTTGTACTTCAAAGATTAAAAGAAATTGCTTTTATGATGTACCAGAGAAGGGTCAAGCAAACAAAAATTACAAATTTTTTTACAAAATAAAATAAAACTTGATAAGATATGCTTCTATTTTAAATATTATTCTATGTATGTACTATTTTTTAGTTGTTTCGTATTAAATGATTCGTTTTTTTTAATATAAATAATGTCCTGCTTCAGTAATTCGAATTATTTACTAATTCGGATCACCGCGGTTTTAATTAGTCCGGATTATCGAGGTCGCACTATATATATATATATATATATATATATATATATATATATATATATAATAAATAAATATATATATATAAATATATATATATATATATATATATATATATATATATATATATATATACATATATATATATATATATATATATATATATATATATATATATATATATATATATATAAAAATATATATATATATATATATATATATATATATATATATATATATATATATATATATATATACATATATATACATATATATACATATATATATATATATATATATATATATATATATATATATATATATATATATGTATATATAATATTTTTTCTGTTGAATCTTTTGTTTACATAAACTTGGTTGGTTTTTCTTCGGTACTTAGGTTCTTTTGGAAAATACAATGTTTATTTGACGTTTCGCCTTATTTTTTTTAGGCAATTTCACAGATTTATTTATTTATTTTTTATTATTCATTCATTAGAAAATACAAGGTTAAAATCTTTTAGGTCTAAATTACAGGTTTAAAAAACATATAATATTTTACGCACACTCCGTCATTTAAAATATTTACACATATAACAACAATATAAAGTAATTTATCAAGAGTTATACCTTGAAAGTCAACTATTTGTATGTAAGTGAATTTCAAATTCTATATTTCTTGTCAACATATCGTATCTCGTATTTTTTATAGTTGACTTTCAAGGTATGTACTCTTGAGTAATTTATTTTATATTGTTGTTTTATGTGTAAATATTTTAAATGTCCGAGTGTGCGTAAAATGTTATATGTTTTTTAAACCTGTAATTTAGACCTAATAGATTTTAAACAAGTATTTTCTAATTTTTGAATGAATAATAGAAAATAAATAAATACATTTTTGAAAATGTCTAAAAAAAAAATAAGGCGAAACGTCAAATAAACAACTAATTTGTATTTTTCAAAAGAACTTAAGTACCCAAGAAAAACCAACCAGTTTATACATATATATATATATATATATATATATATATATATATATATATATATACATATATATATATATATATATATATATATATATATATATATATATATATATATGTATATATATATATATATATATATATATATATATATATATATATATATATATATATATATATATATATATATATATATATATATATATATATATATATATATATATATATATATATATATATATATATATATATATATATATATATATATATATATATATAGGTTTTCTATACCAATCAAGTTTGATGTTGTTATGGGAGTCTCTAGAAATGGAACAGCATTGTTGGTTTCTTCTTCCATAGTGAATTGTAAATGTGGGTCGAATGAATTGAAAACATGAAGAACTTCTTCTTTGCCATCAGCTGGTATGGATAGAATTAAATCGTCTACGTATTGATATAGGAATGGAACTCGGAAGGATAATCTTTGAGTGCAGCTTTTTAAAACATACGACATAACGATTGAAGCAAGAACAGGACTGAGGTTACTGCCCATAGGGCATAGAAGACTGAAGATAATAGTCCATCCTGATTTCTTACTCCAGTCACAAGAGACACTTACAAACCTTTTCATAGATAATGGATACAATCGAAAACTCTTACTAAGAACCAAAGACAAAGTCAACAAGCTTACTCATATCCACCAAATTCCCCCAGAACCCCCTCCCTTCCACCTACCGCATATCTCCCCTACCCCTCTAACTCCCCCAGTCGAAATAAATTGGTAGCTGCTTTCTTTACCATTCATTCCTGGCCTTAACAAACAAATTGGTCCATATTTTGCGTGTCATTCCTAACATTAAAATTGCCAAATATTACTTCTTCAAAAACAGACGTGTTTTCAGCAAGCTGAAGGCCCCGCTGCCAGTTCTTTCCATGTCAAACTTAGTTTACTCAATTTCCTGCCTCAATTGTCCATCAATCTATATTGGCCAAACTTCTCAATCCTTGAATCGTCGTATTGCACTCCATAAAAGTGATACTAGATGCCATCCACACAGATGTGCTTTGGCGACACATTCTGTTGATAATGGTCATTCTTTTAATTTCAGGGAACCCAAAATTCTTCATTTCTCTAACAATCTTTCCAAGAGAGAATTCCTTGAAATGTGTTACATCCAGGAGAATCACCTTAATATTAATAAAAGAACCGACCTAGATGGTCTTAGTAGCATATATAGTTTCCTCCTTTCCTATGATAAATCAATTTCACACAATAATTCCCTGTCTTCAATTGTTTTATGATCCATCTGAACCACGTTAGTCTTCTCTCTCTTAGCTCTGTAATGTCCAGGGTTTCTTTCCTTCTTCCTCTCTTTGTTTACGGTTCTCGTTGATCCTGGACTCCACAGATTTCCTCCACTTTATCTGGGCCATATTGTGCACCTAGCGATTACTGTCTTCCTTCCATTGACAGTACCTTGCGTCACCCCTTCATTACCTCCTGGTGCTTCCAGTCTTCATTGGTTCTTGCAAGCAATCTCTTCCTCCAATCAGATTCCAACAAGAAATTAATAAATTAATAATTAATTCATTGGACAATCTTCCTCTTCGTTGCTCCCATTATTTTCTCTCTCTCTCGCTCCCTCGCTCACCCTTTACCTATAATTAGGTTATGATTTATCCTTCCTCGACTCCATACCGGATTTTTGGTCGCTCAATTGGCTATCTCTTTCTCACTTAAAGGTCCAATACATGCACTTCCCATTTTTATCGGTTCCTTCCAGGTGTCGACCCCGAATTCTGGTTAATTGAGTTTTCTTGACTAAACCCCTTATCTCTGTCGGTCAGCTGTCTCCTGTCGTCCTTGTTATCTTTCCTAAATGGCGGTGGCCATGTGTGGTGGTCACAGGTGAAATAATTAACAATGTTCTCAACATCCAAGGTTCCCAATTACATCCATGTTTTAAATTTGGTTTTTATAATTTTGTCTACAGTGTTTTAGTGTGTATTTTATACATTTTATGGATTAACCAACTTTTATATGTAACAACTTTTTTATGTATAAGCTACTTACGGCCATTCAGGCTAACGAAATCGTTGCACTTCTCATGTGAGTTTTTTGGATTTTTTATGACTAATATCTTATTCTTGTTCTACACTAATTTTATTTATTATAACAACCTAATAATAACATCATTAATTTAAATTTGTCCCAGACACGATCAGTGAATACGCTTTGTTCTTCTTTTCAGTTCTGCCCTGAAGAAAGTCCCAATCCAGGACCGAAATATTGGCTTAATGAAAATTGTGTGATCTCTTATCATGCCCCCTTTTTTCCGAGTTCCCCAACTAAGATTGTACTTTTAATAATTTTGGTAGATACGGCAATCTTTTGCTTTCTTTCTTTATTCTATATATATATATATATATATATATATATATATATATATATATATATATGTATATATATATATGTATATATATATATATATATATATATATGTATATATATGTATATATAAATATATATATATATATATATATATATATATATATATATATATATATATATATGTATATATTTATATATACATATATATATATATATATATATATATATATATATATATATATATATATATATATATATATATATATATGTATATATTTATATATACATATATATTTATATATATATATATATATATATATATATATATATATATATATATATATATATATATATATATATACATATATATTTATATATATATATATTATATATATATATATATATATATATATATATATATATATATATACTTATATACATATATACATGCCATATTAGAGCCAGCGAAGATGTAAATCACAAAGATAAGCAGGAGAGATTTAAAAGGCATACGCCAAAAATCTTCAGTAGCCAACAAACCTTATCTGCCAAAACTTTTAATTCAAAATCGCATCGGGTACTTATACCACTATTAAATGAATAGCAGTAACTATAAAAATAGAGTACTAATACCGCTATGGGATGTTTAGCGGTAACTCTAAAAAATAAAATTCAATATTAACGGGAACACTGTTAATTAAATAATTTAGAGTTATCGCTAAACATCCAATAGTATACTTTTACAGTAACTACTATTCATTTAATAGCAGTATTAATAACCTATTCGCTTATGTTAACAAATATAGTAAATCTTACTTCACTTCTTCTTGATTTAAAAGTTTTGGGAGGTCTCATAACGGGAGGCGTTGAGGCTTGTTGACTATTGGCTTTTTGAATCGCTACTGATACTGTGTGTTTGCAATTTGCTTCTTCACCTAGGCTGGCTGACGGGTTCTGATATGGAGCAAAACATGCATGTCCTAGTTTGGCGATTTACAAATGTTACCTTCGGGTAGTTCATGGCTTTGGATGCCCGTACTTTTGATGCAAGACAAAGAGCACTATTTTCGTCCGCTCAAGCCGATATCTAGTTATTCCATTGGCTAATAAAATCAATTGAGAATTTTAAATTTTTCTGTACAATTTCAGTCACTAGATTTGAACTATTAAAAATAAAGTGTGAATGAAAACAATGATCTTTACTTTATCGGGACAAGGAAATGAGTTTGCAGTGTCATGTAAATTTGAAAAAATCCATGATTATTTATTTATTTTTAAAATTAATTTATATGACTGCACAAAATTTTTTGTTGGTGTTGTATTTGGAAAGTATGTGTTAAAATATGGAATGGGAGAAGTCACGTACAAAAATTCTCAGAAAGTTGTTTTGTCATATGGTAATTGTGGTTTAACGGGATATTAAATCAAAGATTTTAAAAAATTTCATTATTTTCGGACTAATAGTGTTTAAAATAAAGGCTTAAAGGTTGCTTTTGTCTACGAAATAAGCCTAAATTGGAAAATATCTCTATGGTTGATTTTACTCTCTGGATGATGCCATTTGAAAATAAGTGCAAAATGGAACAAATTTTGTATTTATTTTTCATAATTACTTTTAACCTTAATTATTGGTTAACAAGTTAATCATTGCGAAAAAAAAAATTAAATAATTTTTTGAAGAGTGCAGTTTTGCATTCAGTTCTTCTACTATTAAAATTATGAATTGTCGCAGACGAAGTAATTTATGCTATTACCTGAACATGCCTCCGAATAAATTCCAAACAAGGAGGTACCAGCCAATCAAAAAGATCGCTAATATATTGTCTATGTTCTTTGCCGCACCATTCTGGGTTACATGTGGGTAACCATGAGTCCAGAAATGGTCGCCATCCCAATGATTCTGGTTGCATGTAGATCATACCACATCTTGAGACCTTCAGAAAAAAAAAAATAGAAGATAAATTCTTACTTTTTTATGTTATTCAAATTTAAAAATACAAAGTTGATGAAAATTACATAGAGTATGCGAAACTCTCATTGCAGTTATTAAATACTGTAATAATTAATCTAGGTTTTTTAGTATGTTTTTGAGACTATTTATTTGAGATACGTCTTTTTTTTTAGCAGCCCCTCACTGTCTACGCCTGGACATAGACCTTTCCCAACTTTTTCCATAGTTCCTTGTTTTGAGTTAATTGGTACCATTTTTTATGTGGTCTAACCAATATTCCGGTTGTCTGACAATTTTCCGTTTGCTCTGGCAGGGTCTCCAGTGTATAATGTGTTTTGTGCACTGAGCGTTGTCTTGACGAGCGACATGTCCTACCCTGATCCATTTCAGCTGGAGTATACCAGTTATTACGTCTTCGGCTTTTGTTTTTTGTCTTATCTGTGTATGTGATCTTAGAGCGTTATTCCTAACATCAACCGTTCAATGGCATTTGTGTGCTGATTGGTCAGTTAGAGTTGTGGTTTTCATTCCAAATGTTTTTAAGAGATGAATAAAAATTATTCTATTATATATTTTCGATTATTTTGTACTAATCGTATTTCTGCTAAACGTTTTAGTTGTTCTCCTGTAGCATAAAATTCTTGATTTTTGTATTAAAAAAGTTGGCAACAGCATTTTTTAAAGACTCTTCATTATTAATTTTTTTTTCAGCAAGAAAGTTCCATAAGAAAGACAACAAATGATGGAAGGAAGAAGCAATGGCGAGACAACACGGAGATTAAGGAAGAACTTCCCATACAAAGTTTCTCCGATTGATGATGGGAAACTTCACCGGTGATCGTTCGGTTAGTTCAGGTTACTGCAACGCCTACTAAAACGTGAAGGGAATTAGGCCCTTAGGGTTTTACCAGAAGCAGGGCATCAATTCTTTTGGGAGTCGGCATTTGGTGGTGGTTTAAAGCACTTTTATTTAACTCTTGGGACTGCCTTTTCGTCGCGTGCGTAAAGCACTTATTTTTGACCATCTGTCATAATTTGTCTCAAAAATTGTGAACGGGTTTTACCCCCAGGAACCAATAGTTTTACATGAAAATATGTTCACTAAACTTTACACTTTCTGCAGATATAAAATATTTGGATTATATTTTATAAAGTGTCACGAATCCACTGGATATACAAATTTCTCTCAAAATTTCGTTCAAATTTTATAAGCAACGTTTCTAAATTTAGTATAGAATAGCGAATAATAAAAAATGTATTAATATAATCCTTAAGCCAGAGGTGTCAAACTCAATTTTGCATATATTAAATTTAGAATGTGTAGGCGGGCCAGATTCAAATAAAATAAATGTAGTGAATTATTATAAAAGAGGGTAATTATTTTGAGCTCGAGGATCCAGATACCTGACTTCTTGCGATCGCGGGCCTTATTGATACGTCCCGGGGGCCGTATCTTTGACATCCAGAGGTGTCAAACTCAATTTTGCATATATTAAATTTAGAATGTGTAGGCGGGCCAGATTCAAATAAAAAAAATGTACTGAATTATTATAAAAGAGGGTAATTATTTTGAGCTCGAGGATCCAGATACCTGACTTTTTGCGATCGCGGGCCTTATTGATACGTCCCGGGGGGCCGGATGCGGCCCGCGGGCCTTATGCGTCCCGCGGGCCGTATCTTTGACATCCCTGCCTTAAGCGATTAAGTCACTTAAGATTCCCAGATGATGTCACTCTGATCGCCAACACAAAAGAAGAATTAGAAGAAATGCTGATAGAATTAAACTTTACCAAAACCAAATAATTGAACATGAAACTGAAGATAACAGCTAGGAACTATTAATAGAAGGTAAAAGAATAGGAAAGGCACAAACATTCATATAGTTAGGATAAAAATCGAAATATCAAAAAATAATATAAAGGCTGACTTGGATAGAAGAATCCCGTTAGCTTGGTCTGCATTCGGAAGGTTACAATCTATATTTAAATTGGACATCCCAAATACAATTAAAGCCAAAGTGCATATTAATATATGGCACTGAAACGTGAGCTTTAAATAAAAGTATAATATATGAACCCGAGGTAATCCAGCCAACAGTGGAGAGGACAATGCTAAATATTAGACTCCAAGATCGTATTCCTAACATCGAGATACGAAGAAGCTCAAAAGTGACAGATGTAATACCACGAATATATATATTAAGGTGAAATTGGGCTGAGCATAACGTAAAGGGGAATGATAACAGATGGACACGCTGTATGGTTGAATGGAGGCTTAGAGAACATAAAAGAGGCAGAGGTAGACCACAGACAAGATGGACGGATGATATAAAAAGATTAGGGGGACACTATAGGAAGCAAAAGGTAAACAACAGAGCTCAATGGACATAACTTGGGGAGGTTTACATCCGACTCTGGATAGAAGAATCTAATGATGATGATGATGATGATTCCTATAATATGATGACGTCACTCGGTCCTGTCACTTGTGTTGGTTCCACTTAGTGACGTATCCAGAAGAGGTTTCTGTTTTACTAATACTATGTACACTTTCATGAATGGTTAAGGTAAATGCATAATCAGTCCTGAGTCATACTAAAAATTTCAAATTAAAAAAAAACAATCAAATAAATCCATCAAAAAATAAAATACTGAAAACAAAACCTCGGTTATAATAAATAAAATTCTCACTTTTGGTAAATTAAAGAAATATGTCAGTCAATAAGTTTTGAAAGCGGAAATGAAACAAGATGAATTAATGAGTCAAAATACATTTATTTTTCAGTATAATCTCTCTTAAGCTCAATATATTTTTTCCAGCGGTTTTCCAATTTTCCATCTCTAACGTGGTTTGCTGGAAGACCTTCAAAATACCCGTCTACGGATGTTATCACCTCATTATTTGTTGAAAAACGCTTTCCACTTAGAAATCTTTTAAGGTTTGGGAACACATGGAAGTCAGACAGAGCTAGATCTAGCGAATAGGGTGGATGCTCCAACAATTCGTACTTTAATTAATGGTTTTGCCGTTTCCAAAGCACCTCTGTGAGCAGGTGCATTGTCATGATAAAAGATGATGTTTTCTTCTGCATACCGGGACTTTTCTCACGAATTTTCTCATCCTGCTGGTCCAAAAGTTTGCAATAATATTCTCCTGTGATTGTTTTACCGGTTTGTAGGTAATCAATTAACAAAATTCCTTTTGCAGCCCAGAAAACTGATGCCATAATTTTTTTGGACGACTTTGACCACTTTGGCTGCTTTGGAGCTAAACAACCGGGCTGAGTCCACTGTGTGGTTTATTGTCGCAGTTCAGGATCAGGCTAGTAAACTGAAGTCTCATCCATAGATATAAATCGATGCACAATTTTATTCTTTGTGAAACGAGCCAAATGTTATTTAGAAAGTTTCTCTCGAGTGCGTTTTTGTTCTGATGACACCCATCTTGTGAATAGCTTTCTCATGCCGAAACATTAGTTAAGATCTCATGTACTGATCCATGTGAGATGCCTATAGCCTCAGCTAAATCATCCACGGTTAATTGACTGTCTTCCATTACCATATCTTATACTTGCACAAGAGTTTCTTCAGTTGTTGCAGTTTTTTGGACGTCCTGGACGTTGGAAATTAACGAACAAACTCCTTTAACAATTTCACAAACTTTTCATGGATTTCAGTTGTCGATCAACCTTCCAAAATAAGGAATTTTATCACTGCACGATATTCGATTTTTTCCATTTTTAAAAAATACTCAAACACGTCTTTAACCAACTGATAAACAATAAATGACTTGACAGATCGTCTTGAAATTTAGGATGTGTTCGTATGACAGATGAAGCTTCAAAATGGTGTTAAATATTTACTTCAAGTGATGCTTCATAGGTGTCGCTTTCAAAACTTATTGACTGACCGATAAAATTTAGTTTATCTAAGGAAAATTCCAACGTCTGTTCTTTTTGAACCGTTAATTTTTCTGGAGATAACTTTATTTATAAAATGTCTATGAATAATAGCAAAATTGTAGAATATTTTTAGATAATATTACATTTTCTGTTTTGACACTGAAGAAATAATTGCGGATTTAATTTACTAATTTACTAATTATATATATATATATATATATATATATATATATATATATATATATATATATATATATATATTTATATATATATATATATATATATATATATATATATATATATATATATATACGTGGAAGAGGGAATGCTTTAAAAATCAAAAACCTATTTTTAAAATTTAGGAATTTTTATTATAAATAGAAGAGAGTAAATTGGGAACCTAAAACTCGGGCATTAAAAATTAAGCACTGGAATCTAGATCTTTGATGTTGATTAAATATTAGAATCTTTTTCAAAGAATAATGCAATAAATCTTGAAAAAGGTACATTTTAAGAATTACGTGGATTAATAGAACAATAAATCAAAAACATCCTAATAATAACACTATGAACAAAAACAAAATTAAAAACATTACTGCAACTTTAAACATCAAATAACTTCTGCTCGATAGAAACAAGGATAAAACTTTTAAAGACTGACTTGGAAAAACTATTTTGGAAATAATAAATATAATAAAAGTTGTATTAGGTCAGGTAGTTATTTCCTGAAAAGTTACAAAAAATGCGCAAATAATCTTCACACACAAAACTTGATTGGATGGATCGCTGGTTAGTTATGGTCTGGTCAGCCTTCTGCCCAGTCTACTTAAAGTGCCATATCCGATACGGACGTAGGCTACCGTCTCACCATTGCCTGTGGTTGGTCCCCTTTTTTAAGTGTTCCACAGACAGGGGGAACCTATATTTTACTGCCGATTCCCAATGGCCAAAGTGGGAGAGCTCTACTATAGGCATAATACTACGGGTGATTTGCCATTACATTCCCAAGAGAGGCATCACATTGTAAAGCCTTATTTTTATACAGTTCAATTTGGAGAAGTAATAACAAAAATTATTCTAACCAAAATTAATAAATCTATTGTAAACAGAAAAAAATTGCCGAATGAAGAATTCGGTTTCAGATCCGATCATTGTACAATTCACCGGATTACACGATAACTATCTAGTATTCTGATGATGTAATCTAGCATAAGGGCCTTCTCATCTAAATGATTAGAATGGGTATGCCCAACTATCTCATCTAGTTTATTTCTTTTTTAGTATTATCCACAGAGAAAGAATGATAGATTGAAACGAGCGAGCTTTCTACAGGAAATTCCGCCTTTCACCTATCCTCTGCTTAAATTTCATTAAAATAACCTTGTTCAAATTAATTATATTTATTTCCCGATAATAAAATCAAAACGGATGGTTTCAAACAACCACGGATTGTTGTGAGAAAGCTACACTTTTAAGTCCTCGATAAGAAATTAGAAAATACAGTTCATTTCAAATAAGACCAAAGCAATTTGTTACAGTAAAGATAGTCATCGCTTACCTCTCACTAGGGTTAGAGTTGCCAGTTAATAGACTGACTAGCACTTTGAAATAAAATAAGTAGGATTGATTTTTGACAAGAGGCTATAATGGAAAAATAACGCGACTAATCAATTAATTTTAAAAGTCACTTGTCCATTTAGTCCAGTTTACACTTATTCATCAATAAAAATATTATTCACATTAAAACGAATATAAACCCTTACAATTTTATTATAAGATTGGTCTTAACTTATGATACTCTATTTTTCTGTACCATTAGTAAGAGTGAATTTAAAAAACTACACATAATTTAAAGTAAAGGATTAAAAAAATCTTAATATTCCAAATTTTTCACCAACCAGAAAAATTCAACGCGACGTAAACATGGAAACGATCTTTAAATACCAGGTGTACAAGTGTGAAATGCGGATTTTTTTTCTAAAAAAACATGTTAAATTAGGAAGAATGATAAAAGTGCTTTATTCAAGGTATGCTCCATCGCTTGTTATACATTTTTCCCATCTTTCGGGCAACTTGCGAATACCACGCCAGTAAAAATCTTTTCCTTTTGCTGCGAACCATTCATCGGGCCATCTTTTCACATCTTCGTACGAACCAAAGCGCTGCGCAGCAAGTGCGTGACCCATCGATGCAAACAAGTGGTAATCGGAAGGAGCCAAGTCTAGTGAGTAAGCCGCATGGGGTAGAAGTGCTTCCAACCTGTCGCGAACTGGTTTTGCCGTATGTGATGGAGCACTTTCAAGAAGAAAAATGACTTTGTGTTGCCTCTTTCGGTATTCTGGCCTTTCTTCAAGCAGCGAACGGTTCAAATCGGTCAATTATTGTTGGTAACGTTTAGTATTAACCGTTTTAACAGCTCATAATAGACCACGCCCCTCTGGTCCCACCAAACACAGAGCATCGTCTTTCTGCCAAAGCGATTCGGTCTTGCGGTCGATGTGGATCGTGCGCCTGGGGTCTACCCATGATTTTTTGCGCTTGGGATTCTCAAAATAAATCCACTTTTCATCCCCTGTAACTATACGATGCAAAAACGACTTCCTTTTGCACCGAGCGAGCAAAATGTCACACGTGTTTTTGCTCTTTTCCATTTGCCTGTCGTTCAACTCATGTGGTACCCATCTACCGGTCTTCTGAATCTTTCCCATCTCTCGTAGCCGATTGGACTTGACTAACGCCCAATTGCTCGGCGAGTTGTTTTTGTGTTTGCAAATCATCTTCGTCCAACAATGCTTGCAATTCCACATCTTCGTATTTTTTTGGCGATTTTCCACGTTCCTTGTCTGCAACATCAAAGTCACCACTTTTGAAACGCCGAAACCATCGTTCACACGTATCTTGCGATGGAGCATGTTCACCATAAGTTTCTCAAAGTAATCGATGTGATTCAACAGCAGTTTTCTTCAAATGAAAAACAAAAAATTAATGCTGTCCGCGAATGCTCTTTGTTCGGTATAAATTTCGGTATATTGAACACCAGACAACATTATGCACACACTTTTCCAATTTATCACTCGTGCGCGTTTTGTTGATGATACAACAAAATGGCGCAATGTCAAATCTTTATAGCACAAACTGCATTGGTGCACCATCTGTGGTCTGAAATCCGCATTTCATACTTGTACACCTGGTATATAAATAAAATTTTTGGCAAATATTTTGGCAGAACCTACAATTTTATCAAATTGAATTTTATAGTACTATTAACAAATAAGGTTTGAAGTTCTTTGGCCTATAGGTTTATCTGCCTCAAACTGCAATTGTTATGAGATTTAAGTAGGTTATGTTATTAATTCCATAATTTGTCTCCAACGGCACATAGTTTTACTCTCACATACTAAAATATTATAATAGCCATTCTACTAGAAAAAAAAAAGAAGTTTGAGAAATTCATTTTAATAAATATCCACAGTCTGACAAGTGAGAACGTGAGCGTTTGTATTCCTGAAAAAATGTGTTTCGAGAACATCTTTTGCTATCAATGTATTCTTTGGTGTGCTAACAACAGCGTAATTACCTTAGTAAGTGGTCCAATTGCCTCCTACATCGATAATCAATTGGCATCTTCGAAACATGCTGTTAACGAGATTTTCTGCATACTCCGTAAAATTTTTCAAATATTGCGAGACAACTGAGTCAAAGTCCTCAGAGTCTTGCCTCTGAGCTTTCTTAATTTTGCGGAGTGACTTTGCCTACCGCAAGTCGTCGACATTCTTTGTCTCGTTAACACGATTTACCTACTTCTTCATAAACGACACCGACTTTTTAATATATTTGGATGGAAACAAAGAAAGACTGCCCCGAATCGACGCGCAAACAAATGACTCATTTTGGATTTTACGTGATTTCGAAGAAAGTTCGAAATCGACTGATAATTTTACTAAAATGAGTTGTAGACAAAAGTTCCCTCTACCGATTTGTTTGTCGAATCGCTAGAATCGCATTTACCAAAAATGAATTATCGCGGATATTTTCGTACTTGATAGACTATATCAGTAAAAAATAAGCTGTGCATCATACACTGAATACAGTTGAAGAAGTTGAGAGTGAGCTGCGAGTTACTTCAGTTTGTTTTTATAACAGTTTGCTAAATAAATATAAAATAGTTGTTATTTAAATAAGATGATATTCTAACTAGACCTTGGAAAAAAATAATAAAATTATTTACTGTTGCAGGTGAAGCCTGTTCTAGATCCATGACTTCAAATATTAATGACATGGGACCTGTCATTGACATGACTTCACCAGACATAAGGCAAAGTTTTCTGTTGTCGTCTAGAGCACTGTTCATGTTTTCAATCCATACTGCATCTACAGGTCCATCAAAAATCAACCATTTTCTGAAAAAATTTAAAACGATACTTAAATTACTGGTTGTATAGAATATATATATATATATATATATATATATATATATATATATATATATATATATATATATATATATATATATATATATATATATATATATATATATATATATATATATATATATATATATATATATATATATATATACGGTATATATACGGTATATATATACATATACGGTATATATATACATATATGGTATATATATATATATATATATATATATATATATATATATATATATATATATATATATATATATATATATATAATAATGATAAATCTATAGTTCCAAAAATAAACAGTTCTACTTTTTTTTTATCTAAAATCCGCCACAAAGTCTGCTCTATATGGGAAATTTTTTTACCGACTATTAAAAAAAAAACTTTTTTTGCCGAAAATTTATGCATGTGGTTAAACTTATTTTACTAAAATTATCTTTTTCTATTGATCTATCCTATAAGTAACAAAAGATTAACGGAAAAAAAGGACATTTTAACTTCTAATTTTTTGATATATAAAAAAATAAATTTGTAACAAAATCAACGGAACAGTTATTGTGTTTTATAAAATTACCCTTGTGAAGATATTTATGCATGTGGCTAAACTTATTTTACTAAAGTTATTTTTTTCTATTGATCTATCCTAGAAGTATTAAAAGGTTAACGGAAAAGGACATTTTAACTTCTAATTTTTTGATATAGAAAAAATAAATTTGTAGGAAAATCAACGGAATAGTTATTGTGTTTTATAAAATTACCCTTGTGAAGATATTTATGCATGTGGCTAAACTTATTTTACTAAAGTTATTTTTTTCTATTGATCTATCCTAGAAGTATTAAAAGGTTAACGGAAAAGGACATTTTAACTTCTAATTTTTTGATATAGAAAAAATAAATTTGTAGGAAAATCAACGGAACAGTTATTGTGTTTTATAAAATTACCCTTGTGAAGATATTTATGCATGTGGCTAAACTTATTTTACTAAAATTATCTTTTTCTATTGATCTATCCTATAAGTAACAAAAGATTAACGGAAAAGGACATTTTAACTTCTAATTTTTTGATATATAAAAAATAAATTTGTAACAAAATCAACGGAACAGTTATTGTGTTTTATAAAATTACCCTTGTGAAGATATTTATGCATGTGGCTAAACTTATTTTACTAAAGTTATTTTTTTCTATTGATCTATCCTAGAAGTATTAAAAGGTTAACGGAAAAGGACATTTTAACTTCTAATTTTTTGATATAGAAAAAATAAATTTGTAGGAAAATCAACGGAACAGTTATTGTGTTTTATAAAATTACCCTTGTGAAGATATTTATGCATGTGGCTAAACTTATTTTACTAAAGTTATTTTTTTCTATTGATCTATCCTAGAAGTATTAAAAGGTTAACGGAAAAGGACATTTTAACTTCTAATTTTTTGATATAGAAAAAATAAATTTGTAGGAAAATCAACGGAACAGTTATTGTGTTTTATAAAATTACCCTTGTGAAGATATTTATGCATGTGGCTAAACTTATTTTACTAAAGTTATTTTTTTCTATTGATCTATCCTAGAAGTATTAAAAGGTTAACGGAAAAGGACATTTTAACTTCTAATTTTTTGATATAGAAAAAATAAATTTGTAGGAAAATCAACGGAACAGTTATTGTGTTTTATAAAATTACCCTTGTGAAGATATTTATGCATGTGGCTAAACTTATTTTACTAAAGTTATTTTTTTTCTATTGATCTATCCTAGAAGTATTAAAAGGTTAACGGAAAAGGACATTTTAACTTCTAATTTTTTGATATAGAAAAAATAAATTTGTAAGAAAATCAAGGAACAGTTATTGTGTTTTATAAAATTACCCTTGTGAAGATATTTAATATCAAAAAATGGAAAAATGCAATTTTATCCAAATTTTTCAGTTTCTCTAGGTGGATGATTTCTCAATTAGGACAGAGTACAATCTATGTCAAAAATAAGATAAATTAATAAAAACATACTTAGACAATTCTTTCTGAGGGGTCAGGAAATTTCAAAAGAAAAATAGATTTTTTAGTAATTTTTTAAAAGCTTTTAAGAGGATAATGTACGAATACGGACTAGAACGACAATATATTAACGTCGAGTACTAATGATTTTTATAGGGCCACGCTTATCTTAACCATAAATAAGTTTCGTTTTTGAGAGGGTCTAACCCTCCTAGGAAACACTTTCAAGATTTGAATATCTTTTATTGTGTTTGGTCATAGGGCATGGTTTCTAAAACTCCTGTAGGTTGCTAAGTATTCTTTATGAAACAGCTACATTGAAGGTAAAAATAAATCTCATACTTTAGACAATTCAAAGTGCGGTTTGGAAACTTGAAAAGGTTGGAGAAGTTATAATATGAAAATTTTAGTAATTGAATTTTAAAATTTAAAAAAAAATCATATAAAAGTATTACAACTTGTATTTGAAAATATATACATACATTACCCCATTCTTTTTTCCATTTCCTTTTTCATAAAAGTGATATTGCCCAATCGCGATAGAGATACTAATGTGTAAATTGACATCTCATTTCTTTGAAGAGTCAGACACAGTAAGATGCAGACGACAGCCAGACCATGGGAAGCGAAAGAGTATGTTTGTCATGACTTGAGGTTTAAAGAAACGTAGAGGAATGCTAAAATCTCGAAGGGTGTTTTTATTAACTATTACAAATTATCCAGAGTCATATAACTGTTCCACAAGCTTATAGATATGGTAGGAAAGACCATGGGAAATCGGGACGAATCATGAAATCTTTGAAAGTCCAAACTCTATTATAACATCTGGCATATAGATCGGAAAAAGCAAACCTACTAATATGGCTTTAATTTTCCAAAAGTCATAATTTCTCATTTATTTCATTTTAAAAACTATTTTTCTTTAATAAATAGTGTTCTACCTGTTAGGGCTTAAATCAGTTGAAAATTTCCTAAATCCAGTGGCTACCACACCATCTGTCCATTCATAGGAAATTGGATCAAATTCTCCATACAGTTGTCCCATAGTAATAGCTTTTGGATTAAGTATCAGATATTCAACCTGAAATTTTATTAATCTTTCAGTAACTAAACTGCACATTTTCCTTTAGTTGAATTATTTTCTACAATTTTGCTTTGTGGTCTCTAAGTTTATCTCTTTCAATAAAAAGGTAGACGACGTCAGGTTTTAAAAAATAAATAATTATATAAGCTCTAAAAGCCTTCTGCTTCTGTTTTTTCATTGGTGTCTGCGTTGGGGTGGTGATTGTAGTGACAGCCATCCCTCATCAGAGATTCGACAAAGTGATAATACAGTCTATTTGTAGGAAAATATACTATAAGTCCGGCATGTCACTACGAGTTTTAATTAGAAGTTTGTCAAGAAGGACCTATAATATAAAACGGATATGTTATTTTCTGATGACTTTAACTCCATGGGAGCTGATGTGAGCCCTATGGGGCTCCAATTTGCGAAGACTGATCTTGAAGTGGTCGTTAATGATGTAATCGGACCAGAGGGTGTTGAGGGTGCATGGGGGCTCATGGGGGCTCATATGGAAAGGGGTGCTGGGGGTCCAATGGGGGCTCTATTGGGGCCCAATTTTTAAAAAGGGTCTCCTGGGGCCCCAATTTTCGAAGACTGACCTTGAAGAGGTTGTGAATGACGAGACCAGACCAGAGGTACCTGTATTTTTATCTGCCCGAAGAGGTACTTACCTGTATATTGACCTGTCTGCTGTCATAATTACCTGTGTTTTTGTTTACCTGGTAATTACGAGTACCTGTGGGAACAGGTGTAATTTAGGGGACGGGGGTGTCAAAAGGACCTTGTTATTTTTCGGTGTACTCTGTATAGACCAATATTTTTAGCGTGTAGGTGTCAAAAAGGCTTTATTTTTAGGAAAAAGGTGGCCAAAAAGGCCTTATTTATGGGTGCTTATTTACAGAAAAAGTTACCAAAAAGGCCTTGTACCTTGTATATACCTGTGTGTGTGTGTGTTCTTAATATAAAGGAAAATACTTGCAAATAATAGTATTCGAGAGGTTAGAAAAGCTGATAAGAAAGATCAAATTCAATGTGATCAGCTGTTGAGTAGATGCACTGGAGAATGTAATAATTTATACGTATAATAATATACTAATGGGATTAAAAGAGAGAACGTGTTCGTAAGCATAAATTGCTTTAAAATGGTTTAAATATTAGCAGTGCTAGCATGCATTTAAAAAATAAAAAACTTGTACTTTTTTTTTAAGAACTTTTATTAAATAAAATATGACTAAATTAGAACTTAAATTACTATTTAATCCTAAGATATAATAAATTAAAAGCTAATTTCATTTTGCCTACTACAATCGATAACAAATAGTGGAGCTTTATTAAGAAAGTTAGGTGAAAAGAGACATGGCTCTGTATTTGGCTTATAATAATAAGATTGTTGACAGTGTGACAGTAAATTTTTTCTGTCAAAATTTAAATTTAAATGATCATATGGATACACTTCAGAATTCAAATAAACTTTCATATTAGTTAAATTGCAATAATCAAAATGGCTCATATTTTTTGTTGTTTTATTCTTTTTTCCTGATTGAAAAAACCTGATGACAAATCTTGGTTTTACCAATTGGCTCGTTGCTTTCACGTTCCACGTATGTCGCATGGATTCTTGTAATAGTGGATATTCATGTAGCTCCCAGCTTCGAAAAGCTATTTCTAAGTCTCTGCCATTTTCAAGATATTTAAATAAGCGTAGTTTTTCAACATCAGCCACTTGTACGTGAGGAATTTTCCATAAAACTTTGGTTAATTCTATTTTAGATTTTTCATCATTTTTTGTGGTTATTGTTGCATTTACATCAGCAGAACTCCTAATTAAAATTCGTTCTTGTCTAATATTAATAAGATTTTTTAAAAATCTTTACAAAAGCCTAATAACATTTTTAAGGGAACACAAACACTAAAACATTCTTGCGCATCCAAAATGTCTGGATATTCTTCAAGTTTCCATGCAGCGCTTTCATATCGCATGATATCACTGTTTGTAAAAGAAATATATCCCTTGATGGCTGAAGTTATACCAGGATTTCGAACTCTATCAATTACAGTACCACCAAGCTCATATCGGATTAAATCAAACAAAAATTTATATTTTATATATTTATAAATTTTAGGGTGGTACTTGTTTTATCAGAATTATCTGTTTTCCCATTTTCCCTCGCTATATAAGAAACTCCGATGGGAAGAGTATACATACATATATATATATATATATATATATATATATATATATATATATATATATATATATATATATATATGTCTTGTGTTTGAATTGGTAAACAAATTTCATTAGATTTATTTATGTATTAGCATAGGGAGGATGAGTTTGTAATTCTGAATTTGTTGTGAAGTTGTCCATTATAATATGTTCACCAATATTTAATATATTAAAACTCATTTTGTTGTTCTTCTAAGGTGATTATACAAAAACACTTTAAGATTTAATTTTAAATTGCTCCAAAATTTATTTTTGTTTGTTTCTGTTGGGCAGGGCGCATCGACAGCTAAGATCATTTAGCGCCCACTAGAGTTAGTTTGGTATAAATAGATTAGACTATGAAGTTGAATTCTTTTAAGTAATTGGTTATGTTTTCTTTAAGTGGGACAAAAGATTTTATGAGGATGGTGATGTTGGATGGGATGCCGTGGGTGTCTCTCAAAATTTATATAAGGATCTTTTTCTGTTCGTCCTCCTGCTTTTCTTGTGGAAATTAATTTTTAATTTGAAAACGTAAAGTTTTCAGAAACTTTTTATTTGTAGATGTTAACTGTTTTCTATTTGTCTTCAGACTGTGGTTAGGTTTTAACTGGTCTACTTTTATATTAGGAACACCAGTAGTGAAAAACTCGTTTTGCAAATTATATAGAAATACCATAGTTAATTCTTATAAATGTAGTCTAACCGTTATAGTTTCCTTTCTATTTTAAGTATAATCTTATCTATATGCTTTGAATTGATGGACAGGTAGATAACGTTTGTAACTTTTTCAATAATACGATATCCGCTTGGGACTGGGGAATAAAAGATATGTAAAAGACGAACAGTATTACTATTATTATATGAATTTGTTATTAAGTTACATTCAATACATATTGTGTTTATTTTTGAAATATTTATTGGAAAATCTGAAACATGTTTTTTGTTTTCAGTTAGTTTTCTCGTTTTAAATCCTAATAATTTTGCAATGGAATTAGGTTTCTCAAAATGTATTATTTCATTACTTATTATTTCAAATCGTAAAGTATTTAGGTTTGATTTCATTTTTTTAAAAAAACATTTTTTAATTCTTCCCTATTATCTGGAGGACCTCCTCCTCCTCCTCCTTTAGTTATTACTTTTTTTTTCATCCGTTTCGTGTAATTGTATTTTTATACTATTTTCAATATCGGAGATTTCATAAGCACCTTCAGAAATGTCAATGGTTTGTTTTCCTATATGAAATATGTTTTATCAACGTTACGGATGGTATCAAATGTAACAAAGTCAATTAACCCTAAATCAATTGTTTCTCTTCCGATAAAAAAAAGGAGGATATAATTTGGTAGATAACACCGAATCTTGAGCGGATAGTGTAAATGTATAAGAACACATGTTTACTGAATATAGGTTATTGGTAAAATAAAACAAAATATATAAACTTAAACGATATATATTTATATTAATTAATTAATTTAAAAAAATCTGTCGATCTAAAACCGTTTTCACCTCGTTTTGTTTCTGTTAGAGATGATACTTCTTTCAAATGGGGTAGAATATTCTTTCACAAATTAGTTGAGCTATTCGGTCTCCAGACTTGATGTGGAAATCATTATCACAATGGTTGAATAATAGCACATAAAGTTTTCCCCTATAATCTTTATCAATTACACCTGCTATAGAAGAATAAACAAAAATATTTAGTGTATTATAATTTAAGAAAATATTTTTAATCTTTACCTCCTAAAGCAATGAAGTTATTTATAGCCAGTCCAGATCTGGGGGCTATACGACCATAACAATATTTAGGTAATTCGAATTTTAGACCTGTAGAAATTTTAGCCCTCCCCATGGCTGGAACAATTATATAATTAAGACTCTTTATGTCATATCCTGCTGCTCTTGGGCTACCCTTAGTTGGCGTATGAGCATAAGGAACAATTTTGAGGAATTTTAAATAGCGATCTTGCGGTTGATAAACGTTGTTGTCAAGCATATTTGAAACTAAGAAAATTAAATTGGAAAGACTAAATTAAGTGGATAATAGGTTTTAAAATTTATAACCCCAAGGTAGTGTATCGGTTGATAAATAATTCACTATCCTTTTATCATTATAGGGAGTAAGTGTATACGTTCTTTGAGATATTCTGTACACTTCATGATTTTTGCTACGAATCAAATTTTCTTGAGTGTAAATTTCATTTTTATTAAAAAGACAATTATAGTAATCCATAAGGTGAATTGTCTTTAAAGATGTGCCAGTAATACCTTTTGCCTTTTTAATAACATGACAGTTTTAATGTACTTTAAATGAATACATTTTAGACTTAAGGCCTACAAATTCGGTCATAATTTCACAGTTATTTTCATCTTTGACAAGGCCTAAAGCCCGTTTATGCATTAAAGGTATATTATAGTCATTATTAGGAGGATAATCAGAAGTATCAAACTTATGAATATCACTTCTAATATTATCATAGGTATCTTCTACAAAAAAATGGTAAATCGACGAGTCGGTATCTGTGTGTATTAATTTAGCAGCAGTATTAAATTTTGGTAATTATAATGAAAATCGTATAAAATTGTTTTTGAAATATCTAAAATACTGAAGCCTACATATATTTAATTATCACATTAAATTTAATATTTAGTCTCTTTGTTTTAATGATAACTATATCCGCATCAAAAATGGTGAGACTATAGAAAGTTGGCTTTGCTATATGATTTCGTGCTCCAAATCATCCTAACCAAGATGTTACTACTTTAACGTCTTTATATTTACGGACGTTTTCCGTGGTTTTCCCAAAAACAGCGTTATTCATTAGTTTAAAAAAGTTTTTTTCAAATTCATTTTGACTTAGCTGTCTTAATGTGTATTTAAATCAATATAAGATTTTAACCAACATGATTGTTTAAATTTTAAAATTCTATAAATTTTTGAGAGATGTAAACCTAATTTGAGAGCTTGCTTAAGATTTTTATAATGAATGACATATTTTTTCTTACGAAATAACGTTGTAAGTAATTTTGATTGCTTGCAAGTCGATAAGGGTGGAATTAGACGTTCTGGGCACAGAGATAAAACTATACGTAACTCATGAAGATCTGGAGGATACTCCAAATCTACTTCAAGAATATATCCCATATCTGAATCATCAGGTGTATTTATAATATTTTCTGCATAAAAATCTGTATTACCAATCCACCTAAATTCGCCTGTAGGAAGAGGTCGACTCATTGCAGTAACATATAAATTGTTTACATCCAGGTACATTAAATAGGAAGATGGGATGTTAGGATCGTACTCATTCTCCATGTATTATTGTTTGTCTTCCCATATCGATTACTACATTGTGAAACCTCACCTCTAATTCCTTTTTCAATCATCATCAGTTGTTCTATATCTGTAATTAATTCCAGACGAACAACTGATTTTAGAAGACATGCATTATAGGCCAAACCCGGGGCTGTAAATGACTTTAAACATTTTAAACCGTACAACCCAACAAAGTTCTCGAATATTTTTAAAAACATCAGCCAATAATAGTACATCAGTTTTTCAATAAATTTCCATATATTGACGTTAATTTTGAATTTTAAAATGGTTCCACACATTAAGAGCATGTTGGTAATCTTCTAGGGATACATTAGATTTAGCCAATTTATTATAAAAATGATCAATTGTAGGTAATTGCTTTTCATTTAATTTCTCCCAACTATCTAGATAATCATAGGGAAATACACCTTTATTAGATAATAAAATAAAATCTTCATTGTTTGGATAAAAATTCTTCATAATCTCCTTTTGTTATTATCTAAATATGAGCTTAATTTATTTAGACTACTGGGCATAAATCGAAAGGAATTTAAAAATCGAAACTGCATTGAAGTATTTCCTATATATTTAGTAAATGAAATATATTTTTCTTTATTTATAGGTAATAAAGTTGTTTTACTAGGAATTTCTGGAACTAATTTTTTAATTAGAAAATGTCCATCATAACCAGATAGATTATGAAATAATACAGGTATATGTTAATCTCGACAGTTAAGATTGCATGTGGAATGAGCACTACCTCGATATTTCCTCGTAAAATGACAATGACCTCTGACTTTTACTTAATCAGGTGTAAATGGTTGTTGACATAGGTAACAAATGGTTGATGTATTAAATGACTCCTGTTCTTCAAGTGTTAATGGTAACATAGGAACTATATTATTAAATATGGGAATAAATTGCTAAGCTAATTATTGTAATTCATAAAAATTTAAACAACTTTTTAAGATCACCATTTATGTTTATTATATGATTGCTGACAATTGTTTCGACACACGGTGTCTTCTTCTGGAGCACGAAGTAAATTAACTGACAAAGTATGTTACAGAATATATAATTTACCTAGTTACAAGTACTAAATTCATTATCAATATTTACCTTAATAACTAGAACAAGTTCAATAAAGGAGACCCTACCCAATATAATTGATCATTGAGTAATAAACCTGACGATTTTTTCTGGTTAATTTCTACCTGTTCTAAACAATTCAGTAATTTCCCTTTCTTGCCATTATATAAAATTCTGAAATCTTCATTGAACGCATGATTTTCATCTGTGAAATGTTTAGCGTAATGAGATCTGTTATTTTTCATTCTATAGCTTGGTTTATGTTCCTTTATTCTTTTATAAAAAGATCTGTCTGTTTGTCCTATATAGGTTTAATTGCAAGTGCCACAGCATAATTCGTAAACCCCCGTTTTATTTTCTTTTTTTGTTTTACTTTTATTATTTTTAATATGCCGAGCTAATGTGTTATTTGTACGGAAAGCAATGTTTACATAATTTTTACGGAAAAAATTTTGAATTTTATTAGTTAATTTACCGGTATCAGTGAGTGTATGAAACTTCAGTTTTTTAGTCAATGATTAATTAGATGTGTGAGGATCTCCTTTATTGAACTTGTTCTAGGTATTAAGGTAAATATTGTTAATGAATTTAGTACTTGTAACTAGGTAAATTATATATTCTGTAACATACTTTGTTAGTTAATTTACATCGTGCTCCAGAAGAAGACACAGTGTGTCGAAACAATTGTCAGCAATAATATAATAAACATAAGTGGTGATCTTAAAAAGTTGTTTAAATTTTTATTCATAGAAACATAATTGGATTTCCATCAAGTAACGGCTAAGTCAGTGCAGTATTTCATTATCTTTAAAAATTAATAAAAACCCGTAAACTTTATCCCAGGCTAAGGAACATATTTGTTTAAAAACAACAAACGACATATCGGTACCAGCATGATCGGTATATACATGTTTTAGATTTAAATCATCCTGTTGAAATAATATTAAGCAATTTGCATTATCTCGTATTAAATGCTTGGGAATTTTTTGCATAAGTTTGACATAAATAAAACGAATCGATTTTATTATGTTTATCCATACTGAATAGTCTCGAATTATATCCTGGTTATCACAAGCCACATCATCAAATATAAATATAGAGTTTGACTTTGCATCAGTTGGGTGTAGTACATTATCACTTTCGTTAAAAGAGTAGAAACCTATTTCTCTAATGGGTTTTAATAATTTTTCCAAATAAACATATTTTGGTTGATATAATGATTTTGAATAAACGTAGACATTTTCAAACTTTAATCTATTAACGTGTTCAATCAAATTAAGCATCACATTTGTTTTACCACAATTCGATGGTCGTACAATAATACATCTTAACGCTGATCGGAATAAACCACCATGTTTTTTAAAGTTCTCATTATCGCCATCAATAAAAACATTACTCTTTATTTGCAATGTTATAGGTTGTCTTACAATTTTCTTTTTTTTTCTTTCTTACTAAACTACCACTTCTTTAATATACTAATTATAAAGTGTACATAAAAGACAAAATTAAATATCTTTATACTTAGTTAAATTTGAATGGTATTATCATGAAGATCTATTCTGGACACGGTTTAATAAATATTGCAATCAATAACCTAGCTATCGAATTACATATACCTGGTTATCAGTATTGTGGACCAGGTACTAAACTAGAAAAACGACTTGCTAGAGGTGATATAGGTATCGATGGTCTTGATAAAGCATGTAAGGATCATGACGTATTTTACTCGCAGGAAAAAGATATAACACTGAGACATACTGCAGATAATGTTTTAATGCGAAAAGCAGTCGAACGATTTAGATCGAAAAACGCATCCTTTGGGGAAAAATGAAGTGCTCTTGGTGTTGCAGGAACCATGAAAGGTAAAGTAAAGCTGGGTATGGGACTAGGAGTTAGGCATGTGATTCAAAAGTGGGTTAAAAAATTTGCAAATATTAAACTTTTACTAGATGATTGTAGAGATATGTAAAGAATATTCAAAATTGGTCAGAAATTTCACGTTCTAAAAGAAAAAAAAAACATTTAATAGGCGAGACAAGAAAAAATCAAGAAAAAGACTACTGCAATCTCTGAAGATGCAGATAATGGAACTAAAGAGGAAGAATAATCAAAGTAAAATGTCTAATAAATCGGATGTAAAACAACTTAAACTAACTGATCCTATAATATTAGATTAAAAAACGAATAGCCTTGAAAAAAAAAATTAGATGTAAATTACAGAAATAAAAATTTATAAATTCGAAATACTACAAACAATTTAATTTTTAACATCCTTCAGAATGGTGATCAAAAATCAAAGTTACTCGTAAAAAGAATAAAAAGGTTAAAAAAAACACTCGTGGATATTCAGAATATTTATTATTTACTAAAAAAATGCAAAAGGAAGTTTTCCATAAGAAACCTAGGACATTAAGTAGGGTTATTCAAATAGCAGTAAAGTCAGCAAAAAAAATTTAAAAAAAGAAACATTACATCATCTAGAATTATAAAAATTCCAAAGACTAGAGGTGTTTTACCTCTAATACCAATATTTGCTGGTCTAAGTGCCTTTGGAGGACTCAGTTCAGCAGCAGGATCAATAGCGAGCAGCAAGAAAACAACTTGAGGAATCACAACGTCACAATAAAACCATGAAGAGAATAGTGATGGGTAGAGGCATGTATTTAAAACCATATAAAAGTGGTTTAGGATTATATTTAAATCCACCACTACAATGATCTCACTACCAATGGTAAATCCACTGACAAATGTCGATATTCAAAACTATGTTAAAATACTCAATATTCCACATTTTAGAAGTGTTTTTATGAGAGATAATTTACCAGTTAAAATTAAAACAAATGAAACAGGCGTTATTAATTTAGAAGATGGTGATGGGTACACATTGAACTGCTTATAAAAAACGTGGTTTACAAGTAACTTATTTTGATAGTTATGGAAATCTTCAACTACCAAGTTTTAGATTATTTTTATTCAAATGGACCTTGTAAAATATTTTATAATTACGATATTTACCAACAATATAATTCTGTAAAATGTGGTCAATTGTGTATATTATTTCTCATAAAAATATGTATATGGATAAATAAAATATTTCGGTACTTTTATTAATATGTAAATATATTTACACTTATATCTTAGGATTAAATAGTAATTTAAGTTCTAATTTAGTCATTTAGTTAAATTTTCCTAAAAAAAGTTTTTTATTTTTAAAATGCATGCCAGCACTCTTGCTAATATTTGAACCATTTTAAAGCAATTTATGCATACGAGCACGCTGTCTCTCTTAATCCCATTAGTATGTTATTAAACGTATAAATTATTACATTCTCCAATGCATCTACTCAAGAGCTTATCACTATCACATTGAATTTGACCTTTCTTATCAGCTTTGCTGATTTCTCGAATTTAAAATTATTATTATTTGCAAGTATTTTCCTTTCTATTAAAAACACACATACACACAGGTATATACAGGGTACAGGTCAATTTTTCTGTAAATAAGCACCCCTAAATAAGGCCTTTTTGGCCACCTTTTTCCTAGAAATAAAGCCTTTTTGACACCTACGCGCTAAAAACATTGGTATATACAGAATATACTGAAAAAAACAAGGTCCTTTTAACATCCTGTCCCCTAAATTACACCTGTTCCCACAAGTAATTACACAGGTAAACAAAAACACAGGTAATTACGGCAGTAGACAATATACAGGTAAGTGCTTCTTCGGGCAGATAAAAATTCAGATAAGGTATGGATTAAGGCCCTTCAGCCCAACAACCTCTGGTCCGATTACGTCATTATCAACCTCTTCAAGGTCAGTCTTCGGAAATTGGGGCCCTAGGGGCCCCTTTTTAACAACAAATGGGGCCCCAATAGAGCCTCCATAGGGTCCTCAGCACAAGAGGCCCACCGAGGCCCCCCCTTTCCAAATGAGTCCCATGAGTCCCCATGCACCCCCTTAGGGATACGCCCCTCAACACCCTCTGGTCCGATTACGTCATTGACGACCATTTCAAGGTCAGTCTTCGCAAATTGGGGTCCCATAGGGCTCACATCGGCCCCTATGGGGCCCTATGCACCCCCTTAGGGCAACGTCCTCTGCCTGGCAGCGCTTGCGCACTTGCTCGGTCACAGTTCCTTAGTACTTACACTACTAACAACGGTAATGCTTTACTTAAAATCAATATATTAGAGCTTATCAAGACACCTTTTACAAAAAATTCTTCATAGAAGCTATGCGGTAGGCACAGCCAGTATAATAAGTTAGTATAATTATTTTAAATACTTACCTTGTCCTCTTTTTGCCCTTGCAATTTTAAAAGAGTTAGAGAGTCGGCCAGAACTTTTAGTGTCGATGTTTTACCTGCCAAAGGATAACCAACTAACATAAATCCCCATCGGACTATCATCATTTCGTATGTCTGAATAATCTTTAAGAAAAAACTTGGTTTGGGCTGTAGATTTCTTCTTTTCGAACAAGCTGTCATTGCATTTGTTAAAATGGTGTAGTCGGCAGCTGGTAAGACCACTCCGGGGAACAAATCAGAAATAATACCTGAAAATTATCTTCTAAAAATACTGTTCGACAGTGTGAAGTAAACTAGAGGAAAATTGTATATCTTACCATTTTTTTTTATATAAAATTCAAGTTATAAATAAAACTGTTAAATCATACAATATTTTCAATGCAACTAAAGAAAATTTTAACATACGATTGGTTGAACAAGGTTGCACTAATACTACTGTTTCAACCAGAGAAATTGGAGGGGGAATAGAGCTTGTTTTTTCTCTACGCGACTAGATAGATTGGAATAATGTCATATTATTGTTCAGTTGTAAAATACAAGCACCAAAACGCTAAAGTACAAAATAATAAAACCTCTTTTAATCATTCACAGCAATAAAAATGGGAAAAATACAGTTCCAAAGCGTTAATCTTATTTTTTCAATTTTTATGCAAAATATCTTCGCAGATCACTTTACTCTAAACTACTATTTTTATTGAACAAAAATCACTCAGGCTTTAAAGTTACTCTTAATGGTTATTTTAAATATCAATAATATAAGCTGCGACATATCTTGATTTAATCTTTGATCAATATTTAAATTTTGATGAACACATAAAATGAAGAGCGAAGAGCATTTCAAATTACAACGTGTTTCTTATTTTAAAGATTATATTAATACTGAATCAAAACTTAAAATTGTAATTCTGATATTTTCAGTGACTGGGTTAATGTCATGTTATTTATAAGTGGTAATGCAAACAAAAAAAAAATATGTAAAATATTTGTATCAGGTGTTCAACATGGTTCAAAAAATATGATCATATAACACCAATATTTAATAAATATAATTTGATTAAACTAAAACATAGACGTGAAACTCACCTACGTTGTTTTATATATATGGTAATGTTGACATAGAAACCTTACTACTTATTTAATAGAAGTCAATTTAAAAATTCATACTCTTAATACAAGGAATTAAAATAATTTGGAAATAACTATGCCTCAAACTGAGAAATAGAAATCTTTACTTAATAATATTTGTTCAATAATTTATAGTAATATATCATCTAAACTAAAATAACCGGTCAAGTGCAAGTTGAACTTGCGCAATTAGTGTTCCGTACGTTGATTGCTTTTAAAATAAAAAAATTTGTAACTGAGGTATAAAATGATCAGTGACTTCACAAAACACACCCCTAATGAGTTTTCAACGAAGTTTGTTCCCAATCTTTACTGAAAATTGATGACCTTGAATTTTTTTTTTTTTTTTTATATACCAGATAAATTATTAAAGGTAATGCACTCGTGATAATTTTCGTTCAACCTACACCCCGTGGAGAATATTCCAGAATCTTTTCAAAATTTTTTGATAAGTACTTTTCGACATAAGGCGGGTGGACAGCGATTTTTGGCGATTTTTTAAAAATAATACAAAGAAAAGTGCGCGCAAGTATTACATTATATATATATTTTTTACTCGTGTTTTCACAAGCTTTCATTTGACACCACACTCGATTACCTAGTAAAAAAATTTTTTTTTCACTTCCGATTTCACCCCCCAAAACTAACCCCTTAAGTCAAAACTTAACTTTCAAAACTGCATGGCTCTGATGAGGCCATCAATTCCTATATTATTACCAAATTTCAACCTTCTATGATAAATAGTTTCGGAGAAAATCGGGTGTGACAGACGGACAGACAGACACCGAAGTCAGCTTATAAGTGTTCTGTACGTAAAATTAAACTATATTACTTTTAAAACAAGATTTAAAATCTGAATAAAAAATACATTAAATTTTCACTCATTAATGTGGACTAGTCAGTTACTAGCATTCTCGTTCTCTTTAAATATGTTTTAATTTAATAATTGTAAATATTATTTTTACTACTTCATATATTAACTACTAATTTATTTACTATTTTTATAGGTATAAATATTATTATCATTATTATTATTACTATTGCCTTCTTCTTTCTCACATTTGGTCAATGTAGTTCCATGTTTGATTGACGGGCCTAAGCCAAGTCAGCACAAACATTATTACCATTGTGTATTGAGGAATGACCTGACAATGTTACATGTTTTCAAAATCACTGACTTCTGAGTGTTTTTTTGTGTATGTTTGTGTTGCGTCCTAATTGTACTAAGTGTGGTGTGAATGTTGTTGGTGTAAGGCCTGTGGCTGTTATGATAAGGGGGTCAATGATGACTTTTTTCTTGTTTTCATAGCTTTTTTATTTCTGTTGCATGGTCTGTGTATTTGGAGTTTTTTTTCTGTATATTTCGTGAGGATGTTTGTCTTGTTGGGGACAGCTATGTCAATTAGATAGATGACTTTTCCTATTTTGTATTTGGTGTGCTTAACCATGAAATAAATTTAAAAAATCGCCTAAGTTTATAGAAGATGAATACTAACCTAACTTTGCAATTCCCTCGCGTTAATACTGCGCATGCTTGGGATAACGATAAGGATAAAGCCATGCGAAAAATAAGCATTGCAAAATCTCTCTAATATCATATATGTAATACTTCTATATAGCTAGCGCATTATCTTCGCCTGTAAGCGAAGAGAGTGCCATTAAACAGAGAAGTAAGAAGAGAGCTGATTACTAACGCTCATGCGCGCCCCTTGTCCGAGTGTTGTGTTCCGTGCATAAAGAAAAAAAGCGAGTGGAATATTTTTATGAATTAATATAATAAATTATGTAGTTAAACTAATAATAATTATCATATAATTAACACGTAAGCTGAAAAGTTTGTGGTCTAGCTACTTAAAACACATTTTTTTTTTTGGAAAATTCGTCTTTATTCATCAAGATAATTTTATTTAAGAGGGATAGAATCAGTCCAACGCTTTTCTAACATTTCTATGCCTTTCTTGTAGAAGGATTTGTCTTTGCCTTCAAAATAGGCCTCAGTTTCGGCGATAACTTTTTCATTGGAGGCAAATCTCTTTCCCGCGAGCATTTTTTTAAGGTCTGCGAATAGATAATAGTCGCTGGAGGCCAAATCTGGAGAATACGGTGGATAAGGAAGCAATTCGAACTTCAATTCATGCAATTTTGCCATCGTAACCATTGACTTGTGACATGGTGCATTGTCTTGATGACGGAGCATTTTTTTCTTGTTCATTTGGGGCCGTTTCTTTGCAATTTCTGCCTTCAAAAGCACCAATTATTTTATATAATATTCGCTATTGATGGTTTCTCCCTTCTTAGCATAGTCGATAAAAATTATTCCATGCGTATTCCAAAATTCAGAGGCCAAAACCTTCCCACCCGACTGTTGTGTCTGTCGGGCGGCTTTCACCGGCTGCTGTCCACTCAGCTGACTGCCGATTTGATGCCGGTGTGTAGTGGCTCCATGTATCACCCATTGTCACACATCGCCTAAAAAAAAATCCTTTTTATTGTGCTTAAACAGGTCCAAACATCGCTCAAAATCATCAACATGTTGTTGTTTTTGGTCACTGTGAGCAAACGCGTTACCCATTTCGAACAAAGCTTTCTCATGCCCAAATGTCCATGCAAAATATGACCAACACATTCTTTTGATATCTTTAGAGTGTCAGCTATCTCATGCAACTTCGCTTTACGGTCATCCAAAACAATTTTGTGGATTTTTTTTTGATGTTTTCCGGCATCCAGAAGGTTCAGCATCATTTGTATCTGTACGACAGCATTTAAATTCAGCGTATCAGTAAATGATGAGTAATTTTCCAGGGGCAGAGTCTCCGTAACACTTATCAAGTCATTACCATTGCTTGAACGATATTTTTTCCCATCAAAAAACAAATTTGTAAACTAATGGTCGAAATGTCTTGAAATTTTGACACGTATCGTTTGAAGGTTGGTACTTCCTAAAAATCATATGGATTTTTTGAAAAGGGCGACATCTATGTGTCAGACAAAAAACTTTTCAGCCTACGTGTTATATTATATAATAATTGTAATATAAGTGATAATAATAATAATCGATATAAAGAAATAAAAATGGAAGATTATTAAAAAATAAGTTTTCATGAAATTTCTCGTTTGTTAATTCATGAAATGGGTGTTTTATAAAAATTTAATAAGCTCACCTCACGGAAAAATTCATATTGAAACATTTATTATACCCCTACGTATTTGTTAAATATGTTCTTATAATACCTCGGTGCATGCGCAGTTCGTGCGAAGTTCCGAGCTAGAGTGCGAGAGAAACCATCGTCTCTCTACTAACGGCGACATACTTCTCTCTCAATCTAGCTAGGTAGGAGTATTACATATACGGTTAATATTGGATTTCTATTAAATTAAAGGTTCTAGCAATCAGTCATAATATTCAAAATAAGGGTGTTTACTGACTGCTAAAGCAATAAATAGTATAAAAAGTTTAGTTAGGAAAGTCCTTCAAAAAGGTAAGAAAATGTATCAATTTCTAACTTTTATATTTAGTGAATTGGAACGTTGGTGTTCCCAATGAGCCACCACCATATGTAAAGTGAACTCGGTACAATTGTATATTATTTTTAAATGATTGAGAAATCGTAAGATGGTGTAAGCGCGCAATGCTATAATAATTTAGTAGAGGTTTACCATCAAATAAGGGAAGATCGTGATTTAAAAATTTAGGCAAGTTTACATCAAGAATTGCTCTCAACAATAGAATATTTTCGTCCTCATCGGGAGCTTTTCTTTTGTTGTTTCCAGCTGAGGATAGTACAGATTTTACCGCTCTCATACCTAAAAAAATTGTAAAGGTATTGAATCACCTACTATTGCTACAGAAAGATAAACATATGAAATAAAATGTCTCCATAAAACGAAGCCGGCAGGCTACCACGGAATCGTTAAATATGTTCTGTTGAGTTTCTCAGATTGTCGTATTATTGTTGCATATAATACAACTTCAACTTGATAAGGTATATTTTAACGTGCTTGAGGTAGTCAGCCGGCTTTGTTTTGTAGCGACGTTTTGTTTCACCCGTTTGTATTGGAACGTTCAAATTTTGTCAATAATATCAAACATATCGACCTCTTAATCTATATTTATATATATATATATATATATATATATATATATATATATATATATGTATATATATATATATATATATATATACGAGGCTGGTTTGAAAAGCCCGTGCAAAGTCCGAGAGATGGCACCACCGGCGCGTATCGAGGTCATGTTTAGTTATTAGCATCTCTTGAATGAACGCACACCAAGTTTCAGCCATATTGGTCTATTTCTTTGTGTTTGGTGATTAAACATTACTTTATGAAAGGCAAAACACCTCAGGAGACTAAAGAGAAGCTTGATAAACATTATGGTGACTCTGCACCTTCGATTAGAACAGTTTATAAGTGGTTTCAAAATTTTCGGACTGGCCATATGGGCACAAGTGACGCTGAACGTTCTGGACGGCCTGTGGAGGTTACGAGTCCAGAAATCATTGATCAAATCCATGATATGGTGATGGATGACAGAAGAGTTAAGGTGCGTGAGATTGCTAGTGCTGTGGGCATCTCGACTGAACGGGTACATAATATTTTGTATAAACATTTGGAGATGAGAAAGCTATCCGCAAGATGGGTGCCGCGATTTTTCACGCTTGGCCAAAAACGGAATCGTGTGAAGTGTTGCAAGGATGGTTTGCAGCTGTTCCAGAAGAATCCGGAGGACTTTAAGCGTCGTTTCGTCACTGTGGATGAAACATGGATACATTACTATACTCCTGAGACCAAAGAACAATCTAAATAATGGGTTACCAAGGGGGAATCTGCACCAAAAAAGGCGAAGACCGTTCCTTCGGCCGGAAAGGTTATGACGACTGTCTTTTGGGATTCGCAAGGGATAATCCTCATCGACTCTCTGTGAAGGGTAAAACTATTACAGGTGAATATTATTCATCGTTATTGGACCGTTTTGAAAACCGAGCTGCAAGAAAAACGCCCGCGATTGCCCCACAAGAAAGTTCTTTTCCATCACGACAACGCACCAGCACACACCTCAGCAGTTGTGGTCGCAAAATTAATGGAAATAGGATTCCAACTCGTTTCACATCCCCCCTATTCTCCAGACTTGGCTCCCTCGGACTACTATTTGTTCCCCAATTTGAAGAAATGGCTGGCGGGACAAAGATTTTATTCAAACGAGGAGGTGATTGCTGACACTAATGGATATTTTGCAGACTTGGACAAATCCTATTATTTGGAAGGGATCAACAAACTAGAACATCGTTGGACGAAGTGTATAGGCCTAAAAGGAGACTATGTCGAAAAATAAAAAAGGTTTACCCCAAACACATAAGTAGTTTTTATTTTTGCACGGACTTTTCAAACCAGCCTCGTATATATATATATATATATATATATATATATATATATATATATATATATATATTTCCTTTTTATTTTAAAATGACAAGGGTATTAATAGAGCTTCGTAAACTTTTCATAAAATTGTGTCTTGTTGGTCAAAATTTAAGAAATTTGGCAGGCTTGCTACTATTGGATACTTCGACCGATGTTGGAAAATGGATACTAGTTATTTTTGCATTTACAACTTCTAAACGAGCTATCAAATTTTAATTTTTTTTGTTTGAACGCGATTTTATGAAGAACATTTCTTATTCTTATAAACTTTTGTAAATTTTTCTACGAATTTTTCGAAAATTTGTATAACTGCAATTAAAATTAATGAAAATATATATGTCGGACAGTACAATGTCAAATTGTACCTTTTAAAAAAATCTATTAAACTTGAAAAACCTATTAGTTGGGATCAAATGAATATTCTAAGAGTTCGAGACATAAGTGAAATGTACATTGAGCTACCATATGGAAAATGACTATGACTACTATCCATTTTCAATTTCTGCCCTCTTAACATATTTTGATTTTAATATTCTGCATTACTAGAGATTTATTTATGAAAACAGATTTTGCGTTGTATCTATAGATGAAAAAAAAAAAATATAATAAAAAAATAGGCTTATTACTTCTAACATATAAACGCAGGCATTTGTTCGACATTATTATCTTCTTTATCCAGTAATTTTAAGTAAGAACTATTGTTTACGAAATTTTTGACAGTCATTAAAATACTTTAGAAAATTTTTGAAAATAACAAATAGTAATTCTATATGAAAAGTAATCATTGTGTAATACGTTTTATAAAATAAATAAATCATCTCAGGTTAGAAAGTTGACTTCGCTGCTGAATTCTCTATTCGTCTCTCTTGTAGACATTGTAATATGGCTGCCAAATAATTTCTTAAATTGTTTAGTCAGATGATTCTGTAAAATTTGCCACTAGATATGTATAAGTTGAACCTCTTTTTTATTATCTAAAGATAAAACCCTTGTAAACATACGCCTCCTTACTTGTATTAGAGATTTTATATACTAAATTCCTCATATTTAACTTTAGGGACTTGTGCGAATATGGGTATCCTTAAAAAATTACCCCGTCCCCGCAATAAAATTAGGATTTTGAAAATACGGATCTATATTTTTAATAATAGATGTACTAAATTTAACATCTTTAAAGTGAAAAACTGCATTCATTCTTTAAAAATTTAATGTACCGCCTTTTAATCCCTTAGGAATAAAATTTAAGAAAACGCTGAGATGTAACTTTAACAACTTGTGGGTTATAGAAATTCTTGTAAAATACAAAGCTCTAGTTCTTCACTTCCTAGAAAAAGATATTCAAAAATGGATCAGTCTAAGATTATACGTACGTGCCTTAAACATTAAGTGTTCTTAAATCTATAGAAGAGAATAAGTGCCCGGAAATTAATGCTCCTCAAGCGATAAGATTCGTAAGGAAAGCTTGGTTTTCTGGGAGAAAAACTACTATAGTAAACTACTTTAAAAAATCTGAATTTAAGTCTGTTGAAGCGATTGAATCTGAAGGCTTACAAGAGGAGGAGGAGAACTATGAAATCACTCATGAAGACTGGAACTAAATCATCAGCAACAAAAATGATCAGCAGCCAACGTTTGAAGACTTTGTAAATATCGACGATAAATTACACACGCCAACAAAAAAATTTTTGGGTGCTGAAACCATATCTGGTATCAGTGTTTTTGTGTCATCCACAGTTCTCTCATCGATTAAATTTCAAAACCAAATCCTCTTCCTGCTTGAAAAACTGAGCAAACTGTTGATCTCTTGTTCTATAATGGTAAATAGATGTTCTAGATTCCAATAAATGTTTTTCTTTCAGCGTCGAACCAAGCAATTCTGTTTTTTTCCTTAGTCAAACCCAAATCTCTCACTCAATCATTTAACTCAGCTTGTGTAAACAACTGTGATTTTAAATTTTCTAGAGAATATTGAAACTTATCATCATCGGACTTTCATTAAATTCGGGACTGGACTGTAAAACGCGATCAATAGACTGAGGTGGCTCAGGACAGGAAGTCCCGATTCATGTCCTACCGGCCAATTAGCTGAAGTAAAGTTAGGATAGACAATTACTTTCTTATTTTTGGCGTTATATCCAGAAACATTAACGCTGCAAAAATAACAATCGTTTAAATGCTTTTTTTGCTCTCTCCATACCATGAGTAATGCAAATCTAAAAGCTTTCTTTTCTTTCTTATACCATTTCCTAATATCCTCGACACAAACATAACATACTTTGTGAGGAGCCCAACATTTTTCTTGATTACCGATTTCTACACCAAAATACGCAAAGTATACTTTTTTTACAAAGTCAGTAATGTTTCTTTGATGTTTTTTAACTACAAACTCACCACATACATAACAAAAAGTGTTGGGAGAGTTTTTACAACCACGATTAGGCATACTTTGAGCGTGAATTAAAGCACATGGGTTAAACACTGCAATGCGAGGTTATATTAACTGGAAGAAAACAAGCAGCTGTATCAACTGCCAACCTAATACCATTTGATTTTACTGCCAACCTTATAAAATTCTGATTTTATTGCCAACCTATTAACATTCGAATGATAAAAAATAGATTTTTCACATTTTGAATATTAAAATGTGAAAAACTGGTGGGTGATACGACTTTTTTTATTATTATTTTCGGATTCAGTAAACATATAGGAATCAGGTAAAATTATTAAAAAAGTTTTTTCATCGTCGGCCTGTGTTATTAGTTTCAGGAGAGTTAACGGAAGATAGATTCAAGAAAAATTAAAAAATGTGATGCAGAAAGAGTACTAGAAACATTGCGTAATTATTTTGATATGTCAACGATTGGTAACTAAAGCATATTTCAACAAATATATAATATTGAAAAACATTTTACAACCAGTACTTCCAAAAGATAAACTAGAATTACAAAATTTTTCAGTCGAAACATTAACCTTTACGTTTTGTATTGTTTATATTCTATTTTTTATGTAATTTTATTAATTACAAAACTTGTATATATATATATATATATATATATATATATATATATATATATATATAAAATACATTAAAATTCTGAGGTTCAATCCGTTCGTCTAACAATGAATTTGCACGACATTTCGCCAAAATCACATTTGGCATTTTCAAATGCTCTTGCTGCTGCTACTCGATGCTGTGATCTTGCTGCTGCTGCCGTTCGAAGCTAACTCTAGCTTCGAGCAGTAGCAGCAGCCAGATCACAGTATCGAGTAGCAGCAACAGCAAGAGCACTTGAAAATGCCAAATGAGAGTTTGGCGAAACGTCGTGCAAATTCATTCTTAGACGAACGGATTGAAACCCGGAATTTTAATGTATTACATTCCACCATCCGTGAAAACCTCTATTATATATATATATATATATATATATATATATATATATATATATATATATATATATACATATATATACAGTGTGTCCTAAAAAGTTTTATACAAATGGGGCAAAATCTTACATATTACAAAAAAAATATTCTTGATAAAAAGTTCTGCATCACAAGGAAATCCATAATCAAGCATCAAAAGTTTAAAATATTTGATGGTATACAGGGTAGTTAAAAACTAATGATTTATAATGAAGAGTAAAAGTGTTTAAATTTACAGAAAAAAATATTAATTAAAAATGTTAATAGGAACTAACAAAATTATGCTCACGATGGTTAAGTAGAGGTAATTTACTAGAAAGATTTCTTGCTTGTTAAGATGAAATAATTTTTTTTACATAATTAAAGTAAAATTGGTCCATTTAAAGTAATAACAAATGTACAATGAATTTCCAAACTAATGTTCTATTGTGATTTTGAATGAATTTCATAAAAAAGAAAACCAGAAATAAATTAACAGATGAATCCAGTTTAGTATGCTTTTTTATTAAAAGTAACGAAATACCAACCTAATATAAAAAAGTCAACAAAAAGCATTAAACAAAAAAATTCATATTTTAATTCTTTTTGTAGGTACCTACCTAATTAATGTTGTATGAAAAGGAAACATGTACAATGTAATATTTTTATTTTTGTCTAATTATATCTTTTTGTTGGTAGAATATTTAATATTTCTTTTAAAATTTGGTTATGTATCTTTAGTTCTTATATATATATATATATATATATATATATATATATATATATATATATATATATATGTATATATTTAATTGAGTCTATATGGATAAAAAATATTCATTTGAGGTAGTTCACTCGTAAATCCACTTTTTTTAAAAATTTAGTAAAATTGAAATATGATGTCAATTTAAATGTCTTTCATTTAATTAAAAAAATTTTTTTTACTGGTTGTGAAGCGAGATATTCATAATTAAAGTGCACATGATTAACATGCAATAGGCCAATGAAGTATAAAAAAGGCATAATTTCGTGTATATCTTAAGAATTTTTTTTACGAATTTTTTAATAAAACTAATATTTAGTAAAAAAAAATAGAAAAATTTTGAAATAAAAATAATTTTTTTTATCGATCTGTTAAAAAAAATATAAATATTTAAAATTGATATTTGTTTAAAATCATAACTGCGTAGTGAGGGATAAATATCACAATTTGAAACGCTGTATGTCGTCATATTTTATGCGGCAATATTCAAACAGCATTTAAGGTGGTTAAATTTTAAACAGAAATTCATTTGTAGGTTAAATAATTTAGTGAATAAACACAATATATTTATCAGCTTTATCTATAATCATCAAATAAAAATATTAAATGTATTAATTAAAAATTTAAATTTTTATCTTGATATTTATTATTTTTTCTCTAGTATTTAAAAGATTTATATTCAACAAAAATATGTTTGAAGGTTCAATAATTTTTCAATATTTTAAGTTAACATTATGTTTATTTATCAACACTGCTACATATCAATTGATAACAATACTAAATATATATTAAAAAACGGTTTTATAAATTTTCTCCGTAAAACTAAATAAATAATTAATGAAACTAATGATAATTATTTTATTTAATACTCGCGTATCTTTGGTTACACGTGGTTTGCCATTGTCTTTTCGACTAGATAATAATTGCACTCTTCCTGTAGAACCCAATTTATTATAAGCACTCTTTAGATCTTCCAAAGTTTTGCATTCAGATGCAATTTTTTCATAAAATCTGAAATAACACTTTTTAAAGGCATTAAAGATGGCAATATTAGTTTTTTCACGAAGCACTCTTTATACGATACGTAATCTGTAATCATGACCTAAACGTTTCTCGTGAATTATCTTTTCTAGTAAAAGGACTTTTTTACACAGACAACAATTTAAATTTTTTCCTATCTGATCTAACTCAACGATCCGTCAACCACTACATAGGTTAGGCTCCTCAGTTTTTATTTTTTTCGCGTCATTCATTGCCGATATACTTTTTTGCGTTTATTGATAAGCTTTTCCTTTGCAAATTTACCTTTATGTAGCAATTGATTATAATCAAAAGGCATTTTTTATTTAATTATATATTCTTTTAATTTTGAATAGAAGTAATACGGTCTAAACAGTAAACATATACAAAGAGTAATAAATAACCTAATAACCTATATAAACGTCATTCTATAGAGTATTCAGTATGAGTATTGGAAGTGTTGCAATATTTATTTTCATTAAAAGTGTGTGTCTGCATATGAAAGTTTCCATGTATCGAATACAGTCTCCGACAAAAATAAAATACTCTGCTACTGAGTATTTTAAACTTTTTGTATTTATATCGCACTATACGTTTGGCTCCGATTGTCACGAGTGAACTACCTTAATACAAATATTGTATTATCTACTCGTCATATCCTTACAATCAAAAATGTATTTTTTTCATTCATTACGAAAGTTACCTGGCACGCCAACATTTCAAAATGTAAAATTTTAAAAAATTTGCACGTGGACATAAAAAGGTTCGCCATCCCTATGTTCTTAGAAAATGTGGAAGAGAAAAATGGTATATCAGAGACACAACGGTAATCATGTCTTTCTTGGTGAATTTTAGTCAATTACTTAAACGAATACTAACCATAGTCATAATGATTTTGCGACGAAAGCTGTTCTGAACAGAGTCTGTAAGTTGTCACAATTTTTACTGATAAATTTCTTGCGTCCACAAATCCATATGAATAGAGAGAAATCTCACCAATCATGGCGTAATCTGGTACCATCATCGCTACCGTTCTGAACAATACCTTAAATAAAAATTAGAATTAATATATAGCAAGGTAAAATATACCAAACATGCAACTTATTTCTGTTGACCAGAGACCAGTAAGACAATAAAAGAAAGGTAACATTTTTGCAACATAAAAATTAGGATCAATTATTAAATTATAGGATTTTATAATTCTAATGCTGATCTTTAAATCTTAAAGGGGGGTGTGCCATTTTTTGAAAGTCTTGGTTAATATCCAAATTTTTAAGATGGAAAAATTTTGAGTGTCAAATAATTCTGTAAGTCTGTGTGAAAATATTTCCATTATGACAACATTACATACAATAAACTGTTAATATAAAGGAAGTTTAAGACGATAAGATGATATGCGCCTCTTTTTACTCTGGCAAAAAATCGTAAAGCATATCACGGCATATATATATATATATATATATATATATATATATATATATATATATATATATATATATATATGTATATATATATAAATATATAAATATATATATATATATATATATATATATATATATATATATATATATATATATATATATATATATATATATATATATATATATTTACTTGGTGTTATGAAATTCGCTGCATATATTGGAACTGGTGGATCCTTGCAGCAAGATGGATTGCAGAAAATTCTCCTTAAATAGGAGATCGCAATAATAAAGGAAAAAATCGACCCAAAAGAAATAATGACATGAATATTTTTTTCACACCCCACCGATGAGCGCTGAACTTTACAATATCAAAATACGTAAATCAGACAGAACGTCGTTTTTTTTCCGATCCCGTCATTCAAATTTCTCAAATAAATTTGATAAAAGAAAATATTAAAATATTTTTCTATTCTAAAACTGAAAGATTTGTGGCTTCTCTGGTATACGCATTCCACAGGAGATTAAAGCATTTATGCCGTAACCGTGGTACTGTCTGTTTTCTTTTCAGTGAATGTTTACCAATCACGGGGCTAAGATGTCGTAAAGGTCAATGTTTTTTAAAGAGAGATGGACTGACATAGTCATTAAGAAATTTGCAGAAAGTGTACAAAACAGCACGAAGTGAGATAGATTGTGTCGTTGGTACAGTTGGTTAAGTTTTAAATTTGTCAAGGATAACTTAGGATATTTTATACGGAGATTCATTTATTTCATATAAATGTATATTGCACACAGCAAAATTGAAGTTAAATAAAATTATTCAAATGAATTATACAAAAATATAATCAACCAACCAATAAGGTACTAATTTAAGGTACAATAGAAAATCTTTTAGCATTTAGGTATTTATCTCGAAAAAGTTCAAAGAAAAACCTATTTGAAATTCTGTTTTTGTTTTGCCCCCAAACATCTGTTAAATAAAAATAGCGGATTTTAATAATAAAGGAAAACATCGACCCTAAACCAGTTAAAAAAAAAAATGTTATATTTTAAAATAATTACTCATCACTTATACAAGTTTATATTTCAATATTATAATAAGTATGTAATGTGGCTGAGCAATTGGATGAGGTTCAGCTTGTTACTTCTAGTACAACGCTTTTCAAGCAGTTTTTTATATGGGGAACATCATCCCTTTGGAATAATTTGCCCAGGACTGTATTTCCCACCGAGTACAATTTGCAGTGATTCAAGAACAACGTGAAGCGCTGTTTCCGCACACGTGTCGCTCCTGTAGCGCTTTAGGGACTTCCCTGCAGCCGTATGCTAGACCCATAAAAAAAAAGAAAATTAACAGATAATTCACTAAAATTTTATTTGCTTCCTTGTAAAAAAGATAATAAAATTAATGTTGGGATGGATTGTTTTCCTTTATTTATTATAAACTAGAAAGAATTTTTTTTCCGACGTCGACAAAAAATTGTTCTATTATGATTTGATTTTTGGTTTCTATTGTAGAGGAGGCTCGTGTATATTATAATGTACGTCTTTTGTTTATTGATTCTTCCAACATATTTTTGTAAGGACTTGATGCAACTTCCACAGTTTTTTTGTACATTATGTTTTGTAGTATCGGGCATAACGATTTTACATTTTTTTTTTTAAGGCTTTAGCTTTAAATCCCGAAATAGACTGTTCACTATTTAAATCTGGCTGAGCAATTGTTTGTTTTCATTACTGATAATAATAGCAGTGTGTTATAAAATCGATGTGCTTTCATTACTTGAGTTCGTTTCAGAGATAGAGCAATTATATTTTCATCTGCTTTAAACAAATGTTCGGGAAAGATGTTTTTGTCCATGGGCCAAACTCTAGCCGCTTGAAATCCCAGTGATAACAGCTCTTTAGTAAGCTTCTGCAAATAAACTTGCAGCTTGATATTGCGTTACTTGACGACCTGGATTTGTCCTCAATTATTTTTTTGTTGCTTGAATATAATAAGAGCTCATAGATTTAAAAAAAAAGATATGTCGAGTGGCTGAAGCCAGTGAGTAGTAAGGTCTTTCAGTTTTAACATTAGCCTTTGCTATGTTTAATGCTTCCAGATTCTTCGAATGCGTTGTATTTCTATCAAGCAGAAGTAACATTTTATTTTCAGGGGTTGGCTTTACGACACTTATAAAATGTCTCATCCATTTTACAAATAAGTTTGGCTTAATATAGCCAGTGCCTAGAATGATGACAACACTCTCAGAAGGTGTGCCATTCTCCAATTCAAGATTTTGTCTCATTCTTTTATTAAGTAATCCTAAAACCTTTTGCGTTTTTTATGAACGGTGGAAAATCCACTTTCATCAACGTCAAATACTTTTGTAGGCGAAAGTTTAGGGTCGATTTGCCCTCTTCTCCCTACTTGAAAACAGCTGTTAAGGGGGCATGATATTCTTGCTCCGGCGCACATTGGGAAAAATAAGGCATTTTTTGGACAAAAAGCGAGACGTGGCCTACGTTTTGATCAATTTGAATAATTTTTTTAATACTCGTGAACACTTCTATTTACTCTCCAACTGTAGAATTTTAAATAAATTGACTTATTATGATCATATGTCGGTTATATGAAAAATACGTATTTACCCCATATTAGGAATAGTACAAAATTCGATTAAGTATTTTCACGTACACACTTACATATATTAACCTTCTCAATTCGAATTCTAAGATAATTTAAAAAAAAATGTAATACTCTAATCTCAAAAAATAGCTTTCAGTTGCTTAATTTTCTTAATCATAAGAATGGAACAGTTCTTTACCGCACACATTTATCTGAATATAATACCTTTGTGCATTTTGATCCAGCCGATAAAGGACTGACATTATTCATAAATTCTCCCTGTATATAACTTTCTAATACCAAAAAAGCTCTTGGTTATAAGTAGGGCATTTCTTTTACTTATTTCATAAAAGTATCTAAAATACAATAGCTTCTTATATGTAAATTGACTGATAGGCGAACAAAAAGCTACGGATGGTAGGTTTAAACCTAACATAATCTAATAGGTCGAGACATGAACCATCAGAAAGGCATATACTACAAGCTTTAAACCTAACATAACCTAGTACATTAAGTCATATGGAGCAGACAGGCATATACTACAAGCTTTGAACCTAATATATCTTAATGCATCAAGTTATAGGCAAGCAGATAGGCATATATAACGAGATTTAAACCTAACATAACCTAATGGTTAGAAACATAAGAGGGCAGAAAGGTATATACTACAAGCTTTACAAGGACAGTTTTGATGTCAGTCCTTTATTACCTGGATCAAAATGCACAACGTTATTATATTCAGATAGATTTGTGCAGTAAAGAACTGTTCCATTCTTATGATTAGGAATGTTTGCAAGTGAAAGTTATTTTTTGAGGTTAGAGCATCACATTTTTTTTTAAATTACCTTCGAATTCGAATTGAGAAAGTTGATATATCTAAGTATATACGTTAAAATACTAAATTTAGTCGAATTTTGTACTATTCCTAATATGGGGTAAATATATATTTTTCATATAACCGATATATGATCAGATATCATCAAGATAAGTCAATTTATTTAAAATGCTGCAGTTGAAGAGTAAACTAGAAGTGTTCACGTGTATTTAAAAAAATATAATCAAATAGGCCAAAACGTAAGCCGCTTCTCGATTTTTGTCCAAAAAATGCCTTATTTCTCCCAATGTGCGGCACCTTACTAAGGCAAAGGTTGGCCTCATGGGCTGATTGATTTTCTAAATATTTGGTAAAAATGAAAAAAAATTAATTTTTCGAAAATTTTCGAATTAAAAAGAAAGTATTGAATATGCTTCTACACGTCCCCACTAGTCACCTTTTCAATATATGCAGTGAATTCCATAACACACTGTATATATATTATATATATATATATATATATATATATATATATATATATATATATATATATATATATATATATATACATATATATATATATATATATATATATATATATATATATATATATATATATATATATATATATATATATATATATATATATGACTTGCCTGAAAGTGACCTTGTTTGTATTCTTGTTCCGGTTCTGAATAACTTTTAGTTTAGCTTGTCGCTTGGTTTACCTTAAGATTATCTGGTAGTTCAGTCCTTCCGGCGTAACCAGGATTCATAGTGATGCATACATAGCATGTAGGGTTTAATTTTATTTCCGTGCCTTCAAAATTAAACTTCGGTAAATTTGCTCTAACAGCAAGAATTATGGACAATATTTGTTGTGCAACAACAGACAGTACTTCTATATCTATTCTGTTAAATTCATCGAAGCAAGCCCATGCACCGCAAGATGCAAGCCCTACAATGGTATAAAATAACTATAGAGGTATAAGAGTTAAGAAAATATAAAAGTCATGGTCCATTTTTATTTCTTACTGTGTTATGGCTGAAATTTTGAGAGTCCAATCATAAACGGGAAAAGATTTATGAAGTAGAAAAGTGAAGAGAATAATTGTAGGTATTTGTAGATCATGGGAGTCTAACGTAATAAATTATGAACACTTCGTGGTCATACTATTTAGGTATCTAGATAACTTCATATTACGAGTTTTACTGTACTAACATAAAATACTATCAGAGGTTCAGATGGGTCGATGAATCACAGCAGAAACAATACACACGTATTATTGTAAGATTTTTAGTACCAACCACTTATTTTAACAATCACCACAGGAAATCCTACCAGGCGCAGAATATCTTGTTCCCACAGGAATCTTTGGATAGTATTCGCTCTTGGAGAAGTCTCAGTTTATAGGGTGTTGCTCCATAGCACCCGCAGAGCAGAACTTCCTGGTTTCAATTGAATTTAAGAAATCGAAGGTAAAGAGTGCGAGTACAAGATTATTTAATCGGACGAAATAGAGGTTGAATTTGGTGACCCACATGACTTTGCGCCTTTGTGCTCTGGGATCTATTTTTAACTTATATAAATAATACTCCCCACTCCCAATTAGAGGAAGCTTTAGTTCCATTTCACACTGTGGTATGTCAAAGATCCCCAAGGACTTTATAACATTATTTTAATAATGGTAAATGGTATGGTACTTCCTAAAATAAATATTCTTCATCCTAGTTGTTCTGTAGGTGAACTGTTAATACAGATCAAGAGAATAGTAGAAAAAGACAGAAAATACAATTTTTGAGCATCAGTAGAGATGAATTGTCGGTTTGCACATGTGCTTTTCTAACTTAAAAAATATAAATGCTTGTAATTTTCGCGCACGTCATTTCGCGAACTAGATTTTAGTGTAGTAGGTAAGGCGACCATAGTGTAGTATGTAAGGTATCTACTTTCTACGCTGGCGACGCGGGTTCGTATCTCGGCTCGGGAAAATAATAAAAAAAAGCCTTTAACAACATGACGGTCGCGTCTTTCGGGAAAGCAATGGCAAACCACCCATAGTATCATGCTTAGTAAAGCCCTTTCACTTTGGCAGTTCGGAACCGACATAAACTGTCCTCTTTGTTTCGAAAACACTTAAAAAGGCACCAACTATAGGCAAAGGCGAAAGGGTCGCTCACGTCCGTATCGGATATGGAACTTCAAGAAGAAGAAGAAAGTAAGGAATAAGTAGCAATTAACATCTGGAGAACTGAATATATGTGTATTAGTGGAAGGCAACAACAGTTGAGTTTAAAAATGTGACAATTAATAAACATAATGATACATTGGACGAGTTTATTAAAGACAAAGACACATCAGGAACAATTGCAATAGTCCAAATGAATAGTATGCTTTGGGGCCAATGTATTTTCAAGAAAAATAAATAACTTATTATACTCAACAATTATTAAAAGTATAGTGACTTACACTAGCGTGTATGGGAAAAACAAAACGGAAAAGACCATGCAAGCGACGGAGATGGACTTATGGAGACGATCAGCTATCAGATCCAATCGGCAAAGAGCATCTAACGAAAGGATTTGAGAAATTATGGAAGGTAATCACACTTCAGTTGACGAAATCAAAACTAATCAACTTAAATGGTACGGACATGTTTAAAGAATGAGCAATAACCGTGTCCTAGACAAAGCGTTGCAAGTGGTTAAACGGATAACAATGGAGCCTAGGTAAGGAATAAAAACTCAGAATAATCAGAAGTTATGGTAACGTAACATTAACTCAGTTTTCTACTAGTAAATGAGAGCATGTTTTTAGTCACCACACGTTCTAAAGTTATATATTTTGTACATTTCCTATTTAGTACATTGTGTATAACGCAGTTAGAATTTGAAAAATGTGCTTCTAATAATATTTCTATCGCTGAAGCATAATACGAAACGTGTTAAATATTTCATTTTTAGGGTTTCGTATGGATCACGTATAAGACCACTTCGGTGTCTGTTCGTCTGTCTGTCTGTCCGTCTGTCTGTCTGTCCGTCTCTCTATTCGTCTGTCTATCTGTCCGTTTGTCACACACGTTGGCATTAATCAAATAAAAGCTTGTAAAAACACTAGATCAAAAATATACATAATGTAATACTTGCGCTCACTTTTCTGTGTATTATTTTTAAAAAAATGCGAAAAAATTTCTATCCTTCTCCTTATCTCGAAAAATGTTGATCAACAAATTCTGGACTATTCTTGATAGGGTGTAGATTGAACGAAAATGATCACGAATGCATTACCTTTAATAATTTATCTGGCATATAAAAATAATCATCAGTTTTCAGTAAAGATCGGAAAAAAACTTGTCGAAAACTCACTTGGGGTGTGTCTTGTGAAGTCACTGATCATTTTATATCTCCGCAACAAAGTCCGACTTGCACTTGGCTGGTTATTAGTGTTAATGTTAAACAAGGACGCAGTAGGTTGCTTATTGCACAGTATTTTAATTATATCCGTGAGATTCAAATTCGAGGTTTATGACGTGGCGAGGGGGGAAGACAGAATGACCATGTCAAAAGAATGAATCCAAACAGAGTGGTAAGACTAGCTCTGGAAGGAAAACTACCGGGATGACGCCCACCCGGAAGTCGTCCTAAAAGGTAGATGTGGAAGTTCAACAGTTCAATGGTCTATAATAAGGATGAAGAAGACTGGTTTCAAATGCAAGTAATAAATGTATTCCTAAAAATTCAATTAGATTCACTATCCATATAAATTAATTAAGACTTCTCGTGGAATAAAACGTTTTCGCAAAATTGAAGCCGACTGGCTACCGCAGGATCATTAAAATGTAGCTCGTCCAGTTTTTAGAGACGACACGCATGTTTCTTCCTACTATTGCTATATATAATACTCCTACTGGCGCAGTCTCTAAGAAACTCAACGGCGGTAGCGAACTCACTTTGTTTTGTGGCGACGTTTTGTTTCACTTATTGGTCTCATTGTAGTGATAACCATATTTCCTGTAGTTTTAGCGACACTTTCCGACCGTTTTTTTCTCTCAATTTTCGACATGCGTAAAGCGAGCACGATGACCTTTTTTTTAAATTTTTTTAAAAAATTTTTGTCTTAATTTTCCTGTAAAAACAATTAAAAAATGTAAAACACTAAAATTTAGAAAAAGGCTTATTAACTGGTTCGGACAAGCAATTAAAGTTTTTATTACGAAACAAAAACATACTATTCGACTATTCGATGTTTCAGTATATCGAGAAGATCGTTGCTTAGTTATATTTTGTTCCATACGGAACACTTATGGGATCACTTCGGTATCTGTCCGTCACACCCGATTTTCTCTGAAACTATTTAACATAGAAAGTTGGAATTTGGTTTAAATATAGAAATTGATGGACCAATTAGAGCCGCGTAGTTTGAAAGTGAAATTTTGACTAACGTGTTAGTTTTAGGTTTTTTTTTTTAATTTTTTTTTATGGGTCTAGCACACGTGCTGCAGGGAAGTCCCTAAAGCGCTACAGGAGCGACACGTGTGCGGAAAAAGCGATTCACGTTGGTCTTGAATCGTTGTAAATTGTACTCGGTGGGAAACACAGTCCTGGGTAAGCCATTCCAAAGGGATGATGTTCTCCATATAAAGGACTGCTTGAAAAGCGTTGTACCAGGAGTAACAAGCTGAACCTCATATGGATGTGAAGTATTAGCGCGTCGTGTACTTCTAACATGCACCGCTCTGGGAGGAATTAAGCGGGCTACATCCTTCGAACGCTCTCCATGAAAATACTTGTAGAATAGGCTTAAGTCGTCAACCGTTCTTCGATGTTTCAGCGAATCAAGGCCGTCGGTCAGTTCTGGATCTCCAATCAGACGAACAGCCCTTCTCTGAACAGAATCCAACAAATGCAGTGTATGTTTGGGAGCGGAGTCCCAAACATCGAAGCAGTATTCCATAGTTGGTCGAATTTGAGCTTTATAGAGAATTAACAGTTGTTGTGGAGTGTAAAGATTTCTGGTTCGAAATAATATTCCCAACTTTTGAGAAGCTCTCCTTGCTATGTCTCCAACATGTTCATGTCAGGACATATTTGCTCCCAAATTAACGCCCAACAAATTGAGTGACGATGCTAGGGGAATGGAGTGCCCCGACATAACTATGTCGAGTTCAGCAACGTCAAGTTTTTTAGAAAAAACTGCCGCCTGGGTTTTTGTAGCGTTAAATTCCACTTGGTTACTGTCACCCCAAGATAGAATCTCTTCCGGGTCTTTGTTAAGTTGAATGACTTCCTGATGTCTGCGGATATTCGCCTGAGCAGCCGATGTCCGAGCGTTCAAAGTGAATGAAGAGATAAGCGTACTGTCATCTGCAAAGCTGTAGATTGGATTCCCGGTCTTTTCCAGTAAATCGTTAATGTAAATGAAAAAGAGAGTAGGAGACAGTATGGAGCCTTGGGGCACACTGGCGTTTATAGTGAATGTGTTAGAAAGAAATCCGTCGACCGCCACTCGTAAAGAACGCTCTCTGAGGAAACATGAGAGCCACAAACAGAACCTTTCAGACATACCATAAGAGCGTAGCTTAGCCAACAGTCCATCGTGCCAAACATGATCGAATGCCTTGGATATGTCAAGAGCAACCGCTCGAGATTCTTCAAAGTGTTCAATTGCGTTGTTCCAAACATATGTTACAAGTCAAAAGATCTCCTGTTGATCTATGTTTACGAAAGCCATATTGGTGATCACTAATAATGTTGAATCGTTCAAGATATTTTAGAAGATGCTGAGTGATAACCTTTTCCATGACTTTCGATATTATTGAAAGCAGTGCGAGTGGTCGGTAGTTATTTGGCAAGGTCTTCTTGCCTTTTTTAGGTATCGGCTGAACTGTGGCACATTTCCAGCAGGAAGGAAATATTCCCTTTCTGTAGGATAGGTTGAAAAGTCTACAGAAAACTGGTGTTAGTTCCCCCGCACAGTTTTTGAGAACTTTGGCAGGTACTCCATTAGCGCCAGAAGCCTTTCTGGTGTCTAGCTTACACATTATTTTTTATTTTTATTATTATAATGGGTAAATTATCAGTTTCTGAAGCAACAAAATGCAAGATATACATACTATTTATAGGTAAGTATTTTTATTTGATCATAAAATGGAAACTTTATAATGTAGGAAAAGCATGCTAGTAATTGTTGCTAATATTATTTAAAAACTAGAAATAAATTCCAATAAAACTGAACTATAAATAATATTTATAATATATAAAAATATTTCTGTTCACCTTTAAAAAATTTTCCCATAGCTTTATAATCCAATCCGTCTGAGCAGTTAAAAACAACACATTGCACAGCAATCGCTTTAGCTAAATCTTTTGTAGTTTCAGTTTTTCCTGTACCAGCCGGTCCTTCCGGGGCACCATTTAAGTGTAAATGATAGGCTCCAATTAATGTACGGTAACATCTGTCTGTTAAAGGCGTAATAACTAATCTGTCCGAGTTTCCTGCAAAACAAATTAAAATATACAACTTGATTAATATTAAAAAAATTCAAACACTACGAGGCTGGTTTGAAAAGTCCGTGCAAAAATAAAAACTACTTATGTGTTTGGGGTAAATCTTTTTTATTTTTCGACATAGTCTCCTTTTAGGCTTATACACTTCGTCCAACGATGTTCTAGTTTGTTGATCCCTTCCGAATAATAAGATTTGTCCAAGTCTGCAAAATATCCATTAGTGTCTGCAATCATCTCCTCGTTTGAATAAAATCTTTGTCCCGCCAGCCATTTCTTCAAATTGGGGAACAAATAGTAGTCCGAGGAAGCCAAGTCTGGAGAATAAGGGGGATGTGAAACGAGTTGGAATCCTATTTCCATTAATTTTGGGACCACAACTGCTGAGGTGTGTGCTGGTGCGTTGTCGTGATGGAAAAGGACTTTCTTGTGGGCCAATCGCGGGCGTTTTTCTTGCAGCTCGATTTTCAAACGATCCAATAACGATGAATAATATTTACCTGTAATAGTTTTACCCTTTTCCAGATAGTCGATGAGGATTATCCCTTGCGAATCTCAAAAGACAGACCTTTCCGGCCGAAGGAACGGTCTTCGCCTTTTTTTGGTGCAGATTCCCCCTTGGGAACCCATTGTTTAGATTGTTGTTTGGTCTCAGGAGTATAGTAATGTATCCATGTTTCATCCACAGTGACGAAACGACGCTTAAAGTCCTCCGGATTCTTCTGGAACAGCTGCAAACCATCCTTGCAACACTTCACACGATTCCGTTTTTGGTCAAGCGTGAGCAATCGCGGCACCCATCTTGCGGATAGCTTTCTCATGTCCAAATGTTTATGCAAAATATTATGTACCCGTTCAGTCGAGATAGCCACAGCACTAGCAATCTCACGCACCTTAACTCTTCTGTCATCCATCACCATATCATGGATTTGATCAATGATTTCTGGAGTCGTAACCTCCACAGGCCGTCCAGAACGTTCAGCGTCACTTGTGCCCATATGGCCAGTCCGAAAATTTTGAAACCACTTATAAACTGTTCTAATCGAAGGTGCAGAGTCACCATAATGTTTATCAAGCTTCTCTTTAGTCTCCTGAGGCGTTTTGCCTTTCATAAAGTAATGTTTAATCACCACACGAAATTCTTTTTCGTCCATTTCTTGAAAATCACTCGACTTCCTTGATTCACACGAATGCCAAACACAAAGAAATAGACCAATACGGCTGAAACTTGGTGTGCGTTCATTCAAGAGATGCTACTAACTAAACATGACATCGATACGCGCCGGTGGTGCCATTTCTCGGACTTTGCACGGACTTTTCAAACCAGCCTCGTATAAGGTCAGATTAGTTTAGGGCAGTTTCGTTCTCCAATCGCTTTTCTCTTTTAAATTTATTTTTAAGATCTTTCTCAGTATAATTTAAAAAGTTATTCTAAGTGATATAATCATACTATCCCATTTTTAAGTTTTATTTAAAGTTTTAAATACATGTTTTATTAAAAATAAAATTGGGTATAAGTGAAATTTTTTTAATAGTGTATATATAATAATATAGTTTGTACGTTCCAAATTTGGTTGTTGACTTTCTATCTAAATAAACTTAGTTTTTTAAAATCTTTTGGTTAAAAGAACAGAACAAAACCCTATTTAAAACAAGTATAGCCTGTCCCAAAATATAAGATCCTGATTTTTGCCGTTTTAAGTGGGCAATATAATAATTCTGACCTTTTGTTTATAATAGGTTGCAGAGATGGACTTATTCATTAATGCAAATAAACAAAATTATAAGTGTTTTTGGAGATGTTAATTTATAGATGCATCTAAAAACAAATGGATAAGAAGGACAAATATACAGTTTGAATGAATGGGGTTTACAAGAGGAGACATACATGTATTGTATAAATAAAAATATATTTTAACTTAAGCCTAATTCGGTTTCACTATCATTGTCATCAGTTGAGGTAATTATCAGTGGTTTTATATTATTTACATAAATATATGAATACCAGCTTTCACAAGGTATATCATTTATAACTTTTTTTTATTAATTCAACCACTGACACGCTTAAAGTAGGAGAAACATTTTGTGCTCTTGTTTTTGATTTAACTTGATGCCAAATATATTCAGTTGGATTAAACACACAATAATACGGAGGAAGCCGCAAAACAGTGTGTCCCATTGTCTCAGACATACTATCACAAACATATTTCTTTTTCAATTTATAGTCTTTCAAAACTTCCAAAAGATCACTTTTTTTATAACTAAAGTTAAAATAAATGTAATTTTCTAACATATATTCCTGTATTTCCGATTTGGTGTTGGCTGCATTAGGAACCTTATTTAGTAGGCGAATATGATAACTTGCATTGTCCATAACTATAACACTCTATTTGGAAACATTCGGTAAAAGGGAATTTTGAAACCAATTTTCAAAAAGTTCTGCTATCGTGTCTTCGTGATAGTTCAAACTAGAATCTTTTATGTTTTTTGCAGACAATAGTAGGCAATTTGAAACCCAGCCCTTTTCAGATCCAGCATGCAAAATGGTTATTCGTTTACCTTTATTTGAAGGTGTGTTAGTCTGACATTTTGTACTGCTGTCAACCCACCCTTTTTGCACAGTGTCATGGGTATCAAACCATGTTTCGTCAAGGTAAGTTATTGGCCAATTCTCTGATCTATACTTTTTAATTTCTTGTAAATAAGTATGTCGCAAGATTCGTAATCTTTGTGACTCCATCACTACTTGTCTTTTGTTGATTTTTCGGAACGCGAATCCCATTCTTAAGAGAATTCTGTGAAGGGTTGATCAGCCACAATGTATATTGGTTCCGTCCTGTACCAGTCCTAATTTTATTTTATCTAGTGTCGGTACCAACTGCTCTTCATACATAGAACATATTATTCTCCTAATGACGTCTTTTTCACAATCATCTACATGATGCATTTGAAAATCTTTCCGTTATTTCCTGTTCCTGAGTGATGATTTTCCTACAATACCCTTAATCGTAAAAATTGGGGTTTTTGTTAGGTCACTGGTCTCTTGCAAAGCACTTTGTTTATTCAAATTTCTTTTTACCAAACTGTCGTAAACATTTTTCACTATTTGTTTAGCGTCAAGTGATAAAGGTTTTCTCTTGCGATAGCCACTATTGCAATTTACAAAGTATCTTTCGAATCTTAATGGGGACCTATTGTCATTAGGCCTATATTATCAAATACCTAAAGGGCTCCAAACGGAGCTACCAGGTAGTAAATATATAGGTATAAAAGGTCCAATATGATTGCAGGGGTGCAAGTGAGGGTGGTATACAAAGCAGGTAAAATAAAAATACGTCTATCATAATACCTGGCAACTATGGCCAAACCCTAATAGGGTCGTTTATTGCCCCATTGAAAAAGCAAAAAGGCAGGATCTTATATCTTGGCATTTACTTTAACTTATTTTATTTTAAGTGTTGTTAGGCTATGACTTGCTATAGTAGAAAAAAAGGTTATTTTTGCAATTAAAACATACGCCTCTTTTTCAACCTATTTATGTTGTCGTTAGATGGTCGCATAAAGGCTGGTTATTAAAAAATAATAAAAAACAAGTTATAATAAGCTAAATCAATTTTAATTGAATATAATGGAAAACTTGGTGATGCATCCGATGTACGTGAAAGTGACTGCACACGTACAATAAACTGAAACGTAAACCAAAACTAAACTTGTTTTATTAAATTGATCGCAAGACCAAGAACAAAAAATTGTCTTAAATTTATATGTATATATATATATATATATATATATATATATATATATATATATATATATATATATATATATATAGCAAACTTGAAATTCTTTGGGTAAGAGGTCATGGGAATAGGGCTAAAAGGTTTTTAACACCTTTTTAGCTACGCCAAGCTTTCGAAAATATTTTATTTTATTCTTCAGTGTTACAAATACAGTAGACTATTAATAGTCTAAGGTTTACAACAGAAAGCAACCCAAGTTATTAACATCAAAACTACTTACTGCTAAATGGTGCTTTTTTGGATAATTCCACATTATTGTTAATATTTATTAGGAAAACATGAGAAAATTTCAACAAAAATACTTCAAAAGAATATAAAAAAAAAATAGTTTACTCCATTATGTTACGTACGGCATGAACAACTATGTGCTTCTAAGGTGATTTTATTTAACATTTTTTATACATTTTACATTCCTTTTGTTAAGGCCAGCGTCTTTTTACCTTCTGGTTAAGTAGTGGTGCTTCTAGGGAAGACAAAGACGTTGACATTTTGTTTTAATTTTTCAAAAGTTTGTGAAATTTGTAAAAATTGACGTTAGGTTATTATTATAGCGATGTGTCTGATATATTTATGTGAATTATCATTGTGTCAACTGATCTGCAACAGATTAGAGAAAATTGAGCTTAAATTCTCAATGTCAGTTTTTTTATTAATAGAATTCGGTGCAGGGTGGATTTCCACCATTTATTTCCCTAAAGATTCTTACGTTGAAATTTCTTTCCTTGCACATGATTTTGGTTTGGTTTTCGTATAAAAAAACTATATGGCATAGAATGGTGAAGGTTTGGAAGCTAGAGCTAAGAGTTACGAAATATTAATACGTATTCGGTGCAATCAGTAATATCATGCTGATGACCAACGGATACGTATCGGAGACAGAATAATTTTATTTTATTTGTTTCTTCTTCTGCTTAAAGTGTCAATTTGATTTGAATGTTGGCAAACATTCTGGCTATTATTGCTTTATCTACTGCAGCTCTGAAAAGACCGATAGTATTTGTCGAGAACCAATTTGGCAGATTGTTTAGCCAGGAGATACGTCTGCGTTCTGGTTCCCTTTTTCCAAAAACTTGGAGTATTTGCTGTAGTAATCCATATCTTTGGGAATTTCTCATTATGTGTCCTAAATAAGCCAATTTTCCTACCTTAACAGTTTCCATAATTTCCAGTTTCTTGTGTACAAGAAATTTTTAAAATTTTGCGATATAGCCATGTCTCAAGTTTCTTAGAAGTAGCTTCAGTCAGCGTCCAAGATTCCACACCATAAAGAAGGGCACTGAAGACACAATATCTTAGCACTCTTATTTTCGTGCTTAATTTTATTTCTGAGTTTTTGAAAAGTGATGTCATTTTGAGGAACATTGCTCTAGCTTTTTCGATACGGCAACGAATTTCCAGGGAATGATCCCACTGTTCTTTTATCATGGTACCTAGATATGAATATTGTGGAGTTCGTCGTATTTATTGATTGTTAACCATCAACTAGGTAGCAGAAACCGGAGACTTCCTGATTACGATGTACTTTGTATTGCTGATATTAAGTTCGAGGCCGTATCGATTAGTGACTTCGTTTATTTTGTCATAAGATGTTGTAGATCCTTTAAGTTATCAGCCATAACCGCCGTATCGTCAGCATGACGAATATTATTTATTTGCTCTCCATTAAGCAGTATTCCTTCATCTTCTTGCCTCTCTGAAGATTTGCTCAGAGTATATATCAAACAATGGTGGAAATAAGGCACAACCCTGCCTTACTCCACGTTCAATCGATATTGCTTCTGAGCGCTCCCCTTCTGCCTTAATAAATGCTATCTGGTTTCAGTAGAGGTTGCCAATAATATGCAGATCCTTTCCATCTAGCCCAAGGTTTTTCAGAATTTCGACCTTTTTTTGATGTTGGACTCTATCAAAGGCCTTTTGGTAGTCGGCCAGGCACAAATATACGTCACAATTGACGTCTCTACATCGCTAAATCAAAACCTGCATAGAAAATAAGGCCTCTCTGGTTCCCATGGCATCATGAAAACCGAATTATGTAGGTGACACGTTTTCTTCACACAATGTTCTTCTATGAATGATAATTGTTCGACATTCTCAGCATTTTTTAGCGCAGGCATTTTTTAAGATCGTTATAAACTCAGACTTTAACTAGCTTTCTGGTATTCTGCCTAAATCATCGATTTTATTGTAGATGCGTATGTGTAGTGCAAGCCACTTAATCCTATCCTCATCTAAAAGCTTAAGAAACTCCCCATGGAATTCATTGGGACCGGTGGCTTTTCCATTTTTTAGTTGATTTATTGCAATGCGCACTTCATCGGTGGTCATACAAGGCCCAAACAAGTCTATTGAGCATTGCGGCTGATCTGGTCCTGCATTAGAAAATAACTCTGTAATATAGTCTTGCCATATCTTCAGTTTATTTTTTTTTATTGCTAACCACGTTTCCTTGATGATCTATTAAACGTCCATTTGATTTCGTTCTCAGTTAAGTCTTTGATTTTTCCATAGATCTTAAAGTTATCATACTTTTCCTGTAACTCCTCTATCTCTTTACATCTTTCACTATTTCACCTATCTTTAGCTGTTCGAATTTCTTTCTGTATTTGTGTGTGTAGTCTGCTATATTCTCTTTTATTACCTCTGTTTTAGTATAACCTTCTTTCCTCCATTAGTCTTAGGATATCAGCTGTCATCCATTCCTTTATATGTGTTTGTTCCATAGTTAGATAGTTATTCTTTAGCCTCCTATTTCAGATTCTGTCTTCGTTTAGCTCTGTGTCTCGGAGTTCTTCATTAAAATCTTTTTTAGTTACGTTTGTTACATTTTCGTCTTTAAGTTGTCACATATCGTATACGTTTTTCTGTTTCCTTTTTAACTTTTTCAAGATAATTCTTAGAATCCCCACTAGGGCATTGTGATCCGAGTTTATATCAGCACTGGGATATGTTTTGACAGATACAACACTATTTCTAAAACGTTTATGCTCTAGAATAGAGTCTATTTGATTTCTGTGGTCTGGTGAGTCTAGTAGGGACTTCCACGTGTAAAATCTTCGTGGTGGTAGATTGAAGAAGGTGTTAGTGATAACATAACCTATTTCTTCACTGACAATGTTTAGTCGTTCGCCTCTGTTGTTTCTTTCACCTAGACAATATGATCCTAGGGAAGTTCCTGACCTACCTCTTCCAATCTTGGCGTTGAAGTCTTCCATTATGACTGTCAAGTCTCGTTTTGTTATTGTATTTAGGACTTCTGTTATTTATTGGTAAAATTGCCCGACCTCTTCATCCTGTTTATCTGCAGAGGGAGCATATATTTGTTTGACGTTAAGAGGAACAGGTTTTGTTCTTATTTGGAGAAGCATTATTCTGTCTGAAATAGGAGTAAAATTTGTGACGCATTTGTCTGTAGCTCTGTCAACTATAATTCCCACTCCATAATCATGTTTATTTTCGGCCGTTTTTAATATATGTTTATAATTAAATAAATATTTAGGAAGTAAATATTTGATTTAATCTTCTACTATATTCTAGATCCATTTATTCTCACAGTACGGATCACGAGTTGCGCAAGTCCAACTTGCACTTGACCGGTTATTTTATTTTGGGTAGAATGAAATAACTCGAAAAACGCTGGACTAAGTATATTAGTATAGATGATCGTTACATAGAATAATTATTTTTTAAGCTCTGCCAGTTTTCCTTCATACCTAGGTAGATAACTAAAAAAACACCCTCTTGTAATTCCTGTAGAATGCTTAGGTATACAATGTTTCTACATAAATTACCTAAATATTCATAGGCATATTTTACTGTAGCGTTTACGAGCCTAACCAGAGCTTCATCCTCTTCTAAATAATACCTCATTTGAGACAACCATTTAAATTCTCTGTCATTTTCTACTTTCTTTTCCATTAAATCTTGAACTACGTCCTTGGCATGAACGTCAATTACAATTAAAGCCTAAAACATTTTTTTTTTTTTAATTGAGATTCGTCACAATTATAAATAAAACATACTGTTATAATATATCCATTGCTATAGTTTCTAAAAGGGAAATGGTTTTAAAAGGAATTAGATTTATGGAAAAACTTTCTGTATAAAAAATGCCTGGTTACCTACAGCTACTATCTATTTGAATCTACTAAAATGTAACAATTAACAATTATTAATTTTTACAAAATATTTATAATCTGTTTACCAACTGATAACAACCATGGGTGGACAGACGAATTTAGAAGGATGTACCGTAAGAATAATTAGAAGAAACTGATACGAAGATGGTTGGTAATAATATCAAACGAAAATATTAGACTTCTCCATGTATTCATATTGTTGAAAAAATTCATAAATATTGTGGGAAGAACATTTCCTATCTGAATGAATACTGATTTAAAATTGGTTTTCAGTCTTTCGAAGAGTTCTTGCTTTAAGACAAATTTCTTTGAAAGTACGTTTTAAATTTCCATAACTTTTTGTAGATATCATTAATAGGAGTATAGTGTAGGAGAGATGCGAAAATGGTTAAAATTTACATGAGGAATGAACGAGTTTGTATTCTTAGAGCCAGTTGTCATTCATAACTCCTTTTTGAGAAATTTGCGATTTTTTTATCCCTATTTTCTTTTAAATAGGAGATTTTGCAATTTTTCTTCTCTTAGTAAAAACATAATTGCTTGGTGATGAGAAAAGGAGAAATGAGAAAATTTTGTCAACCTTCTTTATTTAGTCACACTACACGTTACGATCCTTTCAAGAGCCCTCTTCAAGGATAGACTTTGAAGATTATGCTTCAAGTGGGACATGTTATAATCCTTAGAGCGAAAATGGTAATTATGGTTAAACGCTTTACCTAGGTTTAAAATCTTAAACGTCTTTATGGAAATATTAATAAAAAGACTATTCAGATCACTTTTTAATAGATGAAAAAGCGTGACTCTTCATTTGTGACAAAATAAAAGTTGACAGTATATTCCCTTTTTTCTCTTTTTCGTCACTATACCAAAGAATTTGGCTTTCTATATATGTATTTTGTTGTGTTTATCTATTTCTCAGGGGCTTGTGGGCCAGTGATATGGTAGAAAATTTTGGAAAAAATGAATTCCGCTTTAAAAAACAAGATTCCAACGATTACTACAGAGCTCTTAGCTATTGAAAGCGAGTGGAGTCCAAAGTCCATGTATTTGAGTTATGAATTAAAATTGGCAAAGATAACCAAACCTGTGAGATACACCGTCGTGTGAGTTTGGGATGGACGGCTTTTGGGAAGCTGAGAGATGCTCTGCAGGGTGATTTGCCAATGTGCTTAAAAAGGAATGTTTTTGAACAGTGTGTTTCGCCGGTAATTACATATCGCGTATAGACACTCACATGAACAGAACAGTTAGCGTGCAAACTGAGAGTATTACAACGAGCAATGGAAAGAGTTATGCTAGGTATCACGAGGAAGGATAGGATAGCAAACATAATTATCAGATAACAAACAAAAGTAACGGATATTATTCAAAAAAATTACACAATTTAAATGGAGATGGGCAGCCCATATAACCCAAACAGATAATAATTGATAATTGAAAAGATTAATAGAGTGAAGACCCAGAGAAGATAAAATAACGGTGATAGACCACCAATTCGATGACATCAAAAGAGAGGCAGGAAATTGGTTTAACACCACTCAGGACAGAGAACGGTGGGAGTTTTTTGATCAGGCTTATATCCAGAAGTGGTTGTGGATGGTTGATGGATGATGATGATTCGCTTACTAACCAACATTTCCAAGATTTTTGAAAGTAACATCACACACAAAATCATTTAACGTTTTCCGACCTCAAACGAATCTGTTTTCTATGATATTCAAGTGAAAACTGGTGATGGCCCTGAAAATATATTTTTCATTCTAGGTTCATTTATAGACTTTTCACTAATTATTCTTATAATTGTGATTATGGAATTTGTACTTTTTCAAAAAATTTTACTATCAATTGTGGCTTTGGCAGATGACAGTATTAGTTAGGATGAATTTTTATTAGAAAATAAATTGTAAAAAATAATTATTTTAGAAACGCATATTACCTTATTAGAAATTATTTATGATTATTAGCATCTTCGCTTCAATGTTTTAAAGCAATCTATAGACAACACACGGTTTAAATACTCTGCTCTGGATTCATTAGTCTTAACGGAATGTACTATTTATAAATGTTCTTAAAATGCTTAAACTTTTGACTGACAGTCAATATTTTAAATTTAATTTTATTGTGTAAAAAAAGGGATCTTGCAATACTTATTATAAATTTACCTTAATAGTTATCCTAGTAAGGGTTGTTAATGTCGGATCTCTTATAAGTGCGACGATGTCATTTAGAGACATTCTTAACTGTTCAAATAACTCACTAACCGTAAAGTTGTCTTCATTAATGAGAGCTTTATGTACATTGGCTGTCCAGTGCATTTGTGATACACATAAAACAACTTGGCCCGGCCATCTTTGTACCTAGATATTAGGGAAAAATTTTAATTTCACTTCTCGTAATATTAATTTTAAATTTGATAGGAGTAAGTTAAAAATAATTAACTTTAGCGTTGAACATTATATCTGTTAGGAGATAAGATATTTAATACACACACACGCACACGCACACGCTCACGCACACGCTCAAGCACACGCGCACGCACACGCGCACACACGCGCACACACGCGCACACCCGCGCACACACGCGCGCAAACGCGCACTAGCGCGGACGCGCCCGCACGCGCACACACACGCGCGCACACACGCGCGCACACACACGCGCGCACGCACGCGTTTTATATTATTTACATAAATATATGAATCTTTAACTTTAGCAACGTGCTGAATGGAATTTTTCTAGCTTTCACAAGGTATATCATTTATAACTTTTTTACTAATTCAACCACCGACACGCTTAAAGTAAAGTAAGAGAAACATTTTGTGCCCTTATTTTTGATTTAACTTGATGCCAAATATGTTCAATTGGATTAAACACACAATAATACGGAGGAAGCCCCAAAACAGTATGTCCCATTTTCTCAGCCATACTATCACAAATATATTTCTTTATCAATTTATAGTCTTTCAAAACTTCAAACTTCTTTTATAACTAAAGTCAAAATACATGTCATACATACATACATACATACATTCCTGTATTTCCGATTTTGTGTTGGCTGCACTAGGAACCTTATTTAGTACGCGACTATGGTAACTTGCATTGTCCATAACTATAACACTCTGTTCGGGCACATTTGGCAAAAGGGAATTTTGAAACCAACTTTCAAAAAGTTCTGCGGTCGTGTCTTCGTGATAGTCCAAACTAGAATCTTTTGTTTTTTGCAGCTAATAGTAGACAATTTGAAACCCAGCCCTTTTCAGATCCAGCATGCAAAATGGTTGTTCATTTACCTTTATTTGAAGGTGCGTTAGTCTGACATTTTGTACTGCTGTCAACCCACCCTTTTTGTACAGTGTCATGGGTATCGAACCATGTTTCGTCAATGTAAATTATTGGCCAATTCTCTGATCGATACTTTTTAATTTCTTGTAAATAAGTATGTCGCATGATTCGTAATCTTTGTAACTCCATCACTACTTGCCTTTTGTTGATTTTTCGGAACGTGAATCCCATTCTCAAGAGAATTCTATGAAGGGTTGATCGGCCACAATGTATATTGGTCCCGTCTTGCACCAGTCTTAATTTTATTTTGTCTAGTGTCGCCACCAACTGCTCTTCATACATAGAATATATTTTTCTCCTGATGACGTCTTTTTCACAATCGTCTACATGATGTATTTAAAAATCTTTCCGTTTCTTCCTGTTCCTGAGTGATGGCTTCCCTACAATACCCTTAATCGTAGAAATTGGGGTTTTTGTTAGTTCACTGGTTTCTTGCAAAGCATTTTGTTTATTCAAATTTCCTTTTACCAAACTGTCATAAACATTTTTCACTATTTGTTTAGCGTCAAGTGATAAATGTTTTCTCTTGCGATAGCCACTACTGCAATTTTCCCACGGACGCCACATAATTAAAATAGTACCGTTACGTTGTAAGTTGTAAGTAAAACTAAAAATAAAAATAATAAAAAGTATCTGCATGACCTGTGGTCATTAGGCCTATACTATCAAATACTTAAAGGGCTCCAAACCGGGTTGCCAGGTAGTAAATATATAGGTAAAAATAGATCCAATATAATATGATTGCAGGTGCAAGTGAGGGCGGTATACAAAGCAGGTAAAATAAAAATACGTTTATCGTAATACCTGGCAACTATGCACAAAACCTTTAATACAGTCGTTTATTGCCCCATTTTTATTTTTGCAAAAATGCAGCATCTTATAACTTGGAATTTACCATACCTATACAGAATTCGTGTTCAAATCCCGATCGAAATGAGAACTTCGGCTGAATGCCACTGATTGTAGTTAATTTACTTTTACCACATTTGAAAATTTATACCTTATTAAAACAGTTCACTTACCCAATGTGTTCTTGCTGTTACAAAATAGTTTTTATAACTTCTTAATATCTGATCTCTAACAGATATCACCATTTGTTCTTCAACTTGTACAAGCCATTTTTCAACGCTCCCTCCAGCGTCTTTGGTATTAACTTGAGATTTTAGATTAACCTTTTCATGTTCTTGACTATACATGGCAAGAATTTCTAGCTTGTCATTAAAGTAAAGCTTTGAAATAGCTTCAAAACATTTTTTCAAATGCGGTTGGACTCTCAGAGGATCTTTTGTTTCAGATAAAATTTCTAGCATTTCGTCATTAGAGAGGAAGAAAAATCTAAAAAGATTTTTTAACGGAACCACTAACTTAAAAATGAAACGCTAATAATAGATGACATAGGGAGGTGCAAAATTAAGGTCTCCATTTTTAATATAGGTGGCTCAAATATAAAATTTTATGTAGAGTGACTGAACTAACTTAAAGTAACCTGATTTTTTAAACTAGGGTTATTATACAAAAGCGAAACATTTCACTCCCCTAATTAGCTAAGAAGTGTACGGCTACGTGAAAAGATACCTTAGTGACGGTTCTAATTTTTGATAAATTCGCATTTGTACTATATTATATATGAATTAGAGATGAACGATATTATCATATCTGTGACTTTTTCCTGTGATTTAGTCACAGGTAATACCTGCGACCCAATTCATTGCAAAGCAGCGACTTTAGTTGCTGTTGCGGTGCCTGGCGTCTTGTTACGGACAACCGTCGCAGTCGGCCGACGACTCACAGGTACACGATATTGGACTCTCGCGTCGCCGTTGGAAGGTAAAATTCTGTTAGCTCAAATAACTACAACGTAAAATTTTGTTGTATAAATTTATTTGTAAATAATTCGGTAAATATACGTATATTTATGCAGGAAGATGTTAATAAAAAAACTAATAAAACAACAAAAGTACTCTGAAAATGAATAACAAAAGTAGTTAAATAAGAGTATACATATATCAAAATATCAGGAATAATGGATCATAAAATTGGTTGGCTGTGACAGGCGCTGTTTTCGATCATTAAGCAGCAGTACTGTCGGATTTTCGGAGAATTCGGACGGAGTAAAGCAGCGACCTAAGTCGCTATTGAAAGAAGCTGTAACTTATAAATTACCGTCGCAGGTAGTGTTGCCAGGTCCAGTATGCCAAATTTCGGGGGAAATGTTAAAAAAATCGGAATTTTGGTTTTCAAATCGGGACAACTAAAGAAAGAGGTTTTTAGAAACTTTTTTAAAGTACAAAACTTAAACGTTAAACTGCTATAACTAATTTAAAATATTTTCACAAAATACTTTTTATTAAAAAACGAGCAAGTCTAACATAACAATGTTATCATAATTTTTGGATTTTACTTGCAACCGCAAGAAAAGTTTTGCAAGATATCACATCAAATCACAAAATTCCAAAAATCTAATCTGCAAATTGTAATGTCTTTATTTTATTATATTATGCAGTAGCTGATTTTACTGCTTTAAGGACAGCTTTGTTTTTTATCGCGTAATTATAAAATTGAATTAAAGTTGGTCTTTATTTGTATCTCTGCTGTTACGTGTTCGAAAGATAATCGGTTTCGTCTCTCCGTATGGTCACAATTAAAGAAGTTCCAGAGTGCAGAGGGATACTCGTCTTCGCCCATAGCGATAAAGTAATCCTGCAATGTATTGAAATATTTCATGGCAAGTTTTATGGGGGGGAGGAGTGATAGCTATCGCGTTTTTACATGTCGCAAGACAGATTCATGTATTTTATACAAATCTCTTAAAGCTTTTTCTCTTTTTCCATAATATGAGAAATGATTATGCAGCTTCAGAATAAAATTCTCCAAATAAAATTTACTTAAACCTAAAGTAAAATTTACATTGCTTATGTGCTGGATATGCCGCTGGAATAATATTCTTATTTTCGTTGTACAGCATCTAAAAAACTGAATTATGGCATCCGAAATTAACATTTGCGTTGTCTGCACAAAAACTGTTATGAAATTTAGTATCAATATAGCGTTCCTTGAACCGTGTTACTAAATTTCTATGAATGCAGTTTTAACTGCATCTTCGTAAAAATCAAGCACGAACGTTTTTAAATTTGTCTTTAGGCTATAAAATCTTATCAGCAATGAATACATTTTTGTTTCACAGTGATTAGAACCACCCTGTAGCAACACTATAGAACTTGCCATTTTGAAGGATTTCAATCGCCACTTGAGTAGACGCAGGACCTAAAACATTATGTGCAATTGCACTAGCCTTTTCTTCCAAGTTTAAGTTGTTCTGCAATTCTTGAATCGCTATACAAAGCGCTATCAAGTGTAGATTCACAGTCCAGAGAATTATATGACAAAGTGTGCTTGACCGAATGGTGTTTTATTTACTTCGGCAGCTACACTTTTTTTCTTGGGTGCTTATTTGATCAGTATTCAGAAATGTAGCGTAACGTGACGAGCAACTGGAATATAATTTAATTTATTTCTATAAGTTAAAAACTTTGTTTTATTTATTTCCTTAAAATGAAAATGTATATACCAGCTGCGCGTCATTTTTATTCAGTTGAATAGTAACTTTAAACTTCGGGGTAAAAACATAACATATAATGTTATATAAATATAAAAGAAATGCGTAAGTACAACTTACAAAACGTTTGTGTCAGACTAATATAACTGCAAAACACACAACCCCAGAACGAACATAACGTTATGTGGCTGACTGAGTGAATAACTGTCAAGCACGCAGAGCGCGGCGCGGCGCCGGCGGTAGAAAAGAACCGGACAATGTGATACCTCTATCGTGCTATTCGCAGTCACAAAACAATACGCGTGAAGTTTGAACTTTTTATAATTATCGACTGACCCAAACTCAAGACATTCGGCGTCCCGATCAAGGGGAAACGCGACGTGTTCACAGACCCCTGAAAATCGGGACGTCCCGCGCAAATCGGGACACTGGCAACGCTAGTCGCAGGTATACCTGTGATCTAAAAGACACTGTTAAGCTCATTGCTAATATGAATAATAATAATTACAGCAATGACGGCCAAATTAAAATACGACTTTAGAAGAGAGAAACTGTGTGTATTGCAAGTTGAGCAAAATATATTTAAGGCGCGGGATATATATGCGTGCTGAGCACTCAGATATTTATTGGAAATTGTAAAGTGGAGCAAGGGGGCTACGAAAAATTTTTAGATAAAAATTAAAACAGTCTTTATCAAAGTACTGAAATACCAGACTCGGAGTGCCACTGAAGCAAGTAGTTCAACAATACATCTGTAAGCTTGCGGATTTCTACATAGTATACCGGTAATATGCAAGGCAAAACCATTCAACGCCGGTGCAGTTAAGTTAATATGTGAAGCTTCGTACAGACCTGAGCATTGCGCGGAACGACAAACAGAACTACGAACCGAATACCAAACAGTATAGAGAATGGACGTTTATAGCGCGGAACTGAACAATGAACGGAACGGGTTTTGTGTTGGGCCCAGTTTTTTGCAAACAACTGTGGAAGCTGTAGCTGCACAAAAATAAAAACTCTTTTCTCCATTTTGTTTGTGGTCCCGTCCAAACGTTCAAACACATTTATGCGCTTTCACTTTGATGTAAACAAAAAAACCGACACCTGATGGATCGACCGCGCGCACGAACGCGAATGGGTAGGATTTGCAAATCTGCTGGCAAACACTTTCGTGACCCTGTTCAAATTGGTGTTCCCTTTGTTGTTTTGTTTGGTGTTTTGTATGTCGTTCGGCGCAATGTTCAGGTCTAGACAAAGCTTAATATCTTCAAGTCGATTATGTTTTCAATCCTTACCTCTATAAACTCTGCCTAAGTTTAGAAAGAAAGAAAAGTTGTTTTAAATTTGAAGGTTGATTGCTAAAAAGAACATTTTTCTATTAATTATTTTTGATTTTTTTCTAATTTAAAATTAAAGGCGGATTATAAGGAGTAAACATCCATAACAATTAAAATTATAAGCTAATATTCTTCAAAATTATATAAATAAAACTATCTTTCTCTCATACTTTGTTTTTTATGTTAAATAAATATAATATTTACATGTAGTTTAAAAATAGTTTAATCAATTCTGATGAGCTATTCAGACTCACTTTCCTGTGAATTTTTACAGATCAATAATTCTTTCTTTGAACAAAAACTATGAAACATTGTAAATAATAGAGAAAAAAAAATGTAAGATTTGAAAAACTTACTAAACCTACATTTAACTCATATAGCTATTTTGTTTCAGAATTTTTAAATAATTTATTTTTCTCTAACATTCTAATTGGAAATGGAGAACTTAATATTGCACGTCTTTGTATTTGCCCAGACGCAATTTTGCATGGCAATCACCTCGTATTCGACGTTATAAAGCTGGAGTTGGTTATGTTGGAATCTTTGGCACAATGACACTACTCAGTATATATCACCACTACACCAAACACTTTATTTTTGCACTCGACGTACGTTTCGCTAACCATGTTAAATTCATCAGGAGTAATGATTGACTCTCACCCATCGCTCCTGATCAAGCTAACATGGTTAGCGAAATGCGCGTCGAGTGCAAAAATAAAGTGTTTGGTGTAGTGGTGATATATACTGAGTAGTGGAATTTGCTAGTTTAAAGTCTGTTAAAGCTATAAATACTACTAAGATCTATCTAGATACAAAGTGACTGATACTTTATTTAAAAGAACCTGTTAAGAAATAACTGTAACAAATAATAAAACTGTATAATATTATCTTAAGCAGAACAAGACGAGTTATGACTGTGAAAATATTATAAATTGTTTTTTGGATAAAATATCGAAATTACTTAGTTTCATTTTAATACACTTCAATTTGGAACGAGTATTTTACTTTTCTCTCATATTTCATCTTTTATTTTTAAGTATTACTCTTTGGTAGTTATTGTTAATCAAAAAACAATATATAGTGTGTATTTTAAGTTCATTTCGATGTACATACTAAAATAATTCTTCGTCAAATACAACCTATATAAAAGTTGAATATTAGTTTAAAGTAGATTTGTCCTTTTGAAATTATTAAATTTATTAAAAGAGTCTACAATATATTATTTAGTATAATAATTAATTGAACTGTAAAACGTCGGTACCGTTTAACCCGCGAATCAGCTCCGAGAAAAAAGAAAGTAATATTGTGTTTCCAAGACGTTAGTGATCTAGTAAAACAAAGCCTCTTGATTAAGAACTTAAATTTTATGCAATCTTACAGTGATTTTTTTTTAAATAGTTTTTTTTTGTTTATACAGGTTATATTTGATGAATTGACTTTATCTTGTAGGTATTATAATCGGCCGACAATAACAAAAATTTCATTATACATAAAAATAAAAACCTTGGAAAGAATAATCTTTTCTTTTCTAAGTAACTTGTTACACCATCATTAATTTTTTCTAAAAGTTCATTGCAATGCAGCATTGTTTCAAGAACTCCTTCTTGTCCAGCTACTTGAAATACTCTAGGATCTCGTATCACAACGTCCATGTATCGCTTGTAAGTATCATTTACCTATCGAAAATTGGAAAAAAAAAAAATATTTTTGCAATATGGTATGGCTTGGAAAGGATTATAAGAGAAAGGTCATTTCTGTCAATTTTATTTAATATGGGTAATGTTAGTCCGATGAAACCTACAGTTTAACGTAGGAATGCACCCACATGACCGGTAGTACTCTCGGCCGGCTGCTTTAGGGTCTTGTTCTACACTTTTATCTAACCGCGAACTCCGACGGGTCACAGCCTACTACCTAAGAACGTGTTCGTCGAGTTTTTGTTGGTGTATACTGCTCGAAAAGGAAACCTCGATCGTTAGTCTTTTCTGGTCAAAGTAGTTTTTGATTTGCCGTCAGCAATTTATAGGTCGATTCGAACTCTAATCAAGTCATACTTAAGCACGACAGAGGGGAAGGACACCGTCTTAATTGTTCGGCTTTTACAGTCTGAGAGGCGTCCTACCAATAACACAACCTTTATAGCGAAACTAGAGTTGAGAGCGTGCCTATATCTGCTGTCTAGCTAACAGAACATGCTTTGCAGCCTGGCTAAATATACCTAAAAATAAGTATAGTTACATGCCGGATATGTTATGGTTATATTTAAGACAAACCTAGATTAGTCTGGATTTGAACAAAACAAGTTAAAAACGGGTTATGGGATTTAGAACACACTGAAAAATTGGTAAATATAGTGATATTCATTAAAAATTGGAAAAAGTGATGGTGGAATGTAATACATTAAAATTCTGGGTTTCAATCCGTTCATCTAACAATGAATTTGCACGACGTTTCGCCAAAATCTCATTTGGCATTCTTAAGTGCTCTTGCTGCTGCTACTCGATACTGTGATTTTGTTGCTGCTTCCGCTCGAAGCTAACTGGGGCGATCGGGAGTGTTCGACCCGGCATCGGTGTTAGCCGGCTGGGTGACCGTATCAGTGGTAATTACGAGTTCCGGCGCTATGCTCACTGCTGCCTTGTTGATGTTTTGGTTATTCCCTGGTTTAGCTAGTAGACCCTTCCATGTAGTGGAGATATATATATATATATATATATATATATATATATATATATATATATATATATATATATATATATATATATATATATATATATATATATATATATATATATATATATATATATATATATATATATATATATATATATATATATATATATATATATATATATATATATGGGACGATCCGCGTCAACCGGATCAGAGCTACGACCAAAATTAGAAGCAACCAAAAAACTTGATCAAGGGCTCATTTTAAAGCTTTGAGCGTCTACTTTCAAATGCCGAGTGCGCTTTTGAAAAATCCAATATGGCGGTTCCAATATGGCGGCCGGTAGCCGGAGAAAAATCAAGTGTCCAGCAAAAAAAGCTTGTAAAAATAAAAATTCGCAACTGTTCGGGTCGTTTTTTGGCTCAAATTGTAGCTGATGGACGCCCCAAAAAATTGGGGTGGTAAGTTGACAAAATCCAACATGGCGGATCCAATATGGCGGTCAAAAATCCAATATGGTGGCCGAATTTTCGCAAATAAACCGATTTTCACTAAATTTGGTAAACGGGGGTTTTTAGGGTCGCTGATCACGAATCCGAGGTCTGATTTGCCAAATTCAAGATGGCGGATCCAAGATGGCGGATGAAATTTTTGAAAATCTATCGATTTTTACCAAATTTGTCATACGGGGGTTTTTGGGGTCGCCGATTACGAATCAGAAGTTCGATTTTCAAAATCCAAGATGGCGGACCCAATATAGTAGATTGCCTTATTCAGTTTCCACCATATTGGGTCCACCTTCTTGAATTTTATAAATTTGACTTCAGATTCGTAATTAGCGACCCCAAAAATCCCCGTATGCCAAATTTAGTGCAAATAGGTTAATTTAAAAAAAAAACGTCCACTATATTGGATCCGCCTTCTTGAATTTTGCAGATCCGACCTCAGATTCGTAATCAGCAACCCCTCGAGCAACCCCAAAAATCCCTGATACCAGCTTTTCCGTAAATCTGGTATATAGATGCTTCATTTTTTATTCAACGCTTTGCCAACCACAAATAAGTTTGGGTATAGAAGGTAATAAATATAGGTGGAAAATATTGATGTTTTAATAACATAGTTATAGATTTTTTTTAATATATGCCAAATATCATCGTTGGATTTTCTCTCTATTTTGCTGAGGCATTATTTTCTTTATCTGAGCCCTTACGTCATAAGTAATAAAAAAACACTCCTCAAAAAAATAATCATTACAACACATATGCTTCAGTGATTTGCTAAAATGTCAATACTGTTGAGCAATAACTAATTGAATTTTGAGTCATGAATGAGCCTCGACTTTCAATCTGTCAAAATTTTTAAATTCTTATCACAGATATATGATCAGCGACCTCAAAAACCCCTTTACATAAAATTTGGTGACAATTGGTTGATTTTTGAATATATCGCCGCCATATTGAATCAGCCATTTTAGATCCGCCATATTGAATTTAAGAATTTTAGAAATTCAGATTCGTTATCAGGGACCCCAAAAACCCCCGTATAACAAATTTGGTACAAATCGATAGATTTTCGAAAATTTCATCCGCCATCTTGGATCCGCCATCTTGAATTTGGCAAATCAGACCTTGAATTCGTGATCAGTGACCCTAAAAACCCCCGTTTGTCAAATTTAGTGCAAATCGGTTCATTTGCGAAAATTCGGCCACCATATTGGATTTTTGACCGCCATATTGGATCCGCCATGTTGGATTTTGTCAACTTACCACCCCAAGTTCTTGGGGCGTCTATCAGCTACAATTTTAGCCAAAAAACGAACGAACGAACAGTTGCGAATTTTTATTTTTACAAGCTTTTTTTATTGGCCACTTGATTTTTCTCCGGCTACCGGCCGCCATATTGGAGCCGCCATATTGGATTTTTCAAAGGCGCACTCGGCATTTGAAAGTTGACGCTCTAAGCTTTAAAATGAGCCCTTGGTCAAGTTTTTTGGTTGCTTCTAATTTTGGTCGTAGCTCTGATCCGGTTGACGCGGATCGTCCCATATATATATATATATATATATATATATATATATATATATATATATATATATATATTTATATATACATATATATATATATATATATATATATATATATATATATATATATATATATATATATATATATATATATATATATATATATATATATATATATATATATATATATATTTATGGGTTTAGCATACGTGCTGCAGGGAGGTCCTTAAAGCGCTACAGGAGCGACACGTGTGCGGAAAAAGCGACTCACGTTGTTCTTGAATCGCTGTATATTGTACTCAGTGGGAAACACAGTCCTGGGCTAATTATTCCAAAGGGATGATGTTCTCCATATAAAAGACTGCTTGAAAAGCATTGTACGAGGAGTAACAAGCTTAACCTCATACGGATGTGAAGTATCAGCACGACGTGTATTTCTAACATGCACCGCTCTGGGAGGAATTAAACGGGCCACATCCTCCGAACACTTTCCATGAAAATACTTGTAGAATAGGCTCAAGTCGCCAACCGTTCTTCGATGTTCCAGCGAATCAGTTCCGGGCCTCCAATCAGACGAACAGCTCTTCTGTGAACAGAATCCAACAGATGCAGTGTATGTTTGGGAGAGGAGCCCCAAACATGGAAGCAGTATTCCATAGTCTGGTCGAATTTGAGCCTTGTAAAGAATTAATAGTTGTTGTGGAGTGTAAAGCTTTCTGGTTCGAAATAATATTCTCAACTTTTGAGAAGCTCTCCTTGCTATGCCTGCAACATGCTTATGCCAGGACGTATTTGCTCCCAAACTAACGCCCAACAAATTGAGTTACGACCTTAGAGGAATGGAGTGCCCCGACATAACTCGGGTTCAACAACGTTAATTTTTTTAGAAAAAACTGCTGCCTGGGTTTTTGTAGCTTTAAATTCCACTTGGTTACTGTTACCCCAAGATAGAGTTTCTTCCAGGTATGTGTTAAGTTGAATGACTTCCCGCTGTCTGCGGACCCTCGCCTGAGCAGCCGATGTCCGAGCGTTCAAAGTGAATGAAGAGATAAGCGTACACATCTACAAAGCTGTAGACTGGATTTCCAGTCTTTTCCAGCAGATTGTTAATGTAACTAAGAAAGAGATTAGGAGACAGTATGGAGCCTTGGGGCACACCGGCGTTGATAGTGAAGGTGTTAGAAAGAAATCCGTCGACAGCCACTCGTAAAGAACGCGCACTGAGGAAACATGAGAGCCACAAACAGAACTTTTCAGACATACCATAAGAGCTTAGCCAACAGTCCATCGTGTCAAACACGATCGAATGCCTTGGATATGTCAAGAGCAACCGCTCGAGATTCTCCAAAGTGCTCAATTGCGTTGTTCCAAACATGTGTTACATAAGTCAGAAGATCTCCTGTTGATCTATGTTGGTGATCGCTAATAATGTTGAATTCTTCAAGATATTCTAGAAGATGCTGATTGATAGCCTTTTCCATGACTTTCGATATTATTGAAAGCAGCGCGACTGGTCGGTTGTTATTTGGCAAGGTCTTTTTGCCTTTTTTAGGTATCGGCTGAATTGTGGCACACTTCCGGCAGGACGGAAATATTCTCTTTCTGTAGGATAGGTTGAAAAGTCTACAGAAAACTGGTGTCAGTTCCCTCGCACAGTTTTTGAGAACTATGGTAGGTATTTCGTCAGCGCCAGGAGCTTTTTTGGTGTCTAGCTTCATTAAAATACGTTTCATGATACGCTGTCTGAAGACAACATCGGGCATCCTTGACTGCACTATGGGAATAGTAGGTGGTGTTTTTCCTTGGAAGTCGACAGTAGAATGGGAAGCAAAGAGTTCAGCCAACAAGTTCGCTTTTTCAACAGGTGTCGTTGCAATATAATTATCTGAGTGGTGGTATGGTGGACTTGGTGAAATTTTGGCTAACTGCCTTAGCGATTGACCAAAAGGACCTGGAATTGTTGAAGCGAGAAGTTTGTTTCTAATTCGCCGATTGTGTGTCTCCTTGGTTTCGTCGATAATTTCTTTGCAACCGTTCCGGGCACGTGTTACGATTTATGGTGTTAGGATTTTCACGCCATCGTCGGTAGGTAAGATGTTTAGAAGCAACAGCTTCTTTGCATTTTCGGTCGAACCAAGGCTTGCCGTTTGAAAGACATTTCTTCGAAAACATCGACATTTCTTCTACTAGTCAAAATTATTGGTTTTCTATTTACAGTTTTCAGATTTGGCGACAATGAAATGACTGACAAAGAATGAATGTTTTATGTGTTCCGGCACAGGAGAAAAGAAGTAGATGCTGGCAAAAATATTCATAGTGCGTGCTTTATAACGGAACTGTTGACGATGGAAAGTCTCAAAGTTGGTCTAAAAGATTTCATGAAGGAAACATTTTATAACAAGATAAAACTGATCTCGATGAGCAAGCGATTACCAACGAGATTCTTACTACTTGAAAAAGTAATGCTAATGTTTTGCTGGTTATTCTGCGGCCTTTCCGAAGAAATCAGTTCTCAGTGCAATCTCTGAAGAAGGATGATTGGTGAAACATCTGCTTCACATTTTCAATCGACACAGTAGAAATCCGGAAGAATTATACCTATAGACTATTATTAGACTCGAGGTTTTAAACTATTCCGAAATAGTTGTATTTCATTTTTTCAAAAATAATAGTGAGCTACGAGGGTGGATTAAAAAGTTTTATAACAAAATGAAGGTAAATAACATTTGAGCCCAATATATTTGGTCAAACGAGATTCAATTTTTTTTATTTTCTCGGAAAAAAAATTGTTTCGAACTGAATACTCGTTTACAGCACAGATAACCTCTTCATTAGACGAAAATCTTTTCCTCCTAAGCCAATTTTTGAGATTAGGAAACAAAAAAAAGTCACTAGGGGCCAAATCTCGAGAATAAGGTAAGTTTCTGGTCTGGACTCAACAACTGTGGCATCTATCGCGCATTCGATTTTTTAATTTTTAAATCTTAATGCAGGATATTATGTACTTGTCCATATGAGATGCTTACCATCTCAATAATCCCACGAAGTTTAATGTGATGATATTCTATTACGATGCCATGCATTTTATCGACGATTTCTTCAGAAGAAGCCTTAATTGGGTGTCCTGAATGTGCAGCACCTGCAGTATTCGTACGGCCGCGTTTCAGTTCATTTATAAAAAATATAAATGGTCTTGAGTGCTAGTGCGGTGTCCTCATGCACTTTCTTCAGTTCAGTTTCCATCTCAGCCGTAGTCCACTTTTTTAAATAAAAATATTTTATCACTGCATGACGACACTCGGTTTTATGCATCTGTTTGAAACACAACCCATACAAGAATCACGCTTACCAACAGTCCTGCCGCTTAAAAAAATTTCCCGTCATTTCGCAGAAATTTACCAGACTTATTAATCCACCAAAGTACTTTAAATTATGGTGACTAGTTAGGGTTTGCTTTTTAATTCCCTCATGTAAGAAACAATATGGATAGAGTTTCTAATGCTTACCTCCTTAAACAAAGTTCCCTCTTCAGGCATTTGGGCTACAATATCTTTCGAAGAAAATATTGGTAACAAATACAACCACTGACTTTGAACTTTTCCCCATTCTTCCAATGTGGCATTAATCCTAGTTAATTTGTCATAAAAGGCTCTTACTTCCGTCTCGTAAGGTTTAACAAATATCGATCCCCTCATAGTGAGAGCTTTTAATATTTGATCATCCAGTACTACCTTAAAGTTGAAAGAAGGTTTGAGAATGGTCTATCATTTCCTTAATAAGGATATTTTTATCTATTCTACAAGATGTGACTATATTTATTGTAAAAAAAACAAATTGCCTTCGAGCGTCATTCAATAAGTAAAAAGGAAATTGGTCTCAGCTTAAACCCATTCAACGAAACTGCTTAATTCTAGGAGTGCAAGTTCGCCACCTTGATGTGCTTTAATCAGCTGTTCGATCATGTTCTGTAAATATATCAAAATATCCAGTTTACCATGGCGAGTCTATTGGAAGACTCCACTTTAGAAGAGCAGGGTTCTTTCATCAGATTTTTAGTAGCAGAAGGTGTTAAACCAAGTGAAATATATTCTAGAATGTTATTACAATATGGACAAAGTTGCATGAACCGTGCGAACGTTTACAAGTGGATGGATTGGTTCAAAAGTGGCCGAACAAGAGTGTGTCACGAGTAGCCAAGTGAACGTCCAGTCGAAGATTCCGGTCCCTCGTTGGAATCGAGGATTGATGAACCTATCTGTAATAACAGAGGAATTCCTGTTGAAATGATAGCTCAGGAGGTTGGGGTAAGCGTTGGAACTGTCTACAATATTATTCAGAACCATTTACAATGCCCTCCTTCTTACCCAAGAAAAGCTTGAAGAACTGGGTTGGGAGATCCTCCCGCATACAGCTCGGACCTGGCTCCCTGTGATTTTTATCTGTTCGGACGTCTTGAAGATGCCTTACGTGGAAAGAAGTTCACCGACAATGAAGAAGTGAAGGAAAAAGTGCAAGAGTGGCTTCGGTGTCAACCGAAGCGTAGCCATGGGAATCAAGAAGCTAACAGAAACTTGGGACAAGTGTATTCATGTTGAGGGGATTATGTCGAAAAGTAGGCCAAAGTTTGTAGCAATCCCATAAACCATGTTTGAGCTAGAGCTATTTGCCTTTACTTATTGAATGACCCTCGTACTATATATAATATATTGCTTGGAAAATTATGATGGGCAATAAAGCGTACTAGATATACCTAATTTTTACTCAGAAATGAAATTAGGTAATTTGTTAACGTTACTCCATAACCAGCGAAACTAAATGAAACAGCTAGGGCAAATCAGATCAGAATTTTATTCAAATGTAAGATTTTAACAAAAAATGTTTTCCAAAAATATTTTGTTTTATAAAATTGAACTATTATTTTTTGGGTCATCCACCTTCTGTTTGTAAGAAGATCTTAGGATATCTCCCTGCAGTTACTAATAGTAGTCTCCAGCATTGATGGTACCCATTTTCTTGGATAAAGTTTCTCAGTTAAAATAATAATCTGATGAAATTTCTCACCACTGTTCATTTCTTACACCCATATTGTCTGGGAAAAAATTTACATCGGATGGCAAAAAACATATGATTAAGGACATTAGTTAATTAAAAGCGTACAACGCTTTTCAAGCAGTCTTTTATATGGAGAACATCACCTCTTTGGAATAATTTGCCCAGGGCTGTGTTTCCCACCGAGTACAATTTACAGCGATTCAAGAACCACGTGAATCGCTTTTTCCGCACACATGCCACTCCTGGAGCGCTTTAGGGATTTCCCTGTAGCACGTGTGCTAGACCCATAAAAAAAATCCTGTTTTGTGATAATATGTCAATTCAACATTTTCTTTACACCGTCAATATAATCTGAAGCACAGAATATATGTTATAGTATACAGCTACAGAAAGAGAAACACGCGGTAATGGACTCAGCCGATATTATATGATTTAGAAAGGGTCTAGCCGTACTTCCATGATGAACCTGCCCCCGATAGGAACCTATATCGTAACCTTTGCTATAATGTAGAGGATGCTAATAGTAGTTGATAGAGAAGATATTACTTCTCTATCTTGGATAATCGTGGAGATATTTAAAAAAAAGTGTCCAAAGATGACTTTTTTTCAAAGCGATATATCTAAGTGACTTTTAAAGCTAGGAAAATAAAATTAAATGGCAATGTTATGGTACACTCGACAATTTATTTTTCGATGGGTCAAGCCGAAATAAAAATATTGCAAATATGCAAATAAAAATTTTATCACTCGATTTCTATCAGATCTAATTGAATGACTACTTTGAAAAAAATATATAATATTTGTCTATAAATCACTTAACAGCGTGCCAAGTTTCAATAAAATCCAAGTGGTGCAACATGTTTTTTTTTTTTTTTTTGTTTGTTTTTGTTGGGCAGGGCGCATCGACAGCTAAGATCATTTAGCGCCCACTAGAGTTAGTTTGGTATAAATAGATTAGACTATGAAGTTGAATTCTTTTAAGTAATTGGTTATCTTTTCTTTAAGTGGGACAAAAGATTTTATGAGGATGGTGATGTTGGATGGGATGCCGTGGGTGTCTCTCAAGTTTTGATGTTGAATGGATTCGATTAGATGTAACACTGATAAGGGGGAGTCACATTTAGGACAGAGTGGAGGGGGATCTCTCTTTAATAGGTGTACATGTGTGGAGTAGGTGTGTCCCAATGCCAGTCTTCTCATTATTACATTATGTCTTCGGTTCAATTCTGTGGAGTTAAGGGGAGGAAATACATTGGTTTTGATGGACCATAATTTGTTGTTGGGGTCTTCCAAGTCCCATTTGAGTTGGAAGAGAGAGCTGTGTAGGTGTTTTATGAAGATGTTAAAATCAGAGTAGTGATTCTCTCCCATGTTCATACTGCCCCTTTCTATGGCAAGTTTAGCAAGATAATCCGCTCTGTCGTTATGAGGGTTGCCTATGTGACTGGGCAACCAAAGCAAGGATATGGTACGTTTCTTCAAGGTGGCCGTGTACATCAAATCCAGAATTTGCCTGATATAGTTGAAATTGAGATTTCTAGAATTGATGGCTTTGAGAGCGCTTAGGGAATCAGAAATTATGAGAGTTGGATGTTGGATGTTTGCTTGGAGGGAATATCTGATAGCCAAATAGGTGCAACATGTTGCAAAAAAAAGTAAGTGCACATGTAATCTTGGACCGTTACAATAACGTATTTAAACGTAATCGTTATTATTATTTTACTAACCTATTTCATGAGTATCACCGCTTTAAAATTCCCCGATACTTATCAGTATGAAAGCCTTAGATATACGCTGTTACGGATAGCTCCCTGTGCGTTGTCGTCCACGCGCCGATCAAGTCCGTACATGCATGTGATGCATGTACGTTTACGTACATGATTATGATTAGCGCATAGCTGTGATGCATTCTCGTTCTTCCTATTTACTTAGTTTCACAAATTCCTGATGAGAGACGTGTTATTTATGTTAAAAAAGATATATATTATTCAGTGAATAAGGGAATGAAAAACCTTCTTTTAACAAAAGCTTGATATCGAGCCTCTCTTGTTTTAATATTAGATTTTGAGTTACACAAAACATAGTATTTATGAGTCGAAACGACCCCCTGAAACGGCAATAACATAAAGTCTTCATCGGAACTGTGAAGTATATGAAAGTCTTCTTCATCATTATCATAACATTCTTCCTTGTTCGTTGATCCAAGTTGGAAGATGTCGTGTCGTTCTGTATCTATATTAATATGAGAAGGTCCTGTGCTTACGTCGTCAGTAGCCGATGAAATTCTGTACGGGATCAATCGACATTTATTACACAGAACATTTCCAACTTTAAGTAGTTTCATGTGCGGAACATTGTAAGTACGCACTCCATCTTCAGTTCACAATATATTCTTTCGTTTTCCATCCTTCTATAATATATATAAAATGCAACGTCTCTCTGTCTGTCTGTCTGTCTGTTTGTCCGTTAGTGCGCCTATCACTGAAAAACCACTTATCCGATTTACGTACTTTTTTTTTTAAAACATACATATGTTCTCTGGCCACGTTATAGGCTAGATTTTATTACGATAGGTAGCATAAGGAATGAGCAGTGACGTAAAATAGTGAATGATGTTGGAAATAAGGTTGCCTAAACCATTAAATATGGAACAATATTATGTAGCAAAGAATATCTGTAATGTATAATCTATAATATATATAAAATGCAATGTCTCTCTGTCTGTCTGTCTGCCCATTAATGCGTTTATCACGCGGTAACCACTTATCCGATTTACGTATCTTTTTTTAAATTCATGCATATATTCTTTGGCCAGGTTATATAATAACAATAATAATCTATACCTATTATATATATAAAATGCAATGTTTGTCTGTCTGTCTGTCCGTTAATGCGTTTATCCCTCGAGAACCACTTATCCGATTTACGTGATTTTTTAAATTCATACATATGGTCTCTGACCAGGTTATAGGTATATATTTTATTACATCTATATAATATATAAAATGCAACGTATTCTGTCTGTCTGTCTGTCTGTCTGTCTGTCCGTTAGTGCGCTTATCACTGGAGAACCACTTATCCGATTTTTGTACTTTTTTTTTTAAAACATACATATGTTCTCCGGCCAGGTTATAGGCTATATTTTATTACGATAGGTAGCATAAGGAATGAGCAGTGACAATAATAGTAAATGAAGTCGGACAAAATTTGCCGCTAGCGCGTTCTCTTGCAATACACAGTCCAAACCATTAAATATGGAACAATATTATGTAGCAGAGAAAATCTATAATATATAAAATGCAATGTCTCTCTGTCCGTCTGTCTGTCTGTCTGTCTGTGCGTCCGTTAGTGTGCTTATCACTGGAGAACTACTTATCCGATTTACGTGCTTGTTTTTTTAAACATACGTATGTTCTCTGACTAGGGTATAGGATATATTTTATTAGGTGACATAAGGAATAAGCAGTGACGATAATAGTGAATTAAGTCGGAGAAAAGTTTGTCGCTAGCGTGTTCTCTTGCAATACACTCCCTAAAGCATTAAATATGGAACAATATCATGTAGCAAAGAATACAATATATATAAAATGCAACGTCTCTCTGTCTGTCCGTTAGTGCGCTTATCACTCGAGAACCACTTATCCGATTTACGTGTTTTTATAAATTTATACATATGTTCTATATAATTCGATATAAGCCTAGATAATGGGAGATAAGGTGAGATAATGGGAGATAAGGAGAAATAATGGGAGATAAGTCGAGATAAGCCTCGATAATGGGAGATAAGGTGAGAAAATGGGAGGTAAGTATAAATAATGGGAGATGAGGAGAGATAATGGGAGATAAGCAGAGATAAGTCTAGATAATGGGAGTTATGGTGAGATAATGGGAGATAAGGAGAAATAATGGGAGATAAGTCGAGATAAGCCTAGATAATGGGAAATAAGGTGAGATAATGGGAGATAAGGAGAAATAATGGGAGATAAGGAGAAATAATGGGAGATGAGCAGAGATAAGCCTAGATAATGGAAATTATGTAGAGATAATGGGAAATAAAGAGAAATATTGGGAGATAAGGAGAAATAATGGGAGATAAGGAGAAATAATGGGAGATAAGCAGATATAAGTCTAGATAATGCGAGTTATGGTGAGATAATGGGAGATAAGAAGAAATAATGGGAGATAAGTCGAGATAAGCCTAGATAATGGGAAATAAGGTGAGATAATGGGAGATAAGGAGAAATAATGGGAGATAAGAAGAAATAATGGGAGATGAGCAGAGATAAGCCTAGATAATGGAAATTATGTAGAGATAATGGGAAATAAGGAGAAATATTGGGAGATAAGGAGAAATAATGGGAGATATTTTATTACTTTGGGTAACATAAGGAATAAGCAGTGACAATAGTAGTGAATCAAGTCCACGCGAGCGGAGCCGCGGGCCCGGCTAGTTCGTAATATAAAGCACAATTATTACATTTTCCAGACATAGTCGAATTATTTTACACCACTCGATTATTCACTGAATATTAAACAATAAATTTTTTAACATAAACAATACGTCTCTCAGTTAGGAATTTGTGAAACTGAATAAATAGGAAAAGCGAGAGTGCACCACAGCTATGCGCTAATCATAATCATGTACGTAAACGTACATGTAAACACATCTCAAATGAGTTTTCAACAAAGTTTTTTTTCAATCCTTATTGAAAACTGATGACTCTCAATTTTTTTTTATATACCGGATAAATTATTCAAGATAATGCTCTCGTGATAACTTTCCACACTCACACACACACAGAATATTGTCCAGAATATTCTAGACGTTTTTCAAAATTTTTTGATCGTACTTTTGGGGGACAGCAATTTTTCGAAATTTTTTTAAAATAATATAAAGAAAAGTGTGCCCAAGTATTACATTATATAAATTTTTGAACTCGTGTTTTTACAAGCTTTAATTTGATACCTACTCGACTCCCAGGTTATTTTTTTTTTCATTTCTAATGTCACCCTCCAAAACTAATCTTTTAAGTCACAATTTAACTTTCAAAACTACACGGCCCTGATAATTTCTGTATTGGTGCCCAATATCAACTTTCTATGTCAAATAGTTTCGGAGAAAATCGGGTGTGACAGATGGACAGACACCGAAGTGATCTTATAAGTGTTCCATACGGAACACTAAAAATATAATAAGTAATTATTTTATAATAAATACAAAACGTTAAAAACTAATAATACTGTTCAAGCAATAGTACTTAGTTTATACCTTATATTCTTGTAAGATTATATCGCCTCATCACGCACTACGTAGGGAGTTTAGAATCGTTGGCACAATGACACCACTCAACATTCATCATCAGTACATCAAATATTTTACTTTTGCTCCTTATGATGCTAACGTAGTTATCAAAACGCACGTCGAGCTCAAAAATAATGTGTTTAGTTTATTGGTGATAACCGTTGTATAATCTTATCACATGGTAAATAAATAATGACATATTCTCGAATAAAAAATTAATGAAAAAGTGATACGGTACTAGATCAAAAGGGTATTAATTCATTTTGGCTCTCTACAGTTGTCCTGGTAGTTGTATATTTATAAAAAGAGAATTTCTGTTTTAGATATTTCTGTGGCTCCAAACAATACCAAATAACAAATGTAAAATGAAAAACTTAACGTTTTTGGCATTTTTTTACTAAAATAATCCTCAGGTGGCTAAATGAGAGTATTATTACTAAATAACATAATATGCAATTGTAATTTTTCCCTTTTTCTCTTAATTACAAATCATATTTGGAACCATCACTAGACCTGAGATCACGTGGAATTATACCACCAATGAAAGTCTAGTGGTGCGAGGCTCGAATGCAGCATGTATTTGTCCTCTCGATTAGCGTCAGCTTGTACGAAATGCTAACTTCACCTTTAGATTGTTCAATTTTTCCTTAATGGATTGTAAGACATGATCGGCAAGCAATAATTGACAATATTTTAATTGTCTCAATAGTCTAATATTTCCAGTCAAAGATAATTTGAGTTTCCTCATAAAGATGAAATTCTATGCATAAAATGGGTTATAAAAATTGTGGAGACTATTATTATTGTTATACATAAAAAAAGATTTACGCGAAACGGCACAATATGTTCTTTTAAGAGTATTGCCACAGTAAACATAAAACAGAGTAGCGACGGCCAAGAAAAGTTTTAGATCCTTCTTTTTATCACGCATGCGTCCCGTATCATACCAACAATATGGTTGCCAGCGCGGTCGCGGGTTGTGTTTACATTTGGATTTAAAGGAGAATTTTGTTATAACGTGCTAGGAAATTCATTATTAATAATTTTCCAATAAGTAAATGACTCGTTTGACGTTATAATTGGAGGAAGTTATTGTTGTGCGGTTAGTGCTTGTGGTATCTCCAAAGGAGTTAGTTTTTTAGATTTTTCAAAGATCCTAAAAGGTAATTTATTCATAATCCTTTATTTCTATGATGCAATATATTATATAAAGAATATCTTTCATATTAAAATGGTTTGCTAGAGTTAAGTTATATTGTCATTAAAATTCGCTAACCAAACTTTCAAAACTCAATTTGGCCATGCAAAAGTAGTAATTCTCCAGGACGAATGAGTGTGAATAAATCAGTGCATGGATTTAATTTTTTTTATGTAAGTAGTAGGTACCCAATTATATTGTATTATTATATTAGAATACACTTGATAATTACTTAATAATGGTAATATATTTTTTAGCATATGACCTTGTGTTTCAGAAATTATATGTCATTATAGGTAAATAAAAAGTGATATTTTACAGGATGCGTGTACTGGTTTCAGAAGTTTCGAAAGTTTACGAGACTTCCTATAAAATTACCACTAATATAGACAAAATTCTTTTTCTGTTCTTATATATTCGTGTAAAAAATAATAAATTGTTCACTTTTTGCATTTGCATGACAGACACCAAATATTAACAGAAAACTTAGTTGTCTTGGTAACGCTCTGCAGGAATTACTATTTTACGTCAAGCTTCTTTTTAAATATATGGCATGTATTACTGTACTACTTAACTTTTGTAATGTAAATTATTATCTCAACACTTAAAAAGTGATGTTAGCGCAAAGATTAGGTAAATGTAATATGTATTAAGTTCCTGGCCATTTTTTGTTATGATTAAACTAAGATTTGTAGGATATTTCGATAACTTGTAAATTTTTAATTGGATCCTAAATAAATTTCATGTAAAAAGTAGGAATTACCTGAATATCATCCAGCTGAGTTAAAATAGTTACACCAGTATCTTTAAATGATCCAGTTTTAAAAAATATTTCATCCCATTCTCTTTGCATTTTAATTAAATTTCTGTAAAGTTCTCTTTCCTTAGTTGCTCCAGAGCTAAAAAAACGCTAGTGCAAACTAACACTCGATAAATCGATTGTAATATTTTGCGTTAAAAAAGTTTTGTAAGTTTATTTGCTGTATAATGGATAAAACGAAATGGCTTTCGTTTTACCCAATCACGTAAAATATGTTAGGTTGGGCGTAAACTGAAAAACTGCTTAAACTAACCGCAGATGCTAGATAACTAGCTCTATTTTAACGATTAATTATATAATATTTAATGTAAAATTCTTCCTTTCCTCTTGGAAACTAAACAAAAAAAAAATACCACAAATAAAAATTACGTCTCTTTGAGGGTTTCAGATAATGTCTGCAAATGAACAATCGTAGAATCCGATTAGGCTAATATATTCAAGTAATTCTATAGAAATGTTTGTTCTGTACTGAATTCTTGAGATACCTTGTTTGTACAAAAATCGGTTGGAAAAAAGTTCATTATTACATACAACTATTGAATTTCACACTGCAATTTCCTTAAGTAAGTATTACAAGTATTGATAACTAGTTAGCTGAAACTAGCTTCCATTGGTTTGAGGAATTCAAGAGAAGAAGAACCGATATCAGTAATGAATTCCCAACTGACCCAAAGATAAAGGAAACATTAAAGGAGTGGAAATATGCTGGCTCACCGTACCCTAAGATTTTTCGCTTACAGAAATCAGCGTATTGGACAAGGATGGCATATCTCGTATAGTTTATTTGGAACAGAACACTGGAGAATATTATTCTTAACACACTAAATTGCTTCAAAAAATTGTAGAGAAACCCAGAGAAAAAATGTCTCCAGCAGTGCTGTTTTTGCAAGACAATGTACCTTTTCACAAATCACTATTGGTTTTGGAAAAAAAAATAGACAAATTAGGCCGCTTAATCACTCCTTAAGATCTGCTAATTTAGCTCTGGTTTGCAGATCAAGTAAAAGGTTTTTTCGAAAGTTCTAGAGTTATTTTAATACTGTTGCACTAAGCGTATAAAGTTGAAAGGAGATTACGTTGAATAAACATTTTTTTTTAATTGCTAGTTCTTTCTATCCTAGAAACTTATCAATATATCCTCGTAGTAAGTCTGAAGGTCAAAACATTAATTATATACATAATAAAAATAGTAGATTTATAAAATTATAATATGGTGCTTTTTTCGGGTGCCTAGAACAAAGTCCTTTCATAAAATTAAATACCAAAATTTACGATTTGTAAAAAGAAAATGATTAAAATAAAATTACACTGGTTTTGAATTAATTTCACGTAACTTCAAAAACACACATGAAAGCTTTTAAAGAATGAACTAGAAACTAATGTTCCTTTAAAACCATTTTTATTAAGAGTTTTAATACTCAACGGTACCTGATTACATCGTATTTATCCAAGTCCGGCTCTAGTCCCAAAAGTGTTAATTTCTTCAAAGAAGTTCCTGCATTAGGAGTAAGATCAAAACCGGCAATAATAGACATTTCAAGCCAATGTCGTTTCACCTTAAATTAAAAATAATAATAAACAAATACGGTGGTTAATATTAATAATACTTTTTAAGGTTTTTTGACTCATATTAAAGGGTTCCTATTAGTTATGATATCTAGTATTAATTAATATTGTCCTTGTGTTCTGGATTTCTGAAATTGGTCCTTTATAATTTAAATAACATAACTAAGTCATATTACTTGCACAGAAAGTGTAAAATTTCGTAAATAGGTGTGGTTAAAGCATTTTTTTAGGTTAAAAAATTTTAAAATTTGATTACAATGAAATCGTGTATGAAAAACATCTTGGACACTATCTGACTTGTAAATTTTAGCTGGGAAAAAAGTAACGAATGCTGTGTGTGGTGCAGATACCGTTGCCCATCTCATCGAAGATGGAAACTGAATAACCACTATTTGCTGATTTACCGCCAGAAAATAATTGTACGCCAGATGACTGGTTAAGGGTAAAAGAGATTATTAATATATTCTGATGCAACGCATCAAAGATATAGCATCACTATTCACCAACTTTTCATCAGAAAATAATAGCTTGTTTGGTGAATAATTCGCGGTGTAACACTTTGTGCAGTGAAAGAGTAATATTTAGGATACAAACACTAATACAGGTTATTTCTTATTCCTCTGGCAAGGTTCTGGTCGAGGTGCAATGACTATCTGCACTTTGTAGTACTACCACTACGGAGGCTGCAAGGTATGTTCCTTGTTTTCTCCTTTAAGATATGCAGTTTTTAGGTGGCCACATGAGATGAACCTTGAGAGCTCATACCCGAGTAGTTATCTATAATATATATAAAATGCAACGTCTCTCTGTCTGTCTGTCTGTCCGTTAGTGCGCTTTTCACTGGAGAACCACTTATCCAATTTACGTACTTTTTTTTTTAAAACATACATATGTTCTCTGGCCAGGTTATAGGCTATATTTTATTACGATAGGTAGCATAAAGAATGAGTAGTGACGTAAAATACTGAATGATGTCGGAAAAAGTTCGCCGCTAGCGCGTTGCCTTGCAATACACCGCCTAAACCATTAAATATGGAACAATATTATGTAGCAGAGAATATCTATAATCTATAATCTGTAATATATATAAAATGCAATGTCTCTCTGTCTGTCCATTATCATGCGAAAACCACTTATCCGATTTATGTGTCTTTTTTTTAAATTCATACATATATTCTTTGGCCAGGTTACATAATAATAATAATCTATATCTATAATATATATAAAATGCAACGACTCTCTGTCTGTCTGTCCATTAGTGCGCTTATCCCTCGAGATCCACTTATCCGATTTACGTGATTTTTTAAATTCATACATATGTTCTCTGACCAGGTTATAGATATATATTTTATTACATCTATAATATATATATATAAAATGTAACGTATATCTGTCTGTGTGTCCGTTTGTGCGCTTATCACTGGAGAACCACTTATCCGATTTACGTGCTTTTTTGTTAAACATGCTAAACCATTAAACATAGAACAATATCATGTAGTAAAGAATATCTATAATATATATAAAATGCAACGCCTCTCTGTCCGTCTGTCTGTCCGTTAGTGCGCTTATCACTGGAAAACCACTTATCCGATTTACGTGCTTTTTTGTTAAACATACATATGTTCTCTGGCCAGGTTATAGGATATATTTTATTACGTTAGGTGACATAAGGAATAAGCAGTGACGATAATAGTGAATCAAGTCGGAGAAAAGTTTGCCACTAGCGCGTTCTCTTGCAATACACTGCCTAAAGCATTAAATATGGAACAATATCATGTAGCAAAGAATATAATATATATAAAATGCAACGTCTCTCTGTCTGTGTGTCTGTCCGTTAGTGCGCTTATCACTCGAGAACCCCTTATCCGATTTACGTGTTTTTTTTTAATTCATACATTTGTTCTCTGGCTAGGTTATCTATAATCTTCTATCTAGAATATATATAAAATGCAACGTCTTTCTGTCTGTCTGTCTGTCCGTTAGTGCGCTTATCACTTGAGAACCACTTATCCGATTTACATGTTTTTATAAATTTAAACATATGTTCTATATAATTCGATATAGGCCTAGATAATGGGAGATAAGGAGAAATAATGGGAGATAAGTCGAGATAAGGCTCGATAATGGGATATAAGGTGAGATAATGGGAGATAAATATAAATAATGGGAGATAAGGAGAAATAATGGGAGATAAGCAAAGATAAGTCTAGATAATGGGCGTTATGGTGAGATAATTGGAGATAAGGAGAAATAATGGGAGATAAGGAGAAATATTGAGAGATAAGTCGAGATAAGCCTAGATAATGGGAGATAAGGTGAGATAATGGGAGATAAGGAGAAATAATGGGAGATAAGGAGAAATAATGGGAGATAAGGAGAAATAATGGGAGATGGGCAGAGTTAAGCCTAGATAATCGAAATTATGTAGAGATAATGGGAGATAAGGAGAAATATTGAGAGATAAGGGGAAATAATGGGAGATATTTTATTACGTTGGGTAAATTAAGGAATAAGCAGTGACGACAGTGGTGAATCAAGTCCACGCGAGCGGAGCCGCGGGCCCGGCTAGTTATGAATAAAATTAGTCTGTTATTAATATACGAGGGTAATTCAAATATAAACCGAAAATTATTTTTACAATAATGAAGAAATCAAAAAATTCTCATTTTTCTACATAGTCTCCCCTGTTCAAAACACATTTTTCCCACCGAAAAGGACGTTTTTTTATACCATTATCGTAAAATGAAGCAGGTCGCATCAGGAGCCAATTGCGCACGAATGATTTTACGCCTTTGTCATTGTCGAAGTGCTTGGCTCCTAACGCTTCGTTTAAAGGACCAAACAAATAAAAGTCGCAAGACGACAAATCCGGGCTGTAGGGCGGGTGTTTCAAGGGTTTACGGTGTATTTGTTCCAATTTTTGTTGAGTCACTGCAGCTGCGTGATGCCGAGCGTTGTCGTGAAGCAGTTCCACACTCCAAATGGGCATGTTTTGCATTTTTTGTCGATAAGCGAGTCTACCTTAATCGAGGAGTAGGCAGCGGTAATGGAACGTCGTTCATGGAAAAAATCAACCTGCTTAATGTTCGAATTCGAGATGCTGGTCCGAGGTCAGTGAGAATGGGTCAGATTTTCCACAGTTTTTCGAAAATAGGAAAATTTATTGTGCGAATTATGTATTTGGGTTTTCGAGAGAATCTATTTACTGAACTGTTTCGTCAGTCCCTGTAAAATTTCAAAAGGTTTTATATTTTTGATATTATAAAATTGATAATAACGCGTTGCTCAAACGACACTAGTGCTACTGACGACAAGATCGATCGAGAGAGTGTCGAAGGTAAGGCGATCGGATTACCTAACGAGAGGTGAAAGAAGAATTCCGGTTTATATTTGAATTACCTTCGTAAAATTGGTTTCATTATTTTAATGACGCTGTAACGGTATGTTGGCTTTTGCACTGCAATCAACGATTTTCTGTTAGTCGGCAGACTTTCGTTTAAGTTATACAATGGTTAAATCTCTGGCTCATCGACCTCGGTTAGCTTGTTACAGTGAATAAATGGTAAACTAGGGCTGAATGTGCATGTCAGTAACAAGTCTGTGTGTGTGCCTGTAAAAATGATTCCCCGAAATGTAAATGCGGCAGGAGAAAGAAATACCATAAGTTGTTCAAAACAAAGGTACAACAACTATACAGTCTTATGTTCAACAGCAATGAAAATTAAGAAATAAGAAATAAACTTATAGGAAACGTAAAAGGAAGGTAGTATGCATGTACACTTATTAAGCAATTAAATAAACAGATGTGCGTTCATTCAAGAGATGCTACTAACTAAACATGACCTCGATACGCGCCGGTGGTGCCATCTCTCGGACTTTGCACGGACTTCTCCGAGACGAAAAAAAAAGTAGAGATTTAACAGTTGCATATTTTCTACCTGAATCCTACCTGAAATTGTTAGGTTAAAGCATTTGCTTCCTTCTCCAACTTTAATTCGCCCTCAAAAGTGTCAAATTAATGAATACCTGGTAATTACAAATAAAACAGTCCAATTCAGAGATTTAAATAAAAAAAAAATGAAAAATCACATAAACGTGTTATGAATGAAGTAATTTTCTTGAAGAGAAATGTTTAGTATTTAAGAAAAAATACTAAAAAATAGCAAAATATTTCTTTATTTTCAATGCATCTAAAATCAGGCAGTGTGTGTATCCTAAATGAAAAAGAAATATATAAATAAAAAAATTTCTGAAGGGTTTTTTGATTAGATTAAATTTATCAAACTTTCCCCTTCAAAATACTTTTTTCTTTTTTAATACGATTATTTTTTTAAGGAACTTATGGCAGTTTTGCGGGTGTGATGCGCGTGAAAATTTCATAATTTCGCTTGGCGCGCTTTGAAATGTCTGAGTAAAACAACACGTTTTAAATTGCGATTTTCTCGAAAACGATGCGTTTAACAGAGACCTTTTTTGAGCAGAATCGCATGGCCTATATTTTTTCCATATAACGTTTTCACAAATTATGCATATTTTCCATGATATTCCCAAAATCGGACCCTTTCGGACCTCATTTTTCATTCGGCCGTGCTCCGGTTGCTCCAAACTTTTTTACATATATTTGACTAGCCGTACCCGAATCACTATTATAGTCACTGCTTATTCCTTATGTTACCTAACGTAATAAAATATCTGCCATTATTTCCCCTTATCTCCCATTATTTCTCCTTATCTCCCATTATCTCACCTTATCCCCCATTATCTAGCCTTATCTCTGCTTATCTCCCATTATTTCTCCTTATCTCTCATTATTTATATTTATCTCCCATTACCTCACCTTATCTCCCATTATCTAGGCTTATCTCGACTTATCTCGCAATATTTCTCCTTACCTCCCATTATTTCTCCTTATCTGCCATTATCTCACCATAACTCCCATTACTTAGACTTATCTCTGCTTATCTCCCATTATCACACCTTATCTCCTATTATCTAGCCTTATATCGAATTATATAGTCAAATATATGTATATATATCATATGTATAAATTTATAAAAACACGTATATCGGATAAGTGGTTCTCAAGTGATAAGCGCACTAACGGACAGACAGACAGACAGAGAGACGTTCTTGCAATATGATATTGTTCCATATTTAATGGTTTAGGCAGTGTATTGCAAGAGAACGCGCTAACAGTAACCTTTTTTCCGACTTGATTCACTATTATTCTTTATGTTACCCAACGCAATAAAATATATCCTATAACCTGGCCAGAGAACATATGTATGTTTTAAAAAAAAAGTATGTAACGCACTAATGGACAAACAGACAGACAAGACAGAGAGACGTTGCATTTTATATAGAGAGAGAGAACATATGTATGTTTTAAAAAAAAAGCACGTAGATCGGATATGTGGTTCTCCAGTGATAAGCGCATTAACTGACAGACAGACAGACAGAGAGACGCTGCATTTTATATATATTATAGATATAGATTATTATTATTATATAACCTGACCAAAGAATATATGTATGAATTTAAAAAAAGACACGTAAATCGGATAAGTGGTTCTCGCGTAATAAACGCACTAATGGACAGGCAGACAGACAGAGAGACATTGCATTTTATATATATTATAGATTATAGATATTCTCTACTACATAATATTGTTCCATATATAATGATTTAGCCTGTGTATTGCAAGAGAACGCGCTAGCGATAAACTTTTTTTCGACTTCATTCACTGCTCATTCCTTATGCTACCTATCGTAATAAAATATAGCCTATAACCTTGCCAGAGAACATATGTATGTTTTTAAAAAAAAAGTACTTAAATCGGATAAGTGGTTCTCCAGTGATAAGCGCACTAACGGACAGACAGACAGACGATAGACAGACAGACGACAGACAGAGATACGTTGCATTTTATATATATTATAGATGTAATAAAATATATATCTATAACCTGGTCAGAGATATATATATATATATATATATATATATATATATATATATATATATATATATATATATATATATATATATATATATATATATGAATTTAAAAAATCACGGAAATCGGATAAGTGGTTCCCGAGGGATAAGCACACTAACGGACAGACAGACATACATGGTGGAATGAAGATTAACGGAAAACAATAAACGGTAAACGTCAACAGACGGCGGCAGACTGAAACGCTAATTGACGTGGGTAAACGGTAACAGCAAGTATTAATGGTAAAAGGTAAAGTAATGACGGTGGGCGGTCATTACTGATGACGATAACCAGGAACGTAACTGGTGACTTTTGAGGGCGACTAATGTTAACGTAAGATAACTCTATCATGCCGGAAGTTCTAATGGACGGACAGTTGACAGAATTTGTTCGAGTTCCAATCTCACGTCGATTATATGGGCCAAAATCACGCTGTTTACGAGTCCCGCATTTCTATCACGGTAGAAAACTTCGCTGGAATGGTACCTCCTTTTGATTAACTTACAAGGGTAGTCCACAGATAAGGGATTTGGGTCAAGTTACATTATCTTGTCCTTGTACTGCCATCTCGCTCGAGACGCGGTCTCTCAGTTTTGTGGTATATACCCAACGTCTGGAAGCAACGGCGGAAGATATACAGTCTGTTAAGTAAGAACGTGTCCGCGAAAATTCAATTTTGGTAGATGCGATTCTAGCGATTCAAGAAAAAATCGGTAGAGGGAACCTTTGGTTATGTCGCATTTTAGTAAAAGTATTAGTCGATGCCGAACTGAAATTTAAATTTTGTTTCGACAGATAAAATGTCAGGATTAAATCGATAAAAAAAAACAGTAAAAATAACTATACCAAAGCATCATTGCACATTATTCTCATTATGGTCATGGCTGGTCTAAAATCTTTTAGTGCTTGGATTCCAAGAGCTGTTAGTTTGAGTGGCGATGGCCAAGCATATAAATCCGGATCGTCTACAACTCCAAAGAATCTTAGTTTTTCATTTCCTCCAGTTTGCCTAAAAATAATAAATAACACAGGATCACAATTTTTTTTACTCAAACAAGACAAGGTGTCCTGTATTTTAGGTCGCTGAAGACGAATCCGTTGTCCGTTTTAACCCAGCTCGTCTAGATTTTGCGTAAATCAAAGAAATATAATCTCAAAGTTATACAAGTAACATCACCAAAATAAATATCAAGATCCAAACCTAAGATAACTTAATTGATAAAAACTATACAAGCCTAAAGCTTACAAACTAAATTCTGTATATAAACCATAAACTGGCCTAACTTCTAACAAAACCAACAAAACTTAACCTAACCTAATCTAATACAGGCCCACAATTTTTTTTTGTTAAATACATAAGAAGTAATATGCTGTGATTCTGTACTCTGTATAGTTAATTTCAGTCGCTACATACATGCATGCTGTTTATTTTGCTCCATCACTTCAGGATTTCAGATGGGAGAATTCCAAATCTAACATAACCTAATCCTAAGATGTTTATATCAAGAACTCCAAACCTAACATAACCTAATGGAAGAACTTTAATCCAAGAACTCCGAACCTAACATAAGCTAATGGAAGAGCTTTACACCAAGAACTCCGAAATTATGCTTTACGTTATGGTAGGTTTATAGCTTAATTCGAACATGTACTCCACTTTATTTCTTAACGCATCGTTTTCATGTTATTAAATCCGAAATCCTGAAGTGATGGAGCAAAGCAAACAACGGTATGTTTTTAGCGACCGAAATTAAATATACAGAAAGCAAATTCATAGCATATTTAATAAAAAAAAATTATGGGCCTCTGGTTAGGTTAGGTTTTGTTAAAAGTTAGGCCAGTTGATAGTTTATATACGGAATTTAATTTGTAAGCTGTAGGCTTGCATATTTTTTATCAATTAAGTTATCTTAGGTTCGAATCTTGATATTTATTTTGGTTATTTTACTTATATATTTTTGAGATCATATTTTTTTGATTTACGCACAAACTAGACGTGCTGAGTCGAAACGAACAACGGATTCGTTTTCAGCGACCCAAAATACGCATAAGACACCTTGTCTTGTTTGGGTAAAAAAAATTGTGGTCCTGTGCAATGAATACTATAAAGTTTTGTTTTTAAATCCACCAGTCATACATATGTGTATTCCTAGCAAGCTACATTGTAGGAAGAGCCAGTCGAATACTTTTTGTAAAAGTTTTTGGAGGACATACTTAAACATCAATATTTCTATCGAGTTCTGGGTAACCAAGAAAGTGAATAGCCCTTTTCTGTATAGAATTTAGCAGATCTCTCATATGTTTAGTGCTGAAGCGTCAAACATGGAAACAGTATTCCAAAGATGATTGGATTGATTGGATTAGAGCCTTGCTTAGTAATAAAAGCTATTGTATAAAGTTTTCTACTACGAAACACTGTTTCAAGCTTGCCTACATGATATAAACAAACATACAGAGTGTGTTATTTAAAAAAGCCCATCATTAAATCGTTGAATAGCAACAGAAGACCAAATAATAACGTAACTCTGTTTGAATAGTTTTTTGAAACTTGTTCATTCTTCAAATCAAAGAACTATAATAATAATTAAATCTTATTTTCTTAGTGGCTAGTGATATGCCAATTTATCATTTAAAAAGGATTTTTTTAAGAGTTACTATTTTTTTACGTTGTTCATTTTTACCTTAACTTCATACGGTAAGTTTTTTGAATTTTTAGTAACTCTTTCATATATTCATCTACTTTTAGTTCAGTTTCATCATAGTTTAAAAACTCAAACGGTCCATCGAGCCACACGTTGATATGCCTAGAAATAAATATAAAATATATTCAGGAAAAGTTTATGGACAGCCACAAACAAAAAAGAATTTTTCTGCCCTAAAATGATGTTTTCTCCGATATGTTATAGGCAAATAAAGATTTTTTTAAAATAAGAGATTCAATTTTTCCTCTTTTTTTTGTAATACTTTTCATAATTCATTTACTCTCGTATGTTATTAATTAACAATCCCGAGGAAAATCTGTTTTTGTACCTAAAACCAAGTCAAATTTTACATTATATTTACTCAGATTCTACAACGTAATGTGCTTGAAAATATTTTTTAACCTCGAAACCAGAAAATTATCTATGAAAAAGTTACAGTAATTACATGTTAGAAATTACAGAGCTAAGATTTTTTCCCGATTAAGGAATCACTTAAATCAAACATTATGGCAAGATATTAACCATACAAAAAAAAAACTGCCATAAAAAAGCTTCAGACACATGGAAAACTCAAAATTGACATTCACATAATGTTTAATTCGATATAATTTGTCGTGTCAGGCGTTTTGCAAAAGTCCTATTTTACATTATTGATGCCTATTGGCTCATAGTAGATGGAGAACTGGGAGTTTATGAGCTGTACAGGGTGGTCCAAATTGGACACTTTTAAAGGTAAACCCCTTTATCTAAAGGAGATAGACGAAAACTGATGTCGGTGTCTGAGGCTCAATTGTGAAAGCCGCTTATCGATATCTAGTACCGTTTCAGATATACAGGGTGTTTTTAAAAAATTTGCATTTTGGAAAAAATGTTTGTAATACTTTTCCTATTGAAAATTTTTGTTTTTTGTAAAAACATTCTCAAAGCACTTTTTCACGTGGATTTTAACAGTGTAAGTTACATTTTTTTACAACTAATATTTTAATAGTTACTAACGCGAAAATATATTTTTAAATGGGATACCCTGTATATTTTTATCCGAGTAGAGCTTTAAATTACCATTCTAAAAATATAGTACACTTAATACTTTGCTTAAATCTATTTCAAAATATAAAGGTTTTCAGTTTTTACGCGAGTTTTCAATGCACATTTTGTGAAGTAGGCTTTGGACGGAGCGGCCATATGGTTTAATTCAATTATTTACTCATAGTTGTCAAGTTTTACTCAGGATCAGTTATTGAATTGTCAAATAAATCGCAATGAAGTTTGAAAATTACGAAAAATGGGATATGGTAGTGTGTTTCATACAAACCGGAGAAAATTCGGAAGCGCAAGTAATTTGTACCACGAACAGGGAGGCGTCAACCCTTCAAGGATATATTCGCTCGATTGCGACCTAACCTAGTGAATAGTGGCCAGTTTGAAAAGAAAAGACCCAAAAATTATGCATCAAGCAGGGATAAGGAGTTAGAAGAAATAGTAGTTTTATGAACTATCGGAAATAATCCCAACACTTCAACCAGACAGTTAAAAGAATCCACTGGACTACCAAGAACTAACGTAAGTCGTACTTTGAAGAAGCACAAATTCAGGCCATATAGGACAAGAAAAGTTCATCACCTTAGAGACGGAGATTTTCAACGGCGTATGGATTTTTGCCAATGGTTTCTGGAGAATTGTAATCATGTTCCGATTTTTTCATTAAATTGCATTTGGACAGACGAAGCTTATGTAAGCAATGCAGGTATTTTTAACCGTTACAGTTCTTATACGTGGGCTCAAGAAAATCCTCAATTAGTTGTGGAGCAAAGAAATCAAGGCAGATTTGGATTGAATGTGTGGGCAGGAATTTTTACAGGCTGGGTTGTAGGTCCATTTATTTACGAAGGAACACTCACCTCTAAGATATTTCGAAATTTTAAGGCAGCAAATAGAACCTCTTGTTGATGAACTGCCGTTAATGGACCTTAGAAATATATTTTTTCAACACGACGGGGCACCCCCCCATAACGCTGCAGATATCAGTAATTTTTTATCGGTCAGTTTCAACAATAACTGGGTAGCCAACCAAGGTCCGAACCGCTGGCCGGCAAGGTCACCGGATTTAACACCCATGGACTTCTATCTCTGGGGAAGATTGAAAGACTTAATTTTTAAATTGCCTACAAACACCACCTTGAACTAATCAACTCTGGAAGAAGTGTCCAGAAAAGATGTCGACATTTCGAACATTTCTTATAGAAAATTGTTTTGTTTTAGTTTACTCTACTCGGAATAAATTGTCTTATTGTTGTTTTGTTTTATTTTCTACATAGTTTAAAGTACTATAGCATTTAGTAAATTTCATTGTAATTATGACTCGATTTGACTGTTATCGGTAAACAATTGATATTGCCGCTCCGTCCAAAGCCTACTTCACAAAATGTGCATATAAAACTCGCATAAAAACTGAAAACCTTTATATTTTGAAGTAGCTTTAAGCAAAATATAAAGTGTGCTATATTTTTAGAATGGTAATTTAAAGCTCTATTCGGATAAAAATATACAGGGTATCCCATTTAAAAAATATATTTTTGCGTTAATAACTATTGAAATATTAGTTGTAAAAAAATGTAACTTACACGGTTGAAATCTACGTGAAAAAGTGCTTTGAGAATGTTTTTACAGAAATCAAAAATTTTCAATAGGAAAAGAACTAGAAACATTTTTCCAAAATGCAGATTTTTGAAAAACACCCTATATATCTGAAACGGTACTAGATATCGATATGCACTTTTTACCATTGAGTTTATCATAAAAATTGAGCCTCAGACCCCGACATCAGTTTTCGTCGATCTCCTATAGATAAAGAGGTTTACCTCTAAAAGTGTCCAATTTGGACCAGCCTGTACACTCTATTTATGCATTGTCGCTTTTAGTACTTATCTCTTTAATACAATCAGTCAAAGTGCAAACATCATCACGTATTATTTAGAAGCTTTATTTTTTTGACATTTAAAGTGCTTTGGAATAAGTGGTAGATTTTTAACATATATATATATATATATATATATATATCGTGTGAAACACTTAATGTATTGAAACTGGTATATCCTTGTAGCAAGATCGATTGCAGAAAATTTATCTTAAATAGTGGAATAATAAAATAAAAAATCGACTCTTAAAAAAATAATGAAATGAATGATATGAAGATATTGTTTTCCCTTTGCCTCTGGTAAACATAACAAATAAACAATATAGCTGATTGTTAACAAGCGTATGATTTACAATATCCCTGTAGTTTTACTAGGCAAAACAAATTTAATAAATATATATATATATATATATATATATATATATATATATATATATATATATATATATATATATATATATATATATATAAGATCTCACCTTTCAAAATAATTAATTACTGACATCCAAAAATTAATTACACTTCAAGTTTTATATTTTAATATTCTAATTTATGACAGAGCACTGTATTTTTTTTTTTAAATTGATTCAAACATGAGTTTTTGTAGAATTACATCATTTACTATTTTTTCACCCATTTATCTCGGAATAGCTTATTATTCCAAGAATAACTCCGCAATTATAACATTAAAACGAGTCATAAGAGAATGCATTAACGAAACTTAAAAAAACCGGCAAAGTGTATGTCGGATTTGCGCATTTAGTGTTCCGTACGGTGATTGCTTTTAAAATAGAAAAATTTGTTACCCTAAATGAGTTGTCAATAAAGTTTGTGTGACTTTAAATTTATTTTCTTTTTTTTATATACCAGGCAAATTATCAAAGGTAATGCACTCGTGATAATTTTCGTTCAATAGACAATATTCCAGAATTTTTTCAAAATTTTTTGGTCAGTACTTTTCGAGACAAAAAATAACACAAAGAAAAGTATGAGCAAGTATTATATCATATATATTTTTGAACTCGCATTTTACAAGTTTTCCTATGACAGCCCAATCGATGACCTGGTAAAATTTTTTTTTTTGACTTTCGATTTCACCCCCTAAAACTAACCCCTCAAATTAAAATGTAACTTTCAAAAGTACACGACTCTGAAGGGGCCATCAATTCCTATACTAGTACTAAATTTCAATTCTCTATGTCAAATAGTTTTGGAGAAAATTGGGTGTGACAGACGGACAGATACTTATAAGCGTAAACGAAAACGTGGGTACACAATGATTTATGCAGGGGATTCGGGTCAGTTGCCACTATATATATAGGCAACTCAGTAAATAAGATTGGTTCCCTGGAAGTATTCACATCTGTTGCTTTTAAATGAACTGCGGTTCATTTAGATTGTTTTAAATATACAAATATTGAATTCAAAAGTTTTCGCATCCGCAAAAAAATGCATAGAACACGAAAAGTTTGAATTCAAAAATATTTCTGGGTAATAAAAATATAAAAATAGGGTTTTTATAACATTTTTATATCATAAAGTTATAATATTTGATTGAAAATAATAATTTAAAGGAGAGATATTTTTAAAATTGTTAGAAATATACAACACTTACTATCTAATTTACTAAAAAGATCTAACTTTTAAACTAATCTAATCTGCAAAAGAAGCAGTAAATCAACTAAAGTTATGAATCTGTGCAATATAAGACCAGAAAAGTTTGTTTTTATTATGATTAAACTGATATAAATGAAATATATTTTTAAAATTCTAAAAACTGTTAAATTCTCCATCTGTTCCTAGGATTTAATATTAAATTCTTATAACATTTATTTTGTGAAATATTCATATAAAATATTACATTACCATATACAAAAGTCAATTGGGTAGCTAAACGATATAACTTTTAGACCATTTTTGTAAAACTGTCTATTAAAAACTAAGTCTACTTGTGATAAAATAAATAAATTAGTATTCCAATAAATAATATACAAAATCACTAATTCCTAGTACGAGTACAACTTGTTGTCCTAAAAAAGTTCTATAAACAAAAGTTGTATTTCTTGATTTTTGCAGTTAATTTTATCAAAAAAAAACATACACCATTGTTTAAATGAAAGAATTCTTAATTGAAGCTATATACCATATAGAAATAAATATAAAGTAATTGTAATGACAATTAACATAAATTAAGATAAATATAATTAATAAACTGAAATGAAAATCTCATATGGAAATCTCCAAATTTTGCATTTGGGCTATTGGTTTCTCAATACTTTACTATTTTGATAAATATCTATTGCTTACAATTTAACTTGATCTTGTGTGCCTACATTCACATCCCTTTCTTTTAAAATATTATTTACATTTTTAGACCAGGCATATTGTGTAGCTTACAAGAAAAATTACTATTTATATTTTACTTTTAAAGTCAAGTTTAAATTATTTTTTTAACAAAATTTGGATAACTGTTAAAAAAGTTTCCTGAGATAGTGAATAAAAATTTTGTGATGGATATAACATTAATTTTCAGTTTTCTACCTTTCGACATGTTTTAAAGACTAATGTTTTATTTTTTAATTGATTTCGAGGTTCATTACACTATTTTTAACATATTTTCCAAAGTAGAATTGTTTTTAATTGTCTTTTTAAAATAATTGTTGATAAATGTCCCCCAATGTATGCTAAGTCTTGACGTTTAGAGTCTTGGGCGACCACAGAACGTAAGTCATTCTTCGACTTAAACTTGGTTGTATTTATACTATTGTCTATTAATAGAACAAACTGCAGTTTCACAGCTTCTTTTGTCATATGTTCAGAAGCTAAAAATAACAACAAAAAAATTATATTATTACTCTAAAAAGTTAATGTATAAGCGGAGGGAAGGAGTAAAAATAAATATCAAATATAACTACACCTCAAGCAATTCTTGGTGTCGTAAAGTTAAGAGTTCATTTATTTCAAAATTCTAATAATGGCTTTAGCTGGAAAATTGTTTTGGAATTATAGGTAAAAATCTCATGGGGGAGCCGGATGGAATATCTCCCCCGGTACGTTCTGCCTGTCGTAAAAGCCGACTTAAATAATAACTTAGATGGTAGATGCCCAGATCCCACCATCGCATCGGTTTAGGTTGCGTGAAGTTGCTTAACGTTTCGTGGCTGTGCCGATGCCCCAGACTGTGGGATCAAATAGCATGGTTCGGATCTCCGGGTGGAGGTTGGTTCAGGGGCGTCGACAGGCAGAGATCATAATTTTAAAATAGATTTTTGCAACATATGAGGTTTAAACTCGAATATAAATTCAGTGCACCAACACCTGCAATCAAATAAATCTCATGTACTCGCTTTCTGTGAAACCAAGGTCAGTTCAGAGACCAGCACAGACAATTACCTTTATCCTGGGTACGACTTCTATTCTCGATTTAGGCGTAACTTTGGATTCTGTCTTTTTGTCAGAAGCGACCTGTCTTGCCAAAGAGAGGAGGCTCTAGAGCCCCGAAACTTGTGGTTAAAAATAACGACTCAACAAACCACAAGGTTAATCTGCATCCTCTATCGACCACCAAGTGACACCAACTTTAGAATACTTTTCGTTCCTCTTGGGCGACTCTAATGTCCACAATATCAATTGGCTTAAGTATTCAAATACTACCGATGAACAAGGTCGTGAAGCTGAATCATTCTCAATCAGTTGTGGCTTAACTCAGCTTATTAACGAGCCAACAAGGATCCCTGATCGAGACGGGGAGTTCGTTAGTCTTTTTGATCTTTTTTTAACACAAAAGATTTACACGGTCATCGTAAATCCGCCATTAGGTTCTTATGACCATAAACTGCTTTCGACATCGAGTATCCTACCAATCAGTGATAGAGAGGCGCCTAAACCGCGCAAGATTTGGCACTACAAATCTGCTAAATGGGAAAAACTCATGGAATATTTTCGAACTTTCCCTTGGTTAGACGTTTGTTTTCGATCTGACGACCTATCTGACTGAGCCAAGGAGGTTTCTGATGTTATTTTTCCTGGTATGGAAGCTCACAACATCCCTTTTTCGAAGAAATGCAAAGGAGCTGTTGCTTCTAAACATCTTGTTTATCAACAATGGCGTGAAGATCCTAACGCCATAAACAGATGCAAAGAAATTATCGACGAAACCAAGGAGGCACACAATCAACGGATTAGAAACAACCATCTCGCTTATCCCAATAATTCCAGGTCCTTTTGGTCAGTCACAAATCACTTAATGAAGCTAGACACCAAAAAAGCTTCTGGTGCTGACGGAATAGCTGCCATAGTACTCAAAAACTGTGCGGGGGTACCCTTGTACCCATGCCTTTTCGGAATCCTGCTATAGTACTGTAAAAATGTGTGAGTGAACTAACTTCAGTTTGCTGTAGACTTTTCAACCTATCCTACAGAAAGGGAGTATTTCCTTCCTGCTGGAAATGTGCCACGGTTCAGCCGATAACTAAAAAAGGCAAGAAGACCTTGCCGACCACATGCACTGCTTTCAATAATATCGAAAGTCATGGAGAAGGCTATTAATTAGCATTTTCTAAAATATTTTGAAGGGTTCAACATTATTAGCGACCATCAGTATGGCTTTCGTAAATATAGATCAACAGGAGATCTTCTGACTTTTGGACATTTTGGAGAATCTTGAGCGGTGTTCTTGATATCCCCAAGGCATTCGACAGTGTTTGGCAAGATGGATTGTTGGCTAAGCTACGCTCTTCTGGTATGTCTGAAAAGTCTGTCTGTGGCTATCATGTTTCCTCAGAGAGCGTTCTTTACGTTTCTAACACCTTCACGGCGTGCCTCGGGGCTCCATACTGTCTCCTACTCTCGTTCTTATTTACATTAATTAAATTAAAAGACGGGAATCCGATGCAGTTCTGCAGATAACGGTACGCTTATCTCTTCATTCATTTAGAACGCTCGGACATCAGCTACTCGGACGAATATCCGCTTACAGCAACTTAACAAAGACCTAGGAGATCTTGGGGTGACAGTAACCAAGTAAAATTTAACACTACAAAAACCCAGGCGGCAGTTTTTTCTAAAAAAGTTAACGTTGCTGAACCCGACATAGTTGTGTCGAGGCACTCCATTCCTCTAGCATCGTCACTCAATTTGTTGAGCGTTAATTTAGGAGTAAATATGTCTTGACATAAACATGTTGCAAGCATAGCAAAGAGAGCTTATCGAAAGTTGGGAATATTATTCCGAACCAGAAAGCTTTACACTTCACAACAACTGTTAATTCTGTATAAAGCTCAAATTCGACCAACTATGGAATACTGCTCCCATGTTTGAAGCTCTGCTCCCAAACATACATTGGCATTTGTTGGATTCTATTCAGAGAAGAGCTGTTCGCCTGATTGTAGACCCTGAACTGGCGGCCTGGATTCGTTGGAACGCTGAATAACGGTTGGCGACTTGAGTCTATTCTACAAGTATTTTCATGGAAAGTGCGCACACGTGTCGCTCCTGTAGCGCTTTAGGAATTTCCCTGCGCACATAAAAAAAAGATTTAATAATATATGCACTTTTTCACATACAAGTTTAACTATTTAGTGTTAAAAATTAATATATTAATATATGTATTGTTTATTTTGTTATATCGTGCCAGTGTTCCAGTGTTGTCTTGTCTTGTACTGCCAATCAGAATATTTAAAACTTGTTCCATTGGTGTTATTAGCGAGATATCCCAACATTAGCACTGACTAAATTAAAATATCAGTTTTTATTTAATTATTATGCTAAAAATCAACAACAAACAACAAAAACAAATAATAGGACCTTAATTATAATAGCTAGCTATTTTTGACACTAAAATATGCAAGTAAATTTTGTTTCGTTACCCTATGAAAATGTTTTTTTCCCACTTGAACGATTTATCTCTTTGCTTTTCCTAATTGCTAGATCAGAATAAGGCTGATATTATTAAAAAAACGCGTTTCTTACAACAATGCCAACATAAAAAAAATAAATACATATTTGGACTTAAATTAAAGCATATATAAAAAGTGTGTTCCTCAGTTTGTTTGTCAGATCTAGTCACAATATATTCAGGATAGAATATTTAAATCTATTTATTCTTTAACTAATTAACCTAATTAATAAAAAGCTACTAAATTTACCTTTTTACATAAAATCAGCTAGAGAAACTTTCAGTCATAGGAAAAATTACACAGGCCAACAAAAAAAAATATTTGTAAAAACTTTTTAAACCAATACATCTAATTGTTATATATTTTTGGGTGCTGAAACCGTATCTGGTATCAGTTTTTTTTGTATCACCCACAGTTCTCTCGCAATATGACATCGATTAAATTTCAAAATAGGGAAAATTTGATATATAAAAAATAAAAACTTAAACCGTACTTTTATTTGATTAGGCTACAATTTTTACTCGCGATAACATATTTCACTTCAATGCGAATATTCTAGGTGCTTATTTTTTTGTATTTCCTTTCCCTTTTCTCTGTGAAGTTTCTTGTATAGCTTTTTCTCCGATGTGATGCGTTTTGTTGTTCTCTATGAAGTAACCAACAGTAATCATCCATCATGTTGAAATTCCACCGTCCCTGGTACCGTTTCTCCATCTCCTTTATGTCCTGATGGAACCGTTCCCCCTGCTATTCGCTCACATCGCCTAAGTTTTTAGGAAAAAAAGTCAAGATGGTTGTGCAAGAAGTGGACTTTAAGGCTCATCAGACAACTAAGATTTTTGAACTTGTCTATCATATTAGCTACTATAAGTTCATAGTTAGGGTCTTTCACATTGCCCACAAATTTAGTCACAACTTCTTTAAATGATATCCAAGCCTCCTTTTCCTTTGTAATCATCCTTGCTTCAAAGTTGGAATCGAACATCATTTAACAAATATCAGGCCCAACGAAAACCCCTTCTTTCAGTTTGGCTTCTGATAAATGAGGAAATCTTTTACACAAATATTTAAAACATTCAACATCTTTAGGCAAGGCTTTCACAAATTGTTTTATTAAACCTAACTTGATGTGTAGTGGTGGTAGAAGAATCTTTTTTGGGTCTACTAAAGTTTTATGTAAGATGTTCTTCTAGCCAGGTGTTAAAGTTTTTCTTACGGGCCATTTTTTTTTTTGGACCCATGTTGATCCCTAGCTCTGCTGTCCCACTCACATATAAAACATGGAAACTTTGTAAATCCCTTTTGTTGACCAAGGATCATGGAGACAACTTTTAAATCTCCACATAGCATCCAATCGTGAGCTGGATAGTTAATTTTCTGTAAAATCATGTTAAGATTTTTAAGTTTCCTTCATATGGACTGAATGAGCAACAGGCAGTGAAGCATAAGTATTTCAGTTGTGTAACAGAACACCTTTTAAACTAGTTTTTGATGAGCCTATAAAAAGTCTACAATCTTCCTTCTTGTATTCAATACCAAATTCGTTCATTAGACTACCAATATCATGGCCTTAAACCAAATCCTCTTCCTGTTTGAAAAACTGAGCAAATTGTTGATCTCTTGTTCTATAATGGTAAATAGATGTTCCAGATTCCAATAAATGTTTTTCTTTCAACCTAGAACAAAGAAATTCTGCTTTTTCCTTAGCCAAACCCAAATCTCTCACTAAATCATTTAACTCAGCTTGTGTAACCAACTGTGGTTTTAAATTTTCTAGAGAACATTGAAACTCGTCATCATCCGGTCGACTTTCATTAAATTCGGGACTGGACTGTAAAACGTCGTCAATAGACTGAGGTGGCTCAGGAACAGGAAGTCCCGGTCCATGTCCTACCGGCCGATTAGCTGAAGTAAAGTTAGGATAGACAATTACGTTCTCATTTTTGGAGTTATATCCAGAAACATCAACGCTGCAAAAATAACAATCATTTGACTGATTTTCTTGCTATCTCCATACCATAAGTACTGCAAATCTAGAGCTTTCTTTTTTTTCTTATACCATTTCTTAAGATCCTCGACATAAACATAACATACTTTGTGAGGAGTCCAACATTTTTCTTGATTACCGATTTCTACACCAAAATATGCAAAGTATACTTTTTTTACAAAGTCAGTAATGTTTCTTTAATGTTTTTTAACTACAAACTCACCACATATATAACAAAAAGTGTTGGGGGAGTTTTTACAACAACGATTAGCCATACTTTGAGCTTGAATTAAAGCACATGGGTTAAACACTGCAATGCGAGGTTATATTAACTGGAAGAAAACAAACAGCTATGACATTTATCGAAACTGCCAACCTAATAACATTTGATTTTACTGCCAACCTTATAAAATTCTGATTTTATTGCCAACCTAATAACATTCGAATGATAAAAAATAAACTTCTCACATTTTGAAAATTAAAATGTGAAAAATTAGTGGGTGATATGACTTTTTTATTATTATTTTCGGACTAGGCACACCAAAAAATATTGGAATCAGGTAAAATTATTTAAAAAGTTTGTTCATCGTTAGCCTGGGTTATTGCACATTACATATTTTCTTCTCTTTGTTGGTGTATTGTTTCCTGGTTACATTTTGTTTTAAAGCCTAAAAGAGTATAAAATTCATTTAAAATTTTTTATAATAAATTTTATTCAAACAAAAATATTTCTGACAAAGAAAATTATGATTTCGGTTTCAAGAAGGGTCCTAAAATTTTGTTTTATAAATTAGATTATACTTTTTTTATTGGCATAGCACACATGCTGCAGGGAAATCCTTCAAGCGCTACAGGAACCATCCGTGTGTGCAAAAAGGGTTGACTTTAGTTTTGAATCTCTGTAAATTGTACTTGGTGGGAAACACAGTCCTGGATAAATCATTAAAAAGGGATGAAGTTTGCCGAGAACATTTGAAAAGGATTGTACGAGGCGTGACAAGCTGAACCTCATTCAGATGAGAAGTATTAGTGCAATGTGTATTTCTATCCTGCACCGCTCTGGGAGGAACTAAGCGGGCTACAACCATCGAACACTTTCCATGAAAATACTTGTAGTATAGGCTCAACTCGCCTACCGCTCTTCGATGTTCTAAGAAATCCAGGTTGCTGGACCGGGACTCCAATTGAGCGAAACGCTCTTTTCTGAATATAACCCAATAAATGTAGTGTATTTATGGGCGCAGAGCCTCAAACATGGGAACAGTATTCCATCGTTAGTCGAATATGAATTTTTAACAGATTTATTTTGCGGACTGTAAAGCTTTTTAGTTCGAAATAATATTCCCAGTTTTTGAGAAGCTCTCTTTGCTACGCATGCAACATGATCTTGCCAAGACATATTTGCTCCCAAATTAATGGCCAGGAAATTGAGTGACGATGTTAAAGGGACGGAGTGTCCCGATATTACTATGTCTGGTTTAGTAACGGTGACTTTTTTAGAACAAATTGCCGCCTCGGTTTTTGTAGCGCTAAATTCCACTTGGTTACTGTCGCCTCAAGATAAAATTTTTCCCAGGTCTTTGTTAAGTTGAACGACTTCCAGCTGCTTGCGGATATTTGTAAGAGCAGCTGATGTTCGGGCGTTCAATGTAAATGAAGAGATAAGTCTACTGCTATCTGCAAAGTCATAGATTGGATTCTTGGTCCTAACAGATCGTTAATGTAAATGAGAAAGAGAGTAGGAGACAGTATAGAGCCTTGAGGTACACCGGCGTTGATAGTGAAGGTATTAGAAAGAAATCTGTCGACTGTTACTCGTAAAGAAAGCTCTTTGAGGAGACACGAGCATAAACCAAACTTTTCAGACATAACATAAAAGGATAGCTTAGCCAACAATCCGTCATGCCAAATACGGTCAAACTCCTTGGATATATCAAGTAAAACCTGCTTACGACAGCCACCTTGATGGTCGCTAATAATATTGAATCCTGTTCGATATTTTAGAAGATGCCGCCTTTTTCATAAATTTCGATATTATTGACAGCAGTGTGACTGGTCGGTAGTTGCATAGCAAGATCTTCTTGCCTTTTTTGGGTATGGGATGAGCTGTAGTGCATTTCTAATAAGAAGATAATAATGCCTTTCTGTAGGATAGGTTAAAAACTCTACAGAAAATTGATGTTAGTTCGCTCGCGCATTTCTTGAGTACTATAGCAGGCATTCCATCAGCGCCAGATACTTCTTTGGTGTCTGGCTTTATTAAAATAGGTTTTATGATACGCTGTCTGAAGATAATATCGGGCATACTTGACTGCACTATGGAATAGTTGGTGATGTTTTTTTCTTGAAAATCGACAGTAGAATGTGAAGCAAAGAGGCCAGCTAAGTTGGCTTTCTGAACAGGTGTTGTTAAAATAGTGTTATCTAGCAATGTGAGTGGTGGTGTGGATTTAATAAAATTTTGACTAATGGCCTTACCGATTGACCAAAAGGACCTGAAAATGTTAGAGCAGGCAAGGGGATTGTTTTTAATTCTTTGATTGGGTACCTCCGTGGTTTCGTCGATAATTTTCGATCTATTCCGGGTACGAACAAAGATGTTGCGATTTATGATGTTAAGATTTTCACGCAATTGTCGGTAAGCACGATGTTTAGAAGCAACAGCTTTTTTGCATTTTCGGTCAAAAAGGCTTATCGTTGGAAGCTTATTTGTTCGAAAAAGAGATGTAAGCTTCCAGATCAGCCGAGATGACATCGGAAATCTCCTTAGCTCAGGTAGGTGGGTGGTCGGATTTGTAGTGTTAAATCTTGTGCGGTTTCGGCACATCTCCGTCACTCATCTGTAGAATACTCGATATCGAAAACAGTTTATGGTCGGTAGAATCTAACGTTTAGTGATTAAAAACAGGTCAAGATGTCTGGCTAACTCTTCATCTCGATCAGGGATCCGTGTTGGTAAAGCGACAACTGATACAGAATGATTCAGCTTTACGACGTTATTCGTTGGTGGTATTTGAATATTTAAGCCAGTTAATGTTCTGGACAATAAACTCGCCCAAGATGGCAATTTCGGCAACTGGGTAATTAGTCTGTAAATGATCGATGATGCCTGAAAGAGAAGCGAGAAGCTTTCTAAAGTTAGTATCGCGAGGTCGTCGACAGGGGCAGCACGGTTTCGGGGCTTCAGAGCCTCCTCTTGTTGGGAAGAGGGATCGTTTCTGACAAAAAGACAGATTCCAAGGTTACGCCTAAACCGGGCATAGAAGTCGTACCCAGGATAGAGAAAGTTGACTGTGCTGGTCGATAAACTGATCTTGGTTTCACAGCATGCGAGTGCATGAGATCTTTTTGATTGCAGGCGTTGGTACAATGAATGACTGAAGGTAAAAATGCACGAGAAGCTAAGATATTATGTATGGAGAGGTTTCCTGGTCGAGATCGCTCTAGCGAAAGAACTTTTGTTTCCGTTGTTCAACAAGAGATCATGGAGCATTCCACAGTCGTGGAGCCAGGGGGCGACATCATAGCTGCAGCTGCCAAGTTTTACATGAAGCACAAGAAAATTCAGAAGTCAGCTCAAGACGTCTTACACGTGGAAGAACTTCAAATTTCATTACTCAGCGAACATTAAATGAAGAGAGGCAGTATTCGATCCATGTTCAAAAAGTCCAAGCATTACATCAATTCAAATTCGAATAGGAACACGACTAGGTGCACAGTGTTATATTTACAGGTGAAGTTGGTTTTACTCGTGATGGCGTATTCAACCACATATGATTGGTGAATCGCATCATCAAAGATAATTCTCCTTAAATGTATAGCCTCGAATAACTGATAATATATTGATTGGACCTCATATTCTGCCGACGAGATTAAATGCTCAAGTTAATTTCGAATTCCTACCCAATGACTGCCAGAATATCAAGATGTAGTCCCTTTGGCAGTTTATCCAATATGTTCCTTTCATGATGGTGCTTTATGTTATAATGCAGGAATAGTAAATAAATTTTTGGGTAAAGAATTTCCCAGTAGATGGATTGGACGTATTTTGTGACCTCCTCGATCTCCAGCCTCTAATTAGTGCAATTTCTTTTTATGGGGTTTAATGAATCAAAAGATGTAAAGTGAGCAAATTAAAAATACGAATAAGTTTTGTAATAGAACGGAAATAGCTGCAGAATAAATCAGGAATATTGAGAATATCTTTTCCCGAGTTCGGAATAATATGGTACATAGAGCATATTAGGAAGCAAACGGTGGACATTTTCAACATTTTCCATATTAAAAAATCAGTAAACTTTTAAGTTGTATCAATTCAATTTTATTTATGACATTAGTTAAGATTATGATTAGAGTTATCAGATTTTTTCAACTGTCAAAATGTCAAAATAAATAATATTTAAATTCAATAGTAATGACTGATTCCTATTTTATGTTATTACGTATATAATGTCACAAGTATAAAAATAAGTCACTATTAACATATTAATACACTTTAAAATTCCATGACTAAATACTAAAAATGTGATTAAACCGGCACAGGATAAATTAAAATATTTACCTAAGGAATATAATTCATTGTCGACAAGAAACTTCTCCCCTTTGCTCTTAAGAGAACCTAGGTTATAATTATTTTCCCATTAAAGGTTTTTATACAACTAATTAAAGGTCCCTTATGAAATCAGGGTCAAGTGGTTTAGCTAAATTATTTCCACCATCGCAGCGTCGTGCTAATGTTAGCAGAGATATCTGTTTCTAATGAGAAAGCTGTTGTTTGTCTACCTAAAAACTTAACACACATATAGCAAAAAGGAAGGTACCGTCAGAGTGTTCAATAATTTACTTCAAGTTTTTTTGTATTTCAAACCTTCCCGAACTAGTCTTTTTGACCCTCGAATACTTTGTTCTTTTTTTGTTGAGTAAACAGTACCAGAGTATAATACTGTATAAACTTATGCTCTGGACACTTGCAAAATTATTTGCGATCTTATTGTAACTAACTAATTTGATCTCTCAAATGCCTGATGACATAGATAGCAGAGATTATTTTCTACGAAACAAAATCTACCTTATCACTGAACTGTAAACCGTTGTCCACTAGAAGTCCTAAAAATGCAGTGTTTCTTTTTAAATTTAATCTTTAATGACCCTGTGATTTTTCCTAATTTGAGTATAATCTACTGCACTGTCATTGGAAGCCCTAAAATAATAAAATTTTATATGAATGTTGTTAGACAAAAGTTGTGTTTTTTTTTCATTTCCTGGCAAACTTAGAGAAAAATATATATTGCATATATTTTTAAAATGGTCTATAAAGTTTTGTGAATAAATATATCTGTAAATTCAATGAGATATTAAAACCAGTGTTTTACTGCAGAAAGAATTAAAAATATCAGGAAAAACGTTTTTATACATTTTATTTAAATTTTTAGGGTTTAAAGATTCCAGATTGACGGTAAATAAAAAAATAACGATAATAAACCAATATTTTTTTAAACCTACCTTGTTTTTTCACTTTAGCACTAAAAAACCTTAAATTTGTAACAACAAAATCGTTTACCATTTCGGTATCAATCTTGTCAATATTATTAGATAAACCATTCTTAAATTCTGTTTATATTTTGTCCAAACGGATAAGGTTTACTGAAATGTCAGCTGTTAAGTGGCAATGTTCTAACGTATAAACCCACTTGCTGTTGCCAGTGACCGAGGAACGTCTTTTGAAATAATAAATAAGAAATATTCTTAATTATGGTTAAATATTATTTTTACTAGCTGTGAGGTGTAATGTCTATTATTATTTTGATTTGTTATGAGATAAATTGTACCTAAAATTTGAAAATCTAGAATTCTTAAAGAAAATTGTGCGGTAGGTAACACAGCATAAATGCACTTGCGTCTTGGCTATTTCGTACAACGGTAGCCATTGACCTGACGTCAGGTGCGGTTTGGTTTGGTGGTAAAAGTCAGTTTTGTATTTTTTTTTGATTTTTCAAAAATGTTTGAATTTCAAAAAAAGTATTGAATGTGCTTTTTCATGATCCCACCGTTTCATTATATTAAGTGATTTTTATAACACCTTATATATATATATATATATATATATATATATATATATATATATATATATATATATATATATATATATATATATATATATATATATATATATATATATATATATATATATATAATATATATATATATATATATATATATATATATATATATATATATATATATATATATATATATATATATATATATATATATATATATATATATATATATATATATATATATATATATATATATATATATATATATATATATATATATATATATATATATATATATATATATATATATATATATATATATATATATATATATATATATATATATATATATATATATTTATGATTCTTACAATTGACGAATATCATTGCAATCGGAATAATGATGCAGTGATTTAGGTATAATAATATAACAAATCTAGAAATTTTCTGTGAAAAAAGTTTATATAAAAAACTTTTTAATGCTAAAAGATAGCAAATTTAAACACTAAGCTAATAAAAAAATTCTTGTAACTTCATATTTTCCCTTACCTTTTTATATTCATACAAACTTTAATTAAATGGAAAAATGGATAAAGCCAGTTTTCAACCGCTTCAACATTCTGGAAAATCGATACATTAAAGCCAAGACATTTTTGTTCTTTAACTATCCATGTTATTTTCTCTCTTAAGTCTCTTAAAATAACTAAATGAATTTTGATCTTGTTAACATATTCTCTGCAACGTTGAAAATCATCCATCTCATCAAGACTGCCTTTAAATATAGATAAATAATATAGAAAATTAATTAAATATACACTACGGGACCTTTTTAAGCCTAATACTTATTGCATTTTATTTGAATGCCGACCTCCTATTTTTTTATTTTTTTTAATCAGACATTCTGTAACTCCTATTGCTTTATTTGTTGCTCATGACTAGAGACCGGATTATATGCATTTGCATATTTTCATATGCATTTGCATATTTTCATATGCATTTGCATATTTAGACCATTCTCACCGATTATTGCATATTTTACCCAAAATCTAGTAATGATGCATATTTTCCCTATATTTACAATATTTCTCGGTATTACTAGGCAATTGAATTGCTCAGGATATTGTTAATGTCACCGTATGGAACCGATCTTAGCGCCGGAATATTACCTGCAATAGTCTAAACATCGATTAGGTTATAGTGCCAAGGGAATACCGAAAATTACGACGGTATTTTATTCCTTTGTTTCTTGGTCGGGATATTAAGTGATAAGTAGTTAGTTTCTAAGAATATTTGTTTGAGCGTGGATCAAATAAAGAATTTTCTCGAAGACGAATTGTTATCTTAAAACAAGATATCAGTTTTAACATTATTGTTGACGCGCTTGCAACTGTGTAGTCTTTTGGCAATTTTTAACGTGTTGTGTTAAAGTTTAACGTGTACCATGCCACCCGCAAAAAAAAGTGTCTCTTCGTGGGTTGGCAGTTCGTCAATCCAAGGAAGCATTTAACGATTCTGATATTAAAAAAAAAACATAGCTTTGATTAGCACTCACTTTTTTCACATACCTGCGGGTATTAAAAAGCTTGAAACTCGAGGTTTGGCGTTGATAGAATCAATTCAGTTAATGAATAAAATCCGTCAAATAAACTCCACATTGCCAGATGTATTCCCCCGTAGAGTTAAAGAAAAGTTTGAAAACATTTTGTGCAATAACCCAGGCTTTGAACCTTTGTGTCAAATTGATAGTTTTATTAATGGGTCGGGTGAACTTTTGCCAGAAACAATAAGTGCTAACATAGCACCCAAATTCAAATACTGCCCAGTTACCTCAGTGGATGTGGAACGGTCTTTTTCCACTTATAAAAATATTTTAAGTGATCGAAGACACAATCTTACTACCCAACATTTGGAACAATACCTTATTGTTTACGTGTACAAGAATACAAACGTTAAATAATTTTAAAAAATGTTAAATAATTGTTAATTAAATTTAAACATCGTCAATAACTTAATTTTATGCTGATTTTGAAATAAAAAACTAAAAATTACTACTTTTTTTTAATATTGCATATTTTGACCCTTTTCATGCATATTTTAAGGATTTTTCATGCATATTTGCGTGCATATTTCAAGATTTTTATGTTGCATATAATCCGGTCTCTACTGATGACTAATGACATTTTCAATTTGACTTTAGCATTTAAGAAGTTACTTCTATTTCGAAATTAGACATTCATCCATTATTTTTTTGAAAATGACATTGTACTATAATATTTTTAAAACATTTTTTAACATTTAGAAGTTAAAACATGAATAACCGGTCAAGTACAAGTTGAACTTGCACAATTAGTGTTCCGTGCGTTGATTGGTTTTAAAATAAAAAAATTTGTTACGGTGGTATAAAATAATTAGTGACTTCATAAAACACACTCCAAATAAGTTTTCAACAAAGTTTGTTTCCAATCTTTATTGAAAACTGATGACCTTGACATTTTTGTTTTTTTTTTATACCACATAAATTATTAAAGGTAATGCACTCGTGACAATTTTCGTTCAATCTACACCCCGTGGAGAATATTCCAGAATTTTTTCAAAATTTTTTGATTAGTACTTTTCGAGATAAGGTGGGGGGGGACAGAGACTTTTCGCGATTTTTTAAAAATTACATTTATATATATATATATATATATATATATATATATATATATATATTACTCATGTTTTCATAAGCTTTCATTTGACATCACGCTCGATGACCTAGTAAAAAAATTTTTTTTTACTTCCAATTTCACCCTTCAAAACTAACCCCTTAAGTCAAAATTTAACTTTCAAAACTATACGGCTCTAATGAGGCCATCAAATCCTATATTATTACCAAATTTCAACATTCTGTGACAAATAGTTTCGGAGAAAATCGGGTGTGACAGACAGACAGACGGACGGACAGACAGACAGACACCAGATCTTATAAGTGTTCCGTACGGAACACTAAAAATTACCGGCTAGTAAAATTAATTTAATTTTAAGTGAACATGTACTTAAGAGCAACAGCTGATTAAAACTTGATAGCAGTAGGTATGTCGAATGGTCGAGTTTTTTTTATTAATATGGCGATTTGGACTGGTTTTTGGTTCAATTTTAGCCCTTTTGGTGATGATTTATTAAAAATTTGAAGTCTATATTTCAATGTCTCAACATACAAGTAGATCATTTGTAAGACATGCTAACTTTCAAAGGATGGAGTAAATTAGTATCTTCTCTTAGTAAAGCACAATAATAAGGCGAAAATACTGATAGTTTTGGAGCCATGGTAATTTATTATATTGAATAGAATGATATTATGTTACAATATGTCAGTGTTGACAATTGATTGGAGGAAATGGGGAATATCAAAATTAAAGCTATGTTTTCTGGGCTGGAGAAAAAAACATGAAATACTTTCTAGTGTAGAACAGATAGTAATGTGTGTAACTCATTACCACTCTTCCTTGGGATTATTTTGTTTAATCTAAATCTAAGGTTCAGCAACTTCAGCACTATAACATACAGGAAACATATGGGATCAAATATCCTTTTTCATTTATCCAGAAATAAATTTCGTATCATAACCCAACAAAAGTACGCAGTGGTTCCCAAATTGTGAGCTGCGACATCCTGAGGAACCGCAATTTCCTTACAAGGGCGCCGCGAAATACTATAAAATTTTAATAATTTTATTTCCATTGTCAATTTAAAGTGACAAGATGCGACATCTAGCGAACCTGCTGCAATCTAGTAAGTCACTTAGTAATACATTTGGATAGGAAAATACAAATGATCACTAGAGGGAGCTCTACAATAATTAAATTTCTAGTTCATTTTAGTAGTTTCTCGAAAATGTCGACATAAGTTAATGGTGAAAATAGGGCGTAGTATATTGTATTTCAAAATTTTGTAACCAACTTCCATGCTACCAAGTAAGTTGAAATGTCATTCAAAAATCAATTATCCCAGTATAGTAAATCTTGCCACTACTTTATTAAAAAGTTAGAGAAGTTAAATCAACAAAGAGGCAGTTTTTAAAAGCAGTCATCAGTACCAAGTTTTGTTTTGCTAGAAATTTATAGGGCGATACATGGAATGACAAAATGGAAAAAGCCTCCGACAATCCTGGAAAAACTCATTTTACAGATTGTAGGTAAGGCAAAAGCGGTGATTCTGCCTTCAAATATACGAGTACCTTTATCCAAGAATACCATCAGTCGCAGAATCCAGTACATAGTGGAGGACCTCAGTAGTCAATAAAAAACAATAGGAAAAGAATATGGGTTGCAGCTGGAAGAGCTTATGAGTTTTAATCACGATACTCGGTTATACAGTTTATAGATATTAATAATATTATAGAAGACCTCCTTTTTTTATAAGAGTATAACTCCTGGTACTAAAGTTGTTTGAGGTCCTTGATACTTTAATCTCTGTACTGTTCTGTGTCTGGCGGTTATTGAGGATAGCAGGTACATATTTTAAGCAAAGTCCCTGTTGCACTACGAGCCCGTTGAGTCATTTACCGGGAATAATGTTCGACTACACTGAACTAGAACTTAAGAGTATGTAATGGATGTGGTAAACTCTATAACACCAGACCTCCGAAGACGTGTAAATTTCTTTTAAGGTATGAAATAAATTTTCGAAGACTACATATCTCAGCTTTTCACCTGATTTGAGAAATATTTTTAAAATGATAATATCGATAAATTTTTTTGGAGTCATGATCCATTTAATGGCAGTTTTTTATTTGAATTTATTGGTGCCGAAGGAGAGGATCATATTGCGTTGTCTTTTAATAAATTTACCAGCAGGGAATTACTAGTACAGTATGAATATCCTCTCCTAAGTGGTGAAGTTCATTCAGACTTTAAATATCGCCAAAAAAAACATAAATAAAGGTGGCTGGGTCCAGTTTAAATCCAACCTTTGAGAAAATGTGAGATGATCAATATTCTTATTCAACGCCCTAATTAATTTGATCTACAAGATTTTAACTTTTTTTTGTAAAATGGAAATTTGTTCCATATTTTAATAGTGTCAGTTGTTCTTAACAATAAAATAAGTTCGAAAATATTGTAATATACAATTTTTTTTGTAACACGAAATTTTATTTTTTCCGTTAAGAGCGTAAAATAATTTTCATCTTTATTTATCTGCAGGCAGATCTCTTTTAAGGGTTCAACAATGAAGCTAGACACCAAAAAAGCTTCTGGCGCTGACGGAATACCTGCCATAGTTCTCAAAAACTGTGCGAGAGATCTAACACCAGTTTTCTGTAGACTTTTCAACCTATCCTACAGAAAGGGAATACCGACCAATCGCACTGCTTTCAATAATATCGAAAGTCATGGAAAAGGCTATCAATCAGCATCTTCTAAAATATCTTCAAGGATTCAACATTATTAGCGATCATCAATATGGCTTTCGTAAAAATAGATCAACAGGAGATCTTCTGACTTATGTAACACATGTTTGGAACAACGCAATTGAATACTTTGGAGAATCTCGAGAGGTTACTCTTGACATATCCAAGGCATTCGATCGTGTTTGGCACGATGGACTGTTGGCTAAGCTACGCTCTTATGGTATGTCTGAAAGGTTCTGATTGTGGCTATCAATCAACATCTAATCAAAATATCTTGAAGAATTCAACATTATTAGCGATCACGAATATAGCTTTCGTCAACATAAATCGACAGGAGATCTTCTGACATGTTTGGAACTACGCAATTGAACACTTTGGAGAATCGGTTGCGCTTGAGATATCCAAGGCATTCGACCGTGTTTGGCACGATGGGCTGTTGGCTAAGCTACGCTCTTATACTCGTAGTATGTCTGAAAAGTTCTGTTTGTGGCTCTCATGTTTCCTCAGAGAGCGTTCTTTACTAGTGGCAGTCGACGGATTTCTTTCTAACACCTTCACTATCAACGCCGGTGTACCTCAAGGCTCCATACTGTCTCCCACCGAGAATCCAATCTACAGCTTTGCAGACGACAGTACGCTTACCCCTTCATTTACTTTGAACGCTCGGACATCGGCTACTCAGACGAATATCCGCAGACAGCAGGAAGTCATTCAACTTAACAAAGACCTGGAAGAAATTTTATCTTGGGGTGACAGTAACCAAGTGAAATTTAACGCTACAAAAATCCAGGCGGCAGTTTTTTCTAAAAAAGTTAACGTTGCTGAACCTGACATAGTTATGTCGGGGCACTCCATTCCTCTAACATCGTCACTCAATTTGTTGGGCGTTAATTTGGGAGCAAATATGTCCTGCCATGAACATGTTGCAGGCATAGCAAGGAGAGCTTCTCAAAAGTTGGGAATATTATTTCGAACCAGAAAGCTTTACACTTCACAACAACTGTTAATTCTTTACAAAGCTCAAATTCGACCAACTATGGAATACTGCTCCCATGTTTGGGGCTCCGCTCCCAAACATACACTGCATTTGTTGGATTCTATTCAGAGAAGAGCTGTTCGTCTGATTGGAGACCCGAAACTGACTGGCGGTCTTGATTCGCTGGAACATCGAAGAACGGTTGGCGACTTGAGCCTATTCTACAAGTATTTTCATGGAAAGTGTTCAAAGGATGTGGCCCGCTTAATTCCTCCCAGAGCGGTGCATGTTAGAAGTACACGTCACGCTAATACTTCACATCCGTATGAGGTTCAGCTTGTTACTCCTCGTACAAGTCTTTTATATGGAGAATATCATCCCTTTGGAATAATTTGCCCAGGACTGTGTTTCCCACCGAGTACAATTTACAGCGATTCAAGAACAACGTGAATCGCTTTTTCCGCACACGTGTCGCTCCTGTAGCGCTTTAGGGACTTCTTCCCTGCAGCACGTATGCTAGACCCATAAAAAAACGCTAATAGCAGCTAGATTTTTGGAAAAGTGAATTTTTTGAGACACGTACTATCCCAAAGATTTGTAATATGGTAAAAGTTCGTATTAATTCTTTATGGTTTTTCCTTTTGCGGTTGCTGAAAAAGTTTATAACGAAGTAGTTCCCAGCATCCTTCTCGGGGGATTTAGATTTTGTTCAAATAGGTTAGTTTTCGTATTTGAGGGCAGAATCATATGTTGGATCGTACTTTGCTTCATTGTCTTGACTAGGGAAGACAAACTTTTATTCGGTTTCTATAGATTTAGAATACGTTAGTCCAGATCGTATAGGCAATTTTAGTACAATGAGGGATTGGTCTTTCTGTAGACAGTAGGTCTAAATATTTAATGGTGTTTTGTAAGTACCAATTATTATTACTTATATGATCCGTTAAGCTCCGTCCAAATCATTGGCGGAGTAATGGACATATGTCGAGATTCTTTAAGGGGTTACATATACCTCGAATTTTCAAAAATTCGATCTTTTTTTACGGATGTTTATTCTTATCTCTGAAGCTGGAATGGGAGACTAGCCGTAAGTTCACTTTTTATCTACCGGAACGCGTTTTTCTCGAAACTATGTTTTCAGATTCTGTCTGCAATTTTTAATAATAATTTTAGTTGTTTTTGTTTTTTTTTAATTTTAATAATTACTTTTTCTACAAAATGTCGGGGGGGGGGGGGGGGGTTAAATTTTTCTAATAGACATTTGTTTATAAATAATTAAATACAAATTTTTTGGTCGAAAATTGCATACGAAAGTTTGAAATACCGTAAATTTTTTATTTTTGAAAAAAAAAATCCTTTTGACAATTTTTAACTACTGCATTATTTTATAAGATTAATTTTTATTTTTGCAGATTGGAATATTTTATGCGTAGTTATCCTGCAGAAAAGGAGACGCCATAGTTTTCATCTAATCTTTTCTTTTCATTTAACTCGATAAAAAATAATGTTAACATTTAAAACATATTAAAAATAAAAATATATAATTGCCATTCTTTGGTATTATTCACTTAATAACAATTGTATAATTGTGGCAGTACATTTTAAATTTCAAAATGAAATGAAACGAATTACTTTGTTATTTGTCACTTATTTTTTTTATTTATCTGCTACTGCAGTTTCGTAGGTTTTTTATTACGCTTGAAAATGTAAAAAACCTACGAAAACTGCAGCAGCAGATAAATAAAAAAATAAGTGACAAATAACAAAGTAATTTATTTCATTTTGACACTTAATAACACTTAAAATATTTTTTTTAAATATGCTTAAATTACTTTTTGCAGCGCCCAGGTGTATGTAACAAATCCAAGCAGGAAGTGTAACATACGGTATATCAAAGATATGTGAGACCCATGATTTGTTCTGATGCCGAACAGGAAAACCGGGTTAGTCAAGACAGCACTAGTTAAAATATAGGTGTAAAATTTCTCCGTTCATTTAGAAAAGTCAGTTCTCTACATATGTAACAAGAACTACCTTGGTGATTTGAACTCTCTTGACATAACTGTAGAAGTATGTGCTGCAATTAAATTTTAATTTTTCAATTCCATAGTTGTTCAGTTAGAGTAACTTAAAGCATAAACGTAAGCATTCGCGTTTTTTGTCAAATTAAATATATATTTTGCTGCAAAAAAAGTGAGGCTGAACAAATAAAAATGATTGCAGTTTTGTAAAGAGTTCAATATCGATACCAATTTAGTGCTACAAGAACAGAATTAACCACTGTTTAATTTTTTCAAATATATTTTCTCTGTGGTTTTAAATACGTATATTTATTGTTACCTAGTCTTTTAATGAAGAAAATTGCTATTTCCCAAAGTGGACTTGTTAGAATTTGATATAGGGTGACTTGGAAAAGTCTGGATTCAGCAAATTCAGAGAACCGAAAAAGTTTGGGGGCAGAGTATAAAAAAGATAAGAATGTAAAAGTTATTTTACTACAAAGTGTCTCATTAGGTCACTACAACTTTTTAAAGCGTAAATAATGTTATTTAATTTTTTTTTTGTTTTGAAGGATTGGTAGGATAGGTGTACCGAGAGTAAACAAAACCAGATTTTTTTATGTAGCATTGCTAAGTACTAGGGAGAATTTATAAAATCATTGAACTAAGTAATTTAAAACAACCAGTTAAAAGCAAGTTGGACTTGCGCAATTAGTGTTCCATACGTTGATTGTTTTTAAAATAAAAATTTTTATTACGGAGGTATAAAATGATTAATGACTTCACAAAACACACCTCAAATGAGTTTTCAACAAAGTTGTTTTCCGATTTTTACTGAAAACTGATGACCCTGATTTTTTTTAAATACCAAATAAATTATTAAAGGTAATGCACTCCTGTGCGTAAGTATTACATTATATATATTTTTAAACTTGTGTTTTTACAAGGTTTCATTTGATATCCTACTCGATGACATGGTAAAATTTTTTTTTTCACTTCAGATTTCACCTCGTAAAACTAACCTCTTAAGTTAAAATTTAACTTTCACTACACGGCTCTGATGAGGCCATTAATTCCGATATTAGTACCAAATTTCAACTTTCGATGTCAAATAGTTTCGGAGAAAATCGGGTGTGACAGACAGACGGACAGATAGACACTGAAGGAATATTATAAGTATTCCGTCCGGAACACTAAAAAGTATTGCGCCCTCATTGATTTTTCATTCAATATGCATGAGTTTGAGAGACAAGGAGTTTTTCAGTTGACTTTAAGAGATGTCGAGCCATGACCAGCTGTTAAAGACATGACACTCTAATGTATCTACTGAAATGTGCTGTAAGAATAAGTGTATTTTCTTTTGTGAAATATCATAGTTTAGAAATGAAAAAAGTGTTTTAAGTATTTTATCGATATTGCCAAAGCTTTTATGTTGTGTATATCATATTTAACCTGTATTCATGTGTTTAATGCATTTCTTGCTATCAAATCTTTAAGTCCTAATAAAAATCTTATTTGCTACGTATGTATCTTTTGAATAGTTAATTGGTAAAATGGATATGTATAGGGTTCTATCTATACATTCTCTGTAGTACAGGTTAGTCGTTCTGAATTTAGAGTCAATCAGACAGTGATTTTGTTTGTTTTATATGGTATTTATTATTGTCAATTTTATCAACACTTTTCTACAATCGCTGTTGCTACGGAGGTTCAAATATATTAAGCGACTCTCAGAATACTCTGTAATTCCATTTAAAGAGAAATAAATTTATGAAACATAAAAATTATTACCTAACATAGGAATTAATTTTTCAATGGTATCATTCACATATTTTATGGTGGCCTGTAGTCTCTCCTCATATTCAAATTTAATTTGTTCGTAAGTGCTCGAATTAATTTCTAATATTGGCTCTATATTTTTAATCCACTGGACAGTAACAGCGTTCAGTTCCATGTGCTCTTTCGTTAGTGTTCCAAATTCTATCAACCTAGTCAAGCTATAGAGCATTTGTTGAATTCTATCTGTTAATTGACGAAGTAGTACCGTTTTAACCCATATCATATATTTACCTGCAAATATATAAAATATGTAGAGGGTTCCTGGTTGTATCAAAATCAAATTCTGATAAGGTTCCAATGAAGGTAACGAAAAAGTTAGTGTTTAAAGAAATCCAAGTTTATCTGCAAAAAATAATTTTGTCTTTTTCGAGAACTGGGATGTTTTGGCCAATCAATTCTTTGACGTTTTCAAACTGTTTATAATGCCGTTATAAAATCACTTGACTGCTAGTAATTGAAACATTTCCAAAATCGGGAATTAATTCATCCATCTTCATAAACATGGAATTTACTATATAAGTTAAATTTGGTCGGCAAAAAATAATAATTTGCCCACTTTAATTTTGAAGTTACTGTGAACATTTTTGGCTAACCATGTTAGCATCATCAGAAGCAATGATTGACAAAAGCTAAACTACAAATCTACCCTTTTTACACCTAGCCTAACACCTGAATCAGATCCATCGGATACATTTTTAATTAATCTTAGATTATCTAATATTACAGTATGGACATCTTCAAAGACATGTTCAGCAATGCTAGAGTTTTCTGTTCTACTGTATTTTAAATGTGCTAATGTTCATTAAATCGTGTTTTAATTCACATTTTAGTTTGTTCAACATATTTTTTTGTCGCAATCATTACAACTAATTTCATAAATTCCACTTTTCTCATAATTAGGAATCTTGTCTTTGGGATTTCCTACCATCGCTCCTGATGAAGCTAACATGGTAAGCGAAACGCGCGTCGAGAGTAAAAATAAAGTGATATATACTGAGTAGTGTCATTGTGCTATTCCCAACATAATCAAGAACCTAAGTTTTGGAGTCAAAAGGACAACTCCAAAGGTATATACGCTCATGTTAATTTGGTTTTGACTGTAAGGGAAATCAAGAGATTCATTAAAAAAGAATTGGATTCTAAAGCGGCACAAAGTTATGTTTTCTTGAACTGAAAGAATGAAATTTGCATTAGAAAACAGATTTAATCAGTTTTTGTCATGCTTTAATTCGTTGAGCTTGTTATTTTTAATGAGCTATTTTAGTGCCAAAAAATGCCCCTAAAAGAGCCTATTTCAGAGAAAACGCCCACGGGCGACTTTTGCGAACCTTATTTCTGCTATATTCTTGTCAGAAACGAAATAAATGAAACAAAATTTGAGCTGCTACCATTCAGGCCATTTTTTGGAGTCAGGAAAAAAGGGTCACCTGGCCAATATGGACTCCTGCCAGTCATGGAGCGCAAGTCCTACTAAACTGGTTAACGACACTGTACCACGCCTACTAGTGCAGTAAAAAAAGGTCAAAATAATGATGAGATAGGCATAGTTTAGATACAGCAATATTATGATTTTGTCCTCTCTGGGGTATCACCAAGAGTATTGTACTGAGTTTTGGCCCTCGAAAAACTTTTTTGTTTATAAACAATTGAAGTTTTCAAAATGCATTTTTTGAGCTTAAAATGTGAATAACACTGGTTATATCAGTCGGATCGAGACAAACAAAAAACTTAACTCTTTTTAATGAAATTTCCAACAAATCTTCGTTGGTTTTAAATCGCTCAAATGTGTACATAACCTACAAAATTGAAAAACAGACTGTTTCTTTTCTTTTTATTGTACAGGTAGATTAAGTGAACCGATCGGCTTGCAACTTTCCGAAAATATTCCTTTTGTTATAGCAAAAATACCCAAAAATATTGAACTCAGTGGACACAATTGAATTTGTTATTTAAAATTTGAATTGCCCGACATTTTATGCCATTTAGTCCAAAATAGATCTATTTTTTTCAAAATTTAGGTCTCGACGTCAGTTTTCTGATGCCATTAAATACATTTTTTTTGAGTCATTTTAATCATTTTTTTTTACATTTGGTTATTATTATTATTTTTTTATGAGTGTAGCATATGTGCTGCAGTTAGATCCCTAAAGCGTTACAGAAGCGACACGTGTGCAGATAAAGCGATTCACGTTGTTCTTGAATCGCTGTAAATTGTACTCGGTGAGAAACACAGTCCTGGGCAAATTATTTCAAAAGGATGTTGTTCTCCATATAAAAGACTGCTTGAAAAGCGTTGTACGAGGAGCAACAAGCTGAGCCTCATACGGATGTGAACTATTAGCACGACGTGTATTTCTAACATGCACCGCTCTGGGAGGAATTAAACGGGCCACATCCTCTGCACACTTTCACTTGTAGAATAGGCTCAAGTCGCCAACCGTTCTTCGATGTTCCAGCGAATCAAGGCCGCCGGTCAGTTCCGGGTCTCCAATCAGACGAACAGCTCTTCTCTGAAAAGAATCCAATAAATGCAGTGTATGTTTCGGAGCGGAGCCCCAAACATGGGAGCAGTATTCCATAGTTGGACGAATTTGAGCTTTGTGAAGAATTAACAGTTGTTGTGGAGTGTAAAACTTTCTGGTTCGAAATAATATTCCCAACTTTTGAGAAGCTCTCCTTGCTATGCCTGCAACATGCTCATGCCAGGACATATTTACTCCTAAATTAATGCCCAACAAATTGAGTGACGATGTTAGAGGAATGAAGTGCCCCGCCATAACTATGTCGGGTTCAGCAACGTAAACTTTTTTAGAAAAAACTGCCGCCTGGGTTTTTGTAGCGTTAAATTCCACTTGGTTACAGTCACCCCAATACAGAATTTCTTCCAGGTATTTGTTAAGTTGAACAACTTCCCGCTGTCTGCGGACACTCGTCTGAGCAGCCGATGTCCGAGCGTTCAAAGTGAATGAAGAGATAAGCGTACTGTCATCTGTAAAGCATTACATTAGATTTCCGGTCTTTTCCAGCAGATCGTTAATGTAAAGGAGAAAGAGTGTAGGAGATAGTATGGAGCCTTGGGGCACACCGGCGTTGATAGTGAAGGTGTTAGAAAGAAATCCGTCGACCGCCATTCGTAAAGAACACTCACTGAGAAAACATGAGAGCCACAAACAGAACTTTTTAGTTAGACCATAAGAGCGTAGCTTAGCCAACAATCCATCGTGCCAAATACTGTCGAATGCCTTGGATATATCAATAGCAACCGCTCGAGATTCTCCAAAGTGTTCAATTGCGTTGTTCTAAACATGTATTATATAAGTCAGAAGATCTGTTGATCTATGTTTACGAAAGCCATATTGGTAATCGCTAATAATGTTGAATTCTTCAAGATATTTTAGATGTTGATTGATAGCCTTTTCCATGACTTTCGATGTTATTGAAAGCAGTGCGACTGGTCGGTAGTTATTTGGCAAGGTCTTCTTGCCTTTTTTAGGTATCGGGTGAACTGTGGCACACTTCCAGCAGGAAGGAAGTATTCCCTTTCTGTAGGATAGGTTGAAAAGTCTACAGAAAACTGGTGTCAGTTCCCTAGCACAGTTTTTGAGAACTATGGCAGGTATTCCGTCAGCGCCAGAAGCTTTTTTGGTGTCTAGCTTCATTAAAATATGTTTTATGATACGCTGTCTGAAGACAACATCGGGCATCTTTGCCTGCACTATGGGAATTGTAGGTGGTATTTTTCTTAGGAAATCGACAGTAGAATGTGAAGCAAAGAGTTCAGCCCACAAGTTTGTTTTTTCAACAGGTGTCATTGCAATATAATTATCTGGCCGTGTGAGTGGTGGTATGGTGGATTTGGTGAAATTTTGACTAACTGCCTTAGCGACTGCCCAAAAGGACCTGGAATTGTTGGGACAAGCGAGAAGTTTGTTTCTAATTCGTTGATTGTGTGCCTCCTTGGTTTCGTCGATAATTCCTTTGCATCTGTTCCGGGCATGAACAAAGGTGTTACGATTTATGGTGTTAGGATTTTCACGCCATTGTCGGTAGGCAAGATGCATTTTCGGTAAAACCAAGGCTTGCCGTTGGAGAGGCATTTTTTCGAAAAAGGGATGTAAGTTTCTATACCAGCCAAAATAACATCGGAGACCTCCAGGGCGCCGTCAGATGGGTTGTCGGATCGAAAACAAATGTCTATCCAAGAGAAAGTTCGAAAATATTCCATGAGATCTTTCCATTTAACAGATTTGTAGTGTCAAATCTCGCGCGGTTTAGGCACCTCTCTGTCACTGATTGGTAGGATACTCGATGTCGAACGCAGTTTATGGTCGGAAGAACCTAACGGCTGATTTACAGTGACCGTGTAAATCTCCGGATTGGTGGTTAAAAACAGATCAAGATTTATGGTGTTAGGATTTTCACGCCATCGTCGGTAGGCAAGATGTTTAGAAGCAATAGCTTCTTTGCATTTTTGGTCAAACCAAGGCTTGCCGTTGGAAGGGCATTTCTTCGAAAAAGGAAAGTAAGCTTAAAAATCACCCTGGCGCAGTCAGATAGGCCATCAGAATGAAAACAAACGTCTAACCAAGGGAAAGTTCGAAAATATTCCATGAGATCTTTCCATTTAGCAGATCTGTAGTATCAAATCTTGCGTGGTTTAAGCGCTTCTCTGTCACTGATTGGCAGTATACTCGATGTCGAAACCAGTTTATGGTCGGAAGAACCTAACGGCGGATTTACGGTGACCGTAATCAAATATTGACATTTAAAAAAATAAATGTTAGGGAAAATGATTTTTTTTATGGGTTTTTGAAGGTCTCGCAATTCTCTACCACATGTGATAAAAAATTTTCAATTTTTTTTCAAAATGACCGAAAAAACTCATTTGTTTTATTTCATTAATAAACAAATGTAAAAAAACGGTTATAATGTCTCCACAGGAAAAAAATTTAATGGCATCGGAAAGCTAGCGTCAAAACCTAAATTTTGAAAAAAAAAGAAACGTCGTGGACCAAATGGCATAAAATGGTGGGCATTTTAAATTTTAAATAACAAATTCAATTGTGCCCACTGGATTCGATATTTTTGAATCGAAATTTCAGGGTATTTTTGCTATAACAAAAGACATATTTTTTTTTGGAGTTTCAAACCGATTGGTTCACTAAATCGGCCTGTACAATAAAATGAAAAATGCTTTTTTACTACACTATACGGTGTTACCGTTCACGCCAAAAATGGCATATTCAAATTGGGCCTTATTGGATAATGGGCCAGTAGCGACAGCCCAAAACATCTAAAAGGTAAACCGTTTCTGTGCCAGATAAACCCGTCAAAGGGGCAACTTGCTACTGCCCATGCCACTTTTTTTCCTGTAGTTCCTGGTCTATGAGACATATTTGCGGTGTTAATATATACATATTGTTTACTAAGACGTCAAATAGTTTCCTAAAGACGTTTACAGGATTCTTCTAGGTCTTAGTTGTTTTATTTTACTTTAGAGTGGTTAGTTTGGTAGGCTTTTTTCGCTATGATCCATGCTACTGGTAGAAAGAGCCGTTGAATAAGATAAGTGATCGCTGACGTATGGAATTGTAGATGGTACCCACAGAAAAAGTCATAGTAACAACATATCTAACTAGTTTTGAGTTGTACGTTGAAAGGGACTTGACTTGCGTTTTACAACATTTGTTACAAAAGAGAATCCTCGATAAAAACAGATGTTTTTAAGGGGCGTATTTTTTACATCCATCGGGGCGGACGGTGTATGTTCCGTCGTCCTCAGCTTGATCACGTCACAGTATACTAGGTACTTTTCGTCTTTAAAAAACAAAGGACTTTCTTAAACTTCCGTCCTAAACAATTTGTATATGAAATTTGTTTGTAGCTTTTATCAGCGTATTAAAATATAAGAGAGTACCATACGGATATTGATAAATGGTGAATAAAACATGAAAATGTTTAAAACATTATTTTTCTAAGCATGTAAGCATACCTTGAGCAATAAGATTTTCAGTCGTAGATGGTTTAGTCAGGGCATATTCCTTCAGCGCTTCAAATGCTGCACAAATTTCTTCATTCTCAAAAATATGAATATTACATAAATCAGAAAAAATACTATCAATCACAAACGACAACGACTCTTTCATACTAATTACGTATTCAGAGAGTATCAATTGACCAATTCCAAAATACTCGCTACTCAGCATACTGCTTGCTTTCCTAATATATGCCTGGTAATGTGTAATTTGTTCACAACCAGAGTTAAATTTTGTGCTCGTATCAACGGTAATATTGGAATTGTTAATAGTATCTGTAAAAAAATAAACAAAATAAAAGTAAAATTCAAACTAAGGTTATCTTTGAAATAGTGGGGAAAACGTTTAGACATTATTTTAAAATTAAGTTTACATCGTTACTACAATTTTGATCAGTAAAATTCCTTTTGACGACTAACACTGGAGGCGTAGGCGAGGCAGGCGTCAAAATTACAGGATTGGTTAAAATTATAACTGTCAACGTTTATTGTTTATTGCTACATAGAGCAAATTATTAAAAAGAAATGCTAATCCATAATATAGTTCCAGCAAACAGATATTGGAAAAATATATTTAATTAATTAGTTATAAAAAAATGTTCTAAGATACAAGATAAAATATTTAGATATCGGTATCTCAAAAACTGTTTGTAATTTGAATACATGATACATTTTAAAATTCAAATTAGTTCAGAATTCTACCAATTTCTTTTGTTCAAATATAGGTTGAAGAAATGAATAAATTTATTTTGATTTTTCCAATCTCGACAGTAAATTTTTATAGAAGTCTTAACAAAGAACCCCGCACTAATCTTATGGAAATTGGATCCCTGTCAAATCGGTTGAAAATGTATATTATTCTTCAAGCCATTTTGATCAAAAGACTCTATGGATTATATTTTTGCGTTTTTTAAGAACTTATTTTGACTGGAACAGGGTTCTACGAAAAAATCAAAGGGATTATATGTTTTTTTGGATTACTCATTATGAATATAATAATTATTTTGACCCATTCCTCCTACTTTCGAATATTGGCCATTTTGGCGGTTTCTGGAGAGTTTTTTTTATTTAATTCATCTAGAACATATTTTTACGAAACATCCTAACGAAATTTTATGTTTTTTGAGTTGATAATTATGAATATAATAATTTGAATAGCGTTTATTTTTGGTCTATAACTTACACTATTCTTCCTTAACAATTTCCTTAGAGTTGTTGAAAATAAAATCCAGAAAAGGGCCAAAAGTTGACTAAAAATATACGTTATTGGAAAGTAGGATCAAATTAGTTCAAAATAATTATTATATTCGTAATTATTAACTCAAAAACATAAAATTTTGTTAGAATTTTTGGCAAAAATATGTTCTAGAGGAATTAAATCAAAATGGTCAATATTCGAAAGTAGGAGCGAAATCGGTCAAAACAATTTTTATATTTATAATTACCAACAGAAAAAACATATAATTCCGTTGTAATTTTTCGTAAAATCATGTTTTAGTAAAAATAAGTCCTTAAAAAAACGCAAAAATAGTATTTTCTCAGTTTTTTTTTTACTAGTTCCATGCTCGATAATTCCTAATCTATCCATTTTTGGACTTTGTGTCCATGGAGACTTTTGATCAGAATGGTATGAAGCATAATACTACATTTTCTTCTTCTTTATGTAAACAATGCAGATGTATTATATTAATACATTGTAAACGCTCCTATTATATCTAGGATAAATATATTTTAAAATTTGTTTATTACGAATAAGATAGTGTAAGTCTCCTAGTCAGATATTTGTGAAACTCTTAGTTGATGTCGACAGTCAATTTTTATAAAAATCTTCAGAAATGTATGGAAATTATACAGACGTACTATATTAATAAAGTGTATTGTATCTAGGATGGAGACTAAGAGTTTTAATATACGTAAATAAATAGAAATATATTTTAAAATTTGTAACTCATGAAAAAGATAGCGTGTAATTATTCTGATCAGATATTTGTGAGTCATCAACTCCAGTTTTATAGTAAAATAGAAAATAGATGAAATTACAATCAGAAATTTTGAAATATTAAATAATAATTTAATTTTTAACGCAATTTTCAACATTACGTTTGATAACGACATCAATATAGGTAGGAACCGTGAAGAAGTTGCAATTCTATAAAAACAATAAATTCAAAAATGATTTTTTTTTCTAAACAAACATTAAGGCTCGATTAACACTATGAGGTTGCGCTCGATATGCTTTCGGTTTGCTTTTGGTTTGATCAAATTTTCTTACATCCACATTGCTGTTCCGATTTAGATCTTGCTTCAGTTTTTCTTCCTCAACGATTCAAGTTAGAGCGGAGTAGTTGAAAAAAGTGCATATATAATGTCATTTAACTTTTCCATTGAAGAATTAGCAATTATAGCGATTCTTTTAAACGATGATTGAAAAATCATCGAAAAACGGAGGAAACCGACAAGAAGAATATGGGTACATCCAAGTTTAAAGGCTCGAAAAAGTGAAGGTGAATATTATATACTGTACGGTCATCTAATTGACGGCGAAGAAAAGGTTATAAAGTATTTTAGAATAGACTTCTGGGACATTTGAAATGATATTAACAAAAATAGAAGCAAAAATTAAGGAGTTAAATACCACAGCTGGTGCGCTAGTACTATGATCTTGATGTTCAAAAAAGGTGATAAAAGAGTAACAGGAAATTATAGAGGAATAAGTCTACTTAGTACAGTCCTAAAATTAATAACAAAGGTAATAACCAATAGAATCAACTAAGAAGTTATACTGGCAGAGTAACAACAAGGTTTTCCGAGGGGAAGGTCGTGTAACGTTGCAGTTTTTGTTTTTTAGACAAATAATGGAAAAATCCTTTGAATACAACATCCCAGCATACTGCTGCTTTATAGATACACAAAAAACCTTCTACCACGTACAACTTAGAGATTTAGTCCACCTCCTCTATAATCGACATATATCTCTGGATCTCATAAAGACAATTGGAAATATCTATACCAGAAATAAAGTCCGGGTCAAAGTAAATAACAAACTAACAGAGCCCATAATGGTCGAGAAGGGGATACGGCAGAGAGATTCACCTGTTATTCAACATCATTATGGACGAAGTAATTGATAAAGTACGTGGTATTGGGAAAGGGTAGAGAATGGGTGATAAAGAAATATCCATACTGTGCTATGCTGATGACGCAATGATCATAGCAGGAAATGAAGATGACTTACAGAGACAACTGCACCAGTTCGCTCTGACAGCAAAAATATTCAGTATGAAAATAGTGAAGATAAGGTGTATGGATATATCGAGGGACCCAGTAAGGTGCAAATTTGAAGTGAACAACCGCATAATAGAACAAGTGATGAAATTTGATTATTTCGGGGTCACAGTGCACAGCCATGGAGACATTGAGGCAAAAGTGGAACGACAGGTATCAAAAGCAAACCGAGTGGCAGGCTGCCGTAGAGACACGATATGGCGAAATAAACACTTGCAAACAGAGATAAAAGCGAAGATCTATAAGACTGAAGTGAAACCGATATTAACATACACAGGCGAAGTACATCAAGAACAGAGAGATTACTGGAGACATCTGAGATGAAGGTGGTCCGAACAATTATGGGAAAAACCCTGATGGAAAGAGAGCGCAGCGAGAACCTAAGATAAGCCTGCAATAAAGACAACATTAATGATTGGGTGAATGACAGAAAGAAAGAGTGGAATGTACATATCAGTATGATGGGGAAAGACAGACTGGTGCGGATAGCTAGGGATAAATCCTCAAATGGCCGAAGGAATATCGGGAGGTCCAGAAAGAGGCGGAGTGAAAGCCTGGAGATCTAATGGAGGCGACCAGAAAAGGAACAGGTGCAAGCCTACTATAGAAAAAAAGAAGAAGAAATACCACATTTCGAGAAAGTATTATTCCCCGACAGAAACTAATGGTGTGTCTGAGGTAAATAATTAGAATTTATTGAATTTTTTAAATTAGACATTGTACAGAAGTGACACAATAATATTAACTTTATTCTTTTTACTTTAATTTTGGTTATATCTACCATAATGTAAATGTTTAGGTTTTAAGTTTGTTGTCTAAAATTACATAGCGTTAAGGCTCGATGCACACTATGAGGCCGCGCTCGAATGCTCCCGTTTCGCTCTCGGTTCGATAAAATATGTTTACAGAAGAAACAATGAGTGTATTCACACTATCATTTCGATCTCATAACGCTCCAATATCGATATATTTCAAAGAATATGTTATCGGAGCGAGATCGGACTTGTTATGACTTGTAACGGTAGTATGAATATGTTTTCGATCCCGCTCCACTTCGTACCCGCTCAATTGTGCATATATATTATATTATACTAAGGTATAGATGCACGTGCGGTTGTGAGCTCTGTGTTTATTGCTTTTTTATCCAGTATTTTGCTGAAACAATTGTCAAAAACATATTAGTGAAGTAAAACTGGTGCTAGTGCGTAATTGTAGAGTGGAATGATCCTAGTTCTTCGCCGTGATCGTCTTATGTCGACACGTCTTGATTGATCCGCTTGACTTTAACTTTTGGTTAATTGATAATCTGTAGTGTATATACCGGCCTTTAAGTTTTTTGTTTTTTTTTTCTGCTGTGTGATCGCAGTATATTTTGTTGTTTGACCTAGTCTACAGGATCGGACTTGGACTTAAGTATGGTGAATAGACGAAGGAAACTATTGGTCTGTCCTGTATGCAGGCATAATATTACTAAACTACATCATAGGATTCAATGTGCTGGTAACTGTGGCGAGTGGTTTCACAAAGATTGTTCAGGGTTGAGCAATGAGGAATTTTCTGCATATGAACTCTGTAAAACGTCGCAAAAATGGGCCTGTTCAGAGTGCCTGATGCATGATGAAGTGAGAAGGGAGCCCAGAAACATTGCGAATATTGGCAGGGGAAGCAGTATTGGCGTAAGGAACTCCCCTGTAGCGATGGTGGAGGACAGTTCACGTCTGTGGGAGAGTCTTTTTCATACCTCCAATCCAACTAATCTAGATATAATGAAAGCAATAGAAAAAATGTTTAATGAATTGAAGCAATCAGTTACTTTTAATGGTTCCTTGATAGAACAAATGCAAGAAACCATGCAAACGCTTTCTAACGAAAATAAAACTTTGAGAAAGGAGCATGAACTACTTAAGAATAGGGTGACTGAGCTTGAAAATGAAATAGTTCATGTCAAGGGTTCGAGTAACGTGATAAATAGCGAGAAGAACAAAAATGTGGTCATTGTCGGGATTAACGGCGATGAACATAGTAAGGACGAAGTTATGAAAACCTTAGACGCTTTAAATATAAACATCCCGGAAGGCGAATTCAGCGTAAAAGTTTTACCTAGTAAAAAATCCTTGAAGCCTGTCTTGGTTCATTTCAATGACGAAAATATAAGAAACAGAATTTTACAACAGCGTAAAATAACTGCCCTTGATACTGAGCTGTGCCGTATTACTGCTGCTTCAAAACGAAACATATATATAAATCCTGACCTGCCTAAGTTCACTCGCTCTCTCTTTCTTAAGGCAAAGGAACTGAAATCTTGTGGTTTCAAATACGTTTGGTGCAAGGACGAAAAAGTTTTGGTCAGAAGAAACGATGGCGAGCCTGTGCTTAGAATTATTACTTCCGCACAAGTCGAGAGTATAAAAAGAGATCTGTAAATAGTTCTATTCATATACATATACTTTTAAGATTTAATATTTACAAACATTGTAGCTCAATGGCCTTTCATGTAAACAAAAATAACAATTTAAAAATAGGACATATAAATATTAGGTCTATTGTTGCCAAAATAAATAGGATTAGGGATTGTATATTGTCCAACAGATTTGATATTTTAGCTGTGTCTGAGACTTGGTTAACACGTGATATTGATGACGTAGTGGTGTCTATTGATGGCTATGAATTGGTAAGAATGGATCGTGTGCGGGGACGTGGGGGAGGAGTTCTTTTATATGTACGTAATTCTATTGAATTTAATATTTTGAGTAACTTAAAATCTGATACCTCTGAGCAAGTCTGGATAGAATTTAAAATTAATGCTATAAAAAGTGTTTTAGGCGTTGTGTATAGACCTCCTGGCTTTAAGGGAATTAACGATTTCTTTGATGAATTCGAACATAATATGTCTAAATTTTTGTTGCAGTGCGAGAATTTGATTTGCCTTGGCGATTTCAATATCAATTTGCTTAATCTTGACTGTGTGTACACTCGGCAGTTTCTTGCATTACTGCATGCATACGGTTTGAAGCAGATTATCGATGAACCTACCAGGCGTGGACTTACTAACGCGTCACTTATTGACCTTATAATATGTTCTAATAGTGACGTTGTGTTGAACAGTAATGTTGACACATGCTTTGACGTATCTGATCATTTCCTTGTTAGGTGCGAGCTGAGACTGCGGGTGACAAAGTCTGAACCATTTTTGGTAGCATATAGAGACTTTAAAAATTTCGATGAAGGAAAATTCTACAGCGATCTTTTGGAGATACCTTTTGATAATTTACTCTATTTACAAAATATAAACGAAAAACTATGCACATTTAATGCATATATACTTAACTTATTCAATGTTCATGCTCCTTTGAGAAGTGCACGTATCACTAAGAAGAAAGCCCCGTGGCTAAATCAGGGCTTAAGGCATGCCATGCGTCTTCGTAACAAAGCCTTAACAAAATATAAGAAAAATAAATCACTGGAGAATTGGGAAAGTTATAGACGACTTAGGAATTATGTTACACTAGCAACGGAAAATGAAAAGAAGTTGTATTTAGAAAGTAATTTTCGGTCTAGTAATCCAAAAAACAATTGGAAATTGTTGAGGGATTTGGATATTTCTTCTAAAGTATCTAGTTCTGTTCCTGAACATTTGGGGAATGTAGAAGATATTAACACATTTTTTGTTACTGCTGCTGGCTCTTCGGCTCCAGATCCAGAAACCTTAAACTTTTATTTACAAAATAAAAAACGGGCCACAAGTACATTTCATTTTAGAGTGGCAACAACTGGTGAGATTGAGCAGGCACTTTTTTCTATTGGCTCTAGGGCGGTGGGTACTGATGGAATTGGTATAACTATGTTGTTGAACTGTTGTCCACGCATAATTCCTTTTATTGTGCATTTAGTTAACTCATGTATAGAAACTAACTGTTTCCCCGACATTTGGAAAAGTTCCTTTATAATTCCGTTTCCGAAGGTGACCTCTCCCAAGGATCTGAAGGATCTTAGGCCCATAAGCATATTGCCAACGCTGTCGAAGGTCATTGAGAGAGTGATGGAGCGGCAAATGCGGGAGCATATTGAGCGGTACGGGCTCCTACCAGATTTCCAATCTGGTTTTCGCAAGGATCACAGTTGTGCTACTGCACTTCTCAAAGTTACAGATGATATTCTATCGGCAGCGGACCGTGGTGAGCTCACTGCCTTGGTGCTCTTGGACTACTCGAAAGCTTTTGATCGAATAAATCATACTTTGCTTTTGGCCATTCTCGGTTTTCTTGACTTTGGGGGAGATGCTTGTGAGCTTATTAAGAGCTATCTCGAGAACAGAACACAGCGTGTAAAACTTAATCGTAAACAATCAAGTCAAGTAGTCGCTAAGTGTGGTGTGCCTCAGGGGTCAATCCTTGGGCCTCTACTTTTCACATTGTACACTTCTCAACTTACTGTCAACCTGAAGAACGTCTCAACGCACCTATATGCAGATGACACGCAGATTTATATGTCATTTCGACCCGAACAAATTCTGGAGGCGAATGATAAACTTTCGAATGAGCTTGAGCATCTTCGGAAGGTTTCGCAAAACCATTGCCTTGAATTGAATCCTAAAAAAAGTCAGTTACTTTTATTTGGACGAGAGCAATGTAGGGATCAATATCGGGATCTGATACATGTCAGTATAAATAATGACACAGTACAGGTTTCCAGTGTTGCCAGGAACTTGGGATTATGGCTGGACGTTAAATTGAGATTCTCAGAACATATTAGCCACTCTATCAGGAAAGCATTTGCAAATTTAAAACTTATTTTTAACCAACGACACCTTTTGAATGCCGCTCTGAAAAAATCCTTGTGCGAATCATTGGTGCTGTCGCACTTTGCATTCTGCGACACTGTGTATGGACCCTGTCTTGCAGAGCGAGATGTCAGACGTATACAGCGTATGCAGAACTGTTGTGTGCGTCTAATTGGTGGCATAAGAAAGTATGAGAGGGGATTAAGTGCTGGAATGAAAGAGATTGGGTGGCTAATTATGAGCGAAAGAAGGCATTTACATAGTTTGGTTCTATTTAATAAGATAATTTTCAAAAAAATTCCCAATTATTTGTATCAGAAAATTAAATTTAGATATGATGCTCATGCTTTAGATTTGAGGCATAAATTTACCATCACTCCTCCTTATCATAGAACAACTTTATTTGAACGATCATTTAGCTATCAGATATCAATATCTTACAATAAGTTGCCTGCAGACTTAAGACAATTAAAACCCACCGCGTTTAAACATAGGGCACGCAACATGTTGATAACATTGCCATCCCGTGCATGATTTGCTTTCTGTTTTGATCCGGTCTCTTATGTCACCGTTGCGTCGAAATGTATTATTGTGTTTTTACCATGTCTCAGACAACATTTGTGTCACAGTTTATTTATGTATTAGTTTTTAGTTGATATATGTAAATTTAGTTATTATTATATATATGTATAGGTTAAATGAGGAAGCCTGGCTTCAATTTCGCCTTTTGTGATTTTACTCTGTAAATTACAATAAAGACATTATTATTATTATTATTATTATAATAAGTGCGGGTAATTTAATAAATTCTGATTATTTACTTCAGACACACCATTAGTTTCTGTCGGGGAGTAACACTTTCTCGAAATGTGGTATTTAATTTCTTAATTTTTGGTTCTATTTTTGTTAATATTATTTCAAATGTCTCAGAATCCATTCTAAATTACTTCACAAACTTTTCTTCGTCGTCAATTAGATGACAGTACAGTGTATAATTACAACATCTAGAAAAATGCCTGTATGATGGTGAAACTCCACGAAATCCATACCAATTGGTAGGGGATTAAGACAAGGCGACGCTATGTCGCCTAAACTATTCACCGCAGTTTTAGAACACGCTTTCAAGAAACTCAACTGGGAAGGAAAAGGCCTTAACATAGATGGGCAAAATCTGACAAAGCTGCGTTTTGCAGATAATATAGTCCTGATATTTGACAGTTTTGGCGAGCTTGCAGTAATGCTTCAAGAACTTCGAGAAATTTGTGCAAACGTGGAAATGAATGCTTCTAAAACAAAATATATGACGAACTTGGTTCCAAGCGAACAGATTAGTATCGGCATTGGTAGAACTAGTGGACAAATATACTTATCTCGGTCATGAGATTCGCATCACAAGGGACAACCAAACGTGCGAATTGAAGATGTCTTTAGGAGTGATCTTCCTATCTGGGAAGGAAGGTCTTTGATCAGTGTGTGCTTCCGATAATGACTTATGGGGCGGAAACTGTAACCTTAACTATCGCAACCGCTAAAAGCGTAAAATAACACAGCGCAAGATGGAAAAATCAATGATTGGAATGTCACCGCGGGATTGTATTAGAAACGAAGTTATCCGTCAAAGTGTTACTGATCTAATTGCATACATCGCGAAACTTAAATAGAACTGGGCAGGACATATAGCCTGAATGTCGGATGGGAGATGGACTAAGAAGCTGCTTGAGTGGAGATAGGCGTAGTAGGGGTAGACCTCTCACACGCTAGACCGCCGATATTAAGAGACTGTATGGTAACTGGATGCGGAGAGCCCAGGAAAGGTGAGAGTGGACTGATATCGGGGAGGCCTATGTTCAGCAGTACATAGGGCTGATTGATGATGATGACTGTGTATAATATTCACTTTCACTTTTTCGAGCGTTTAAATTTGGATGTACCAGTATTCTTTTTCTTGATTTCCTCCGTTTTTCGATGATTTTTGAATCATCGTCTAAAAGAATTACTAATTCGTCAATTGAAAAGTTAAATGACATTATATATAAACTTTTATCAACTACTCCGATCTAACGTGAATCGTTGACGAAGTGGAGCGGGATCGAAAACATATTCATGCTACTGTGACAAGCCCTAAAAAGTCCAATCTCGCTCCGACAAAACATTTTTTGAGATGATAATGACAGTGTGAATACACTCATTGTTTCTTCTGTAAACATATTTTATCGAATCAAAGGCGAACCGGGAGCATTCGAGTGCGGCCTCAGAGTGTGAATCGAGCCTAAATAAATAATATTATTATTTTGGCAATAAACAGAAATAAATTTCTTAAATAAATACGAATCCGTCAAAAACATACAGATTTTGTTTACATGTTTGTGCTAAGTCACTATGAGTAATTAATGGAAATATCCTTATTTAAAATTTTAATCGACGGCATTCTAATAAGTCGGGTGTATCGTGTTAGCTGCGATAAACTTTTCTGTTGTCGTCCTTCTTAAAGTTGCAGTCAGCATAAATTTAATTAATACCACGTCGGAAAATTGAAAAAGTCCAATAGACTTTTTATGTCTGAGACAGAGAGCCAACTATAATTTCCAGTGGCAAGCAACCATCATCACCGTTAAATATTAAGAATATTAGTGCGTTCAACTTCAAATTTTGCTCTTAAAATTGTTCAAAAAATGTTTAAAAGAACACACTGATAAAAGCAAAAATAATATTTTTCATATGCCATGGAACAATGATTGAATTATTTTATTTTATGTTATAATATACATAATATTTAAATATTATTGAACTTGGTAGCTGCCATTATTTTTGCTTTCTCATCTGAGAGCATTCAGAGCTAGGAATAGGAATATACAGAATACTTTAGTAAAACCACTCAGAAAAGCTCTAATTTATTTAATATTTGTAAAATATTCTTGTAAATGTCTCTAAATGTTTTTAGATGTTAAAAATGAATGCAACATTATTATGCCAATGTCAATGCCAATTGTTTTTTTAATTTTCAATAGTGTCAAAAAATTTCATTATACATATAATAATATAAGCCAAAAAGCGTTTTGTGGGCTTTTTAAATCCTCAGACGAAGAAAATGGTGCTTAATTTAATAAGCTACTTTGAAAAGGAGCAAAGAAAATCTACCAAAGACAGTAAGTTAATGAATCCGTAGTCCATCCAGAAATAAGTATCGGAAGCTTTAAATTTAAGTATTAGAAGCATATAAAGGATTGTTAATGAAGATCGCAGCGGTATAACCGCGAAAAAATGTGAAAAAAGGAAAAAGAAAAGGCCAAAAACTAAGGATTTCAGCGAATTCGCGAAAATGGATATGAGAAATTTGATTTACGACATGTATAAATCTAACATGAACAGAACTCTTACGAGTTTAAAAGATAAGAGAGAGATTTTAGAAATTGGACTAAAGTCTTTGTCAAAATTAATGAAACATTTGAGATTTTGATATAAAAAAGACTACAATCAAAGATATTTGTGTGAATTCCCCAATATTGCCAGTCAACGAGTAACATTTTTAAGGAAGTATGTTGAAAATTTAAATTCACAGTTTAGAAAAGTAATTTTTTGGATGAAACATGGATTTTTTCAAACGGAAGTGGGTCCAAATCCTGGCAAGATAATTTGACTAAATCAGTAAAAAGAAAGGAAGGGTACAGTTCTGGAAAGAGGTTTATTATTTTGCATGCTGGTTCATACACCGGATTTGTACCTGGGGCTACTTTAATATTTCCAACTACAACTACATCGAAAAGCTCCGATTACCACGACAGCATGAATAATGAAACATTCGAAAAGTGGCTAAAAGAGATGCTTATTCCAAATTTAGATTAACCCTCATTAATCGTTTTGGACAATGCTTTATATCATTCTAGAATTTTGAATAAATAATCAAATTCATCGTGGAAAAAAAAATGAAATATTTCAATGGTTAGTAGAGCAAAATCAAAATCCTTCTTCAAATTTATTAAAAACAGAATTACTCTTAATGGACTTTTAGAAAACCTAACATATACGCGGTTGATGAAATTTTAAGGGACAGGGTCATGAAGTTTTGTGTTTGCCACCTTACCATTGCCAATTTAATGCCTTAAAATTAATATGAGCAGGCGCAAAATCCTATTATGAAAAGTATATTACGGAACATCTCATGAACCTGAAATGGTATGGCAAGACTCTCTAGACCATATCACCGAAGAGTACTGGAAAAAAGTAGTAGAGCATACAGAAAAAATAATTTTGGAATGGTGGGATCGAGAAAATGTTCTGGACGTCCAAGTAAACCCCGTAGTTATCTTAATATCTAAAGAGGACAGCGATACCTCTGATGACTCAGATAGCGAATTTGATCTTTCTTAATTTTAATTTTTTAATTTTATTATTGTTTTTAATGTAGCATTATCGTTGCTTTTTGTTTTAACAACCGTTTGTTCAGTTTTTATATTTAAATTTAATGCTCCTAATATGTTCTTTCTGGGTGGACTTCGAATTTATTAAGTTACCGCCTTCTAAAGATATTCTTTGCACCATTTTTAAAGTAAGTTGTTACCTACATACCTATATGAAATAAATAAAGTTGTATGCGGCTTGTACACACAGCGTGCAGCGTACGTGTGACTTTTCTTGCCATCAAACGGAAAATTTTGTCCTTTAAGTTTTGTGAAAAAAGTTAATGTTCATAAAAATTTTTTTCTTGTTAAATAAGTAAAAATAAAATAGAACAATTTAATTTTTTATGTAGTGTCCTAAAAATATGTATTAATCCAATTCGACGTAAAAAAAACCAGAAGGGGTGGGGATAAAACACCAAAATAAAGATTTTCTTAGGAAAAAAATATTGTTTCTAACGAGCCTGTAAAAGTGATTTAGAATGTGGTTAACCGTTGCTTTAATAAGTAAGCAGTAAACATAAACTTTTGCCAATTTTCGTTCAAATTAAAATTAAAGCTACATACTAAATCGATTTAAAAAAAGACATGCATACAATTTCTGATTAATAGAATCGATTATCGATTCTGGAAAAAAGAAGTACCCAATTTCATTTAAATTTTTGAAGGTGACCCCCTCCCTTCAGAAGGGTGAGGGTGTCGCAAAGAAAAACATCATCAAAAGTGTCCCCCTTTCCTCAAATAAGGATGCTAAATGCTATTAATCTGCTATAAACTGTTGATATAGGTATTTAGAATTTTTCGAGATGAGGTATGTGTACAGTGTAATCTTTTATTTTACGTGGACTACTCTATAGGTATGTTATACATAATAAAATAATTCGATATGTAGGAAATAGGATTCAAGGTGTCCCTTCCGCAACCTTTTAGAAAATCGCCTTTAAAATTCTTGTCAAAATATTTTGTGAAACATGTCATTAAGAACAAACGGGAAGAAACTTTCTATTTCTATTTACTAAACGTGTTTCATACTTTCCTCTTTCAGCATTTATAATCGAGTATATATTATTCCTAACTAGGTATATTTTAGTAGATGATCGTTTTTTTTTTTTTTTATTTATGTAGGTTCCCTTTCATTCTGTTTAAAATACGTAGTTCATTCTAATTTCAATCCTTACCTAACTTTGATTAAAAAAAAGCTTTGAACTCATTTATCATGTTTTGATATTTTTTAAACTTGGTGTGAAGTTTTGCTAATTTTAAAACTTAACCTGTTGAGCAATTCTTTAAATTTTGAATATACCAATATCAAATTTGACAACTGGTAAACTAAATTTGACAAATGCCAAATTTTCTTCGCACACATTTTGGGGAACTCTGCTTTTTTCGATTTAATTCAGAAAATGAAATGACGTCTAACCCGACTTATTAGAATGCCGTCGACTATACTCTACTTACCTAAGAGACTAATTTCTTTATAGATTTCACTAAAGTCGTTATCAAGTTCTTGTACATAATTATTAATAGGAACATACAGACGAATAATGTTCTTGCTCACATGTTCTATGGCTCTTTTTATAAAACTTTCTGTTATGTATATCGGAATAAATTTTGCTGCATAATTTCTTTTTTTGTAATATTCTAGTACTAAAAACTTATTAGCTGATTCTACAAGTTTTTGTATAAATATTGTATAAATTACTATAAGGTCTTTATTGGTAGGTTGTAGTACTAGATTTTCTTTGTAATTTATAGATAATTTAAGATAAGGGACCTGGTCGTCGTTTCCTGTAACTTCGATGATATGATTTATAGTTCTATATAATGCTTGACCTATATATACCGACATAAGTCCGTTACAGGCTTTTAAAATGCGACTGTAAACTGCTTTACCAACTTTGGTATTAGTATGATCTTCTTCGGATATTTCGACTATTCGGTTGTGAATTTTTTTCATATAATTTTCAGCATCCTCAATATATTTTTTAAACATTACATCCAGTTCTTTAATATCATATGGTTTGCTTCTTAGGTTGCTAAAGTAACAAAGCACTGTTAGTGGGAAAACGTTAAGTAAGATAATTTTGTGACTTTTCGAGAAGAATTTAAAAAATATTGTAGGCTTGTAATTGATGAATATATGGTCACTTTAAGAGTTGTACTTATATATCTGTGATATACACTTTTTTCAAATAATTCATTTCAGATAATAAATAATCGTGGGCGTTATTATGTGGTAATTTATCATTTTGACGGGAAGAAATGAAACACCTATTATGTATTATTACCACTATATTGCACAATTTTGCGACTGCAGTTTCGACTTATGCGGTCATTATCAAGCTTATGTACTAAACTGACTAGACAGTGGTTTGCAAATGAAGAATCTGTTTTGTGTAGTCTATATGTTCTAAAATGTTCTATATATCTGGTTTTAAAGTTTCTTCCGCTTTGCCCAATATATATGCTGTTACAATCCGAGCAGTTTAACTTATAAACTCCAGATTTTTGAAATTTGTATGTCTTATCTTTGGCATTGTAAAGCATATTTGATAGGGTATTTTGCGATTTGAACTCAATTTTCAAATTATGTTTTGATAAAATAATGGCTAATTTTTCGGATAGCTTGCCATGGTAGGATATTGTTATGTATGTTGTTTCATGGATTTTGTTTGGAGTAGTATAAAACTGAACTCAATTTTTAAAGATTTTACAAAATTCACATCAGAAACTAGTGTAACAAACTCACTTGAACTCGTTCAAAAACTGAAAGACAACAGAATCCCGACAAACTCCTTTTTGATCTCCTTTGACTTAAAAAATATGTTCTCTAACATTCCAGCAGAAAAATGCTTGCAAATAATTCATACAATCCTAAACAAATCTAATATAAACCCTGTAATCTCCTCCGAAATATTATCTGCTTTTGAAACATGCCTGTCTCAAACCTATTTGTAATTCAATCACAAATTCTATCTTCAAAACTCAGGTTTACCTATGGGATCCCCACTTAGTCCCCTCTTAGCAGACATTTTCAACACAAATATAGGAAGAGAAATTCCTAACTCTAATCATGGCAAAAACTATATTAATTTTTGGTACAGATATGTTGACGACATCCTCGCTTGTTGTAAAGGCTCTTCAAGACCACTAGACAATTTCATAAATTACATTAATATCATCCACCCAAAAATTCAGTTCACTCTAGAACAAGAAGTAGATAACAAAATTAACTTCCTCGATCTAAGCATCTTACATATAAATAATAATTGCATAATCAACATTTACAGGTATAACAATCCCCAAAGACTCATTCTACTTAAACCAACATAAATGGCAGCATTCAACTCAATGATACATAGAGCCCTTTCACTCCCGTTATCCAAAGCTGACCTAGAAGACGAACTAAATACCATTATAAACATTGCTACAAAAATAACTTCTCTTGAGAGTGTATTGAAAACTAATAAACGAAACACAAAGCAACTTACTTTTCGCTTAATATACCCCAAAATAAAATCCACGGAACAATATACATACATAACAATAACCTACCATGGCACGCTATCCGAAAAATTAGCCAATACTTTATCACAACAAAATTTGAAAATTGCGTTCAAATCGCAAAATATCCTTTACACCGCCAAAGATAAGACGGACAAATTTCAAAAATCTGGAGTTTACAAGTTAAACTAAGTCAATTGTATTAACCTTAGAATTAAAATAATCTTTTATACCTACCACCTACCATAAGTTTAAATTTAGTATGATCTGTCTATGTAACTCAGTTTAGTACATAAGCTTGATAATGACCGCATAGGTCGAAACTGCAGTCGTAAAAGTGTGCAACATAGTGATAATAATACATAATAAGTGTTTCTTCCCGTCAAAAAAAATTCGTTTTTTTCTATAACTTCTAAACAGAGTATCCGATTTCGATATTTTTTGAGGCAAATTGCTGTATTCACTTTTCAGAAATCTTAAGTAAAAAAACATACAACACATAACTACGCGTCATGACTTTTGAATATTCTTTTATATTGTTTTCCCTCTTCGAAAGAAACACTTACTATGGATCTGTATATGATCTGTTGTTTAAAAGAATTTTAAAAAACCTTATTGTTACATATAATTATCTCACTATGTCTAACATTCTTTTTTTCTTCATATAATAATGTGAAAAGAGACGTTTCGATTTGCCTAAAATAATAAATAATTTGTCTTATAATGTAGACTTAATGTAGGCCGGTTATTTAGAAGGAAAAAACTACTACCAATAATTGTACTAGGCAATATGCCACTAAGCTTTAATTTTTTTTTGGTAACCAAAAATTTCAAGAGACAAGACGAGATAATCAGTATTACAAAAATGCCTAAGCAAAACGGATAACGCACACGAACAATTAATAATCAAAAACCTATATAAAAATAAAGTATAAGATAAATGAAATCTTAGGAACAACCTGGAAACAAGCTAAACCCCACCCCCCCTAGCTAAAAGGAAGACTGTATCGGAGGACTTCTACGGGAACTCAATAGATCCACCGACTCAACTATATAGAGCAGCGGTTCCCGCCTTTTTTAATCGCGACCCTTTTTAGATTTTTTTAAAATGTTCGCGACCTCCCTTTCCCATCAGCCATATTGGATCAATAAAACAAAAAATAAAGGGTTTAAACAAATATATTTTAGGATTTAACAGTGATATTTTTTATAAAGTATTAATGATTAATGTGATGATTGAGTTTGCATTTGCTTAACAAGTGTCATAATTCTTGGTTGAGGTTTTGTTAAGGCCAACCTCATGTCATCTTAAACATCAAGAACAAAGTGAATCGCTTTTTCCGCACTCATGCCGCTCCTGGAGCGCTTTAGGGACTTCCCTGCAGCACGTGTGCTAGACCCATAAAAAAAAAATCTTAAACATCCAGCTTATTCCTGGCTTTTATCTTGATCTGCAGGAGAGTTGAAAATCCACTTTCGTAGAGGTAAGTAGAAGTAAATGGCACTAATATTCGAAAAGAAAGCGTGGAAACTTTAGGATACGAATGACGCATAGCACACCAAAATTGAGGTGACGATTTTTCCTGAAATAAATCACGCGCTGAGGAGTCATTTCGCAGCTCCAGAAATGTATCCTGTACTCCATCGAGAATGTCGGTAACATCCAAAGATATATGAAATGGGTTTCGTACTAATGCAGCTTTTTGTTCAGAGAACTCCGGGAAAGAACGTTGTATTTCAGATTCAAGGACTTGAAGGTAGTTATTAATTTCCTCTCTTAGATTATCTACAATTCCTGTCTTCGATTCTTCAGTCTTGATGCAAAGGTGTTCAAACATGGTAAAGTATTCAAGACTTACTTTATGGCGCCAGTTTTGCAGTTTTAATACGAACGCCTAGATATTATTTCTGAAGCGAATAATGTGTGTTTCTTTACCCTGCAGTTTTAAATTTAGCTTGTTTAGCTGATCTAAGATATCAGATAAATAAGTTACTCTTTGGATCCAGGTCTCATCATTAATGTGTGTCATAAACTCATGTTTTCCTTTCATTTCAAAGAACTGTTTTATTTCATTTTTCAATTCAAAGACAACATATCCTTTTGATAACCAACGAACAGCAGTGTAGAAAAAAAAAACTTCGTGATCATTGACATTGACAATTATTGCCAAAGAGTCGAGCACTTCTTGCAAAGGCTTTGGAAGAGTCTTGGTAGCAAGGGCAAATCGGTGAACAGCACGGCATAACAGTGCAGTTCCTTTGCTTGGGGTGCAAGCTCTTTAACTTTTGACTGAAAGCCTGACCTCGATCCAAGCAGTTTTTCCATTGTAAGTCATTAATTTCAAAGAATGAACTTATCATCTTCACGACGTCTTAACCTTTCGTAGTAGTTTTTAGTGTTTTACAAAACAGACACTCTTCTTTGATGTCTTCCAAGTGACTAAATCTCACGAAAACGAGTAGCTGGGAACATGAACCAACATCGGTAGACTCGTCAAGTTGAAAGGAAAAGACAGGAAATGCCTTTATTTCAGATAAAATTTGTTCCATCACGTCTATGGACATGTCTGAAATGCGTCTCTGAATTGTGTTTTTCGACAAGGATATATTACGCATTTTAACCTCACTCGTTTCACCAAGAATTAGCTTAAACGACAGGATTTGATGAAGGTTTCTGCAATTGTATGGGGTTTTTTATTTTTTGCAATTTCCAGAGCAATTTCATATGATGCCTGAACTATAGCTTGGCTTTTTTGTTGAAACGTCCCAGTAAAATCCAACTTTCGTTTTTTTTAAGGCAGCCTTATGTCGTTTAAAAAAGTCTTTTGTTACATGTTCTTTGTTTCTAAGTGACGGTTGAGCTTTGAGAGTTTCATAGATTCAGCACTAAGTACCGCATTGCATAAAACACGCTGAGGCTTCCCTATGCCGTTATTAATAGTAGTTGAAAATCCAAATTTAAAATAGTTCTCTAAATAACTTATTTTTGTCTTCATGACGTTGATATATGGAAAATAAAATACTTCAAAATAACTTAAAAAAATGTTTAAAAATTTTGAATTAATATTATTTAATGCTTTTTGCTTACCAAATCGGTAAATAATAGAAGAGTCTGTTTCTAGGCGTGCGTATCGAAGATGAATTGTGACGGGCTATTCTAGTATTGTACCGTTTTTCGGATCAAGAAATACACAACCTGAACTAACAACGAACTATTCATATACAAACGACAAAAAGAACACTGTAACGATTTAACACTAGGTAATAAGTTTACTGAGCGCAAAAATTTATCTGTACACTTATAGGTATATTCGAAGATTTAAACTCGCGGCTGAATAACTGAAGATTGTCTCCTACGGCTCTGCTCGTTGCTTATATATCATCTTTACTTTCCCGATTATTCTCAGCTCGGCGGAACGTCAAGCTGTCCGTCTCGAAATTTCTCTCTTTTGTGTAGTGGAGTGTCGCGATCGCTGCAGACTACCCCGCAAATTTAATTTGGGATTTTAAAATTGATAACCGGCGATCCCCCAAAAAAGCCAAGGCAACACCGTTGTGGGTCGCGACCCACCGGTTGGGAACCAACGATATAGAGAATGGGATCATCCCTCTGAAATTTAATAAACTGAACTTTACATTAAAAACAAGTGACTGTCACTTTCTGTTTAGACGGAAATGAATTCTTTACTTTTTATGGCATACCCCGCATATTACATCTTTCTAAATTCTACGGAAAAAACTGATCATAGAACATGTATCATGTTCTACACCTTATTCGTAGTTTGAAATACTGACAATTTACCTTAAATATGTATATATATATATATATATATATATATATATATATATATATATATATATATATATATATATATATATATACATATATACAAAAGGACAAACATAATGGCTTGAGTAATTCTATTTTCTAGATCTTGAATATGTTCTGGTTCTTCTGTACAAACATTCTTGGACATTCCCCAGTAGAAAAAATCAAGATGCAAAAGGTTTTGATGGACCTAACAATTTCCAAAAGTTAAATTTAAATAGGTAACTACTATTGTGGCTAGCATTTTGAACAGGGATGTCGCCCTGTTCATAAATAATTTGTGCGAATTCGGCAATATGTAAATTTTCAATAAGGTTTATGATTTGATTTTCTAAATAAATTAAATATCGTACAGGATATTGAATTGGAGCTAATAATCACCTTCCTATAATGCCAAGTCAAACGTTAAAAACAAATCTTTCCTGGAAAGCGTCATCTATAGCTAAATATTGATTTCCCATTGACCAATACCTAGTATTATTTTTATTAAACAATTCCATGTTAATAAAACGAGGTTCATCCGAAAATAAAATAAAAAATTTAAAATTTCGGTCTTGGCGCTTCTCTAGAGGATAAGTTGTCACCCTCATAGAACTGTTGGTGGACTAGATATTTATTCATTATTTTCAATTTATTTACTATCTTTTTATTTTAAGTGAATTTGTAACCAAGGATAATAATTTTCATATGATAGATCTCGTTCTGGATACCGTTGAATATACAATGTTCGCCCCTCTGCTCGTTTTTTTCCGTACACTAATAACATTGATGTTCTCGGGTTAAAATAGGCATTCTAATTAAAATAAAGCATTAAAATAATTATAATTTCTAAAGGAATGAATTTGGTCTTAATTTAGGATTCACGATTGTCAAAAAACAGCTTAAATTATGTAATAATAGCGGCGCGATAACACAAATGTCACCATTGAAATCCAATAATATATCCTTCAATATGCACGGCCATCTTGGATTACAGCACAACATTAAAATATTATTTAGATAGTTTGGATAAAACGTAGAGTGCAGAAGCACCTTTAAATATTAAGATCTTAGGAAAGATCAATTTCAGTTATATCAAAATATGCATAAAAATGTTATCATCATCAGCTTATACCATCCACTGCTGGACGAAGGCCTCCTTCCTTGTTTTGCCACTTTTTTCTGTTCTGGGCAACTTGTGCCCAATTTCTAGCCACCCTCTTCAAATCATCAGTCCATCGACTTGGTGGCCTACGTCTACTCCGATTGGCTTCAGATCTTGGTCGCCACTCTATAATTCTTTTTTGCCCATTGTCCATCCCTAAACCTAGCAACATGGCCAGTCCAGTTCTATCTATAATATATAGAGCGAATTTGACCGCGTCTTGTACTCCGTTCTATACCTAACACTGTGTGTTTGGGGTGCGACCTATAAGGGTAACGCCTAACATTGACCACTTCATTGTTCCTTGCATGACACATATTTTGTGGATGTTTTTCTTAGTCATTCTGAGAGTATCGGTTCCGTACATAAGAAGAGGGAGTACGCATCTGTCATCGCAAATGTATAAAATATAAATATTTAACAAACTGTATATCATTTCAGTAAAATTTCTGTTAAGTTATTTAACCTTTAAAATTAATTTCCAGTAATTTTTTAGTTGAACCAGAACTAATAATTTTGTGATATCGGTCATTAATATTTCTAATATTAGCATAAATAATGCTATTATTTTGTTCCAAAATCCAAAACTCTGTAGGGAGAAGAATCCAATTTCAGTGCCTCCAATTAATAGTTAGTCTAGCTTTGAAGAACTCTTTCGCCATCGACATCACAAGATTCAAACTTTGAACCAAATATATGGCAACCTAAACAATATTCAATAACTCAAGTGGAGTTGAAGGATGTTCCTAGAACCCTTTATTTATCATAATTTAAAGTTTCGATCACTACTTTGTTGATCGAATTTTTTAGAATGACGTGTGGTTCTGCCTCAAAGTCCATGCTTCCACTCCATAAAGAAGCGTTGAGAAGACATAACAACGCAACATTCGTAACCGCAGTACCAGGCTTAGATCTCGATTGCAAAAGAGTTTTCTCATTCTATTAAAGCTTGATCTTGATATCTCTATTCGGGTTTTCATCTCCTTTGTCTGATCTGTGTTCTCGTTCAGCCATGTTCCCAAGTATTTGTAGCAATTGACTTTCTCAACACTTGTTAACATCATGATGAGTCAATCATCGCTCCTGATGAAGCTAACATGGTTAGCGAAACGCGCGTCGAGTGCAAAAATAAAGTGTTTGGTGTAGTGGTGATATATACTGAGTAGTATTATTGTGCCAAAGATTCCACATTCCCAACTTAGTTGAGATGGCTTCACGGTCAACGGAATTAAACCTTTATCGTAAGTACAGTAGTAAGATTAGGTTAGTAGGTGCAGATATTTGGTTTTTAAAGTCTTGCAAGAAATTTAAAGTTTTTCCTAATTTTATTAAGGTTAATTGACCAAAATCAAACATTTCAGAAAAAGTTTCATTCTTTGCTAAACAAAAATACAGTCCATCATCGCTCCTGATGAAGCTAACATGGTTAGCGAAACGCGCGTCGAGTGCAAAAATAAAGTGTTTGGTGTAGTGGTGATATATACTGAGTAGTACTTGTTAACATATTATTAACCAGAAGACGATCCTGGTTATTTTGAGATTTTGCCATCACCATAAATTTTGTTTTCTTTAGATTTATCTTTATACCAAATTTATTGCAGCTGTTATTTAACCGCTCAACAAGATGTTGTAGGTCTTCTAAAGTTTCTGCTAACAGAACTGTGTCATCAGCGTATCTTACATTATTCAGGGTTTTACCGTTTACCGTTATGCCCTCAGACAGAGCTTCCTGACATACACTCTCGCTATAGATATTAAACAAAAGGGGTGACAGTATGCAGCCCTGACGTACTCCCGGCGGATCTCTATCTCTTCTGTAATCATGTTCTCCACTTTTACTCTCGCTGTCTGGTTCCAATATAGATTGCATGTGATGCGGATATCTAGATCACCGATATTTTTATTTTTGAGGATTCTCTTTAATTGATCATGTCGAACTTTATCGAATGCCTTTTCAAAGTCTATAAAACAAACGTACAGCTCCTGATTCATGTCCATGCATCTCTGTGACAACACGTTTATAGCAAACAGGGCCTCGCGTGTGCCCATTTAGGTCTCACTAATATCTTTAGAAAAAGCTTTAAGGTATGACTCATAAGAGATATAGTCCGATGGTCACTACATTCTTTAGCGTTTGCTTTTTTCGGGATTGCCACAAAAGTGGACTGAAGCCAATCCTTGGGTTTTATATATTAAGTTGAACAGTTTTAGGAGAATCGAGATTGAATCGTCATTCATCAGTTTTAACAGCTCAACCGGTATATCGTCAGGTCCGGGTGCTTTACCCTTCTTTGCATGTTTTAGGGCGTACTCTAATTCCTCTCTCATTATATCCGGGCCAGTATCGTCCAGGAGATCGTCTGATGTTGCACTTCGCTGTTCATCATTAAAAAGGTCTTCAATATATTCTTTCCATCTTTGTACTTTTTTATTCATATCTGTTATGAGAGTACCGCTTTTGTCTTTAAGTTGTCTAGAGTGATTTGATCTTCTTACCCCTGTCACTTCCTTTATTTTCTTATGTCCGTTCAGCGAGTCGTATTTTTTGTCCAGTTCTTCAATTTCTTCACATCATTCCGACAACCATTTCCGTTTTGCTTCTCCGATTTTTGATTTTATTGTCCTGTCTATATTCTTATACACAGCATGGTTGTCTTTGTTTTTCTTTAAAAATAATATAATTTTTTTTCTTTATAAATAATATAATAAATAATAATAAACTACTTCTAATCAAATATAAGAATTTTGGGTTAAAATTTGTAGTTCATCGGCCAAAATATTACTAATATCTACATTTAACATATGGAAAAGTTCTCTAGTTTTTTACCTGATATTGCACAGTAAGTCTGGTAATCCTGTTACGCATTCTTGAAGAACTTTTCTTACTAGACTGTGGTGTAATAGGAACTTCGAGGTTATTTCGGTTTGACACTCCAAATAATTTTCGTAATTTGGAGTTCGTCCAAAAAACCTATATGGCTCTACTGTATATCTACCTTCATCTTCAGGTTCAGGTAGAACTTTTAAATTTATTCCTGCAGCATGGGTTACGGATCTGAAGTGATTTTTAGCTTCATCCATAATATTTTCTATTATTTGAGGATACTTTTTTTCTAATACTTTAACTTGAATCTGAAAACGTTTAGTTAGTTCAGGTAAGGACAATAAAAAAAAGTAGGTTGCACTAGAGCATGCGCTTCGAAAATTATTGGCGAGTTTTTTGCAATGATATTTAATGTGTCGTTCAAATACAGGGTAATCTACGTTTTTTCTAGAAAATAAAACGCTATTTTCATTGAAGTTAAATAAATATGTCTTTTTAGTTTTTTTTTTTTGAGTTACTGAAGCATACTTTTTATGATCAAATTTGGGATCGGTTGGCTCTTTTGTCCGAGAGCGTGGATGGCGATTATTTAAAACCTTGTTGAATGTGTTTTTCAAACGTTTTGGGTACCACGTACATATTAATTCTAACTTTGTATAAAAGAAGACATGCTTGATTCCACAAATGCTGTTAATGCTTATATAAATGTTGTCTTATTAGCTAAGCAACGTAAGAAAAATTTAATTTATAGTTTTAATAGGTTTTTTGGGTTAGGGTGTATAAAAAATGTATACAATAAGTAAAAAACGCCTAAGCCTTCTGTTGGTATTCAAAAGTAATATGGAGTAAAATGGAAAAGCAAAAAAACAAAAAACTGCCTGATAAAAGTGCTGGCAAAAATGTGGCATTGTTTTGCCAAAAAATAAGAAAAAACTGGAGTCGTCGAACCGATTATTTCAAACTAGTGCAATAACATTGAAGGAAAACTGGCCGTTAATATCCTAAAGGAATATGAAAAAATAGTTGTATACTTAAATAATTTTACCTTATCGAATTTTCTAGCGCATGATTACCAAAGTTGAGATACATTCCTCACTCTGCAAAGAGTTTCTTTTAATCGAATATTCTGTAATGAACTAGACAAGATATTATGAACTAAAGGTTAAGACTGATCTATATCCAATGAAATAAGTTTCCTATCCAAGACTGCTATTTTCTAAGTTGTCATTATTGTCCTCTCTGCTAGTAAAGTCGCTCTGACTGACCCTAGTACGGTGAAATGAGTATCCTTGCGCTTCTATGATATCCTTTGACTAATAATAATTTAGAGACGATGATACACTGATATAATTTTAATTCTTACAATTCTTCTATATATAACTGTTTTCCACCTGTTGATTCTTCTTATTTATATATGATAAACACATCGGTATTTTGTGGCTAATGCGCTAAGTTCGTGAGGTCAATATTTCGAAAAATAGTCTATTTATTCATGTAACGGTAGTATAAAATTAACTGTTACAGATGACTGTATTTCTAATATCTATTTCATCAAAAATGTGGGACCAGATAGCATGATGAGGCACCTGGATACAAAAAATTCCGGAGGTAAAATAGCCCCCCGTTCGGATCTCCGGGTGGGGGCTGGTTCAGGGGCGTCGACATGCAGAGAACATAATTTCAAAATGGATTTTTGCAACATACGAGGTTTAAACACGAACATAAATTCAGTGCACCAACACCTGCAATCAAATAAACCTCATGTACTCGCTCTCTGTGAAACTAAGGTCAGTTCATCGACCAGCACAGTAAACTATCTTTATCCTAGGTACGACTTCTATTCCCGATTTAGGCGTAACTTTGGAATCTGTCTTTATGTCAGAAGCGACCTCTCTTGCCAACGAGAAGAGACTCTGGAGCCCCCAAACTTTGATGTTATGTGATAAAAAATAACGACTCAACCAACCACAAGGTTCATCTGTATCCTTTATCGACCACCAAGTGATACTAACTTTAGAACACTTTTCGCTTCCCTTGCAGACACCATCGATCATTTACAAATTAACTATCCAAATGCCGAAATTGCCATCCTGGGCGACTTTAATGTCCACAACATCAACTGGCTTAAATATTCAAATACTACCGATGAACAAGGTCGTGAAGCCGAATCATTTTCAATCAGTTGTGGCTTAACTCAGCTTATTGACGAACCAACACGGATCCCTGATCGAGACGGAGAGTTTGCCAGTCTTCTTGATCTCTTTTTAACCACCAATCCGGAGATTTACACAGTCAGCGTAAATCCGCCGTTAGGTTCTTCCGACCATAAACTACTTTCGACATCGAGAATTCTACCAATCAATGACAGAAAGGCGCCTAAACCGCGCAAGATTTGGCACTACAAGTCTGCTAAATGGGAAGATCTCATGGAATATTTTCGAACTTTCCCTTGGTTGGACGTTTGTTTTCGATCCGACGACCCATCTGACTGCGCCAGGGAGGTTTCCGATGTTATTTTGGCCGGTATGGAGGCTTACATCCCTTTTTCGAAGAAATGTCCTTCCAACGGCAAGCCTTGGTTTGACCGAAAATGCAAAGAAGCTGTTGCTTCTAAACATCTTGCATACCGACAATGGCGCGAAAATCCTAACACCATAAATCGTAACACATTTGTTCGTGCCAGGAACAGATGCAAATAAATTATCGACGAAACCAAGGAGGTACACAATCAACGGATTAGAAACAAACTTCTCGCCTGTCCCGGCAATTCAAGGTCCTTTTGGTCGGTCGCTAAGGCAGTTAGTCAAAATTTCACCAAACCCACCATACCACCACTCACACGGCCGGATAATTCTATTGCAACGACACCTGTTGAGAAAGCGAACTTGTTGGCTGAACTCTTTGCTTCACATTTTACTGTCGATTTCCAAGGAAAAACACCACCTACTATTCCCATAGTGCAATCAAGGGTGCCCGATGTTGTCTTCAGACAGCGTATTATAAAGCGTATCCTGATGAAGCTAGACACCAAAAAGGCTTCTGGCGCTGACGGAATACCTGCCATAGTTCTTAAAATCTGTGCGAGGGAACTAACACCAGTTTTCAGTAGACTTTTCAACCTATCCTACAGAAAGGGAATATTTCCTTCCTGCTGGAAATGCGCTACAGTTCAGCCAATACCTAAAAAAGGCAAGAAGACCTTGCCAAATAACTACCGACCAATCGCACTGCTTTCAATAATATCGAAAGTCATGGAAAAGGCTATCAATCAGCATCTTCTAAAATATCTTGAAGGATTCAACATTATTAGCGATCACCAATATGGCTTTCGTAAAAATAGATCAACAGGAGATCTTCTGACTTATGTAACACATGTTTGGAACAATGCAATTGAACACTTTGGAGAATCTCGAGCGGTTGCTCTGGACATATCCAAGGCAATCGATCGTGTTTGGCACGATGGGCTGTTGGCTAAGCTAAGTTCTTATGGTATGTCGGAAAAGTTCTGTTTGTGGGTCTCATGTTTCCTCAGAGAGCGTTCTTTACGAGTGGCAGTCGACGGATTTCTTTCTAACACCTTCACTATCAACGCCGGTGTACCTCAAGGCTCCATACTGTCTCCTACTCTTTTTCTCATTTACATTAACGATCTGCTGGAAAAGACCGAGAATCCAATCTACAGCTTTGCAGATGACAGTACACTTATCTCTTCATTCACTTTGAACGCTCGGACATCGGCTACTCAGACGAATATCCGCAGACAGCAGGAAGTCGTTCAACTTAACAAAGACCTGGAAGAAATTCTATCTTGGGGTGACAGTAACCAAGTGGAATTTAACGCTACAAAAACCCAGGCGGCAGTTTTTTCTAAAAAAGTTAACGTTGCTGAACCCGACATAGTTATGTCGGGGCATTCCATTCCTCTAACATCGTCACTCAATTTGTTGGGCGTTAATTCGGGAGCAAATATGTCCTGACATGAACATGTTGCAGGTATAGCAAGGAGAGCTTCTCAAAAGTTGGGAATATTATTTCGAACCAGAAAGCTTTACACTCCACAACAACTGTTAATTCTTTACAAAGCTCAAATTCGACCAACTATGGAATACTGCACCCATGTTTGGAGCTCCGCTCCCAAACATACACTGCATTTGTTGGATTCTATTCAGAGAAGAGCTGTTCGTCTGATTGGAGACCCGGAACTGACCGTCGGCCTTGATTCGCTGGAACATCGAAGAACGGTTGGCGACTTGAGCCTATTCTACAAGTACTTTCATGGAAAGTGTTCGAAGGATGTGGCCCGCTTAATTCCTCCCAGAGCGGTGCATGTTAGAAGTACACGTCGCGCTAATTCTTCACATCCGTGTGAGGTTCAGTTTGTTACTCCCGGTACAACACTTTTCAAGCAGTCTTTTATATGGAGAACATCATCCCTTTGGAATAATTTGCCCAGGACTGTGTTTCCCACCGAGTACAATCTACAGCGATTCAAGAACAATGTGAATCACCTTCTCCGCACATGTGTCGCTCCTGTAGCGCTTTAAAAAAAAATACATGGTAAGAAAACTGAGGAGGTAACTTTCATTTAATTGCTACGAATAAATTGTATATATGGTTGGTATGTATGGTTATTGTATGAGTAATAATAAGCAGTTAGCCTAGACATCCTCTCATCGTCAAAAACAAATGCTCTTTCCACGGATAGTAGTTTGAAATTTACTTAATACCTATAGAAAGGTTGGGAATTCATATTTTATTGTGCTATTTATAGTCACTATTGGAAGAAGATATGATCGACAAAAATTGTATATTTATAAAATCGAATATCGATCGGTATTAAGGTACCTCTTTTTGAAAAGATTGTTCGCTAAAAAAAACTTAGGACGATATGCTTAATATATTAAAGTAACAATGTCGATTCTACGCCACTATCAAGACTTTGGTTGCGGATTTCAATAGAGAGAGACCCGACATCAGTTATGAACACGTGCTAAAAGACCCGTGTCTGTGGCTACCTGAGAGAATGTTGAGGCGGTCCAAGCAATGAAATGGAAAAATCGACGAAATGGGCTGAAAAGTATATATGAACCTTTTTTCACATTGTCCATGCTAATTTTGATATGAAAAAATATTAGTTAATATTGACTGAACGTCGACCAAAAATGATTGAGAGCCACAATATCCAAGTTGATTTGTAGTAGTTTTAGAGAAGATCCGTCTAAATTCTTCGTTCAAATGGTAACTATATATGAAATGTGGGTCCATCATTATGATTCAGAGACAAATAAAGAGCCGAATGAGTGGAAATATGCTAGCTCACCAAGCCTCAAGAAGTGTTGCGTACAGAAATTAATAAGAAAGATGGGATATTTCCTACAGATTACTAGGAATAAAGCAAAACAGTGGCTGAAGAATATTATTCTTCATGTTTAATGAAAGGTCAACAAAAAATTGTGGAGAAACGCAAAGGAAAAGTGTCTGAAGGGGTATTGTTGTTGCAAAACCATGAGCCAGCATATATCGCCGCCAGTCTTACAAAAAGTAAATGAATTAGACCTTGAAATAATTGATCAATCTTTATATTCCCCTTTCCGAAATCTGGAAAAGCATTTGAAAGGACATAAATTTCTTTCAAGTAAAGAATGTCGTCGAAGCCTGGTGTGCAAAGCAAGTCAATTTTTTTAAAGGTATAGAGTTACCTGATAACTGTTGGACTAAGTATATAAAGTTAAAAGGAAATTAGATTAAATAAGCAATTTTTATTTTTGTAATTTTCCTATTCTTTCTCTGCTGGAAACTTATCAACACGCCCCCGTATGAACAAAATTATCGGCATAGGAGTGAATACGCGTTATATACGCACAAACATTTTTCTTTAGTTTTTATATCAGATTGTTGTCTCAAGCAAGGTGAGATAATGTCACAAGTATTGTTATCTTAAAATAAGTCAATAGTGTTTCACATAATGTGTGTATATATGGGTATATATATATATATATATATATATATATATATATATATATATATATATATATATATATATGGGTCATTCCATACGAAAACGCAAATGGCTGCCGTCAGAACTGGTTAAATGATTTTGTAAAGTATAAGGGCTCAAATTTTAGCTTTTTTTATGTAGAATCGAATGCCGTGTGGTACTTTTTGAAATTCTCAATTCTTTGACAGTGACAGTGTCAAATACAAGTGAAGCTCATGAAATTTTTCAGATATTTTTTAATTTTAAGACCATATTAAATGAAAAAATACTTCTAAATACATAAGTAGGGGTTTTGGAGGTTGCTGAATACGATCCTGATAGAAAAAAAATATTTAAGTAATTGACAGCTGTCAAACGAGCTGTCAATTTACTCAAAATGCCATTTAATCAGTATTTCATCACACTAAAACCCTTCAAATATTAGTCCTTATATTTTCAAGGTCGCTGAATATGATTTTGATTAAAAAAAAAAAATTTTAGTAGTTGACAGCTGTCAAACAAGCTGTGAATTTATTCAAAATGCAATTTAATCATTATTTCATCGGATTAAAATACTATTTAAAGATTGGTTCTTATGTTTTCGAGGTTACTGAAAATATTTTAGTAGTTGACAGCTGTCAAACCGGCTGTCAATTTACTCAAAATGCCATTTAATCATTATTTCACCACATTAAAACACTATTTAAACATTGACCCTTATGTTTTCGAGGTTGCTGAATACGATCCTGATGCAAAAAAAAATATTCTAGTAGTTGACAGCTGTCAAATGAGCTGTCAATTTACTCAAAATGCCGTTTAATCATCATTTTATCACACTAAGATACTATTCAAACATTTGCCCTTATGTTTTCGAGGTAACTGAATACGATTGTGATAGAAAAAAAAATATTTAAGTAATTGACAGCTGTCAAACGAGCTGTCAATTTACTCAAAATGCTATTTAATCAATATCTCATTACACTAAAACACCTCAAATTTTAGTCCTTATGTTTGAGAGGTCGCTGAATACGATCCTGATACAAAAAAAATATTTTAGTAGTTGACAGCTGTCAAAATAGCTGTCATTTTACTCAAAATGCCATTTAAACATCATTTCATCACAGTAAAACACTATTCAAACATTTGCCCTTATATTTTCAATGTCGCCGAATACAATTCTGATGCCAAAAAAAATATTTAGACAGTTAGTAGCTGTCAAACCAAATTACAAAAAATCACATTAAATCATTATTTCAACACAGAGTCATTTTAAAATGATCTTCATTCTAAATGAATGGAAAATAAATCCTGTACACGTAAAATAAAATTGTGTAAGTTATCAGACTATAATATGGCAAATCCGTAGACATTCTTTCCACTTTAAGGTAGATAAAATTATACCTAAGCCTTTAAAATTAAAATTTTTATAACGGTATGCAAAAAAAAATTCTCTGTTGTTTGAATGAAACAGGTGTTTTCTTAAGTATTTTTTTATACTGGATTCAAAAAAAAATCATAAAAAAGACATCCACCGTGAGGTTTTTTCAGAAAACACACTTAAAGTTGCCAGAAACCTATAAAATTGAAAAAAAATATATTTTAATAAATGATGTAAACTGTATAATCATTAAAGTTATGGACATCTTTAAATGGTTTGAATCTACATTTATTATAAAAACTTAAAAATATTAGGTTTTAGTGTTCATGTTTAACAAAAAACACGTATACACCACCTATAACCTACGTAGCAAAATGCCGTTTAAAATAAAGATGTACAAGCGCTAAATTAAAAAATTGTTTTTTAACTTTTATTAATATTAAACAAAACTCCCTCGCTCACTTACTCACTCATTCGCACGGTCAGTTACTCAGTCACTCATTTCTACACTCATTCGCTCGCTCGCTCACTCACTACCTCACTCACCCACTCCCTACCTTACTCACCCACTCACATTCCCTCATATTCACTCAATCAATTTATCCATAAAATTGACTTCTAAAACTGTCAAGGGATATATATTAGACTGCATTTTGCAACCTTTTGTTCCTAAATAGTAAACGAATATTTTTTTCAACAAAACACTATTCCTAATATTTTGATATCAAATTCAAATTTGAAACTTAAAAAACTACTGGAAATGATAGTTTTGTTCGAAAAAAAAAAAATGATTCTTGTTTAGCTGTTGCATTTATTTACTTAAAAAAGTATTTTACCAACCACATAGTACCCTTGTAAGTGTTAAAAGCGAGTTTCTTGTTGGAACTGAACATAAAACTTTATTTTTTGATGTCAAGTCAGGATTAAGAACTTCAAAATACACATGAAATAAAAGTTTTGTTCAATATTAATAAAAATTAAAAACAATTTTTTAATTTAGCCGTTGTACATATTTATTTTAAATAGCATTTTGCTACTTAGCGTGTCTTTTTTTATGATTTTTTGAATTCAGCATAAAAAAATACTTAAGAAGACACATGTCTCATTTAATAGACAGAGAATTTTTTATTTTGTGTACCTGTCTTATCAGCCTAATTTCAACTTAAAACATTATTTTTTTTTTCAATTACATGTTTTCCCGTTTTACAACATGTATGTTTAATTTTTAATATTTGGAAAAAAATCACTAAAGGGAAAAAATATTTTTTATTTTCAACATAACCTAACCTTTGCAAGAAGCTTATACGGTATAAAGAGATTTAGATACAAATATATGCAATATTTTATAGTTTAGTATTTTTATAATTTTGAGCAGTTTTATTTGCATTTTTATGCGTCGTCATTATCTAAAACAAGCTGTATACTTAATAAAAATAACATATGATTAAGTTCCATTGGACCATAACGGCATTACCAAAATTAAAAAAAACTAATTTTTAGTCGTTGTCCTTACTATAACTTGGCCTCATCCGGAACTATTTCCTCCTTTTTTAGGCTAAAGCACGAAAATTTAGCAGCCTACGAATTTTTTTAATGGCAGATTTATGTTTACATAAGAATATCAAGGTCGCATTTACGGAACAGAACCATTTCTTTTTGTAGGACTGTGTAATCTATATTTGGTCGGTGTGAAATCAAAGACATCATTTCAAGTCATAGCAATGGAAAAAATTGATGTACTTAGTAATTGCTATAGGCAGCAATTGCTATAGGTTTAAATCTTATTTTCATCGATTCAGTAGCTCAGATTAACGTTTGGCAGCTGTCAAATTTCAATTCCATATCACATTTGCAGCCAGCGATTCCAAAAATATTAAATATATGAATGACTTAGCTCAAAACGACAAAATAAAGAATAAAATCGCTTTTTATCGTTTAACATCTTAATTTCGTTGCTTCGACAGCTAATTATACAGTTGGCAGCTGTAACATTTCAATTCTGATATTACATTTTACACAGAAAAACCATGTATGCTTTTGAAAAACCCCACAAGAAAAATTTATTATTTCGACGTAAAATGCCCCAGCTAGCAGCTGTCAAAATATCTTTTTGACATCTGATTCATATTCAGTGACCTCGAAAACATAAGGGTCAATGTTTAAATAGTGTTTTAATGCGATGAAATAATGATTAAATTGCATTTTGAGTAAATCGACAGCTCGTTTGACAGCTGTCGACTACTAAAATGTTTTTTTATATCAGGATCGTACTCGGCAACCTCGAAAACATAAGGACCAATGTTTGAATAGTATTTTAATGATTAAATAACATTTTGGGTAAATCGACAGCTCGTCTAACAGCTGTCAACTACTCAGTATATATCACCACTACACCAAACACTTTATTTTTGCACTCGACGCGCGTTTCGCTAACCATGTTAGCTTCATCAGGAGCGATGATTGACTGTGCTGTCAACTACTAATTTTTTTTTGCGTCAGGATCGTATTCAGCAACCTCGAAAACATAGGGGTCAATGTTTAAATAGTGTTTTAATGCGGTGGAATAATGATTAAATGGTATTTTGAGTAAACTGACAGCCTGTTTGACAGCTGTCAACTACTAAAATATTTTTTGGTATTAGGATTGTACTCAATAACCTCGAAAACATAAGAGCCAATGTTTGAATAGTATTTTAATGTGATTAAATAATGGTTAAATGGCATTTGGCGTAAATCGACAGCTGTCAACTACTAAAATATTTTTTTTGCATCAGGATCGTATTCAGCCACCTCGAAAACATAAGGGCCAATATTTGAATACTGATTTAGTGTGCTGAAATAATGATTAAATGGCATTTTAAGTAAATTGATAGCTCGTTTGACGGCTGTCAATTGCCTAAATATTTTTTTTGTATCAGGATCGTATTCAGTGACCTCGAAAACATAAGGGCCAATCTTTGAATAGTGTTTTAGTGTGATGAAATAATGATTAAACGGCATTTTGAGAAAATTGACAGCTCGTTTGACAGCTGTCCACTACTAGAATATTTTTTTGCATCAGGATCGTATTCAGCAACCTCGAAAACAAAAGGGCAATGTTTAAATAATGTTTTAATGTGGTGAAATAATGATTAAATGACATTCTCAGTAAATTGACAGCCCGTTTGACAACTGTCAACTACTAAAATATTTTCAGTTACCTCGAAAACATAAGAGCCAATGATTAAATAGTATTTTAATCCGATGAAATAATGATTTGAATGATGAAATTGCATTTTGAATAAATGAACAGCTCGTTTGACATTTTTTTGCATCAGGATCGTATTCAGCAACATCGAAAACATAAGAGCCAATGTTTAAATAGTGTTTTAATGTGGTGAAATAATGATTAAATGACATTTTGAGTAAATTGACAGCCCGTTTGACAACTCTCAACTACTAAAATATTTTCAGTAACTTCGAAAACATAAGAGCCAATGTTTAAATAGTATTTTAATCCGATGAAATAATGATTAAATTGCATTTTGAATAAATTGACAGCTTGTTTGACAGCTGTCAACTACTAAAATATTTTTTTTATTCAGGATCGTATTCAGCGACCTCGAAAACGTAAGGGCTAATATTTGAAGTGTTTTAGTGTGACGAAATAATGATTAAATAGCATTTTGAGTCAATTGACAGCTCATTTGACAGCTGTCAATTACTTCAATTTTTTTTTCTATCAGAATCGTATTTAGCAACCTCAAGAACCCCTACTTATGTATTTAGAAGTATTTTTCATTTAATATGGCCTTAAAATTGAAAAATATTTGGAAAATTTTTCGAGCTTCCCTTGTATTTGACACTGTTACTGTCAAAAAATTGAGAATTTCAAAAAGTACCATACGGCATTCGATTTTACATAAAAAAGCTAAAATTTGAGCCCTTATACTTTACGATATCATTTAACTAGTTCTGACGGCAGCCATTTGCGTTTTCGTATGGAATGACCCATATATATATATATATATATATATATATATATATATATATATATATATATATATATATATATATATATATATATACATACATATATATTTGGCGACAAGATTCACTTTTCGGATTATTACCAAAAAACTGTTTCCTTTTTCATTTATTGACTTTGAATTTTTCCGTTTTCCACTTTGGTCAGTTTTCGATTATAACACCAAATTCACTGTTCTTATATAATATAATATAAAGATCATAATATTTTTTTTCTAAAGTAAGATAAACTTTAGTAAATTCTATATTGAGAATCGTTAACAGTGATTGTTATTGTGTGCATCTAATGTCTTTTGTTGTTTTTTTCATTTGGCTGGTAATATGGTCTAAATCATTTAAATATGATTTTTCTCTTGTTCAATTCATTTCTAGTGGATTTACTTGGTTGGTGGCCAATAAATCGTCGTAGTATTTTTATAAAGAAAAAATAAAATAAATTAATTAGAATATAAAATAATAGACTTATGAAAATAAATTTAAATTAAATAAAAAATGACGATTACCCTACGGGAAAATAAATGAAAGACCACTCACTAACTAAATAGAAGTTCTAAAATTCTGTAGATTTACTAACAATTGCGGCAATTAATTATATCTACAGGCATTAAAAGTTTCGTGATTTTTGTATAAAAAGGGGGAGTAAATCTTGTAATAAAATCAAAGAATTAGAAAAAATCAGTGTAAAGGGAAAAATTCAAAATAAATAACTGACAAGCTAGTGCAGTAAGAAAAGGTCAAAATAATGATGAGATAGGCATAGTTTAGATACAGCAATGTTATGATTGTATCCTCTCTGGGGTATCACCAGGAGTATTGTCTTGAGTTTTGGACCTCGAAAAACTTGTGCTCTTTTGTTTATAAACAATTTTTCAAAATGCGTTTTCTGAGCTTAAAATGTGGATAACTTGGGTTACATAAGTCGAATCGAGACAAGAAAAAACAAATTCTTCGTAATGAAATTTCCAACAAATCCTCGTTGGTTTTAAGTCGCTCAAGTGCGTACATAACCTTCAAAATTGAAAAAATGGGAAGAAACTGTTTTTTTTTTCATTATATTATACAGGTCGACCAAGTGAACCGATCGACTTGACACTTTCCGAAATTTCCAACAAATCCTCGTTGGTTTTAAGTCGCTCAAGTGCGTACATAACCTTCAAAATTGAAAAAATGGGAAGAAACTGTTTTTTTTTCATTATATTATACAGGTCGACCAAGTGAACCGATCAACTTGACACTTTCCGAAAATGCCTCTTCTTATAGCAAAAATACCCTCAAATTTTGGTGCAAAAGTATTGAACCCAGTGGGCACAATTGAATTTGTTTTGTCTGCCATTTTATGCTAATTGGTCCAAAATGGATCTTTTTTTTTTTTAAATTTAGGTCTCGACGCCAGCTTTCTGATTGATTTGGTAGAGAATCGCGAGACATTTATTAAAAAAAAATCATCATTAACATTTTTTTTTCAAAATGACCGAAAAACGCATTTGTTGTTATTTGATTAAAAAAATTAAAAAACGCTTAAAATGACTTCAAATTTTTTTTATTGCATCGGAAAGCTGGCTTCGAGACATAAATTTTGGAAAAAAATCCGTTTTAAGACCAAATGGTATAAAATGGCGGGCAATTCAAATTTTAAATAACAAATTCAATTTTGCTCACTGGGCTCAATATTTTAGTTCACTTAGTCGATCTGTACAATAAAAAGAACAAAAAAAATTACTTGTCTTTTCAATTTTGTAGGTTATGTACGCATTTAAGCGACTTAAAAAGAGGATTTGTTGGAAATTTCAGTACAAAGAGTTTGTTTTTTTTTCCTCGATTACCATAGTGTGCAGTAAAAAAGCATTTGAAATTGCACAGTGTAGATATAGCAATATTATGATTTTATCCTCTTTGGGGTATCACCAGGAGTATTGTTCTGAGTTTTGGACCTCGAGAAACTTGTGCTCTTTTGTTTATAAACAATTGAAATTTTCAAAACGTGTTTTTGAACTTAAAATATGAATAACTCAAGTTATATATATCGGATCGAAAAAAAAAAAAAACCAAACACTTCGTAATGAAATTTCTAACAAATCCTCGTTAGTTTTAAGTTGCTCAAATGTGTACATAACCTACGAATTGAAAAAACTGACAAAAAAACTGTTTTTTTTTTCATTTTATTGTACAGGGTGGTCCAAATTGGACTCTCAAAGGTAAATCCCTTTATCTAAAGGAGATAGACGAAAATTGATGTCGGTGTCTAAGGCTCAATTTTTATGATAAACACAATGGTGAAAACCGCATGATATCTAGTACCATTTCAGATATATAGGGGGTTTTTCAAAAATCTGCATTTTGGAAAAATGTTTGTGTTCTTTTCCTATTGAAAATTATTGATTTCTATAAAAACATTCTCAAAGCACTTTTTCACGTGGATTTCAACAGTGTAAGTTACATTTTTTTACAACTAATATTTTAATAGTTATTAACGCAAAAATATATTTTTTAAATGGGATACCATACTTTTCCGAATGGAGATTCAATTACCATTCTAAAAATATAGCACACTTTATATTTTGTTGAAATCTACTTCAAAATATAAAGGTTTTCAGTTTTTACGCGAGTTTTAAATGACCGTCGGAAATAATACCTTCAACCGGGCAGTTAAAAGAATCCACTAGACCACCAAGAACTAACGTAAGTCGTAGTTTGAAGAAGCATAAATTCAGGCCATATAGGACAAGAAAAGCTCATCACCTTAGAGACGGAGATTTTCAACGGCGTATGGATACAAATTTTTGCGGCTCTCACTCCTCTTGAACTAATCAACTCGGTAAGAAGTCTCCAGAAAAGGTGCCGCGTATGTGTAAATGAAACTGGTCGACATTTCCAGCATCTCTTATAGAAAATTGTTTTATTTTAGTTTGCTCTACTCGGAATAAATTGTTTTATTGTTGTTTTTTTAATTTAGTACATAGTTTAAAGTACTCTAGCATTTAGTAAATTTCATTGTAGTTATGACTCTTAGAGTTACTTCTGAAAATTTTTTTTTTGCGATTTGACTGTTATCGGTAAACAATTGATATTGCCGCCCCGTCCAAAGCCTACTTCACAAAATGTGCATTTAAAAACTCGCGTAAAAACTGGAAACCTTTATATTTTGAAGTAGATTTAAGCAAAATATGAAGTGTGTATATTTTTAGAATGGTAATTTAAAGCTCTATTCGGATAAGGAAAAATATACAGGGTATCCCATTTAAAAAAATATATTTTTGCGTTAATAACTATTAAAATATTAGTTACAAAAAAATGTAACTTACACTGTTGAAATCTACGTGAAAAAGTGCTTTGAGAATGTTTTTACAGAAATCAAAAATTTTCAATAGGATAAGATGCAGATTTTTGAAGAACACTCTGTATATCTGGAACGGTACTAGATATCGATATGCGGTTTTCACCATTGAGTTTATCATAAAAATTGAGCCTCAGACACCGTCATCAGTTTTCGTCTATCTAGTTTAGATAAAGGGATTTACCTTTAAAAGTGTCCAATTTGACCACCCTGTACAGGCCGACTAAGCGAACCGATCGACTTGAAACTTTCAGAAAATATGCCCTTTGTTATTGCAAAAATATCCTGAAAAATTTTGGTTCAAAAATGTTGAACCTAGTGGACACCATTGAATTTGTTATTTAAAATTTGATCTAGCTGCCATTTGGTCCAAAACTGACTATTTTTTTCAAAATTTAGGTCTTGACGCCAACTTTCCGATGCCATTAAAAAAAAATTGTGGAGTCATTTTAACTGTTTTTTTTTTTATATTTGTTTATTTATCAAATAACAACCAATGCGTTTTTCCGGTCATTTTGAAAAAAAAATTAAAATTTTTTATCACATCTGGTAGAGAACGGTGAGACTTTTATTAAATTAATAAATAAATGTACAAAAAAAACGGTTAAAATTAATTCAACAATTTTTTTTAATGACATCGGAAAGCTGACGTCAAGACCTAAATTTTGAAAAAAAAGATCCATTTGGGACTAAATGGCATAAAATGGGTTCAATATTTTTGTATCAAATGCCTTTTGTTATAGTAAAATACAAGGGTATTTTTGCTATAACAAAAGGCATATTTTCCAAAAGTTTTACTAAGTTGACCTGCATAATAAAATGAAAAAAACAGAGCCTGTTTTTTCAATTTTGTAGGTTATGTACACATTTGAGTGGTTTGACGCCAACGAGAATTTACTGGAACTTTCATTACGAATAGTTTTTTTTTTGTTTGTCTCTATCCGACTGATATAACCGGAGTTACTCACACTTTAAGCTCAAAAAATGGGTTTTGAAAACTTAAATTGTTTTTTTTTTTTTTTTTTTTTTTTTATTGGTCTAGCACACGTGCTGCAGGGAAGTCCCTAAAGCGCTCCAGGAGCGGCACGAGTGCGGAAAAAGCGATTCACGTTGTTCTTGAATCGCTGTAAATTGTACTCGGTGGGAAACACAGCGCTGGGCAAATTATTCCAGAGGGATGACGTTCTCCATATAAAAGATTGCTTGAAAAGCGTTGTACGCGGAGTAACAAGCTGAACCTCATACGGATGCGAAGCACCAGCGCGACGTGTATTTCTAACATGCACCGCTTTGGGAGGAATTAAGCGGGCTACATCTTTCGAACACTTTCCATGAAAATACTTGTAGAACAGACTCAAGTCGCCAACCGTTCTTCGATGTTCCAGCGAATCAAGGCCACCGGTCAATTCCGGGTCCCCAATCAGACGGACAGCTCTTCTCTGAACAGAATCCAACAAATGCAGTGTATGTTTGGGAGCGGAGCCCCAAACATGGGAGCAGTATTCCATAGTTGGTCGAATTTGGGCTTTGTAAAGAATTAACAGTTGTTGTGGGGTGTAAAGCTTTCTGGTTCTAAATAATATTCCCAACTTTTGAGAAGCTCTCCTTGCTATGCCTGCAACATGTTCATGCCAAGACATATTTGCTCCCAAACTAATGCCCAATAAATTGAGCGACGATGCTAGGGGAATGGAGTGCCCCGACATAACTATGTCGGGTTCAGCAACGTTAACTTTTTTAGAAAAAACTGCCGCTTGGGTTTTTGTAGCGTTAAATTCCACTTGGTTACTGTCACCCCAAGATAGAATCTCTTCCAGGTCTTTGTTAAGTTGAACGACCTCCTGCTGTCTGCGGATATTCGCCTGAGCAGCCGATGTCCGAGCGTTCAAGGTGAATGAAGAGACAAGCGTACTGTCATCTGCAAAGCTATAGATTGGATTCCCGGTCTTTTCCAGCAGATCGTTAATGTAAATGAGAAAGAGAGTAGGAGACAGTATGGAGCCCTGGGGCACACCGGCGTTGATAGTGAGGGTGTTAGAAAGAAATCCGTCGACCGCCACTCGTAAAGAACGCTCTCTGAGGAAACATGAGAGCCACAAACAGAACCTTTCAGACATACCATAAGAGCGCAACTTAGCCAACAGTCCATCGTGCCAAACACGGTCGAATGCCTTGGATATGTCAAGAGGAATCGCTCGAAATTCTCCAAAGTGTTCCATTGCGTTGTTCCAAACATGTGTTACATAAGTCAGAAGATCTCCTGTTGATCTATGGTTACGAAAACCATATTGGTGATCGCTAATAATATTGAATCGTTCAAGATATTTTAGAAGATGCTCATTGATAACCTTTTCCATGACTTTCGATATTATTGAAAGCAGTGCAACTGGTCGGTAATTATTTGACAATGTCTTCTTACCTTTTTTAGGTATCGGCTGAACCGTGGCACATTTCCAGCAGGACGGAAATATTCCCTTTCTGTAGGATAGGTTAAAAAGTCTACAGGAAACTGGTGTTAGTTCCCTTGCACAGTTTTTGAGAACTATGGCAGGTATTCCGTCAGCGCCAGAAGCCTTCTTGATGTCTAGCTTCATTAAAATACGCTTTATGTTGCGCTGTCTGAAGACAACATCGGGCATCCTTGACTGCAATATGGGAATAGTAGGTGGTGTGTTTCCTTGGAAATCGACAGTAGAATGTGAAGCAAAGAGTTCAGCCAACAAGTTCGCTCTCTCAACAGGTGTGGTTGCAATGGAATTATCTGGCCGTGTGAGTGGTGGTATGGTGGATTTGGTAAAATTTTGACTAACTGCCTTAGCGACTGCCCAAAAGGACCTGGAATTGTTGGGACAAGCGAGAAGTTTGTTTCTAATTCGTTGATTGTGTGCCTCCTTGGTTTCGTCGATAATTCCCTTGCATCTGTTCCGGGCATGAACAAAGATGTTTCGATTTACGGTGTTAGGATTTTCACGCCATTGTCGGTAGGCAATATGTTTAGAAACAACAGCTTCTTTGCATTTTCGGTCGAAATTGTTTATAAAGAAAAGAACATAAGTTTTTCGGGGTCCAAAACTCAGGATAATACTCCTGATGATACCTCACAGAGGATAAAATCATAATACTGCTGTTTCTAGACTGTGCAATTTCAAATGCTTTTCTTACTACACTAAGCCGACTTCAATGAAGGAAGTAGATTTTTTAAATTACTGCGAAACATAATTCCTGTCACTAAATCTTATAGTCATAATTTGCGCCATGAAATATGTCTATCCCAGAAAAATTTTAAAATTGGAGAGGCATAGGATAATTAGAAAATTACTGAACTTTGTCTTTTTCAATTTTTTGTTAAAATTTAAAATGTCATCAGTAATTTACCCAGTATATCTCTTCCAAACATTTAGTGTTGCAATAAGTATTAAAGTTACACACTAAAAAATAATTTAATCCAAGCACAACGATAGGTATTTTATCGTCAGCTCTGAACAAAAAAAAAATGACCATTTCGCACTACACACTATTGACCATGAAAAATAACACAATTTTTGATTTCTCGACTCCAAGAATCTTAAAAATGACATATTACGATTTATACGAAACAACCCCTCTTCCGTCTTCACAACTCTATTAATCCCTTAAATCTTTGACGATAACTAGTTAAAAAAAATGGGCAAATAGCACAATTTTAAGATTCCTTAACTCCAAGGATCCTAAAAGGTACATATAAAGCGATAGATAGGAGTTATCTCCTCTAACCCCATCCCTCCTTATTGACCTCTTATATGTATGTTTGACCATAAATAATGAAAAAATAACATAATTTTTCTATTCCTCATCTCCAAGAGCCCTTAAAAAGATGTATAACGTTCTATACATGAGGCTCACCATCTAATCCTTTTCCTCACCTCTTTATTCCCTTAAATGTTTGACTATAATATAATTATGTATAAAATTTGTTCCTAATCTTAACTAAAATTCTAATAATGGTAAGAAAATAGACAAAATTTATTGACGTCACTGCTTTGAACCCCTTCCCCTAAAGCAATATTTATCAGAAACTGGACGTTTCATTCTTACTTCTAGTATATTATGTCTACCAGATTTAAAACCGATATTTTATTTCGCTTGAGAATTACCGTGCCAAGAGACACAGAGAGACAAAATAGCGACAGACTGACTGAAAAACAGGCAGACCGACGAAAAGGAGAGACAATATTTTTTGTGATTTAGGTCACTGAAATGCAGATAAATACAAAAATCTCAGATGGAGATTATTTTCCGAATATAATATTTCCTTTTAGCAAGGAAAGTAAATATATAAGTTACCACAAGTCTTACCCTTCTCTGTATATGAAGTTCCTGAAAATGAGACATTTTTGTAGTTGGGCATTCGTTTGCATGGCATCGCAATATTTTTTTTGTGTTATCAAATCTAGGCAATTCAGTATATAAAGGGGCTAATCTGTTCTTATACTCTTTAAGTTTTGTTTTTTTACAGTACTCCGATTGAAACATCCGAAGATTTTCTCGTCTCTTTTTATTAATCTTATATTTTTCCATCATTTCATCTGTCAGTTGCGTTGCAATAAGATCTTCTAAAGTAAATTTCTTGAGATCTTTTTTGCTTTCTAACTTACATTGTCTCATAATCCTGGTTGCATGTGTACTTGCTTTGTTAGAATCTGCGGTCATTATTATTTTCCTTGAATAATTCCTTGAATAATATTATTCGATGTGAATTTAAAATGCTGATAAATATTGACAACGTTGGTTGTCAAATAATTTAAAAATTGAAACTGAACGGGTTTTTGTTTCAGGTATAGCAGGTTTTTTTTTTATATCGACCACTCTGTAATAAGTGCCATTAAGGTACTCGATTATATATTTTTATATAAAATGTGTACGAAAACACTCAAAAAGAACTTTATTTGTTTAAATTTTAAGATTTGCAGGACAATGTTTGAAATAAAAGTTGCTTGTTTGTTACTTTATTCTGAACAACTTTTGTTTTAAATCCTTTTATGGAAATTTAAATCCACCAAGAAATTTTAAAAGAAATTAAGAACGTAAAATGATAATACATTAAAGCAGTGATGGACTGAGAGGGGTTGCTTTGAATACATCAAGTTAGTCCAATAGTACAAAATATATGTCATTTTCAGGGTTCTTGTAGTCGAAGAATCTAAAAATAATCTATTTTTTATATAAATGTGTATTATTGAATTAGCCGACTTTTACTCCAGTATGTTCTGTTCTGGCAATGACCCTCTGTCAGATTCCTTTTTGACTTCTTTTCTCCATGATCCCGTGGGCCTGCGTCTTTTCGTATTTTCAAGTTAAACACATTGCATATTTGTTTAGGTGTCCAAATCAAATCAACTGTTTTTTTTTCTGGATTTTTGTGTAATTTCTTCTAATTTTCTCATTTCCAATTCTCTTCCTCCTAGACACTTTGCAAGATCTCCTTAGAGTATCCATTACCACTGTGCCAAAATTATTTTTTATCTGCTTCATGTGCATCTTTTTATCTCTCAATTGTTTCGACACACTGTGTCTTCTCCTGGAGCACGATGTAAATTAACTAACAAAGTATGTTTCAGAATACGTAGTTTACCTAATTACAAGTACTAAATTCATTATCAATATTTACCTTAATACCTATGTAGAACAAGTTCAATAAAGGAGACCCTCCCCCATCCAATTGATCGTTGAGTAATAGACCTGAGGATTTTTCTGATTAATTTCTATCTGTTCTAAACAATTCAGTAATTTTCCTTTTTTTCCGTTTTGCAAAATTTTGAAATCTTCATTGAATGTATGATTTTCCTCTGTTAAATGTTTAGCGCAATGAGATTTGTTATTTTTCATTTTAAAGCTTTGTTTATGTTCGTTTATTCTTTTATAAAAAGATCTGCCTGTTTGTCCTATATACGTTTTATTGCAAGTGCCAAGCATAATTCCTAAACCCCCGATTTATTTTCTTTTTTTTGTTTTCCTTTTATTATTTTTAATATGTCGAGATAATGTGTTATTTGTACGGAAAGCGATATTTACATGATTTCTATGGAAAAATTTTTGATTTTACTAGTTAATTTTCCAGTATAAGTGAGTGTATGAAATTTTTCTTTGTTTAGTTGTTTGTACGGGTACACCAGTCCTATTGCTTTTTTAAATTGTTTTTTCATTAAAATATTATCTACGAAATCGGTCCTGAATCCATTGTTTATACTAATTTGTTTTATAATATTTAATTCTTTCTGGTGTATTTATTAGTCTATGGATGAAACTATTATAAGCCGAGATTTTATGTGTGAACGGGTGGTTAGAATTAGCGTGTATAGTTATATCTGAGTATGTTGGTTTATGGAAGATTTCAAAATCGTGTTTATTCATTTTGTTTGATATTTTTAAATCTAGGAAATTAATCGATTTATTTGTTTCTATTTCTGTTGTAAAAGTAATATTATTATGAAGTTGGTTAATATAATCTAGAAAAAGTTTTAATTGTCGATCTGTGCCTGTAAAGCAAGTCAATATATCATCTGCATACCGGTACCAATAAAAGAAATTTTTAAAAAGATGAGAATTACTGATTTGTTCTTCTAAATGGTCCATGAAAATTTCAGATAAAATTGGACTAAGAGGGTTTCCCATTATTAAACCTTATATAAATATTATCGTTAAATTCGAAATAATTTTTGTCTAAGCACAATGTTAAATAAAAATAATGTTAACCCAATAATTAAACAAGAAATATTAGATATCTTAATGAAAAAACAATTTAAAAAAGCAATAGGACTGGTGTACTGGTACAAACAACTAAACAAAGAAAAATTTCATACGTTCACTTATACCGGAAAAATAACTAATAAAATTCAAAATTTTTTCCATAGAAATCATGTAAATATCGCTTTCCGTACAAATAACACATTATCTCGACATATTAAAAATAATAAAAGTAAAACAAAAAAAGAAAATAAAACGGGGGTTTACGAATTATGCTGGGGCACTTGCAATAAAACGTATATAGGACAAACAGGCAGACCTTTTTATAAAAGAATAAACGAACATAAACAAAGCTTTAGAATGAAAAATAACAAATTTCATTACGCTAAACATTTGACAGAGGAAAATCATACATTCAATGAAGATTTGAAAATTTTGCATAACGGAAAGAAAGGAAAATTACTGAACAGGTAGAAATTAATCAGAAAAAATCCTCACGACTATTACTCAATGATCAATTGGATTGGGGGGAGGGTCTCCTTTATTGAACTTGTTATAGGTATTAAGGTAAATATTGTTAATGAATTTAGTACTTGTAATTAGGTAAACTATGTATTCTGAAACATACTTTGTTAGTTAATTTACATCGTGCTCCAGAAGAAGACACAGTGTGTCGAAACATTTGTCAGCAATAATAAACATAAGTGGTGAACTTAAACATTTGTTTAAATTTTTATTCCTAGTTATTATGGATCTCTATCAAGTAACGGCTAAGTTTTTTTACCTCTCGTTCAATCTTTAACTACTTTATATTCCATTCATTCCGGCTGATACTAATTCCGAAGTGCTTATATACTAACCATGTTGCGAAATCTTTATTATGTATTATAGGTTAGTTTCTGTTTCCCACTTGCATGCATTTTTGATTATACATGTATTGTATATAATAAAATTTTATTAAAAATTGGCTATTGTAGACCTAAAGTTATTAATAACAGTAATTCTAATCCATAGGGTATTCTATCAAGTTGCGCTCTGCTTCCAGTTTAATTGGTTGTTGCACAATGTTTTAATATTTTTATTTTAAAGAAAATACCCCTAAACACAATCGTTTATGATTCAAAACAAATTATTTTTTTGGATATAGTTAAATTCTTCATCATAACGATTTCAATCACACAGCCGTAGAGGAAGGGCATGGATTAGATGAAAATGAAAAATCGTCTTGATAAAAACCTATCATTATGTGACGTTTCGTTATTTTTTAAACCTAAACGAATCTTGTGTGTTTTACCGTGTTTAAATATATTCATCTAAAATAGTGAAAAAAGGATACTAAGGATTATAATACAAATGTCGTGTTTTATTTGTAGGGAAGTAATGTAGCTTTTAACTTCAATGTAAATAATAATTATAATAAAATAAATTATATAAAAATAGGTAATTTTGCATTTATTGATCAAAATTAGAATAGTATGGACGTCTGTTTGTTTTTAAATTATATTGATATATCTTGGGAAACCCACACAGAAATGGTATCAAAAAATAAAGTCAATAATAGTGAATTATTTAAATCTATTTGGTCGTTAAGAAGAGTACCTGTGGTCCTTAATTGATTTATTTGCCCTGTTTCTAAAAGATTTAATTTTAAATCTTTTTCTTGTGTATATAAATCTAAGCCTAACAGTACAAAGTATATGTTATTTTCAGGGTTTTTGTAGTCGAAGAATCTAAAAATAATCTATTTTTTATTTAACGATTTATATCTTATTAAACTTGTGATCATCAGTTGAAAGATGACTTGCATATGTTGAATTAGACTTTTCATGAAAAAAAATGTTTTCGTGTTCTGTAATTCTTTGTATAAATGTCCGTCCATTTTGTCCTATGTATGTTTTGGGACATGACCCACATATTAATTGATATACCCTTGATTTATTATCTTTATTGATTTGAGGTTTGTAGTTTTTGAGATATTTCCCTATAGTATTTCTTGTCTTGTAAGCCGTGTTGACGTTGACGGCTACTTGTTTTATGAAGTTTAATTCTTTAGTAAAAATGTGTTCTGATAAGGGAATATTAGTTAATCTGTACATAAAACTACAATAGGCAGCGAGCTTGCGTTGGTTGGGGTGGTGAAACTATAGTGAATTGTGGTATCTTAGAGGGTTTGTGATATGTTGCAAATTTATATTTTCTCCTGGTTTTAGTGATTGTTAAGTCTAAGAAGTTGATTTTCCCTTCGACTTCTTCTTTCAATGTAAAACTGATATTTCTATGTAAAGAACTAATGTCCTGTAAAAAGCGTGATAATTGTCTATCTGTCCCTGTAAAGTTTACAATTATATCGTCTACATATGGATACCAGTATAAACAATTATTACTATTGTTGTTAAATATCTTTGTTTCAATAATATCCATGAAAATTTCGGCAAGTAATGGGCTTAACCGGCTCCCCATAATTAACCATTCTTTACTATTGTAGAATTTATTGTTAAATTTGTTGTACCCAAGTTTTTAGTAAATGGACATAATTAATATAAAATTGTAAACATATTCAATATTATTCAAATAAACTAAACTTGACAGTGTTAAATATAAATCCGACAAAGCTGTAGCGACTGCGAAACGCGTCATTAAAAATTTATTAATAAACCAATGGAAATAAAACTAAAAACGGTCTTTTATTATATATTCGTTTTTATTAGGCAAATATATGTTCAGGTTGTTAAAAAAAAAACAGTGTGTCAGGAAATTTATTTGTAAATAAATAGTTATTTTAAAAACTTACCAACTAAGAGATGGTCACAACATTTATAAAAATAAAAGAACATCGACTACATTAGACACATAACAGAAACAAGAAAATAGTTATGCACAGTGACAAATAACAGTTAACAATGAACTAATCTAGGCTATAAATCCGAAATCGGACCAAAAACGAAAAATCATCAAATACAGTGGTTTAGTTATGCGTAAGGTGGTTCAGTTATTGACTTGTAAAATTTACAAGTTTAAAATATTACAATACATTACACTTAATTTACTGGTATCTGCCCTATAATTAACACAATCCTTATGTTTATTTTTGTGACACATTTCAAGAAACAGCCGATCCTTGTAATTATTTACTCTCTCCAAAACTTCCACATTGGTAAAATCGAACTGATGTCCCAGAAAATCTGTTCATAGTTTATTATTCACCAGTGATAACAATATGACGAATATGATAGACCGATTTATAACTAGGTTAAGTTCAAAATTGTTATCCTTAGAAATAAAAATAACATGTGACCACATTTCAAGACTAGAGCGAAAAATCACGTTTATCAAGCAGGAGGTCAGAGGGATGATCCCTATTAATATTTTCACAAATTATGACCACCGGCAAAAGAGTAGATATAACTGGTTGTTTGGAGTAATAAAAAAGAAAAATATAATCAAGTTGAATAAGTTGTCTGACAGGTACGCATCCACTGATGTCTTATTTTACAACAATGACAGTTGGTTTAGAAACATATCTAATACAGAAATTCCGCGTGATATAGCTAATTTTTTATCGTTAGGGCCTAAATTTGGTATTCCAATAAAAAAAGAACATTTACGAATGGATGTATTCTTAGCACAGGTAGAAAATATCTTAGAAGAAATTCCTGACATGTCTAAGGATATTTTTAGAGCTAGAGTAACAAATTTGGTTACAAATTACCTATACAACTCTCATAACAATGACATATCACAACTTAGCTGTATTTACGAAAAAACAAAAAAATTTCTAAAGAATCATCCAGACATATATCTTCTACAGGCTGACAAGGGCGGTTGTACCGTGGTAGTGGATAAAACTGAATATATTGCCAAGACTGAGTTATTATTAAGCGATTCATCAACATACACACAACTAAGTACAGATCCAACCACAACAATACAGGCTTCATATAACAACTTAATAAAGGAACTTAAAACAAACACCCAAATAAGTGTGGGGGTCGCAAAACACCTGTCGGTTTGTAATTCACATTTCCCCAAATTGTATTGTCTTCCAAAAGTACATAAACCCGGCATACCTTTAAGACCAATTGTAAGCTCAATTAATGCCACTACTTATAACATTTCAAAATTCCTGTCTAATATATTAAAAAATGCTCAGACATTACAGATTATAACATAAAAGATACTTTTTCTTTTGTAAACATGATAGATGGGTTGCGTGGTCTCCTTATTTACCAACATTCCCGTTGGTCTGGTTTTAAAAATCCTGGAAGACAAGTGGTTGTTGATTGAAGCGCACACTACGTTGTCAAGTATCAATTTCATGAGACTCATAAGATTTATTTTTGAACACCCATATTTCGGGTTCAACAATGGATTTTATAAACAAATATTTGGAACCCCAATGGGATCTCCCATAAGTCCCGTGTTGGCCAATATAGTTTTAGATCATTTGCTTGATGTGGTATTGGCACAACTTCAGTTTGATGTCCCATTCATTTATAAATACGTGAACGATATCATTTGTTCGGTACCTGCGAATTCTACTAAAAAAATGTTAGATACTTTTAACTCTTTCAACAGTCATTTGCAGTTTACCATCGAGCATGAGAATAATGGTAGCATCCCTTTTTTGGATACACAGGTCATTAGAACTGAGGATAATGTGTTAATTTTGAATTTGTATCAGAAACCTACAGCTTCCAACAGGTTTATTAATTATTTTTCAAATCACCCTATGAACCAAAAATATAATAGCGTTATAGCAATGAAGAACAGAATAACACATATTAGCCACGAGAGTTACCTGCCTGCCAATCTGACCAAGTTATATAAAATTTTTTCCAACAACGGGTATCCAAAACACATTTTGAAAAAACTTATTTACAATTCTAACAATTTTGATGGCCCTACAGAGGAAACTCACAATGTTCTCAAATATTAAAAGTTACCGTTTGTGTGCGGATTAACAGATTCAATGGCTTCCATCTTCAAAGATTTTCCACACATTAAAATAGTTAAATATAACAGTCTCAGTAGCCGTACCTTGTTTACCCAACTCAAACAGAGACCCCCTCTACTTTATAACACCAATGTAGTTTACAAGTTGTCCTGTTTGGGTTGTGTTTCATATTATATCGGACAGACATTGCAGTGGACAAAACAAAGAATTACACAACACAAAAGCGATTGTCGAAAAAATAAGAGGTCATGTGCCTTAGTTGACCATGTTTTAAAAACGGGACATCAGTTCGATTTTGCCAATGTGGAAGTTTTTGGAGAGAGTAAATAATTACAAGGATCGGCTGTTTCTTGAAATGTGTCACATAAATAAACATAAGGATTGTGTTAATTATAGGGCAGATACCAGTAAATTAAGTGTAATGTATTGTAATATTTTAAACTTATAAATTTTACAAGTCAATAACTGAACCAAATTATGCATAACTAAACCACTGTATTTGATGATAGTTTTTTCGTTTTTGGTCCGATTTCGGACTTATAGTCTAGATTAGTTCATTGTTAACTGTTATTTGTCACTGTGCATAACTATTTTCTTGTTTCTGTTATGTGTCTAATGTAGTCGATGTTCTTTTATTTTTATAAATGTTGTGACCATCTCTTACTTGGCAAGTTTTTTAAAATAACTATTTATTTACAAATAAATTTCCTGAAACACTGTTTTTTTTAAAAAATTATAGTTTCTCCCGATGAAGTTGTGAAGTACAACGAAATATAGAGAGTTTAACAGCAATCGAGTGTTAATTGTCACAGACCGCAAACCCGATAAATTAAAAAAAAAAACCTTTTTGCTATATATATATATATATATATATATATATATATATATATATATATATATGTATATATCTATAATATATAAAATACAACGTCTCTCCGTGTGTCTGTCCGTTAATGCACTTATCACTGGAGAACCACTTATCCGATTTACATACTTCTTTTTTTAAAACATACTTATATTCTCTGGCCAGGTTATAGGCTATATTTTATTACGATAGGTAGCATAAGGAATGAGCAGTGACGATAATAGTGAATGAAGTCGGAAAAAGTTTGCCTCTACCGCGTTCGCTTGCAATACATAGCCTAAATCATTAAGTATAGAACAATATTATGTAGCAGAGAATATCTGTAATATATATATATATATATATATATATATATATATATATATATATATATATATATATATATATATATATTTATAAAATGCAATGTCTCTGTCTGTCTGTCTGTCCATTAAAGCGTTTATCAGGCGAGAACCACTTATCTGATTTACGTGTCTTTTTTTAAATTTATACAGATATTCTTTGTGGGTTGGGTTATATAATAATAATAATAATCTATATCTATAATATATATAAAATGCAACGTCTCTCTGTCTGTCTGTCTGTCTGTCCGTTAGTGCGCTTATCACTAGAGAACCACTTATCTGATTTACCTACATTTTTTTAAAACAGACACATGTTCTCTGGCCAGGTTATCTACCTATAATATATAAAATGCAACGTCTCTCTGTTTGTTTGTCTGTCCGTTAGTACGTTACGTGTTTTTTTTTTAAAGCATACATATGTCCTTTGGAACGGTTATAGGAGATATTTTATTGCGTTAGGTAACATAAAGAATAAGCAGTGACGATAATAGTGAATCAAGTCGAAAAAAAGTTACCGTTAGCAGGTTCTCTTGCAATACACTGCCTAAACCATTAAATATGAAACAATATCATGTTCCTCAGAAAATAATATATATAAAATCTAACGTCTCTCTGTCTGTCTGTCTGTCTGTTAGTGCGCTTATCACTTGAGAAACACTTATCTGATTTACGTGTTTTAATAAATTTATACATATGTTCTATATAATTCGATATAGGCCTAGATAAAGGCGGATACGGTGAGATAATGGGAGATAAGTATAAATAATGGGAGATAAGGAGAAATAATAGGAGATAAGCAGACATAAGTCTAGATAATGGGAGTTATGGTGAGATAATGGGAGATAAGGAGAAATAATGGGATATGAGCAGAAATAAGCTTAGATAATCGAAATTATGTAGAGATAATGGGATATAAGGAGAAATAATTTGAGATAAGGGGAAATAATGGCAGATATTTTATTAAGTTAGTAGTGAATCAAGTCCACACGAGCGGAGCCGGGGGCACTGCTAATATATATATATATATATATATATATATATATATATATATATATATATATATATATATATATATATATATATATATATATATATATTATATATATATATATATATATATATATATATATATATATATATAAATTATAAGCTAAAAAATTAAATTCTTCTTCTTATAGTGCCATTTCCATTACTGAAGTTGGGCTGTAATCACGGTAAATTCTTCTCTATCCTAGACCTCTCATCCCTGCAATTTTGCCCTCCATCAACAATCGGGGAAGCGAATATCTCGAACCCCTATACATATGTCCCAAGTAGCGAGTTTTCTCTCTTTTAACCAATGACAACAATTCTTTCTCTACTACAGTACATCTTCATTCCTGACATGTTCTCTCCAGGAGATCTTCAATATTCTGCGCATGACCCACATTTCGAAAGACACAAATCGACTCATTGAGCGTATTCCCAAGAGCCAGGCCTCAACTTCATACAAAACCACTGGATATATATAGAGTTTTACAAACCGATAACGGGTATCCAAAGAAAGAGTGGAGTCTGTGAGGTGATGTCTCATTTTGAGAAAACCAGCTCTCGCCGTTTCAATGCGAACTCATATCTCAACTTGAGGATTCAGATCATTGGTCATCCTTCATTCTAGGTACTTAAATTGGATTATGTGTTCTGTTAGTTGATTATAAACGCGAATATTTGTTTGCGATCCAGGTGTTCTTGAGACGATCTTTACTTTTGCTTTATTGACGTTCACTTTCATTCCCAAAGCGTCGCCTTCCCTAATATGGTTCATAAGACGCTAAAGTCCATCTGCTGTATTTGCTATTATAACTGTATCATCAACATACCTCAGGTTTTTGATGATTTCGCCATTAACCTTGATATCTGCTCAGAATACAGATTAAAAAGGAGTGGAGGGAGAGAAATTAAATTAATTTTAAGGAAGTATCCGATAGATATAGCCCTGTTAATGTTGGGAATACACGTCACGCTAACACTATATTATTCGAGTTTCGATTGGTCATTTCTCGTACCGAGACTTCTTTTTATTGTGGAGAAATTCTCGAGAAATACATTCCTTCGAAATAATGCTCAAGACCGTGTTCCTTATCAAATACAATCTGTAGTGATTTAAGATCACTGTGAACTGCTACTTTTGCGTACGCGTTGCTCTTGTAGAGATTTAGAGATATACCTGCTGCGCGCTTGTGTACCAATAACGGCAACGTGGAAACCAGACTTTACATCGCACACAATCTGCGATCTTAAAATTATTTTCGTTTCGATTGTTTTTTATCACTTCTTTTTCTCAATATGCCTCATCCGTTTCGGACATTGGCGATTATTCTGGTGATTCTAACTTTGTTTACTACTATGCAGAAGACTTCAGTTGAGCCGAGTCCGAATCAGTCACGTAAATTCTTCACCCAAGAGTGACGTCGTCTACTTGAACTTCTCTTCGCCTCAAGTTTGCCCTGGAGTATTAGCTACAGCAGTCCATATTTTTTATTCTTCATAATATGAATTATTCTAGTTTGCTCTTTTTCAAGGTACGGACCAATTCCAGATCTCTACTCATTCTCCCGGGGACATCTTCATTTGTTATATGTTGTATCGAGGGAACTTTCAGTATGCGAGGGTACAATCACATTTCAAAAGCATTAATTCTTTTTAGTATAGTTTCATTGATTGTCCACGCTTCAGCCTCATACAGTTAAGCAGAGAATACGTATCACTCCAACATTCGGATTTTTAGTGGTAGATTTTTGGCAATGAAAAATTCTTTCATCTGAAGAAATGCGACTGTCGCCTTTTTAATACAAGAAAATTGTTTTGTAGGTCAGCATCGGAAAAACATTTTTTTTTCAAGAACTATGCGAGGTGGCGTTTTTTTACATGAGACAAAAAATGAAGTAAATAAAAGGACCTTTTTATGAAAAAAAATTCAGAGTCGTCGTTAAAGTTGCAAAATATTTCTACTAGAATTTATGTAGGGGTGAGGGTAGTTTTCACCCTTCTAGAACCCTTTCGGGTTTTTTGTGAAAGTCAAATATTAGAACGCCTAGCAAAACATGGGCACCCTAAATCTCATTCAAATCGGAATATCGGTTCTTAAAATATCTTAAAAAATGTGTTTATTTTTTTTACTTTGATGCCCTCTAACGGACAAATGAAGCAGTTTTGTATAGAGGTAAATTATGTCCAATCGACTTATTTTCATTCCAAAAATACGTGGTAGTTCTATGTCCACGGAATAATGGGACACCCTGTATATTAAATTAGGTTGGACAGAGATCTCGATCTCATTGAATGTACTACCGTCCGCTTTTATCACAGCTCGTCATTTCTAGTAAAGGTTACCAATTATTCTTATGTCTTTTTTTTTATCAGTACTACCGCAAAATAAAATTCGATAAACTACTGCAATCGATGAAATAGAAAGATGGCAACTAAAGTGATATGGCTACGTAGAAAGGTTGAAAGAAGAACGTATTCCCAAGTAAATTTTGAAATGGACATCGGTAGAAAGAAGAAAAAGAGGAATATCAAAACCAACGTGTATAGGAGGAATACAAGGAGCAATGTCTGAACGGAACTTAGAGCCCGGGGATTGGAAAAGCTGAAGAGGTTGGGAATTAGCAATCGGAAGGCGTAGGACGCTATAAAACCGATATTAATAAAAAACTACTGAAAACACCTTTATTGAGGTGCTAATCTACAATTCTAATTAATAACTAACTAAATATGTTATTTATTTTTAAAGTCTACAGTTAAAATGCAAGTAAGTATGGCTCAAAATTTCTAAAGAGAAAGTAATAAAGCTTAAGCAGATTCCAGTTCCAAATACCAGGAAAGCGAAATAACATTCTATAAGACCCACGCTTACAAAATTATTGCCTCTTCCTTCGCATACTGGTCGTTTAGTAAAACATTTGCGAAATTCTCTGTTGTGAATTCCAGTTTCAGTTAATCTTCTAAAACTAAAACAAAAAATATAGTGTTAGCCAAAATTATCCTTTTTATTCACTTTAGGATGACCGAGATGATAAAATTTTGTATAACAAAGTATTCAAGTAACAATGAGCACATTTATTATTTTAACCCTATACATGCAGTCACCGTCATTTTTATTTTAAGTGTAGTTATTTGAAATATATTGGCTACCAAGAGAAGAATATTTGTAAGATACCAGGTGTTGTCTATTGTGCCACCACTAAAGCTCTTTAACAGTAGCCCGATGCTTTTAAAATTGACCTCATCATCATATTCCATACATGAATTTTGGGCGTTTAGCTCTGGTGAACAAATCTGGGGTTGAGGTTCTAGATTGTGCTTCAGTGCAATAAGGTTGAATCTATACTATAAACAATTTATGTACTTTACTTTACTAGAAGGTGGTTCTTGCACCTTGACAGTTTTATAGAGTGCTTCAATTGTAAGTACATTTATTATTTCCTCGATACAATTCATAAATGAAGTTACCTGAGCATCAAAGTTGGCCTGATTTCAATCAACTGATTTTATTGATTATCATTTAAATTACCTGATTACATAAGCGATCCTAATACATCTATTTTTTTTTGTTTGCCGATGGAATCATAGTTTTTATTTTCGAAATTATAATTCTGTTCGGTGTATTTTTTAAAATTGAAGCTCAGTCAATAAGGCTGAATGTAAAAAATTACAGAGAATTTCTAGTTACTAGATTCTTTAAAATACTCCTTCCAGTTTTGAATTGATGGAAATTCTTAACGAATGTAACGAAAGACTGATTTTGTCAAATTTCCACTTTATTTAGTTTCACTGAAACTGTATGACGCGTTTCGCTATACTATAGCTTCTTCTGATACAAAACGATATTTCATACTCGTTCCAGAATTAGATGATGGGATTGTGATCATTGGTAAATATTGGCTCGGCAGCGAGAACACTGACTAATTATTAATAAAATTATAACGATTTATGTCATCTAAATATCAGTTTATGAGGAGCTAGGGTTATAGTAGGTAGATTTATTCTGTGTGTTGTTGATTTGAATTACATGTATATCCTGCATATCGTATAATTTTAAATTTAAGAAACCCAATGTTTTTATCTAAATTTATTTGGAGCTGGAGCTCTGAAGTGACCTAATAGATCGTAAGTATGGTAAATACATTAAAACAAACGTTTTAATTTGCGGGTTTAACTAAATTGTTGACAGAGATTCCATAACTTTCTTAACTGCAAGGATTAAACTCTTTTCTCTTTCTTCGTATTTTATTTTTACTCTCATTGTACAATGAAAGTATTTTCTTCGTGAAAAAATGACACTTGTATCTATTTTACATTTCTTCCCCCTTCATCCTTTCCGGAAGGCCACTGTTTTGTCTGTCCGTCAGTCTCTTGGTACAATAACTCTCGAATGAAATGATTTTAAATTTGATATACATGTAATTTGTTCATTTTCTTTATTATTATCAGAATTTTTCCGTCTTTTTGGTTCAGATAGTGAACAAATTTTACGCATTATTATTTATAGTCAAAAGGAGTTAAAGTAGTGAAGGAGATTGTTCGAGGGGTTACTTTATATATATCACGTTCTTTTTAGGGCTGCTAGTCCAGCAATCTGAAAAGTCTGTTATTTTTTTCATTTATTTCAATTCAAACAGAAATATTACGTAGAAGGAAAAGTTAAGCTTCAGTTACAATTAGCTTTGATGCTTTTCTCCGGCTCAACATTCTTGTGAATAATATGTCACCATAAAGCATTTATTGGTTAAAATATCAACTTGTGTTGCTTGAGTTAAGTAATTCGTTACTATGAGGAAGCTAAAGTGCTTTTTCTAGCCCCATGTGTTTTCAATGGTAGAACTGGGTAAATCACCTTGCTGATTTTTTTATACTCTTTATAAAAGTATATTAGATAATTTAGTAAAGTTTGTCTGTTCCAAAAGGGCCTACTGAAAATACAGGAACTTAAAAAATGATTGAAAGGTTTGCCAAATAAACGAGTTTTATTTCCCAAAAATCAACCCACTCATAATAGTTTCATAAAAAATGTAATATTGTTACTTGAGAAAATACAAATTTTAATAAAATTCTTGTCTAGGAAGAGAATCCAAACAAGGTAAAATTGTGATATTAAATTTATTTGTACGTTTTTGCTTTCTTGCATATGTGCTTTTATATCATAATGTTTTTTTTTTATAGTAGATAATACTTCCAAATGATATGACAGCCATGTTGGCTTTTTATTTAAGTACTCTTACTAACAAATCATGTTATAACTTTTTTATTAATAATGTTATAGACAAAACAAAAATGTAGGCATTGTCGAATTTTGACAGTATGTGTTTATGTGTCACAATAGCGTAAGTGTATTAAAAACAAGGGTAAAAATTAAAAAATTCAAAATAAATCGAAAACTATTAGAAGTAGGTAGATAACATACTTAATAAAAGTTGGAGGGATTTGTAAAATCTATCAGAAAAATAATAATATACAGGATGTGCTATTTAAAAAATTTGGGATTTTTCAATTTAAAATAGTCCAAATGCATGTAACTCAAATTTCTTTAGATATATCTTTTTTTCATCTCTATAGAACGCTCGTACCAATTATCAGTATTCCACTTCAGAAACAATGGCGCTACTGGTAATTTTTTACAAAACTGAAAACTAGTATTATTTTTTAAAAAATTGAAATATTAGAAAAGTACTAGGTTTAGGTATATCACATTATTAATAAAAAAAGTTTTAAAATTTTACGCAGAATTTAAAAACAAATTAGAAAATAGGAAGTTCTGTTTAAAAAAAATAAATGTTATGACGGCAACACTTTTTTGAAGTACCCTGTATACTCAAAAATAATGTTAAACTGTGTACCTTAGCATTCTCTAAAACTATTGTCTTTAACATTTTTTCGTGATTCCCGAAACAAATGAGATAATGAACTTTACTCTATCGTTGACTCACCCTGTACTTATATTGTACAATATGAAAAAAATATTGTTTTGAAATTATTAATAGTCATTTTATGTACATTTAATAAAACACTGTATTATTAATATTTCGTCATTTATTTTTTTAACAAAGTTTGCTGCTGCTAAAGAGTATATCCGATAAATTTGAGTATAAAAACGTTGGAGAAATATAGACTTTAAACTTCTTACCTCACGAGGAAAAACTGAATATACGGTGAATGTTTTGGACAAGACAAATGTGGTATATCCGATTTGTAAATAGTTTCCACAATTCTTAAAGAACACCTTTGAGTGTTCGAAAAAGATTTTTCAATTAGGTAATTTGCGACGTTCTGCTCAACATGAAATGCAAAGTAAGAATCTCTCACCAGTTGCATTCCATCATCTGCGACCAAAAACTTGTCTTTTCCAGATTGTCTAATTTTATTCTCATAAATAATTTTTCTCCAGTGTTCATTTGCACGATCGCTTGGCCCCTAAAAAGATTTTATAATTCCTAAGAGAAGCGAGTTCTTACTGATGACGATAATATTAATAATAATAGTAATAATTCTAAAAAAGTTCTGTGCATCTAATATTAAAAATTGTCTTTCTTAACATATATATATATATATATATATATATATATATATATATATATATATATATATATATATATATATATATATATATATATATATATACGAGGCTGGTTTGAAAAGTCCGTGCAAAAATAAAAACTACTTATGTGTTTGGGGTAAACCTTTTTTATTTTTTGACATAGTCTCCTTTTAGGCTTATACACTTCGTCCAACGATATTCTAGTTTGTTAATCCCTTCCGAATAATAGGATTTGTCCAAGTCTGCAAAATATCCATTAGTGTCTGCAATCACCTCCTCGTTTGAATAAAATCTTTGTCTCGCCAGCCATTTTTCTTCAAATTGGGGAACAAATAGTAGTCCGAGGGAGCCAAGTCTGGAGAATAGGGGGGATGTGAAACGAGTTGGAATCCTATTTCCATTAATTTTGCGACCACAACTGCTGAGGTGTGTGCTGGTGCGTTGTCGTGATGGAAAAGGACTTTCTTGTGGGCCAATCGCGGGCGTTTTTCTTGCAGCTCGGTTTTCAAACGGTCCAATAACGATGAATAATATTCACCTGTAATAGTTTTACCCTTTTCCAGATAGTCGATGAGGATTATCCCTTGCGAATCGCAAAAGACAGTCGCCATAACCTTTCCGGCCGAAGGAACGGTCTTCGCCTTTTTTGGTGCAGATCCCCCTTGGTAACCCATTGTTTAGATTGTTGTTTGGTCTCAGGAGTATAGTAATGTATCCATGTTTCATCCACAATGACGAAACGACGCTTAAAGTCCTCCGGATTCTTCTGGAACAGCTGCAAACCATCCTTGCAACACTTCACACGATTCCGTTTTTGGTCAAGCGTGAGCAATCGCGGCACCCATCTTGCGGATAGCTTTCTCATGTCCAAATGTTTATGCAAAATATTATGTACCTGTTCAGTCGAGATGCCCACAGCACTAGCAATCTCACGCACCTTAACTCTTCTGTCATCCATCACCATATCATTTGATTTGATCAATGATTTCTGGAGTCGTAACCTCCACAGGCCGTCCAGAACGTTCAGCGCCACTTGTGCCCATATGGCCAGTCCGAAAATTTTGAAACCACTTATAAACTGTTCTAATCGAAGGTGCAGAGTCACCATAATGTTTATCAAGCTTCTCTTTAGTCTCCTGAGGCGTTTTGCCCTTCATAAAGTAATGTTTAATCACCACACGAAATTCTTTTTCGTCCATTTCTTGAAAATCACTCGACTTCCTTGATTCACACGAATGCCAAATACAAAGAAATAGACCAATATGGCTGAAACTTGGTGTGCGTTCATTCAAGAAATGCTACTAACTAAACATGATCTCGATACGCGCCGGTGGTGCCATCTTTCGGACTTTGCACGGACTTTTCAAACCAGCGTCGTATATATATATATATATATATATATATATATATATATATATATATATATATATTATCTATCATTATTCAAGCCATTCTCCAAATATTTCTCCTTATCTCCCAGGATCTCCAACTTTCCCATATTATAAAGACTTATATATTGCATTTTCTGTCATTTTTCCGCATTATCTCCAATTATTTCGCCTTATCTCCCATAATCTCGAATTCTCCCGCAATACAGGGGCTTATATCTCTTTATCTATCATTATTCAAGCCATTCTCCAAATATTTCTCCTTATCTCCCAGGATCTCCAACTTTCCCATATTATAAGTGCTTATATATTGCATTTTCTGTCATTTTTCCGCATTATCTCCCATAATCTCGAATTCTCCCGTAATACAGGGGCTTATATCTCTTTATCTATCATTATTCAAGCCATTCTCCAAATATTTCTCCTTATCTCCCAGGATCTCCAACTTTCCCATATTATAAAGGCTTATATATTGCATTTTCTGTCATTTTTCCGCATTATCTCCAATTATTTCGCCTTATCTCCCATAATCTCGAATTCTCCCGTAATACAGGGGCTTTATATATATATATATATATATATATATATATATATATATATATATATATATATATATATATGTATAACTATGTGGTAATATGTGATGTTATAAATTAATATAAAAAACTATTTTATATATTGCAGGATTATTATCAAAACCGGAATATTGTAATCGTACCAGTAACATTATAAACTTACGTATTATTGGCAATCGACTCCAATTTCTACAATACTACGGAATAGTTTCAGTATTCAATGTAATTTTTATTGTTGTTGTTGAACCATAGAGTTAGTTCAGGTTAAATATTCCGATTTTGATAATATTCCTACGACATATACATTTTTATTACAATTTTTTTTGTGTTATTGAAATAAAAATGTAAAATTTCCAAAAACACATATTTTGATTATATCAAAAATATGATTTAGCTTATCAAATATTCTAATATTTAATTTTAATATGAAGCATCTGTTTCTGTAACTTGGTTAGGAAAAAAAAAAATTGTTAGTTGCGCATGATTATATGGTTTTCAAGAATTGTGCAATAATTTTTTTTTTGTAAACAGTGACAGATTGACTCATTATATCTATAGTGAATGATTTATATCAATCATAAATATTAAGGGGAAATATAACCAAAATTAACTGTTGAAACAAATACTGATTCATGTTTTTTTAGAAACACATTAACATACTATACTACACAAAATATATTGTTGGGATCTATTTTCTAATCTATATTTATGGTATTCCTTCTTCTCTAAATAAGTACTTATTATAGATATTCTGCTTCCCTTACTAAAATTATCTAACGGTGAAAATAATGGGTTAGTTTAGGGTGAGGTATAGTAGGATTTCAATCCCTCGAATAAATATAATTTTATATATTAATATTCAAAGGAATATTTTATTCGTTAAATATATCCAAGCCAAGTTATCAATAATTTACTATTAGATGATACCCTTTGGTAGGAACATCCATAATTGTTGTAAGCTGTAAATTTTATATAATAGTTTTACCACCTATTTATAATGATAAAAAATAAAATAATAATGGTGTATCTGAGCCTAATATATATAATATAATTAGAAAAGGGTTAAGATATTTAGAGCATCCCTGTCAAGCAAAATTTATAAAAAAGAATTCTGACATGACAGCATAGAAGATATTTTCAAGTCTACTCCCCTCTTACCCAATTTATCGGTCAGTCAATAAGTTTTGAATGCGACACTTATAGAGCATCACTTGAACCAAATATTGAACACCATTTTGAAGCTTCATCTGTTATATGAACACACCCTAAATTTCAAGTCGATTTGTCGAGTCATTCATCAGGACGTCCAAAAACTACAATTGAACAAACTGTGCAAATATAAGATATGGTAATGAAATACCGTAAAATAACCGAGGATCATTTAGCTGAGGCTATAGGCATCTTACATGGATCAGTACATGGGATCTTAACTAATGTTTTGAGTATGAGAAAGTTATTCATAACATGGGTGCCGCATTTGCTAACATCGGAATAAAAATTTTGGCTCGTTTCATTAGGAATAAAACTGACTTTGTGCATCGATTTGTAACTATGGATGAGACTTGGGTTTACCAGTATGATCCTGAACTGTGACAACAAACCGCACAGTGGACTAATCCCGGTTGTTCAGTTTCAAAGTTGTCCAAAAAAATTATGGCATTAGTTTGCTGGGATGCAATAGGAATTTTGATAATTGATTACCTTTAAACCGGTAAAACAATAACACGAAAGTATTATTGTAACCTGTTCGATCAGCTGGATGAGAAAATTTGTGAGTAAAGGCCCGGTTTGCAGAAGAAAAAATCATCTTTTATCATGACAATGCACCTGCTCATAGAGGTGCTTTGGCAATGGCAAAATTGGTTGGATTAAAGTATGAATTGTTGAAACATCCACCTTATTCGAGATTTCTACGTGGAAAGCGTTTTTTTAGTAAATGATGAGGTGATAGCATCCGTAGATCGGTATTTTCAAGGTCTTCCGGAAAACCACTTCATAGATGAATTAGAAAGTCGCTGGAAAAATGTACTGAGCTTAAGGGAGATTACACTGAAGAATAAATGTATTTCGATTCATTAGTTCATCTTTTTTCATTTCCGCTTTCAAAACTTATTGACTGACCTATAGCATACTTTACACGTTTATCGTGGTAGTTGTGCTTAAAATTAATCTAAAATTTATCTAGATTGGCCTTCCTGGCTCGATAATAAAGTGTACCGGCTTACTGTGGTCAGCGTTTGGATTCGATCCTTTTTAAATCAATATACTTATTTGACTATTTTACATACTTCGACGAGCTGCTATCTTGCAGACATCGGCAAAGTCTCAAAAATCAAAAAAGGCATATTGTAGGTAAATGCGTTCGAACTAGAAAAGCTAATAATTAATACAGTATATTCCCTGCAGGTTTAAGATCTGATTCCGAAGGAGACTGCTGACGACATGTTGGGGACGACTTGGATCAGAAAAAACTTATAATGATGTTCTTGTTGTTTTCAATTGACATATATATCTAAAGTGGGATAGAACCGAGAAATAACATTACATGTTTTTACAAATGGTATCTCTTAGAAATTATAGGTTTCTTTTTCACATAAAGTACTATACTTATATGAAATCTAAAAGCAGTTATTTACTGGTTTCTCATAGGATGATTTTTTATGAGTACAATTCCTTCCTTGGTGCGGAATGTAAAAAGGTGGTCTACTATTGAATAAGCTATCCTATATATTAATTACTTACTGTGAAATAATATCTGTTGAATGGTGTATCCTCTACGCCAAAATCCAATTTTGCATCATAAAGGTCTTGTAAATTTCCAATACTGTTTGTGTTTGATTGCAGTAGTATAACAATTCTAGCAGCAAATGATGTATAAATAAAAGTAAAAAATATGAGAACTATAAATGTGGCAATTCTTCCGGAAAATCCCTTGGGTTCATAGAAGAAATCCATTTGACACATAATTGCAATCTGAATATGTGTAAGAAAACACTGATATGACATTTATAGTAGTGTAACATTAAAAAGGTTATAGTAGCAATATTATAGCTTCAGTATTATTCTGGGTATTAAACTAGAGGTGAAGGTAAAATTATACAAAAAAAATGACATAATATAAATAATTACTAATGTATATGGAAACAATGGAAAATAAAAAAAAAGTTATTGGCAGTTTTGGTAAAACACTTTTTATATTTTATAATTTTCCTACCTCACTCCAGTGTCCTTCAAAAACTTCATATTATATGATTTTTTTTATTATAGAGTTTAGTTGAAATTCAACTTTGGCACTTGCTTTAATAAAAATAAAAAATGATCCTCACGTGACTTGCTTATCTGTTCAGGATTATCTTAACAAAATACATGCCTAAATGGTGATTTCCTTGTCAATTTTACACAAATTTTATCCATCAAATAAAAAAATTGTGAAATTTTAAAAAAATAGACCTAAACCTACCTATTACCTAAACTATTTATTGTTGGTAATTTCATTACACTATTACTTTTCTAAACCTAAACGATTTTTTTAGTGAATACCAAAATGACACTGTAAATTCTGTTAAACTTGAAGTAAATTTGCAGCATATAAAATTAACTCTATAAGTTAAGTTAGCCCATATTCTGAACAAAGTTAATGGTAATATAAGAATAAACGAAAATATTATTGCTTTGATTTAGTAGGTTAATGAAAACTTAGGGAGGAATAAACTGTGTGTCAATTTTTCCTTAATTAAAAAATAAACTAAGAGTCACATAAATTTATTATGAGTATGTGGCGAAGCTGTTACCAACTTCTACTCTTTTTTACTTTGCAATTTAAGTAGGTATTAATCATATTTGTTCAATATAACAGCCATAGAAACTAAATATTTATTTATTATTATCAACTCAGTTATTATTTTACTACAGAAAAAATTAAATAGTTAACTAGGTATATGTGTAGTGAAACTGAATGTGATTTTTTTGAGTTACTTTTTAAAATTGTGCCGACTTTGCAACAAATATAACAGAATTTTAAAATATTGTTTGCGTCTTCATTAAAAAATGTTATTATAAGAAATATTAGCTTTAAGAATGCAATAGTGTAGGTTACCTACAGAAAATAAAGTCAGCTGGTTTTTCTATTTTTTTGGAACCGGAACTACTTCTCGCTTTTAGTGATTTTTTTTTACTTTAGTTTATTTTGACAAGTAATGGCATATACTATTATCGAGTAAGCAATCTATTATCCTTATTTAAGCAAAAGCTTATGCTAAATTTAATAAATTTCATATAAATCCTGTAATATATATTTTTTTTTAATTTGATGTAATATGATGTTTCTGAAGGACAATCTCTCATTTTTTAATATTTACCTAATTTATTATACAAATATGATATATTATGATTTAGTACGAGGCATGTTTTTTAAGTAAGTACCGTTTTGGAATTAAAAAAAGACGTGCAAAGATATCGCTATAATTTTATTTTTACATGAAAGCCTGTACCTTAATCTACTTTTCTACATAATTTCCGTGAATATTGAGGCACTTGTCATAACGTGGCACCAGTTTTTGAATACCCTCCTCATAAAATTCTGCCGCCTGACTTGTTAACCACTGTATCACAAATGTTTTGACTTCGTTATCGTCTTGAAGACGCTGACCACCCAGGTGCTTCTTCAAGTGCAGGAACAAATGGTAGTCTGTTTTCTCTCACCTTTTCGTCCACTTTCTGCACCAAATCTTCATTAACGACCGAAGGACGCCCACTCCGTTCTTCATCATGCACATTTGTGCGGCCATCTTTAAATGCTCTCACCCATTTCCTTACCATTCCATCACTCATAATGTTTTGTCCGTAAACTTCACAGATCTCACGATGAATATCGATCGGTTTTACGCCTTTAGCACTAAAAAATCGTATAACAGCCCGTACTTCACAATCGGCGGGACTCACGATTGTCGGAGGCATCTTAAACACTCAGTAAACAACGTATACAATGAAGAATCAGACTGTAATGGCGTCAGTGCGTAGACATGAGATGTAGGTTACCAGCGCGCATGCGCGGAACGCCGACCGTATCGCTGCGGCGGCGGAATCGCAAAACGGTACTTACTTAAAAAACATGCCTCGTATATACTAAACTTATATATGAAACTCTACGCCTATATAGTGCAGTAAAAAAATAATGATGAGATGGGCATAGTTTAAATAGAGCAATAGTATAATTTTATCCTCTCTGGGGTATCATCAGGAGTATTGTCCTGAGTTTTGGATCTCGAAAAACTTGTACTCTTCTGTTTATAAACAATTTAAGGTTATTGAGCTTACAACATGAATAACTCCGGTTATGTAAGTCGAATTGAGACAAAAAAAATCAAACTCTTCGTAATGAAATTTCCAAAAATCCTGGTTGGTTTTAAGTCGCTCAAGTGCGTACATAACCTATAAAATTGAACAAACAGGCAAAAAAGTGTTTTTTTTTTTTATTATATTGTACAGGTCGACTAAGTGAACCGATCGGCTTCAAACTTTCAAAAAATATGTCTTTTATTATAGTAAAAATACCATGAAATTTCGGTACAAAAATAATGAACCCTGTGGGCACAATTGAATTTGTTATTTCAAATTTGAATTGCCATCCATTTTACGCCATTTGGTCCAAAATGGATATTTTTTTTGAAAATTTAGGTTTCGATGCCATTAAAAACATTTTTTTTTTTGAGTCATTTTAACCTTTTTTTTTAACATTTGTTTATGAATCAAATAACAACAAATGCGTTTTTTGGTCATTTTCAAGTTAACAAAAATGATTTTTTTTAAATAAAGGTATCTCGATTCTCACCTAAATGTGATAAAAAATTTTCAATTTTCTTTTCAAAATGGCCGAAAACACGCATTTGTTGTTATTTGATTAATAAACAAAATGTAAAAAAAGCGGTAAAACGACTCCAAAAAAAATTTTTTTTAATGGCATCAGAGACCTAAATTTTGAAAAAAAAGATCCATTTTGCACCAAATGGCTTAAAATGGCGGGCAATTCAAAGTTTAAATAACAAATTTAATTGTGCCCACTGTGTTCAATATTTTAGTACCAAAATTTGAGGGTATTTTTGTTAACAAAACGCATATTTTCTGAAAGTTTTAAGCCGATCGGATTCACTTAGTCGACCTGTATGATAAAATGAAGAAAAAAGAGTTTTTTGTCTGTTTTTTTTTTTAATTTTGTAGGTTATCTACGCACTTCAGTGACTTAAAACCAACGAGGATTTATTGAAAATTTTATTACGAAGAGTTTGGATGGTTGGTCGATCGGACTTATATAAACGGAGTAAGTGATATTTTAAGCTCAGAAAACGCGTTTCGAAAACTTAAAAAAGAGCACAAGTTTTTCGAGGTCCAAAACTCAGGACAATACTCCTGGTGAACCCCAGAGAGGACAAAATCATAATATTGCTGAATCTAGACTGTGCAATTTCAAATGCTTTTTTACTGCTACTAATAACCAATTATAATATAATAACAATAAAATAATTCTACTAAACCTGCATCATTATAATATCCAAAAAATTAGGAGCATTCTCTTTATTATTTTCCATCTCTTTTGAAAACGTTTTTTCATTAGTTTCCCAATTTAAAATTATTTTTATAATAACACTGCAAAGAACAAACAGTACTCCAATTGTAAACCATACTACCTTTTCAAATGGCAATACAAAAAGGTTGGAGTAGTAGGCTAGTGAAGGTGCTCTAAATACGAAGTTTACTGAAAATTCCTTCATTGGTGCGAAGAGATATTTAAAGTATTTTAGTCTATTCGCCGGAGTAAAAGAAACCGTTCCTAGAAGTAAAGTAATTTCACTGAGGGACAATCGTCAGTAGGATTTGCTGTTACATTAAAAATAGGATGCTGAAGAATAATAAACAACCTCAGTGTGGCATCTATAAATGACAAAACGTACTATGGTTTGCTTCATGTCAGAGCTCATCAGTAAGCCTAGACGAAGAGGACAGTGCTCGATTTCTGGGAACGCATTTATGATAGGTTCAAAAATTTAAGACCCGTATGTATTTGCAGCTAACGTACTACTTTCGTAATAAACAAATAATGTACTAATACGGCCATTAAATATTTAAGGGTAACGATAAAAATTAAAAGAACAATTTGAACGGGAACACGATCCCGGTATGTAGACAAATATTAGTACTTTTCCACTATCTTCATGATTTTGCTAATTTAGAAAGGATCGTACTCACGATTTCACCTATGGTGCTAGCAACACGAATTTTTGTTTCCTCAACAGTGAGCCTGGTTCTTAGATTACACATTTTGGTTTAGATTGACGTTTATTGAATACAAATATCTTTCGTGATATCGATCTGAAATCTTTCTTGCTGTCGTGAATGTATTTCAATAAACCGAGTATTTTAACATTTAAATCTTTCTTGCTGTCGCGAATGCATTTCAATAAGCCGAGTAGTTTCACAAGCTCCAAAGTAGAGCGATTCTGGTTCAGTGATTGATAGATGACAGGTCCGGGTTATGCATGAACTTTCCTAGTTTCTAATGGAAGGGCAAAACTTAGAAATGGTCTTTCTCTGATAAACTATTACACAATTTCCCGTTGAATTTTTTTACACATACATATATTCGGCTTATAAATATTTTTTTCATTTACTAGTTGCTAATTCTAATAATATTAGTCATCGAAGATTTTCCCTAAGGACATAAAAGTATCTGTTATTATAGATTACACAGGACTATAAGACAAGGTCCTATATGTATTTTGGATCGCTGAAAACAAATCCGTTTTCCGTTTCAACCCAGCGTGTCTAGTTTTTGTGTAATTCAAAGAAATATCATCTCAAATCTATATGAGTAAAAGCACCAAAGTAAATATCAAAATTCAGACCTAAGATCATTTAATTGATAGAAAATATGCATGCCTAGAGCTTACGAATTAAATTCGGTATTAAAACTATAAACTGGCCTAACTTCTAATAAAACCTAACCTAATCTAAACTAACATAAACACAGGCTCACAATTTTTTTTTGTTAAATACATTAGACGTAATATGATATGAATCTATATTCTGTATTTTTAATTTTGGTTGCTAAAAATATGCCGCTGTTCGTTTTGCTTTATCATGTCAGGATTTTCTTCTAACTTTAAAAAATAGCTCAAAATTAGTGAATATCTTCATACTTATGACAGAAATACTGAAAACTGGTGGGTCTTAAACAATATATTCCTATTTACTTTGAGATGCTGAATCTGAATCTGACGTCGAAATTCGTCTACTATGTCACCATTTTTTTCTGACCTCAAAAAATAGTACAGAATCAGAAAATATCTTCATTCTTATAGCGAGAATAATGTGAATCTGATAAAAGATGTGTAAAACAATATATGTCTATGTATTTTAAGATGCTAAATCTGATGTCGGAATTCCCCTACCAGGTCACCTTTTTTTCTAACCTCAAAAAAAGTTCAAAATCAGTGAATATCTTCATTCTTACGGCGGGAACACTTCCAAACCTAATCCTAAAAGCTTTACACCAAGAACTCCAAACCCAACATAACCTAATGAAAGAACTTTAAACCAAGAACTCCAAACTCAACGAAATAAACCCCGATGGTGAGAGGTGGTAGAACTCACCGAAATTAAGCACTACTATTGTGAAACGCAAGGGGAGTCACCGCAAAAAAAGTACAAGGGAAATAAAGATTTGGCAGTCCAAGATATATAAAAACCGGTCAAGTGTAAGTTGAACTTGCACAATTAGTGTTCCGTACGTTGATTGTTTTTAAAATAAAAAATTTTGTTATGGTGGTATAAAATGATCAGTGACTTCACAAAACACACCCCAAATGAGTTTTCAACAAAGTTTGTTTCCAATCTTTACTGAAAACTGGTGACCTTGAAATTTTGTTTTTTTCCTATACCAGATAAATTATTAAAGGTAATGATAATTTTCGTTCAATCTATACCCCGTGGAGAATATTCCAGGGTTTTTTCAAAATTTTTCGATCAGTACTTTACGAGATAAGGTACGGGACAGCGATTTTTCACGATTTTTTAAAAGTAATACAAAGAAAAATGTGCGCAAGTATTACATTATATATATATTTTTTACTCGTGTTTTCACAAGCTTTCATTTGACACAACACTCGATGACCTAGTAAAAAATTTTTTTTTCACTCCCGATTTCACCCCTCAAAACGAATCCCTTAAGTCAAAATTTATGTTACTGTGATATAAAATGATCAGTGACTTCACAAAACACACCCCAAATAAGTTTTCAACAAAATTTATTTCCAATCTTTACTGAAAATTGATGACCTTGAAATTTCTGTTTTTTTTATATACCAGATAAATTATTACAGGTAATGCACTCGTGACACTTTTCGTTCAATCTACACCCCGTGGAGATTATTCCAGAATTTTTTCAAAATTTTTTGATAAGTACTTTCCGAGATAAGGCGGGTGGACAGCGATTTTTCGCGATTTTTCAAAAATAATACAAAGAAAAGTGCGCGCAAGTATTACATTATATATATATTTTTTACTCGTGTTTTCACAAGCTTTCATTTGACACCACACTCGATTACCTAGTAAAAAAATTTTTTTTTCACTTCCGATTTCACCCCCCAAAACTAACCTCTTAAGTCAAAATTTAACTTTCAAAACTACATGGCTCTGATGAGGCCATCAATTCCTATATTACTACCAAATTTCAACTTTCTATGACAAATAGTTTCGGAGAAAATCGGGTGTGACAGACGGACAGACGGACAGACACCGAAGTGATCTTATAAATGTTCCGTACGGAACACTAAAAACGTATTGTTTAATTTTTTACGAGCAGCACTATATTTCCTTCAAAAACAATGAAATTAATAGGAGCAATTTTTAAGGTTAGAAGCGGAATGAAGGTATTCACTGTCATAGAGTTATTTTTTACGGTTAGAAAAAAAGATGATGACGTAGTTAAGTTAGTTTCGGAGTTCTTGGTGTAAAGATCTTAGGTTTAGGGTTAAGTTAGTTTCGAAGTTCTTGGTGTAAAGTTTTTCCATTGGGTTATATTAGGTTCGGAGTTCTTGGTCTAAAGTTCTTCCATTAGGTTATGTCAGGTTTGGAGTTCTTGGTGTAAAGATCTTAGGACTGGGTTATGTTAGATATGGAATTCTTCCATCTGAAATCCTGAAGTGATGAAGCAAAACAAATAACGGCATATATTTAGCGACCGAAATTAAATATGTAGAATACAGATTTATAGCATATTACTTCTCAAGTATTTAACAAAAAAAAATTGTGGGCCTGTGTTCAGTTAGGTTAGGTTTTGTTAGTTTTGTTAGAAGTTAGGCCAGTTTATAGTTTATATAAGGAATTTAATTTGCATATTTTGTATCAATTAAGTTACCATAGGTTTGAATTTTGATTTTTATTTTGGTGATTTTACTTATATAGTTTTGAGATTATATTTCTTTGATTTATACAAAAACTAGACGTGCTGGGTCGAAACGGATTCGTTTTCAGCGACCCAAAGTACGTATAGGACACCTTGTAATGTTTTACTAAAAAAAAATGTGGTCCTGTGTTATTAAGTGCTAGTTATAAATCTGACTTGTAGTGCTAGTAAAATATATGTGTTTCTAGGGATATCTAGTCACTTAGAAAACCAACGTAGAAATATGTAGAGCGCTCTTCAATATTTACTTAAAAATTATAAAAAAATCCAGTTGATTGTTTCTGATTTATCGGATGTCCAAATATAGTAGCAATAGAAACTGCTAAGAAATTGAAATGTAAAAATATTCAGTTACTGCATTTTATTACTGCTTTCACAATTTTTATGCTATAGAGATATCTTAATTTAAAATATGGAAAATATAGTATTACTAAAACCCATTACGACCATAAATAGAATGATATATCGGTAATTATATGGAATAACAAGAGGTGAATTCAGTCAGATCATAGTATTTATCGATATACTCCTATCAATAATTAGTTATTAAATCCACCTATTGAGGTACCGTGTATCCTTTGGGGCTCCCGAAAAACGTTTTTCAGATTATTTCAGAAAATTTGAAGTTGCCTGTTCACTTTCGATATCAAATGCGATAAACTAATGAAGGATGCATGAATCACTTTATAGGGTTCATATTCATTCCTTAATTATTCATTTTGCATTTTTATAGTAATATTAATAGTAAGGACTTTTAGAGGTTACTCAGTGAACCCAGTAAAGTGCTAATTAAATGATTCTGCGTTTAGGTTTGAATTAGAGTAGAGAAATAAATAAAATATTATCAGAGTACTCTATAAAAATGTAAAGAGTAATATAAACTCACGTCATGAAGATATCTACAGAAGAATATAAATATAATATAGCAAATACTGGTAAGTTGGCTGAAGTCACTTTTGTTACCATTCATCATAAAACAAGTCCCAAAAATTGCGAAAACTATAGTCTTACAAGACTGATAAAAGCAACACTTTAAAAAACCATGTGAACATATGAGTGGCAAAATATTATTCGGGTTCATTCAGTAGACATTACCGAACCTCTCTTTTTCATGAAACCATTAGTACAAAAAAGGCAATATGCTTCTTTCGGGTCTTGGATAGCTTTTGACATCAAATACGAACCTCTGGTAAAAATACTTCAAGAAATCAGAATTTATAAAAACAGAATAATAAATTACCTATATTGAAAGGAATTTGCAAAGGAAGTTTGCAGGCTATGCGGCTTAGGTACGTTGCGATAAATGATGTAGCCCTACATGTATAAGTAATCGTTAGCGTGCGTTAATTTATGCTGAAGAATATTTGGAAAACATTTCACATAAATTTTAATATTTCAAATTACACCACATAAATATTTTGCCACAGCTCTGTTTACCAGTTCAAATTTGAAAATAACTACCATAATTACGCCGGCTATCGATATTCCGGTCATATCAACTATCAAGACATGGAAAGCTATTGATAACTATCAATATAATTTTCCTTAAGTTAAAATTATTTATAGATAGGTTGCCTTCGCCTGTCGATCAGTTAAAAATAATGAAATGTTTGTAATATGTATATAGGGAAGGCAAAACATATTTAACTTTGCAGTCAAGACTGATCTCATTAAAATAAATTTAGCTTCAAAAAGTTCTTTCAGTGCTAATTTAAATAACGACAATGTAAAGTGACCACTTGGATGATTGACAAGGAGGGATGGCGGAGTAACGTGGTTCACAGTTAATTTTGACTAATTTTATAATAATTTAATAAATTAACGGGAAGAAAGATCACTGACATCTCTTTTATTACTGATGTTGTTACTAAAATCTGGTTTACTTAAAAATAACTGGTCAAGTGCAAGTTGAACATGCGCAATTAGTGTTCCGTACGTTGATTGCTTTTAAAATAAAAAAAATTGTTATGGAGGTATAAAGTGATCAGTGACTCCACAAAATACACCCCAAATGACTTTTCAACAAACTTTGTTTCCAGTCTTTAATGAAAACTGATGATTGGTGAAATTTTTGTTTTCTTTATATATCAGATAATTTATTAAAGGTAATGCACTCGTGATAATTTTTTTTCAATCTACATCCCGTGGAGAATATTCCAGAACTTTTTCAAAATTTTTTGATCAGTACTTTTCGAGATAAGGGACAGTGATTTTTCGCGATTGTTTAAAAATAATACAAAGAAAAGTGTATATATATATATATATATATATATATATATATATATATATATATATATATATATATATATATATATATATCATATATATCTTTGTGTATATCTCGTGTTTTCACAAGCTTTCATTTGACACCCCACTCAAAAACCTGGTAAAATTATTTTACTTCCGATTTCATCCGCCCAAAACTAATCCCTTAAGTCAAAACTTAACTTTTAACAGTACACGGCTCTGACTGGGCGATCAATTCATATATTTCTGCCAGATTTCAACTTTCTATGTCAAGTAGTTTCGGAGAAAATATGGTGTGACAGACGGACACCGAAATCACCCGGTAAGTGTTCCGTACGGAACACTAATTAGCTATAAAATTAAGTTGACTGCAGTTTCTTTATTTTCATATCTAAAATGTAGAAATATTTTTGGTTCAACGATATTTAGGGCTACAACAATGTTAGTTTAATTCTGAATAAATTGTTAAGTTAAGAAGTTATGGTCGATCATCAGAAACCTAAAATTATTAAGGACAGCAGTAAAGGGTGAAAAAGGGTTTCGTAGATATCCTAAACTATCATCTGTATCCAATTTTTAGCAAATATCAGTAAACAAATAATGACATAATTAACGAAATATTGGTTATAGTTTTATATTGCAAAGAAGACACGTCTATTTTGTAAAGTTTACATAAAACCTTTTTTGAGGCCCTAATAGACGCAAAGGCATTTTGACAATATTTACCCTTCAAGCCGTAACTGTGATTTAAATTTTTGTTGAGTGATTCCAATTTTACATTCTCTAGTACGCGTGATAATACTTTTGGTGGCTTTTCCAGTACCCTTTTTGAAGATTTTAATGATAAACAGGAGGATTTTGCAAAAACCTATAGGCTGGTTTTATTTAAATCCTTTCAAGCTCAACTTCAAAACATATATTTTTTCATACTATTTAAAAATTGTTCCGTTAGGTAAGTAAAGAATTTTACTATTAAAGCAAAAAATTTAAGTCCTGTGTATAGCTGTGTTATGATAAAAGGTACTGATTGTTAGGATTCTGAAGAGTATGCTACTGAAAAAACGCAATTTTAGAGTCCTTCACTTGTCTTTTATTTGATAGAAACAACTGAAGGTGGTAACAATAGGAGAAATTTTTTCCAAAAGGATAGAGAAATAAATTGGATTCTTTTTGTATGTATCTTTTGTACGTATTATCATATGAGGATTTCAGTAGCCTTTCTGAAATGTGTATTTTAAATTATCCTACTTACTGATTTCTATTTTTATTTTTATCTGTGTCCAATAATGAAGTCAGATCAGAATATTATGGTCATCATTATGAACTCGACAAAGTATGCTACTCTTAACAATGTTAAATGCTAACATTAATTTGTTATCAGGTCTATAGTGAGCTTCTTGCAACAGTTAATGAGATGATCCACCAACTTTTTTTTTATTTAGATCTTCGGAATACTAGCGATCATCAATATGGCCTCCGTAGGCAAAGAACAACACAAGATTTTTTAACTTAAGTACCACCTATTTGGAACAACCCAATTGAGCATCTTGGAAAATTAGGAGCGGTTGCACTTGATATATCCAAGGCATTCGACCGTATTCGGCATGATGAATTGTTGGTGAAATTACGCTATTATGGTATGTCTGAAAGGTTTTATTTATGGCTCTCGGGTTTTCTGAGACAGCGCTCTTTACGAGTGGCTATCGATGGATTTCGTTCTAATACCTTCACTATCAAAGCCTGTGTGCTCCAAATTCCCATACTGTCTAATAATCTTTTTCTTGTTTACGTTAACGATCTGCTGGAAAGGATCAGAAATCCAATCTAGAGCTTTACAGATGACAGTACGCTTACCTCTTCATGCACTTTGAACGCTCAAACAACGGCTACTCATGCAAATATTCGCAGACAGCAGGAACTCGGTGAACTTAGTAAAGACCTGGAAGAAGCTTTATTTTAGGGTGACAGTAACCAAGTAGAATTTATTGCAACAAAAAAACAGGCGGCATTTTTTTCTAAAAAAGTTAGCGTTGCGGAACCCGACAAAGTTGTGTCGGGACACTCCATTCCTCTAGCATCGTCACTTAAGTTGCTGAGCGTTAACTTGGGAGCAAATATGTTTTGGCGTGAATATATCGCAAAGAGAGCTTCTCAAAAGTTAGGAATACTGGTTTGCACTCCATAACAAATGTTAATTCTGTACAAAGCGCAAATTGGACCAACGATAAAATATTGCTCCCGCGTTTGAGTCTCTGCTCCCAAACATACACTCTATTAGATTCTATTCAGAAGAGAGCTGTTCGTCTGATTAGGGGACCAGAATTCAGCAGAAACCTTAATACTTGGGAACATAGAAGAACGGTTGGCGACTTGAGTCTATTTTACAAGTATTTTTATGGAATATGTTCGATAGACGTAGCCAGCTTAATTCCTCCCAGAGCAGTGCATGTTATTAATACACGTCGGGCTGATACAGTATATGTGTGTGTAGTTCAGCTTGTTACTTCTGGCGTAAAATTTTTTAAGCAGTTTTTGTAGAACAACATTCCTTAGGGCTAATTTTCCTAGAATTATGTTTTTCACGGAGTACAACTTACCAAAACAAACGTGAATCGCTTTTTCCGCACACGAGTCGCTCCTATAACCCTTTAGAGATTTCCCTGCTGCACGTGTGCTAGGCCCATTAAAAAAATATATCATGATTTGGTTTATACGCTTGCAGTTCGTTTTAAAAATACTTAACGTTAAATTAAACACAGCTGTTACCTCCAATGTCGGCTCTGTCGAAAATAAGATCGCCAAACATTCCTTTGGTAAAGATTTTTGTTTTCTTTTTATGTTTTTCTTTAAATCCCCAATCGTTTCGAAAAATTTTTACTTGTGTGGCATTTAAAAGGTCAGAAATAATTGGAAAAAGCATATAATTAATTTTGGTTAGGTTGTCCAAATGTTTTTCTCTAAAATAAATTATAAGTTAGGTTTAATAGCAAAAAATTCTTAGCACTGCTCCGTATTTTTTATTATGTGTCTATTTAGCACGTGTTTCTCTGATCTTATAAAATATTATGCACACGAACGAAATAAATTTCAAAGAATTACACTCCCAATGGATGTGTGTGATTTGTTTATTGATTTATAAAACAAGTTGAAATACAAATTTAAAAAGCAAAAAATTAAATAAAAAAGTCTAGAGTTAAAAACAATTGAATTAATTGAATTGATATTCATAAAAGAAATTAAATACATTTTTTTAAATTAAATCCATTTAATAGAAACTGTAATGATACATTCAGATACACTAAAAATATACTTAAATGTTTTCAAGAAGTACCTAAGTGGTTTTTCTAACACTAAATTTTAAATTTTTTCCCTGAAGTAAATTACGGTTAGCTAGGTTTAAACGGAAAAAAAAACTTCAGGTTTGCAGTTATTCCTTAATGGGTGTTTATTTAGCCTGACCTTTTACACAATAACATTTTGAATGTTATTGTGTTATGTTACCAAATTTACATTTTGATTGGACACCATGTATAATATGTTTAGTGAATTATAAAAAACCCGAAAAAGAAATCTAACAATTCACAGGATTGAATAGGAATATTATAGAAACGGGTTTTAAAAATTACTTCGTAAGTACTAAATATTTTATAAAATCGAAAATTATTTAGTTACTAATTCCTTTCTTTCCCTCCCTTATTTCTTTTGTAAAAGAAGCTAAACAAATGTTTAGAATTAAATCTATTCGAAAAACAACTTAAAAGGGTAACTTAAATGCAATTAAACTGTATTTAAATATTTTTACGATGTAATTTTCAACTATTAAATTGGAAATTTGATCCCAATGTATGTATTTTTTGAATCAACAAATACTCTTGGTATAGAGTGTTTAGTTCGTGAGCAAATTAATACAAAAAATTAGAACTCTTAAAAATTTGTAAACGGAGGTGGTTGATCTCAAACTTGAAGTCAAGTCCAGTACTTGACTTTATAGATCCCTAAGTGGTGATCTGTTTAAACACGTTAAAAAGTTTTGATTCTTTAAAACGGATTAGGTTCGACAACTTATATATATATATATATATATATATATATATATATATATATATATATATATATATATATATATATATATATTATACGAGGCTGGTTTGAAAAGTCCGTGCAAAGTCCGAGAGATGGCACCACCGGCGCGTATCGAGGTCATGTTTAGTTAGTAGCATCTCTTGAATGAACGCACACCAAGTTTCAGCCATATTGGTCTATTTCTTTGTGTTTGGCGTTCGTGTGAATCAAGGAAGTCGAGTGATTTTCAAGAAATGGACGAAAAAGAATTTCGTGTGGTGATTAAACATTACTTTATGAAAGGCAAAACGCCTTAGGAGACTAAAGAGAAGCTTGATAAACATTATGGTGACTCTGCACCTTCGATTAGAACAGTTTATAAGTGGTTTAAAAATTTTCGGACTGGCCATATGGGCACAAGTGACGCTGAACGTTCTGGACGACCTGTGGAGGTTACGACTCCAGAAATCATTGATCAAATCCATGATATGGTGATGGATGACAGAAGAGTTAAGGTGCGTGAGATTGCTAGTGCTGTGGGCATCTCGACTGAACGGGTACATAATATTTTGCATAAACATTTGGACATGAGAAAGCTATCCGCAAGATGGGTGTCGCGATTGCTCACGCTTGACCAAAAACGGAATCGTGTGAAGTGTTGCAAGGATGGTTTGCAGCTGTTCCAGAAGAATCCGGAGGACTTTAAGCGTCGTTTCGTCACTGTGGATGAAACGTGGATACATTACTATACTGCTGAGACCAAACAACAACTAAACAATGGGTTACCAAGGGGGAATCTGCATCAAAAAAGGCGAAGACCGTTCCTTCGGCCGGAAAGGTTATGGCGACTGTCTTTTGGGATTCGCAAAGGATAATCCTCATCGACTATCTGGAAAAGGGGTAAAACTATTACAGGTGAATATTATTCATCGTTATTGGACCGTTTGAAAACCGAGCTGCAAGAAAAACGCCCGCGATTGGCCCACAAGAAAGTCCTTTTCCATCACGACAACGCACCAGCACACACCTCAGCAGTTGTGGTCGCAAAATTAATGGAAATAGGATTCCAACTCGTTTCACATCCCCCCTATTCTCCAGACTTGGCTCCCTCGGACTACTATTTGTTCCCCAATTTGAAGAAATGGCTGGCGGGACAAAGATTTTATTCAAACGAGGAGGTGATTGCAGACACTAATGGATATTTTGCAGACTTGGACAAATCCTATTATTCGGAAGGGATCAACAAACTAGAACATCGTTGGACGAAGTGTATAAGCCTAAAAGGAGACTATGTCGAAAAATAAAAAAGGTTTACCCCAAACAAATAAGTAGTTTTTATTTTTGCACGGATTTTTCAAACCAGCCTCGTATATACTAAATTATAGTAACTTTAACCATTCAGTTAACTAAAAATTAGATGGGATATAAACTTTTTGAAAAAATTTTAAGCAGATCACTGTTCCATTTTCCTTTAAGTGTCTGTTAATTATACTAAAACACGATTATTATATCATAATCGGTGATCATAGCATATGGAACTGAGTAAATTGTTAAATTATGCATTAGTCGTATGCTTTGAAATTTAGTAAAGTACCATTGTTGGACAATCATAAGATAGAAGATTGTGTTATGAAATGTTATAAATTTAAATAAAATGTTTTTTATGTTTTGATAATGGACCGGAAAATTGATTGCCTATTGACAAGTCCTTTAGGACAGTATTCAAAAATGGAGTTTCTACAATGGTCAACAACTGTTTAACATAGATGCATAAAATTAAATACCATTTATAAAATTGACTTGTTACCTAGGATTTAAATTAGGAGCATAAACAAATGCTTAAGTTAAATATTACATAAGCTTTTGAAACTAAAGAGTTTTTCATATTTGATTCAAAATTATTGTAGGTTTTAATGAAAAAAACCATTTCTTATTTTATTTCGATTAAATAAAGTAAAATCGATTTAGAAATATAAGTACATAGCATCCTATACAGATCACTCTAACCTCCTAGAACAAGAACCCTAACTGGTTTTAAAATACATTGGTTTACCATACCTGTAATCTGTTAAATGTTTAAATGTACTTTTCTCAATTATTACATATGATACTCTTAAATGCATACCAAAAAAGTTAGTTCTATTTCTGGTATGAATAATTTCGTAAAACGTGTAGACATGATCTAATCCTGTACGTACACCCAGAGTACGTTCAATGTATCCAGTAAAATTTTTGTTGATTTTGTATATTGTTTTAAAGAGTATCGTATTCTGTTCTACGTCTTTTATAGGTATAACAAATAAACTATTAACTGGAATGTATAGGTTAAGATTTTTTATTTTCGAAAAATCTCCAAGAATTAGCCATACGTTAGGATATCCCACAAAAGAGGTACCCAGAGCCTAAAAATGTAAAAATGTACTTTTTTTTTAATAGCTTAATTGCTAAGAAATATCATACACATCGTTTATTAGAACAAATATCAGAAAAGATACACTTTTTTAACCGGAAAAAAGAGCAACTATTTGATTTTTACCCAAAAACCCCAATTTTTATATAAAATAAAATCCGGATGCGGCTTTATATCAGAGACATCAAATTAAAATAAAAATTGACTTTCTTTGAGCAGAGAATAATAAATTAAGATGGATCTATTGTCGAAGCTATGGGTGGAAGTTTATCAGTTACAATCTCAAGAAAAATGAACAGAAAATTAAAAGGTGCCTATAGTTTACTATTTATTTCGCGACAAATTTTAAAAAATCTGTTAGATATTTAATAAGAAATATTTCCTTAACTCATATGAGCTTATAAGTATCTGCCGATTCTTGTAGTACTATCATAAGTTCATGCATATATGTACAAATTTATATATTTATCTAGTGATGGCCGGAATGGCGGCAAAATACTGGCGATAGATTCGCCTGCTGTTACTATTATACTACTGTAAGGTACTAGCCTTGTCGCAGGTTTGCAGAATCGTCGCTTGCGGAGATTATACTTATTACTGTAAATTGTAATACATAATGTGGAATTAGTGTTTAAACGTATCAATTTTTAGTAATGTTACGATGTAAATCAATATATATTATAAAACAAAGTCCCTGACTGCGTCTGTCTGTCTGTGCACGATTTTCTCAGTAACTACTCAACGGAATTTATTATTCTTTTCATTCAAGGTTTTACGAGGAAGGGTCAGTTGTATAACTTTTGGATATTTTGCCTAGATTAGCCGACCTATGACGATGAATGTCAATAAAGTCAGAAAAAATCAGTCGTCCATCGCAGAGGTATTTTTGCGTGCGCTGCGTAAATAGTTAGAGATACGTAAAAACAATGTATGGTCAAAGTGTTTACTTCAAATGGTTTTATCAAAAAGGCCACCACAGCATATGTCTATTTACAAAGGTAATCTCTAATTATTAAAGTAAAAATATTAAAAATAAACGTGTTAAAATACTTCCACTAAAGAGAGTAATTTAGGCAGGAAAATATAAATCGTTATCGAACTAAAGACATTCTTTGTTTTGTGCATTTAACGAAAATAAAAACTGTCTTTAAATCGTAACATTTGGATGAATAGCTTACATTTTACAAGGATGTTTCTAAACTCGCTCCTATAATATTGCTGAGTAATTTTAATCCATAAAAAATATGTAACGACACTAGATTACAAATAAAGCCTTTTAAAAATTGTTGAATACACAATTCTGACAGGCTGTGGAGCTGGCGAAACTGTTCGGATTCCGAGAATCCCATGATACCAACCGACTAACTGTTTCAATTTAAACGGCTTCAGTTTCCTATAAAACTGTGTTTCTCGATGACATTCAATAAAGTTCAGAACAAACATAAAATATAGCTGGTTTAGAACTTAGAGTTCAATGCTTTTCGCATGGCCAGTTATACGTGGCCCAATCATATGTAACATCCAAACATAATCTGTTTGTTCTGACACCCGGGGAGGAGACATTTATTGTGGTGTATAAAGAAATATTTTAAATTACCTTAGAAAAATATTTTAGATATGCTATTTTTGTCTTCGCTAAATTATAAAGAACCGTAACATAACAACCACTCCCGTACTTAGCCAGGACGGGTCGTTAGTAATATTATAATTGGGGTAGCCAGTCGATTCTATAAATGTAGTGATAAGTTCCAATAATTTGCCCTATCTTTGATCTTGTATAGTAGATTCGCCAAAGCGCGACTCAAAAGGCGGTATTTGAGTCTGTAGGAATTTTATTTTTATTTGCAATAGCAATATATTTAATAATAACTACTCATAGACGAAACATCATACACATACAAATTGTTTTTATATGTTGCCCCCATTTCCTTTTATAACTTTTATGAATAAGGGTCTTTGACAATTCTCTTTCTTCTTCTCCTATATTTTTGAAACATTGTTTGGGAACCGCTCATTTCCTTTCTAAAGATATCTTTTCCTTTCTTTATCAAATCATATTCCATACGGACAATGGTGCGTATAAACAAATTCATATTAAGGTCCGGTTTTTTTGGCCGCTTGACAAATCTATTGATTTCCATATACAGGGTTAAGAAGATCATTTAATGTATTCAAACCTTGAATCAATAGCAATTGCAGAAAAATTATCATAAATGATAGATTACAATAATAAAACAGAATATTTTCCTTTAATCTTTTTCATTTTTTCGTAGCATGTTCTTTGAGTGCAAGCAATGTTGCCAAATTTACTTAGATTGAATAACAAAAAAAGTTAATATTTTCTTTTTTTTTTAAAAAAATTCAATCCAGACTTCAATTTCAAATTACACAAAAAATTCGCGATGTCAAAATAATTAAAGCACTTATATTTTACAACATTTTGAAAAACATTACTATTTGAAAATAATTTATTTTTCTTGTTTTTAAATGTTTAGAAATGTTTCACACCAGCAGAAGTTAAAAAATGACCGAAGCAACATCTGTTGTCTTTTTGCCTACAGTTCTGTCAGATTTTTGGTTTGATTAATACATCGGCATGTATTAATCAAACTATTTATGTACATGCTTTCTGAAATTCTTCACTATACTTAATATACAGAGTGTTTTTCTCTTAATTGATTATAGTACTCACTGAAATAAATCATCTTACTAAGTATTGCCTATAAGAGATATTCTAAAACTTTACTTAATGCGGTACTAAAGAAAAGGTCGCTCATGGCATAAAGTTAGCGTTTGAGCCACACAACGTCTGGTGTATCAATATTTGCGTATCAAGCAAGTTTTAGAATGACCCCTCAAACAGAAAGTTTACGTGTATTGCAATAATATTGTTACAAATCTAACGGGTACATAATTAGTCATGAATTCATATAAATTAATAGTAAATATAGTACAATTTTTAGAAATGATATGGCAAATATTATATATTGAAAAAATATTTCGCCGTTTTCGTAACGCTTTTCTCGTACCTTGGCACGCTTAAATCGTGCCGAGAAATTTATTTTCTGCACCAGTAGGTGTAAGATTAGAAAGTGAATATTGCTGGAATAAGCACACAAAATAATATTTTTTTATGAAAAAAAATATAAAACTTTAATAAGAAAAAGCTGTAACAGTAACCAGAATTTCAGAGTAAATGACGAATCAAAATATTCATATACTTTCTATACTAAAAGAGATAATTTTGATTAAATACTATTAAAAAACTGATCATTGAAATGGATTTTTCTTTAATTTCAGAAGTGTATGACTTAGGCCGAGTTATGCGGAGAAGCTTTTATAATTAATAGTTGGGGATTTAAACTTTAAGATAAACAATTTATGGCTATGACTAATAGCAACAACAGATCGTATAAAAAATTGAAAATATTGTACATGTTGGTCCATACTTTTTCGTTTGTCGGCATACTTGTACAACTGACTGTATGGGTCTATGTAATACAAGTGTTGCACTTCGACAATAGTCTTTTTCTTAATCATGTAAAGGAGAATTATTTCCAATAGATATCCCACAGAAAGTCGGCTCGCCGTGTATTAATATTCTTATCGGAAAACTAAAACTTTGAATATACAATATCATCCGATGGATGTGGGTTTTACTCAAAAAATTTAATATAATTAGTTACAAATTTAGATTGGGTTAGGTTAATTTTTTTATATGTCCTAAGGGATAACGAATGAGCTAAAAATTTAATTAAAGTAATTTTATTATTTATACCCCTTTTTTATATTAGGAAAACTAACATAATCTATAAAAAAAATAACATATTTTGTTTAATTTTATAATTTAGAATTTATTTCAGGGCTTTTGGGCTTCAAAAAATTATTATATAATTTTGTTCTCATTCCACAACTCTTGCCGATAATATATTGTGGGGTCTCTTTTTTACGTGAGCTTTCTTAACTGATTTCGAAGTTGTATGCTGATTTAGTTACCTTAAAACCTTTTTTTAAATATAAAGGAAATGTTAATTTTTCATTGTTAAATCGAGTGTAATTATGGTTATTCAATATATGTTTACGATAACGTACTGTCTAATGTTATGTGCGACAAAATTTTTATTATAGAGAAAATTGGCTTATAAAAATACTGTAAGATAGAGTGTAGGACATTTTTAGTAATAGTAGTAGCTCCATTTTTCTGATTAAATGGTTCTCAGACGTTTCCTAATTAGTTTTTTTTTAAAATATGGAATTTTCAATGTAGTTTGTTTTTCAAAGTTGAGGTAAAAATAAATATAGTTTATTTAAATATGACTGTATTTTATTCTCAGTAAAAGGCAAATCCAAACCCTTAATAGCTCCATTAATAATTTAAAATTGTGCTAGTTAATATTATGGATTAATTACTTTTTTAACTATTTTGTTTCTCGTCTATTTTTAAATAATTTTTTATCTTGTAATTTGGGAAAATTATGATGATATGGCTTTCCTCTGCTCCGGGAGGCATCCATTTTAATATATTAAACTATTTCCATAACACCCTGTATATACAGTGTGTCCGAAAAAGTTGTCTACAAATGGAGAATCTAACATATTGCAAGAAAATTTAGTCTTGATAAGAAGTTCTGCATCACAAGGAAATACATAATCAAGGATCAAAAGTTTAAAATATTTGATGGTATATAGGGAAAATAAAAATAATGATTTATTATGAAGAGTAAATTGTGTTTAAATTTGCATACAGAGCAAAATATTAAATGAAAATGTTGTATACCAATAAATATTTTGAACCTTTAGTGCTTGATTATGGATTTCCATGTGATGCAGAACTTATTATCAAGATATATGTGAGATAAACTTTTTTTTCTCCATTTGTATAAAACATTTTGGGACACACTGTATAAGAGACCGCGTGCTGACTAAAATTTACTGATTCTTTTATTGAAAATAATTATATAAGCACAAGTCGCTGATATACGAAGTGGAAAAATATTACAGTGTTGCTACAGAAAAGTAGGGGTTACCCTCAACGGCCATTATCTCAACATTCCTGGTGAAAGGAGTTAAAATGCTTCAGTTCTCTTATCATGGCTGGCTAATATTACAAGATAAATCATTTTTAAGAAATATCCGAAGGCCGGTTTGGTAGTTTATCCAGCTAAATTTCCCAAAGTAAGCTTGAGATAAAGTTACGGTAATTTTAATTGTGTCGAAGTATAAAAGGTAATAAAGTTATTAAAATATTTTGCCACGGATTACTTTCACGAGGTCTGTATGACTGTTCTACGACTTTTCTTTAGTCAATAATCAACATCACTATTGCATATACGAGTATGAGATTTACAGTTTTATAACAAAAATGACGTTTTTCCTTTTAAATCAATTCTGGAGCAATATATTTTAATATTATTTTAAAGATCCTGAATTAGGATTTTTTTTTTATTTATAAAGCTTCGTTCATATCTGAACATTGAGGCGAACGACAAACAGAACACCGAGCAAAACGTCAAACGGAACACCAATTTGGACGGGGTCTCGAACGAGTTTGCAAACAGATTTGCAAATCCTACCCATTCGCGTTCGTGAGCGCGGTCGATCTATCAGTTGTCCGTGTGAAACGTGTGAAACTGGGAACAGCACAAACCCGTTGCGTTGGTTGTTCAGTTGTTCGCGATATACAGTCAGTCCAAAAAGTCTCCATACACCACCTGCTTTGTATACTATTTTTCTGTTATGTTTAACTAATTAATTGAAACTGAAACTGTTGTTATAATCAGCCCCATTTTATCAAGCTATCTATTGCTCGCTAAGCTGAAAACAAATGAATAATTTTCTGCAGTACTTAAGTAATCTGTCACTTGTTGCTAGTAATTTGGCAGTGGGTTTTCAAAGTAGTATTAAAAATAAGCGAGAGAAATTGTGAAATTCCATTTCAAGTTTGAAAGATCATAATTGATTTGTAGTGGAAAGATGGAAAATCGTACAGAAATATAGGAAAAATTGTTAAAAAGTCGCATGCTGCTGTTCAGTACATTGTAAACCAGTATAAATCAACGGGTTCCTATAAAATTCGATCACGCTCCGGTCGTCCTAAGAAACTGACTCCACGTGAAGAGGTCAGTATGGTTAGACAAATAATTATAGATCTCAAGAAAAGTGCACCAAAATTAAAAGAAGTACGGGAACTATTTTCGAAAAATGTTTGTTCACAAACAGTGAGAAATTGTTTATGCAGGCCAGGCTATAAGGGGGTGTGCAGCCAGGAAGAAGCCGTTAATTTTGAAAGCTAATCGCAAAAAGCGGTTAGCTTTTGCTAGGGAATACGGTACTAAACCTCCTGAATTTTGGGAATCCGTAATCTCCACGTGAAGAGGCCAGTATTGTTAGACAAATAATTATAGATCCCAAGAAAAGTGCACTAAAATTAAAAGAAGAAATAAGGGAACTATTTTCGAAAAATGTTTGTTCACAAACAGTGAGAAATTGTTTACACTGGCAAGCTATAAGGGGTGTGCAGCCAGGAAGAAGCCGTTAATTTCGGAAGCTAATCGGAAAAAGCGGTTAGCTTTTGCTAGGGAATACGGTACTAAACCTCCTGAATTTTTGGAATCCGTAATCTTTAGAGATGAAACTAAAATTAACCTTTTTGAGTCTGATGGCAGAATTAAAGTTTGGATAAAGAAGAATAACGCATTCGATATTAAAAATATTTACGGTGAGACAAGGGGGTGGCAGTGTTCTACTTTGGGGATGCATGTCCGCTGGAGGGATTGGAAATTTACTTTTTATTAGTGGTACCATGGATCAGCTTGTTTATCTGAAGACTTTGAGAGACGATTTAGGAAAAAGTGTCCAAAAATTAACAGTCGAAAAAGATACATTTTCCAACAGCGCAATGATCCGAAACATACCGCAAACTTGGTGCGTGAATGGATGATCCATAATGCTTCATACACCTCCGCAATCACCCGATGTTAACCCCACCGAGCATTTATGGGAGGCTCTTAAACGGCCCGTCCGCAAACTTAATATTTTGAATAGAGAAGAATTAAAAAACAGAATATTGAACGAATGGGAGAAGATGCCAGCAGAAGTTACTAGAGAGCTGTTTGCAAGCATAACAAAAAGGTTACAGGATATTATCAAGGCTAACGGTGGTCCTACTAAATATTAGTTTAAACGAAGTTGTTATGTTCCGTTAAACTCCGTCAAACTATTGTTGGTAATTGTTAAGTGTATGGAAACTTTTTTGACATTAATTTTGTTTACATTTTTATAACAATGATGTAACTTCTAAATAAAATGTTCCGTAGTTGTTTTCAATACTAGTCCTCGTTGGTTAAGTTTCAAATATTAATTTAAACATGTTTTCTCATAGTCCCAATTAATTAATTAAACATAACAGAAAAATAGTACACAAAGCAGTTGGTGTATGAAGCCTTTTTGGACTGACTGTAAATGTCCATTCTCCGTTCCGTTTCGTTTCGTATTCGGTTCGTTATTCTATTTGTCGGTCGACGCAATGTTCAGATCTATAACGAAGCTTAATATTAAACGAATTTTGAAGTTTGTGATGATATAAATCTAAAACGAATTTAGGTGGAACAAAACTTTATATGCTAAATATTCTCAATGTGGTTTTACTAAAAGTGACCTACATCTACTCCATTATAGTAATTTACGTTGATGTGAAGGGAACACCAGAAAATGTATTCATTTATTTATTTGTATGAAGTTTCGTATAAACCTAAGCATTGCGCCGAGCGACAAACAGAACGGAGAATTGACATTTATATCGCAGAACTGAACAACCGACGGCGACGGAACGGGTTTGATCTGTTCCCAGTTTTTATGAAAGCTTCAGCGGCGTCAATTTATATTCATTTTTCGTTAGCGGCGAAGATAAAATGAAGAAAATGGTGGCAAACACATTTATATACACCAAGAAATGCAGAAAATGGTGACAGTTTAGCAAACGAATTAAAGTTTCAAGCTGTTAAAATTTCACGTGGACTATACCTTCTGATTTTGAGTATTTATTAAACCAAATTGGTAAAAAAAAAAAATAGAAAAACAGGATACTGTATTAAGAATAGCAATAACAGCTCAAGATAGGTTAGCATTAACCCTCCGCTTCTTAGCAACAGTAGATTCATGCAGCAGTCTTCAATATTTATTTCAAATCTCAAAACAGTCGATAAGCTGCTTCATCTCAGAGGCTTGTCATGCACTTCTGGCTACTCCGAACTCCGACTCAACAAACCACAAGGTTCATCTGTATCCTCTATCGACCACCAAGTGATACCAATTTTCGAACACTTTTCGCTTCTCTTGCAGACACCATCGATCATTTACAAAGTAACTATCCAAGTGCCGAAATTGCCGTCCTGGGCGGCTTTAATGTCCACAATATCAACTGGCTCAAATATTCAAATACTACCGACGAACAAGGTCGTGAAGCTGAATCATTCTCAATCAGTTATGGCTTAACTCAGCTTATTGACGAACCAACACGGATCCCTGATCGAGACGGGGAGTTCGCCAGTCTTCTTGATCTGTTTTTAACCACCAATCCGGAGATTTACACGGTCACCGTAAATCCGCCGTTAGGTTCTTCCGACCATAAACTGCTTTCGACATCGAGTATCCTGCCAATCAGTGACAGAGAGGCGCCTAGGCCGCGCAAGATTTGGCACTACAAATCTGCTAAATGGGAAGATCCCATGGAATACTTTCGAACTTTCCCTTGGATGGACATTTGTTTTCGATCCGATAACCCATCTGACTGCGCCAGGGAGGTCTCCGATGTTATTTTGGCTGGTATGGAAGCTTACATCCCTTTTTCGAAGAAATGCTCCTCCAACGGCAAGCCTTGGTTCGACCGAAAATGCAAAGAAGCTGTTGCTTCTAAACATATTGCCTACCGACAATGGCGTGAAAATCCTAACACCGTAAATCGAAACATCTTTGTTCATGCCCGGAACAGATGCAAGGGAATTATCGACGAAACCAAGGAGGCACACAATCAACGAATTAGAAACAAACTTCTCGCTTGTCCCAACAATTCCAGGTCCTTTTGGGCAGTCGCTAAGGCAGTTAGTCAAAATTTTACCAAATCCACCATACCACCACTCACACGGCCAGATAATTCCATTGCAACCACACCTGTTGAGAGAGCGAACTTGTTGGCTGAACTCTTTGCTTCACATTCAACTGTCGATTTCCAAGGAAAAACACCATCTACTATTCCCATATTGCAGTCAAGGATGCCCGATGTTGTCTTCAGACAGCGCATCATAAAGCGTATTTTAATGAAGCTAGACACCAAGAAGGCTTCTGGCGCTGACGGAATACCTGCCATAGTTCTCAAAAACTGTGCAAGGGAGCTAACACCAGTTTTCTGTAGACTTTTTAACCTATCCTACAGAAAGGGAATATTTCCGTCCTGCTGGAAATGTGCCACGGTTCAGCCGATACCTAAAAAAGGTAAGAAGACCTTACCAAATAACTACCGACCAGTTGCACTGCTTTCAATAATATCGAAAGTCATGGAAAAGGTTATTAATGAGCATCTTCTAAAATATCTTGAACGATTCAATATTATTAGCGATCACCAATATGGTTTTCGTAAACATAGATCAACAGGAGATCTTCTGACTTATGTAACACATGTTTGGAACAACGCAATTGAACACTTTGGAGAATCTCGAGCGGTTGCTCTTGACATATCCAAGGCATTCGACCGTGTTTGGCATGATGGACTGTTGGCTAAGTTGCGTTCTTATGGTATGTCTGAAAGGTTCTGTTTGTGGCTCTCATGTTTCCTCAGAGAGCGTTCTTTACGAGTGGCGGTCGACGGATTTCTTTCTAACTACAACACAATCAACGCCAGTGTGCCCCAGGGCTCCATACTGTCTCCTACTCTCTTTCTCATTTACATTAACGATCTGCTGGAAAAGACCGGGAATCCAATCTATAGCTTTGCAGATGACAGTACGCTTGTCTCTTCATTCACCTTGAACGCTCGGACACCCGCTGCTCAGGCGAATATCCGCAGACAGCAGGAGGTCGTTCAACTTAACAAAGACCTGGAAGAAATTCTATCTTGGGGTGACAGTAACCAAGTGGAATTTAACGCTACAAAAACCCAAGCGGCAGTTTTTTCTAAAAAAGTTAACGTTGCTGAACCCGACATAGTTATGTCGGGGCACTCCATTCCCCTAGCATCGTCGCCCAATTTGTTGGGCGTTAGTTTGGGAGAAAATATGTCTTGGCATGAACATGTTGCAGGCATAGCAAGGAGAGCTTCTCAAAAGTTGGGAATATTATTTAGAACCAGAAAGCTTTACACCCCACAACAACTGTTAATTCTTTACAAAGCCCAAATTCGACCAACTATGGAATACTGCTCCCACGTTTGGGGCTCCGCTCCCAAACATACACTGCATTTGTTGGATTCTGTTCAGAGAAGAGCAGTCCGTCTGATTGGGGACCCGGAATTGACCGGCGGTCTTGATTCGCTGGAACATCGAAGAACGGTTGGCGACTTGAGTTTGTTCTACAAGTATTTTCATGGAAAGTGTTCGAAGGATGTAGCCCGCTTAATTCCTCCCAAAGCGGTGCATGTTAGAAATACACGTCGCGCTGGTGCTTCGCATCCGTATGAGGTTCAGCTTGTTACTCCGCGTACAACGCTTTTCAAGCAATCTTTTAAGTGGAGAACCCTTTGGAATAATATGCCCAGCGCTGTGTTTCCCACCGAGTACAATTTACAGCGATTCAAGAACAACGTGAATCGCTTTTTTTTTTTTCCGCACTCGTGCCGCTCCTGGAGCGCTTTAGGGACTTCCCTGCAGCACGTGTGCTAGACCAATAAAAAAAAAAAAAAAAAAAAAAAAAAACTCCATTACTGCTGCCTCAAGTACGTACTAATATAGAATAAATAATAATAAACAAAATTACAATAAAACACAGGAATAAACACTGCATTCTCAGCACGTTCGTCGTTTTGTTTGTGCTCCTGTCCAAACTTTCAAACACATTCGCGCGTTTTTACTTTGATGTATACAAAAATCAGACAACTCATGGATTGACCGCGCGCACTGTGAATGGGTAGGAATTGCAAATCTTTTGGCAAATATTCGTGGTCCCGCCCAAACTGGTGTTCCGTTTGTCGTTTTGCTTGGTGCTCTGTTTGTTATTTGGCGCAATGTTGAGGTCTGTACGAAACTTTACAATATAGGTCGCAGAGAATAAATTTTTACAAGGTGATTCATATTAAAATTATCTATAACGTAATTGCATAGAAGAAGTTTGTATTATTTGACATTTTTAAGGAGTTGAAGGTAGTAAATACAATGATGTACCACTTACATACCGCAAAGTGCAGAAACTTTAATTTTTCATGTATCTATATCTCGGAAAGACTTAAATTTTGGGGTAGCGTATGTTGCCTTAAATATCTCTATACCTTTTGCAGCAAATATATGTTCCGTTTCAAATGTTTGACATTAATATAAAATATTGATTATTGAATTAATGCAGAAGTACTTACGTTTTTTAAAAGTTTCTCAAAGTTACATTCTAATTTAGTTACGACGGTGAAAGTATAATTAAATTGAAATTCTTCAAAAATTCTGTTTTCAGTACTATATCCTAGGTATCGAAAATTACTTTTTATAACTTGATTTTGGAAATAAATTCTGTCGGCTGTAAAGCGGAAAAAAATTATAAACAGAATGGGTATATAGTTGGTGGTAACACAACCTATGATATAACATTAGTTATATATACTGAAGTAATTCTTATGAGGTTTACATTCTTTATTTCTACAATATATAATCATAATACAAAAAAATGGGTTAAGTAATTTAGGCCGTACTTTCTTCGTAAATAAATACTAAAATCGCAATTCTAAAATAAATACTTACTTGGACTTTCTTACTTTAACCTATAACTTAATTCAAGTATTACAATTTGATATTCAGATGACGAAAACGTTGTAATGGAATATTAATTAAAAGAAGTTGAGTGGAGGATGAGCTTTGTAGATATTTAGAATTAAAAATTAATATTTTTCTTTACGTATAGTGGAAAACAATTTTTAAATTCCTGACCTCGAAGATCTCCGAAGATATGTGTTTATTATATGATATATACTCAATGCAACCCCCCCATAATCTCATCTCTTATTCTTTTAAATTCTTACATATATGACTAAGGATAATTATGTTTCAAGTTTGTCGTTTATCCAATCAAAAATTCTCGTATTACTATTAAAACTATGCGAAATTTATCGACACCCTACTTCTGGCGAAATATTGCTGAAAAACTATAAGCTCCTTTTTTACGTCAAGTACCATTTAGGTAGTAAATTTTAAATCGATATCTTATTTCGAACCAAAGTTAACATATGAATACACGGACAGGTCAAAAATATAGTCAGGGACAAATTATAAACACTGGTACTACCTTTATTCAAACATAAGTTTTCCAAAATAACTTCAGGGCTTTTTTGCACTCTAATAAAATCAATCGCAAGGGAAACTTCGTCATCTCTATTTTTGGCTGAAGATATATTTGCGAAATTTAATGTTATTAGAGAATACAAGAAAAATATCTGATACATCTCTACTTATTCTCTAATATCTATGCCCTATCTATATCTATTTGTTTTCTTATTTTGATAAAATATGACTGATTATTGTCGATACCGATGTTTGCTTTTAAGTCGTTTTATCAGATTAATTTAAAATGACTGTAATTATGGCTAAAGGGGAGTAATTAAACAAAGCACACCGTAAAGTCCTAGATTTATTAAAACTATATGGGGCGGTTCTGAAAATAGTTTAAAATTTATATATGTTATGGTTTATGTCTAAGGGAAGTCTACAATTAGGACATTAATGATGCAAAAATCTATCCAAACTAAGTGTAGGGATGGGAAACTACAAGTATTAATAAATTATCTTATTGCTAGCGGTAGAGAAGTTGGAAAAAATGCAACTACAAAATTTGATTTTTATAATCACTGTTCTATGAACAAGAAATTTTTTTTGCAAGGCAAATTTAACGGGCGGGAGGGGGCACAGTGCGCAACTCTGGTTCTTGGAATTTTACTTGCTAGGGACTGACTTCAGCGTGTGTGTGAGGCAAGAGCTCTTTACTGGTGAAATAACTAAGGAAGAAACTTAAACAGATTTTGAGCAAAAACCAAGTCTGTGTTGGATCATTCGTCGCGTTCACCTGTATTAACATCTTCTGACTTCTCCCTCTTCTCCCGATTTTATTCACTGGAGTAAGGAAAACCCTATGATACGTATATTATAATCTCTAGTTATTTTTTTAAAGTGGATAATCCGTTTTTCGTACGTGTAGATCTAGTTAACAAAACATGAACGCATAGCAATTTTTCAAATTTCTATTATTAAAAAATTAAAATTAATTACCTGCTTTTGTCTAAGTCTGTCTTAACAATGAAACAGTTTTATTTTTATAATATATTTTAAGCTCAGTTGATGTAGAATTTCAAATACTTATCTCCTATTTTTTTTAGAGGATTTGGGTCATATTTTTCATATTATTCATTAGAACTGGAAAGTTGACGCAATATAATAAAATACCTCTTTAAACCAAACGGAAGAAATCCTGTAGGTGTAGCTTTTTTTTTTACTATAAATCGCTGCAAAGTTGGAACTTAATTACAATATTCTGGTCATTTGATATATATATATATATATATATATATATATATATATATATATATATATATATATATATATATATATATATATATATACTAGCCGGGCCCGCGGCTCCGCTCGCGTGGACTTGATTCACCACTATCGTCACTGCTTATTCCTTAATTTACCCAGCGTAATAAAATATCTCCCATTATTTCCCCTTATCTCTACATAATTTCGATTATCTAGGCTTAACTCTGCTCATCTCCCATTATTTCTTCTTATCTCCCATTATTTCTCTTTATCTCCCATTATTTCTCCTTATCTCCCATTATCTCACCTTTTCTCCCATTATCTAGGCTTATCTCGACTTATCTCTCAATATTTCTCCTTATCTCCCATTATTTCTCCTTATCTCCCATTATCTCACCATAACTCCCATTATCTAGACTTATCTTTGCTTATCTCCAATTATTTCTCTTTATCTCCCATTATTTATATTTATCTCCCATTATCTCACCTTATCTTCCACTATCGAGCCTTATCTCGACTTATCTCCCATTATTTCTCCTTATCTCCCATTATCTAGGCTTATATCGAATTATATAGAACATATGTTTAAATTTATAAAAACACGAAAATCGGATAAGTGGTTCTCAAATGATAAGCGCACTAACGGACAGACAGACAGACAGACAGACAGAAAGACGTTGCATTTTATATATATTCTAGATAGAAGACTATAGATAACCTGGCCAGAGAACAAATGTATGAATTAAGAAAAAACACGTAAATCGGATTAGGGGCACTAACGGACAGACACACAGACAGAGAGACGTTGCATTTTATATATATTATATTCTTTGTTACATGATATTGTTCCATATTTAATGCTTTAGGCAGTGTATTGCAAGAGAACGCGCTAGCGGCAAACTTTTCTCCGACTTGATTCACTATTATCATCACTGTTTATTCCTTATGTCACCTAACGTAATAAAATCTATCCTATAACCTGGCCAGAGAACATATGTATGTTTAACACAAAAGCACGTAAATCGGATAAGTGGTTCTCCAGTGATAAGCGCACTAACGGACAGACAGACAGACAGAGAGACGTTGCATTTTATATATATTATAGATGTTTTTTGCTACATGATATTGTTCCATATTTAATGGTTTAGCATGTTTAAAAAAAAGCACGTAAATCGGATAAGTGGTTCTCCAGTGATAAGCGCACAAACGGACAAACAGACAGATATACGTTACATTTTATATATATTATAGATGTAATAAAATATATATCTATAACCTGGTCAGAGAACATATGTATGAATTTAAAAAATCACGTAAATCGGATAAGTGGATCTCGAGCGATAAGCGCACTAATGGACAGACAGACAGACAGAGAGACGTTGCATTTTATATATATTATAGATATAGATTATTATTATGTAACCTGGCCAAAGAATATATGTATGAATTTAAAAAAAAAGACACATAAATCGGATAAGTGTTTTTTTCTCGTGATAAATACACTAATGGACAGACAGACAGACAGAGAGACATTGCATTTTATACATATTATAGATTATAGATATTCTCTGCTACATAATATTGTTCCATATTTAATAGTTTAGGCGGTGTATTGCAAGGCAACGCGCTAGCGGCAAACTTTTTTCCGACATCATTCACTATTTTACGTCACTACTCATTCCTTATCCTACCTATCGTAATAAAATATAGCCTATAACCTGACCAGAAACATATGTATGTTTTTTAAAAAAAAAGTACGTAAATCGGATAAGTGGTTCTCCAGTGATAAGCGCACTAACGGACAGACAGACAGACAGACAGACAGAGAGACGTTGCATTTTATATATATTATAGATATATATATATATATATATATATATATATATATATATATATATATATATATATATATATATATATATATATCAAATGACCAGAATATTGTAATTGACACGACAGTTCTGAACACGATAAGCATTGGCAGTGACAATTGGATGAGTAAAAATAAGAATAAATCTGAAGCAGAATAGACGTAGATTGATAACGCATACAAAGATAAAAATACCAATAGAAACAATAAAGCAAAACACAGACGATTATCGACAAGCACAAGGCACATAAACTACCAAACATAACTTGTTGAACTAAACGCACAAATAACCAACAGCCTACTCATGACTACAAACAAATAGCAACATTGAAAAATGAAAAAACACAAAAATTAAGTAAAGGGACACAAAATCTCATGATACAGA
>CM032449.1:121543305-121635805 GCA_019049505.1 Pachyrhynchus sulphureomaculatus | reverse complement strand
AAAATTTAATGGCATTGGAGACCTAAATTAAAAAAAAAAATCCATTTTGGATCAAATGACATAAAATCGCCTGCAATTTAAATTTTAAATAACGAATTCAATTATGCGCTCTGGGTTCAATATTTTTGTATCAAAATTTCAGAGTATTTTTGCTATAACAAAAGGCATATTTTTGAGAGTTTCAAACCTATTGACCTGTATAATAAAATGTAAAAAGTAAGTTATGTACGCACTGGAAGGACTTAAAACCAAAGAGAATTTCTTGAAACATTTTTTACGAAGGGTTTTTTTTTTGCATCGATTCTACTTATATAATCGGAGATATTCACATTTTTAAGCTCAAAAAACGCATTTTGAAAACTTAAATTGTTTATAAACAAAAGAGCACAAGTTTTTCGAGGGTCGAAACTCAGGATAATCCTGGTGATACTTCAGAGAAAATAAAATCATAATATTGCTGTATCTAAACTATGCCTATCTCATCATTACTTCGACCTTTTTTTAGTAAACTAATCGTTATTTTTCGCCATTCATTTTACCTTTTACTTTATCAAGAATGCTTTGACATTGTGACTAATTAGTGTTGGTATTTGACAGTAATTCTTAGTGACAGTAAAAAATATTTTTTATTTTTACAATGTATAATTTATATTTATAGAAATATTATACAGAAACATGGAAGAAGGTAAGCATGAAAAAAAAAGTAAGAGCAAAGGTACATCCACAGAATCCAATAAAGCAAGTATAGAAGATGACCTAACTAATTCTGGTAAGTATTTTTTAGTAATTCTTAAGTGGTACTAAGGAAGACATTTTTTCAAGTTTAAATTTTCCAGTAAGAGTATTAAGTAACATAGTTAGCCAAAATACAGAATCACCTCTTAATAATATTAGTAACTTGGTAACAATTACTTCTTTATAATATGTTGCAGTACTTCACTTCCTTTCTTTGTCCAAGCCATTGGTGAAAGTTTTGTATTATATCTTTTACATTTTATTCTTGCTTTTGCTGGTTCTGCTTCCATACGTTGTTATCTTAGCATAAGTGGGAATGTTTATAGTTAAGTAAATCGAACAGAGAGATCCGCTCTGCCAACGTCATTAATTTTTAGGTAATATAAGTTAGACAGAATCTATAGTTTAACGTGTTCGGCACTACTTTCTATAAATATCTTCATGACACAGTGGTATTTTTTTGTTGATTACGGCGCTAAACCCTTCCACTCTGATATGATTCGTTTTTTGTGAGGTTTCCTGCCCCCTATTAGTAGCATACTGTTGGAAGTTTTAGTTGGGGTCGCCTTTCAGACGTTCCAAGTTCGAGATCAGATATGCACCCCATTGTAATGTAGTGAGGCGTTGTTCTCATTGTCGGTCTCTTTCGGTACGAACTGGTTCCACCAACAATATGCCTATACAGTAATTCTTTATACCTATAGTTAAAGATTTTTGGAAAACTGAATTAATAAATTAAGAAGAAATGTTAACTTTTTTTTATATTCTAATTAAGTTTTCCTTAGTAAAATGTCAGAAGTCCGCATAATCCCATTTTGGAGTAGGGTTTTCATATTTTAGTTTTATTCTAGTCTATCAAAGAACAATAAATTACAAGTATATTGATCATGCATACAACATAAAAATGTCATATTATCCATTGTTCTGGGATATAGCCAGCGATAAAAATTGGAAATTTTTAAGCAGGGAAGTACAAAACTCACAATGAGAGTTTCGAAAAGGTTACAACGAGTACTTTTAAAATAAAAATATTGGTAAATATTAAAATTAACTTTCTCAAAAACGTCATTGTTTTTATTTTTTTTGATTTTATAATTTAGAGCATATAAGTACGGAATAGACTAAATTGCAATTTAATTTTATTTGTTACCATACGGTATGGTAATATCTATTACTTTTAAAAAGTAATGCATAATTCACTAACCATATTAAACGTTCATTTAACTGCTTTTGAAACTCGGCTTTCAGATAAGATAGTAATAAGGATCCACCAGTAGATAGTGTAGCTTTACTTTACGTTACAAACTTTAGCACATCCAGGAAAATTGGATAATGCTTAAGGAACATGAAAGATGTACCAAAAAGAAACAAGTTATACAATCACTTCTATATTTATTATTATTATTCTTTATTGATACTCTACATGTCACATCAATGTCATCATCAAAACGAAAGTTTCAATCAATCGAAATTTACAAACACTCTAACAACCTTAATACCCGTGGTTGTAAAGGACAGAATATTACCCTCGGCATGTTCTGTCGGTCCAAGGTTTCCACTAGCCCTGTGCGAAACTATTGGCTTAGGTTGCGTACAGTTGCTCGTACAAGCTAAAGTTTCATGGTTGTGTGATGTCCGTGAATTCTGTTAAACGAAAAGAATAGCATGATGCAGGTAGAGGATTAAAAAATTTGGAGGTAAAATAGCCGCCCATTGGATCTCCGAGTGGAGACTGTTTCGGGGGCGTCACTATGCGAAAATCTAAATTTTATGCTAGATTTTTGCAGTATATAAGGTTTAAACTGGAATACAAATTTAATGCACCTCACATACTCGCGAAATTAAGGTCTGTTCATCGTCATCCATGGTACAACTTTCTCTACCCTGGGAACGACTTCTATTCCTGGTTTAGGCATAACTTTAGAATCTGTTTTTGTGTCAAAAGCGATCTCTCATTTTAACAAGAGGCTCTGGAGCTCAAGGTTCATCTGCTGCTTCTATCGACCACCAAATGATATTAACTTTAGAACACTTTCTGCTTCCCTGGCACACACCATCGATTATTTAGAGTTTTATTTTTCAAATGCCAAAATTGTCATTCTGGACGAATTATGTCCACAATAACAACTGACCTAAGTATTTAAACACTACCGACGAGGTGAAGCTGAATCATTCTTAATCAGTTGATGAATTTCTCACCGTGACGAAGAGTTCAATGGTCTTTTTGTTCCGGTTTTTAACTACTAATCTAGAAATTTAGATTATTAACGTAAATCCATCGTTAGGTTTTTTTTCACCCATAAACTGGCTTTGAGATCGAGTATTTTATGAATCGGTGACAGAGAGCGGCCTAAACTGAGCAAGATTTGTAACTACAAATCTGCTACACTGGAGGAACTCTTTTTCGATCCTTCGTGGCGCTGATGGACTACCTGCTATAGTACGCAAAAAATACGTGAGCCAACTAACAATTTCTGTAGAATTTTCAATTTATCCTACAGAAAAGCAATCTTTCCTTCCTGGAGATACGTAACAGTTCAGCCGATAACAAAAAAAGACACAAATACCCCTTCTAAAAACCACTGACCAGTCGCATGTTCTCGTTAATTTCTTCTAACCACATTTCCATCATAGCTCTCCCCTACCCCACCTATAGACTTCTACATGCATTCCTACAAGAAATCTGAGTACTCCAACATCCAGCTAAATAAATTATTCCTGGAGAGAATTTCTAACAAATATCCAAACCACACCCTTATCTACATACACGGATCAAAAACTAAAAATGGAGAAGGAGCCTCATTTATAGCTCCAACTACCATCAAAATGTTCAAACTTCCTAACTACACTTCTATCTTTTCAGCTAAACTCCTTGCTATCAAGGAAACCATGCGGCATGCACTTTCACTCAACCATACATCACGATCTCTAATTATCTTTGACTCTTATAGTGCTCTCACATCTATAAAATCAAGAAATCTCGAGCTCAATCACGTTCGCCAAATTTAAGATCTCTGTTACACAGCAAAATTGAAAAGTCGTCATATCTCACTCCTCTGGATACCCAGTTAATCTGATGTCAGAGGCAACGGTAAAGCTGATCTGTATGCTAAACAAGCCATAACAAGAGGCAATCCAGGACTAGGAGAGAACTACCCAAAAGACTTCAACAACTACCTCAGGCACCTATATCTCTCATTGTCCCAACTTAGCTGGGATCTAACTAATCCGGAAAACAAACTGTGGTCGATTAAACCTATTGTGAACCCTGTTCTGAACTTTCATAACATGACAAGAACGGAAAACGTACTTATGCGGAGACTTGCAATCGGACATACACACAGTACCCATTGCCATTTGCTAAAGAATGAACAGGCTCCCACGTGTTCTCTAACAGTGGCTCACCTAATAGAGGCCCTACATTTCAAACCTACTAGAGACAAGCATAATGTACCATCCAGCTTGAAAACAACTATAGATACATTCGAAACAATAAAAACAGGTCTTATCAACTACCTGAGAGAAACTAACTTCATAGTCTAATTTTCCAATCATACATTAGGGGCGCTAAATGACCTAGCTGTTGATGCGCCCAGACCACTTAATATCTATCTATTTATTTTATTAAAATCGAAAGGTATTAAAAAGTTAACAATATATGAGGAAATATTCAATATTATTAGCGACTTTCAACATGGCTTTCACAAGCAAACATTAACAGGAAATCTTCTAATTTCATATGTTTGGAAAAACGCAACTGAATATTTTGAAAAATTTTGAGCGGTTGCGTTTGATATATTCAGAGCTCCCATATTTAGAGTTCTGCTCCAAAACGTACGCTGCATTTGTTGGATTATGTTCAGAAAAGAGATGTTCGCTTCATTGTAGCCCCAGAACTCACCAGCAACCTTGTTGCCTTAAAACATCGACGAAAAGTTGGCAACTTGAGTATATTTTATCAATTTTTTCATGGAAATGTTCGATATATGTAGCCTCCTTAATTTCTTTTAGGGTGGTGTTTGTTAGTAATATCCTCTCACTCCTCGTAACACTCTTTTCAAGAATTCTTTTATATGGAAAACAACATCCCTTTGGAATGATTTGGACAGGACTGTATTTCCCACCGAGTACAATTTGCTGTAATTCAAATCCAATGTCGCTTTTTCCGCACATCCGTCGCTGACATAACGCTTTAGGAATTTTCCTGCGGCCCGTGTGGTATGCTCACAAAAAAAATGGAGAGTCGTATTACGGTCTTCATTACACGTGCAAAACGACCATTACACTACGTCACGGTCGGGTGAACACCAGTTAAGTTGACTTGTAATTCCTCGAGCTCGTTCATTGTTCTAATTTCGAAGAGGAAAAACACTCGATGGTGCCTCGTGCAATTGTAGGAAACCCGACGGCAATTTACTCCAAGAGACTTCCTGCAGAAATAATTATAAAAGTTTTATGGGAAGCTGTTTAAGCTACTTCTAGCTTCCAATTAATATTTAAACAAACCTTAAATATTTTTTCTGTCATTGTAATTTCTTTACATGAATCAACATTACAACTATTCAAGATAAATTTCAGCTTAAATACAATTTATTTTCTATCTACTTCATCTGTTGTTTTATAAATAAATTCAATATCATAATTGTTCTTTTTATTTTCGAAAGATGAAGAATAAAATTATTTATACCTTATCTTTTGAAAATAAGTTTGCCTTTGTGTAATGAATGATATTGTAATTTGAAATTCTCAATTTTTCTGTGGATTCCCAGGTTCATATTTATTTCTTATTTTTGATAACAAACGAAACCTTATACTAATATTTCTAGACTTTTCTAAGTACACACTTAACTATTACATAATGTACTCAAATATATATGGACATTAGCGTTCTGAGACTAATCTGTCATTTAATGGCTTGACTTAAAGCTATCATGAGCCCATTATCCTTTAAAAAAGCAATTATGCAATTCTGAAAACTTACAATCCAATTAAAACATCAGTGATTTGAATAAAATAACGGAAAGAGCTGTCCTCGAATAGTGTGCCAAACAAGTATACTAAGGTTGTATTAAGTTGGAGAATTGTTACCTTATTTTATACGTTTCAGTTTTCTTAACACATATTCAGATTCTCTATTTATTCATTTTCAGAAATAATTAATTTTTTTTTAAAGACAATACGAACCCTGTAATATCACTTTCTCAATGTATTTTTTTCAATTAACTGTGATTTAAAGTAACTTAATAATCTTGAAAAATAAATTGAATGTACGTTGTTCGATGAAGTGATATCGTGGTTTTTAACTAGTGAGTATCGTGACGTAATTTTTTACATATTTGTGCTCAATAATATTTTCAGAAAAAATATTTAGATATAGCAAATTTAAATAATATTTATTCACTATTTGATCTCCAATCCACACGATGGCTTTCATTTTGATGATACATGTATTGCAATCTAGGAAAGTATAAGATACATAAGGACAGTTAAGTGGGAGAAGTTTTAGAGAATTAGGTGCTAATGAAATATTCGATAAAGTTGTCTCCTACTTCTCTCTTAAATATAAGTTGAAAAGTAAATACTAAATTTGACCTTCCGGCGCACAGAAATTCAATTATTACAACTTGATATGTTAAATGATAGATATATAATTGATGATCATCTATGTAAATAATTAGCCCTAACTCCCTTTGTCTTTCTTTAAGGCTTGCGTGAATTAACATAATGACGTAATTTTATATAGTTTGGGCAATATATTAATTATAAAAAAAACTGAGCATTAGAAGGCTCTCAGAGATATTTAGATCTGAAAGTGACATTTTTACAGAGTCACCAATGATGCTTTACAAAAAGGAAAGTTATATTAAAATCTTCAATTAGGTTTCTTGGCAAATATTTAAATTTTTTTACATCTTGACAAGATTTTAAAAATCGGTAGACTGACTGAGTATTTTCCTCCATTAAAATAAATTCTAAATTAGACCAAAAATATTTCCATTTAACCAATAAACTCGATTTTTTAAATGATGGCTACTTCATGGTAGGATGTTGCTCACAAAAACAGGTTGAGCAAAGGAAAAACTTCAGAGGTGTCTACAACTCAAACTTCATATTTTCTATAACATAGTATTTCTGTTAAAATTTAAAAGTACGATTTTGTAGTGGTTACAAATAATTTTGCAGTCAACCGATTTTAATGAAATTTTGTGTGTGGTGTTGGTCTGGTCTAAGAACCCAAGAAACCAAATTTCGCTAGTTGATTTTTGGGCGAGATATAGCGAGCCTTAAAAGAGTTATGATGATCTGGAACTACGAAAGGAAACACATTTCGTAAATAATTTAATAGCATAATGTGTGTGATGTTCTTCGTCAAACCCCCATGGAGTGATCAGAGAAATGAAAAAATAATATAATTTTAAGATTTTTCGATGAGCCTTGAAAAGAGCATATAATACGATTTATTTGAAACAACCCCTTTCACTTGTTTCTCTTATATGTTTAACTATGATATTTCTTCTTCTTCTTCTTCCTATGTTAGGACCATGTCCTGTGTTCACTTCAAAGGTTTCCCAGAAACAATTGCGATGATGAAGACCAGCTCTCATACCATCTTATTGGTGGTCTTCCAAGCGGTCGAGGTGTGTTTGGTCGCTTCTCTTTTGCAAACTTAGCCAACCGGTCATTTGGCATTCTGTCCACATGGTCTCTCCATTGTCTTCTCTTATTCCTTGCCCATCTCACCACATCCTGTATTTCGCACATTTCCCTTTTTCTTCACATCTCTTCCGGTCAAGTTCTGTTGTCGATCTAAGTGTTCGCATTTCTGTTGTTCTTAGGAGTCGTTTTGTTATTGTGTTCTCCGCTCTGGTTTCTATCGCGTAGGTCATGATCGGTCTAAAGCAAAGTGTCCACTTGAGACAAAATGGTCTCGAGAGCAGTCTCGAGACCAGACTCACAAATGTATATGTGCCTGAGAGCACTCTCAGAGACAAACCGATGCAAGTATCAGACACTGCACGTGTCAGAAGTGGACATGTTCATTCTTGCTCATGAGACTTAGTCACCAGTCTTCCGTCATTGTTTGAAGAGCTGAGACCCCGACTGGAGACTTTTTATTTAAAATATTTGTTTAATTTAAATAACCAATTAATTTTTTAAAAATGAAGGATAATCGCGAGTGGACTGACGAGGAATCAATTAATTGAACTTTATGAGGAGGAAGAGTTTTTATGGAACGTAAAACATAAACTTTATAGAAATCGCGAAAAAAAATGGCAATGTACGAAGAATTTGCTTCGAAATTTGAAAATTGCAGTGGAAATGAAATTCAGCGGAAGATCCATAACTTACGCAATCAGGTATGTATAATCCTCTAAAATTATTATTAACATTACTATTTAAATTGACTTTTTAGTCAATAGTCAAATATATTATTTTCAGGTTTCGCATGAACTGCAAAAGATAAAAAAATTGAAGAGTGGTGATGGTGCTGATGACAGGTATGACAGTAAATGGAAGTTTTTCACTGCATTACAGTTCATTTTACCCAACTTCACACAACATCGACTTCAAACATGGTAAGTTAATATAATTATTGCTATGTTTCATAATGAAATTTTATTTATCATAAAATTACAAATAAAAAAATTCAAATTAAACAAAGTGATTAGGTACTAAATTTAAGCAATTAAACGATATTGCCACTGAACTTCACCTGCAGTTGCCATGAAGTATTCTTTAAACTCATCTCTCACATCTTTTTGAGAGATTGCATAATTTCGCTGCTGGCCTCTCTCTAGTGGAAAAAACGATCCTTGTGGTGGGGGTTCATTCCGCCATTCGCCATTTGCAATTCCATGTGTATTAGGATCTTCAAAATCAACTGAACAAGGGTTCAAATAATTTTTTGAAGTACATATTAAAAAGTTATGCAATGCACATATTGCCAGAGTAACATCTATTACTTTATTAGGTGCTAAATTTATTGGTTTTCGGATAACTCTGAATTTACTTGACATAATACCAAATACATTTTCTATTATACGACGAGCTCTGCTTAATCTGTAGTTGAAAATTCTGTTTGGTGCAGGTTGATTTCGGTACCCGTAGGGCTTTAATATATATGATGTCATAGCAAAAGCATCGTCAGCTACCATTATGTATGGCACTGGCAAACATCTTTGGAGCAATGCTTCTGGTTCGGGAAGTGAAAATTGCTTGCTTTCCAAAGCATCGTGCAGGGAGCAGTTTGTAAAGACACCTCCATCAGAAATTCTACCATTGCAACCAACATCAACGTAAATTAATTTATAATTGGCATCTGCGACTCCCATCAAAACTATGCTGTGTGTACCCTTATAGTTATAGTAAAGGCTTCCACAGTTCTCAGGTGCCACCATTGTAATATGCTTTCCGTCAATAGCTCCGAAACAATGTGGAAATTGCCATTTTAATTCAAATTGATCTGCATATTTCTTCAACTCTTCAGCACTTGAAGGATACTGAAATAAAAAAAATTTACTTGTATTTTTCTATTTTTCTATGCATAAAAGTTGATACAACATAGTATATTAATTGCGCTTGTAACTTTTCAGAATAATATTCCCGAAAACATGAACATCTCACAGGATGAGTCCATACAAAATGAGCCCACACAAGATCAAAAAAGAAAACGTATTAGCAAAGCAACATCAAGAACTCAAGAAGATGATAACATTCTGAAGGAAGCAATAGAAATTATGAAGAAGCCAAAAGACGATTTCGATCGCTTTGGAGAATACGTAGCGTTGGAGCTAAAAAGTCTAAAATCGGATTATTACAGAGGAGTATTAAAAAGTGAGATTCGTAAAGCGATATTAAATATTTCTGATATGGATGAAAAATGCTACTGGTCCACTGCATCCTCTTCAAGTGCAAGTACTTCATGCAGTACGCCAATTGCATCACCACCTATTGTTGTTGACAACTTTTCTCAACAAAATATTGAGACTCAAACAACCCAAGATTTTTACAATAGTTCATATTCACTAATTAACATGCCTTAATTTGTAAAGTTTCTGTTATTATACTTCTATAATTAAAGTTGTGTTTTAATTTATACATACCCTTAAATATTCTTCCTTTAAATGATGATAGATGGTTTTACACACTTCGGGAACTATTCTTCCTATTGTACAAGGTGGAATGCGAAAAAGGTATTGCAAACTACAATAAGCATCTCCTGAAAGTTCATTTCAATATAAAAATGTAATGTTCTAGAGAAAAATATTGGTACATTCGCTTGAAAGGCTTACCTGAAGCCAGAAAACGAAGTGTGACCATTAATCTATCATGGACTGGAATCGCGTCACGTAACTTTGTATCTTGCTTTACAATATCGTGTTTTACCAAATTTAAAACCAGTTCAAATTGAACTGTAGACATCCTAATGAAATTTTTAAACTGTTGTGCATCTTCCAACCGCAACTCGTTCACAAGTGTTGAAGAAGCTTCCAATGCATTTCGTCGATTCACCCATTTTCTTACCCAACACGCCTTTTTTTTCACTTCCCGTTTTTTCATAATTTTATGCACAATTAGAAAGGCTAGGATTTGGCGTGAATCCATTTTGAAAAAAATAAATCTCAAACTAGCAACCAAGTCACAGAATCGACTGAGACTTGAGAGTAAGCTCTCAAGTGTACACAAAATTTCCTGATCTCGAGACTGCAGTGACTGTCGAGTCTCCAACTGCTGTCTCGAGAGCGCAAGTGATCTCAAATGGACATCACTTCGCAACTAATCTCGAGACTTTCTCTCGAGACTTTGTCTCAAGTGGACACTTAGCTTTACGCATGTTTTGTATATTCTTACTTTGCTCCTGGTGCTCATATATTTGTTTCTCCAAATTATATCTCTTAAGTATCCTGATATTAATGATGTCTTTGTTGTTTGAGTTTTTACTTCCTCCTTAAGGTTCCTTGTACTTGTTATGTTTGCCCCTAGATATCTGAAGGACATCACTTGTTCTACACTCTGATCATAAATCGCGAGTTTGCATCTTTTCGGTTCTTTAGATATTGTAAGGGATTTTGTTTTCTTTACAGATATTTGCATATTAAACACTTTTGCTGTTGATATTTATGTTTCGGATTTATTAATTATTTCAATCAAAAACACATCACAAATCCTTGCAATATTATTGAAATTATATATAGTTTATTCATCTCTTTTTTCTAATTAATATTACTATTAATATTACTCAAAAACTATAGGTTCCTTTCCTTCTTATTCGTTCAACAATTTCGTGACAATAGACTGGCAGACCGACATAGATATAGTCCGACCAAAATTGAAACTTATGTTTTTTATGAAATAGGGACCCTGAAACGTATGTGTTCTTAATGAGGCAAATAAAAATTAAAATATTTATTTCAATAATATCGTAGATTCAGACAGTGTATGGAAGACGCCCAGTAAGTTAAAAGAAGAGGTTCAAACAATTATTGATATTATGGGACCTTCTCTATCACCAAAATTTCGCTACAATACTAGTAGTGACGCAGATAATGAAGAATCGGTGTTTTCAAATTCAAGATTTTCCTCAGTAAGGAAACAAATATATCTGATATTTAAGCGTATTTACGTTACAACACGATCACATAGTTAAGATGCCCTGAAAATGGATCAATGCGTCGAGTACTAAGAAATTGCTGAAATGCACAGTGTTGTCAGACTTCCAAAATTTAAAATATTCTTTGGTACACCGGCTTTTACAATATCATTAGCAGTGTATAGTTTTCGCTAATACAGAAGGAAGAAAATAATATTATATTCACAGTTAACAGCTCAATATTTTCGAAATTTGTTTTTTAATAAGTTGTGTATAACCAGATACTAAAGTTAATAAATATTAGTGACAACGCCAGTACGTATCCAAGGTAGGTGTTGCTACGAAATAGCAGGAAACCATTCGTTTTGTTAGCGATGTTACACCGAAGTCGAATATGATAACTTTTTAATGATTGGTTCGACACGAAACAATTTCATAATGACATGGTTCTCTCCCTTTGAAAATGAAATGGTAATATCCCTAACATTACAAATATGTAAAATATGTTTAGTCGTTTGTTTGTCGCTCAGCCATAACTAAACTAAGATAATCAGTTGGCTAACACATTTTTTTAAAATTTTTGTCAAGCTTTGGGGTTGCATAGGGTAATTTACATGAATTTGTTTACGAAATTGCTCTATAACGTCTGTTTCTGGTTTTGATGTTGATATATTTAAACTATTACCCATATAGGGGTTGTCTTCTTGACACGCGGAGTTGACACACAAGGCCGAGTATAGTGCAGACGGGAATGCGGTATTTATGAATTTTTCGTTAATATAGAATATTTCATGACATCGTGCATATACTATCTAACTGTATTTTAAACCTAATATAATTGTACAAAGTACCCTCTCAGAATCATGTTTTATCAATCGCAAAAATTTCTGGATTCAGACATGACTGAAAAATTTTGTTAATAGGTTCATGCTCTACAAAAAAAAAATGCTATCAAATTTAACCCTTGCGACCCCGGAGCCAATAGTTGTGTTATAGCATGTAAGTGCATAATACAGTATATGCCTATGCAAAAAAAGTTCCCATAAAGAAATTAACAAGCTCTAATTCATTAATGTTGTTTTAATCAGTAAGAATTTAAAAAAAACATCAAAACGTATATGTGTATTATCCTATATGCGTAAATATATTAAAATAATCACGATTAATAGATTAACATAGCTGTGAAGATAGGAGCCCAATACCTTGTTAAAATTTCATAATATTTAGCTAATATTACAAATACATTTCTAGATAAGATTCAAGGAACAGTGTGATTGCAATGTCTACTCGGAAGGGACTAATGAAAAACCTGATCTTCCTGATATTCCATCAAAAGATGAAACAAATATCTCCACAGCTGCTGATGTTAACACAAGTACTCTGTCTACAATAGATGAATTTAGTGAAGCAAAAATAAATACCGCGGTAAGTGAAAAAGAAAATTTTTCTGACGTCATCTTCAAAGAGCTGTTTTAATAAATAGTAAGTATACGATAAATTAAATAATTCTTTATTAAATTTCGGTTTAATGAACTAATCAAAAACTTTTGACAAGTTTCACTATTACTGTAGCTTTCTTAAGAATGAAGGTTTCTGAAGCCTAACAAACTCTATTTATATATACTTAATTATACATGGGTTTACCTAGGTAAAAGTGATTCTTAAAATAAACTTAAGTTAGTTTGTTGTTAGTTGCGTTTTTCTATCTATTTATTTCTAGAGATTCCAACAAATTAAGTTTGTCGCCTTTATTTTCAGAATAAATTATTTTGAAATTTCGATTAAAAATATGATCATATTTAATTAAATGGGAGTCTGAAATTGCTTTTAAATAACTGGAGTAGTGTTCTTTGATTTTTTTTGAAAAACTTCTTCCTGTTTGCTCTATACATGTTTTTGGGTAATCTGCATAGTTAAATTTACACATGCTTGGTGATTATTACTTATGTTTTATTATTTTTTAAGTTTTTTTTTAATGGAGTTGTCAGATTTGAATTTAATATTCAAGGTTAGTTCTTTAAGGAAGCTGGCTATGGTCTGGTTTGCTTGGCGTTTTGGTGTAATTACCCTGTAGTTAGTTGTGTTTCTTTATGTATTGAATAATCGAATTTTTTTCTATTATGTGTGTTATTATTTATTGCAATTTGCTTAATGATATGTAGTTCCTTTTAGTATTCAGTATGGAACACTTATAAGATCCCTTCGGTATCTGCCTCTTCGTCATATCCGATTTTCTTCGAAATTATTTGACACATAAAGTTTAAAAAATTCTGGAATATTCTTTACAGGGTTTAGATTGAAGAAAACTTATCACGAGTGCATTACTTTTAATAACTTATCTGGTATATAAAAGAAAAACAAAAATTTCAAAGTTCTTAGTTTTCAGTAAAGATCGGAAAAAAACCTTGTGTTGGAAACTCATTTGGGGTGCGTTTTGTGAAGTTATTGATCATTTTATACCTCCGCAATAAAAATTTCTATTTTAAAAACAATCAACTTACGGAACACTAATTGCGCAAGTCTGACTTGCACTTGGCCAATTATTTGAAGAATGACTCTGTTTAAAAGGATTAATAGTAATCTGTGTATGATGCTGTGAAAAACTGCTAATTTATGTTGTACTCTACTACGTGATATGGTTTGTTATGTATTGTTGTGTCTGTGTTTGTTGGTGTGTGAAAAACTGAGAAATTGCGTTTTTCTTTTTAATGTAATATTATTAAATCAAAAAAATTTATTGATTTTTCTATCGTTAATTTTATATTGGGGGGTATTTTATTTCTAAATGCAAAAAAAATGTTTTAACTGTCTGCCTGTACTAATAAAACAAATCAAGACATCGTCAACGTATCTAAACTAGTATATAAAATGTTTCAAAAAGGGGTGGTTCATTATGATATCTTTGTAGCTAAGGCAGAATTAATTAAATTTTTTTAATAAATTTCATTTTTTTTAAAATTTAAATAAGAAATTAAAAAATACAAAGAGTCTTTAGGTAATTTATATGTTATAATTTTAATTTAATTATTTTATATAATAATATATACTTGTGTGTTTGAAACTAGAGTTCCATAACTTTAGTTTTCTTAACACTAAGTGTTTAGTTTGACAGTCATATCCAAGATATATACTTGAAGTTGGAATTTAACAAACTGATGACTACAGAATGATTTATATTAAGAAAAATCCTACAATTAAAGTCTTTTTCTAATTAGTTTCATATATTAATTAGTAATTTTAATACTTAGGAAAATTCTATGGACACAGGCCAACGTTATATTTATATAAAAAAAATATTGATTTCTTTAAAAAAATGGTAAAATAATTTATCAAACACACAGTTCTAAAATAATTTTAAGCTTTTCTAAACAGTCGATATTTCAAAGAACGGTATTATTTCGGTAAGCTATTAATCAATAATCAAAAAAAAAAAAATTGAACACTTATGCAATGTACTCAGATACACTATGCAGCCGCTCAAACATTTGTAAGTTTTAAGAGCTTACGATTATTGCTCAAGCATCATCTATGTATGTGGTTTCTATATCGAATGATTTAAATATGATTTAAAAAATCATGCAATTTATTGAAGAATCTAAGTTCCGTAGTTCTGTTTTCTGTTGTTATAACACAAAGGTCTCTTCTTCTGGTTTAATTGAGTTCCTTTGAAGCAAAATTTTTAATTTCCTTTGGAATATTTTCTTCACTTTAGTTTCACAGCGACGTTGACGCTTGACAAACGACTAATGTCCATTTAAAACCCAATTAAAAAGATAAACTCTTCGAAAAAACTGTATTTTTATTACCAAATTAATCCTGAGAACATATTTTAATAAATTTGTTATTAAGAAAAATATAAGCAAGAACATGTTTTTATATTTTTCTACAGAATTATACCCTTGAGCAGAATGACCCTAATGTTCAATATATTTGTCCACCTCCACTACTTCCTACCAATATGTATTCGGAGTGTGTTTGTCCCCAAGTTGCTAGCATATTACAGGGGAGAGGTATATTACCTGTACCTGCTAAGATTCCAAGCAACATTGAAGATTCAGCTGCAACACGTAATGGGGAGTCCAATGGACCAAATGGTAGGTATAAATTTATTTTTCTGACAAGTAGATTCACTAAAATTGATGTGGATCTTTTAGTGTTTTAAGATACAGGTCTTTCATTAAGTAATATCCTCGTGCTAATTCGAGAACGATTTAAGATTCTATAATATATATATATATATATATATATATATATATATATATATATATATATATATATATATATATATATATACAGTGGAATCCGCTTATTACGACTTTGGATATAACGACCCCGGATAAAGCGACTAACCGCTTAAAGCGACGTAATTACAGTCTAATTCTTTTTTACCCGCATTCTGAGCGGTACTTCTGTGCATCTGCGATTCGATCATTTATTTTTTTTCTGACAATTTATGCGCGCAAAGATGGGAACTCCTAAACATCAAAAATGTTTCTCTATTGAAGAAAAGAGTCCAGTAATTCAACGTTTGAAAGCAGATCAACTGCTTTCAAACGTTGCAAGGAATTCCGACCTTACGCCACTTGATTTTTTTCATGGGGTCATTTGAAAACCAAAGTGTACCAAAGTCAACCTGAAACTGTAGAAGATTTACAACAAGGAATTCAATATGAAGTCGAACAGATCACCCCGGATTCTCTGCAAAACTCTATTCAGGCTGTTTATGATAGATTGGGTCATTGCTTCGTTATTAACGGTAGACATTTTAAGAAACTGTTACCATAAAAGTAAACCTAGATTATTTATTAATAGTTTTTTTTTCTTTATTATTTTAACTTTCAAATGACAATGCTTCCAAAACGGTTCAATTCAAACATATGGTATGTTAGACAGATAATATCTAGAATTTTTAGTAGGACTCAAAAATAAAATAATAGGGCTTTCCATTTAAAAAAAATCAAGATGGTGTAATTTCCTCGAACTGACAGTTCAAAACATTTTACTGTCAACGTCATGTGCGCCGTATAACACCCTATCACTATTATTTAAACATATATGTATATATATATATATATATATATATATATATATATATATATATATATATATATATATATATATATATATATATATATATATATATATATATATATATATATATATATATATATATATATATATATATATATATATATATATATATGGTATATATATATATATATATATATATATATATATATATATATATATATATATATATATATATATGGTATATATATGGTATATATTGTACCCTGTGAAAGTTGGATTGTCCCACGCTTGGGCGCAATTTTGTACCGTGTGAAAATTTGGTTTTCCCACACTTGGGCGCAATTTTGTAACCTGTTAACTTGCCCTCTCTTTGAGGCGCTATTTTGTACTCTGTGTAAAAATGTGTAATTGCGCCCCACGTAGACTGCGTCAATTTGTGGGATGTCAATTTTCACTTCGCTCGCACCTTTTACAGCCCCGATTTAATTTCTGATAATGAATTGAGTGAATCCTGATTTTAAAAGAACTAAAGAAATTAAACATACACTAGCTCAGTTTTTCTTGGTAGAGTTATATGGGTAAGAGATAATTGTTGTACGTCTTTTTGGAATTAGTTTCTATCGTTGTTAAAAAAAATTTCGGTTGTACTAAATTTTTGGGCACCATTCATTTTAAAATAGAAAGGATCTACTTTCAGCTAAAAAAATGAAAAAATACTGAAGTGTAATGCAGTTGTTAATAAAAAGAATTTTCTGGTACAACCCTTTTATCCTGAAAAGTACGATAGGTATTCAGTGAGACACTAGCTTTAATCAACAAAAAAAGGTTTATTAATGATTTAAATTAAAAGTTCTAACTCTTGCAGTTTAGTAATTACAAAAACTCTAGCCTTAAAGGTAGTTATTACTAAATAGAGTCCTGAAATCAGACATTTTACTTTTAAAATTTTGCTACACCCGATATTGAAAGTTCGTGACGGTCACTTCACGATTTATCAGTTCAATTCGATGCTAAATCACTTATATGCGGGAAATAGGTCTACTGATGAATATTTTGGTGACTTACGGTTTTCCTACGGGCTTCTAGGCCTTAAATTGAACACTTAAAACCGCTTTCACACATTCCATCACTAGTTTATCGGTACTGCTTCATGACGAGAAGAGCCTACAACGGCTACTTCATGTTAAAAAAACAAAGCCCACTACGGCTTAATGATTTAAACTCGTACTCGACTTGGCTCTCGATAAAATTGAAAAAGCCTCCACTGCGGCTGGATGAACAAAGCCTGGCTGCGGCTTGATCGGAGAAAAAGCCAACTACGGCTACTGATTGCAGAACAGCCTTCTGCCACTACATGTTGGAAATAACTTCGGCAGCAGCTTCATGGGAAAAAGCCTGGTCTGCGGCTCGATGGAGAAAAGCCTTCTCGGCGGCTAGATGTAAAAAGCCTTCACGGCGGCTTGATGGTAAAAAGCCTCGATCTGCGTTCTCCGGACCCTTAAATAAGCCGTGAGAACTCTGTCTCTAAAATGGCCTACTTCCGGGAAACAAACATTTCACCAATCGCGGAGTACCACGAATTCGATAGATTCGGTCGGAAACCCGCACTGCACACTGTATCACGAGCGGCTAGAAAATTTCTGCGAAATACACTGCTCGATACAAAAATGAAAAGAAGTACATTGTAAAGCCAAAAATCAGTAACATTTCATACTCTTAAAATCTAGGAAAAAATGAATGTTACAATATATATATATATATATATATATATATATATATATATATATATATATATATATATATATATATATATATATATATATATATATATATATATATATATATATATATATATATATATATATATATATATATATATATATATATATATATATATATATATATATATATATATTATATATATATATATATATATATATATATATATTACAAGTGATGTAAAAAACAGTCATGTGCTTCGTATTCGGGACAACTACCTCTTATACATCGAGCAACAAATTGCTAAAATATTCTTAGCTTACCTTGTAGATAAAAAATTAGCCAATAAAATAGAAATTAAAACGATTATTTTCTACAAAATATGTTACAAATTAAGGTTTTTTGAGTTTCATAAATGCTATAAATTTCTTACAAAGTTAATCTGCGATATGCTAGAAAAATATTTTAATTCATCTTGAATTTTTAGCAATATGAAGGTAATTATAAAGGTTTATTAAAACCCCCTTCTTTAGATTAAAAATCGTGATTCTTGGGTTTAGACCTTGACCAATTTTTCCACGTCACGCCTACGATTGCACTAGGTATATCCAGAGATCTTTACTCTTTGAGATTAGAACACTAAAAGTTATCAAAATTGATACTGTTTAATCGTAAGGACCACAAATTCTTATCTGCTCAACACCAAGGAAGCTTCCGTTCTATGCCCCCTTCTTTATTTAGTAACTACAGTAGTTATATTAAAAATAATCTATTGTCAAGAACAGGTATAAGTTAAGTTAACCGACTTTTTGAAAAACTAATAAAATGGAATAAGTAACGAGCATGTTATAGTATACTTCATTAATTTATATTTTCTTGCCAGTAAAGGACACTGTGAAATACATTGACATTTGTTTTGATACGATCAGTATGATATCACAGATTAAGTAATTTGTTACAATGTTCTTTCGATTGTGAAAACGATTTATAAATTTTATCATATTAAGAAATTTCTTTCTGTAGATCTATTAACTCTAATTTACCAAGCAATGAGGGAAAAGATTTTGTGTTACAGCGTGAATGTCATTCGCTACTGATTTATTATGTTAAAGTATGTAAATCTTTTATTATGTATAAATATATATATAAATCTGTTTCAAAAATGCAATATTTTTAATTAAAGAAAAATGTACAACAAGAATGCGTTAAGATGAGTAGATTCTTGGACAGCATTTTCAAAAGACTAACGGCAAATGACTATGTAGCCATCTTACAGTCAGCCCATACTGTCTCTGCCTCACATAAGGTATATAAGTATTTCTGTAAATTATTGGTATGTTAGCGGTTCAAAAAAGAAAGAATTTTTTTTAAAGTGACACTTATTAGACTCGATTTAAATCGTTCCTTGTACCTCCAGAAACAATTATTCACGGCTGAACACGACTTTTCCAAGAACCTTTTTTTCATTATTCATTGTGAATCCGAATAACATTTTCTTTTAATTTATAATGGCCATTTTTGCCTATTTTTTGCCCATTTTATATCTTTAAGTCAAATTAACGCCTAGGTACACTTTTTTTTATGTTCCTTGTTGATATTATGATACCGTTTCCAAATTATGGTTAGATTTTAGCCACTTTTTGGTCGGAAATGGCTGTAAATTAAAAATGGTGTACGAGTATTTAAAGATCTTACAGCCAATCGGTTTTATAACGTCTTCCGTCTTCCGATGCCTAATTTCCACTCCTCCCGGTTTCTCCATCCCTCCTCCTCCAGACCTCTCTAGTACTTCCTTGTTGATTCCTGCTCTCCAGCTTTGGCGTGGTCTTCCTCGCTTTCTTTTTCCATGAGGGTTCCAATTTAAAATCTTTTTAGGCAGTCGGTCTTGTGACATTCTCTGTACATGTCCGTACCATACCAACTGTTGGGTTCTGATTTCGTCCACTATATCGTGCTTTATTTCTAAAGCTCGCCTTATCGTGTCATTTGGTATGCGGTCTTTTCTGGATTTTCTGGCTGCTCGTCTCCAGAAATCCATTTCTGTAGCTTTTAGTATTTTTTCTGTTCTTTCCTTTAATGGCCACACCTGGGAGCTGTAAGTTATTATACTTTTCACTATTGAGTTGTAAATTCTCTTCTTATTTTCAATGGTTATGTTTTTGTCCCATAGTATACTATTAAGCATTGCAATCGCTTTTCTTCCTTGGATATTCCTCTCGAATATTGTTTCTTCTAGTGTTCCGTCCCTAGATATTCTCGTTCCCAAATACTTATAACTGGCACAGTGTTTGATGGTGTGTCCTGTGGCCAGTTTCAAGTCCTGCTGTTGTCCTCCGACGCACATGTACTCGGTCTTTTTAATATTGACTTCTAGGCCCCATTTTTCATATTCATCCATAAGTTTTCGTGTCATGTATTCCATATCATCGATGTCCTGAGCGACTACTACCTGGTCATCTGCGAATGATAGCGTGTACAATGTAGTATCGTCATCCAGTGGTAATCCCATACTGCTGCATTTCCTTTTCCAGTTCTTCAGTGCTCTCTCCAAATAGATTTTAAATAGCGTTGGGGATATACAGCAGCCCTGTTTGAGAACCTTTGTGACCAGGAACCCTGTTGTTATACCATATTTGGTTTTCACACTACTTCTTGCGTCTTGGTATAAGGATTCTACGGCTTTAATTATTTCGGTGCTTACATTACTCTGTTGTAGTGTTTCCCACAATCTCATTAGGGGCACGCTGCCGTAGGCCTTTTTTTAGATCAACAAACAAGACATGGACTTCCTGATCAAATGCGGTTTTCTTTTCTAGGATTTGTGTCAGTGAAAAGAGATGGTCTATTGTGGATCTTCCTGCTCTAAAGCCTGCCTGTTCTTCAGCTTCTACGTCCGCGTATTCCGTTTCTATTCTATTTTTAAGTATTTTTCCGTATATTCTGCTAATAGATCCTGTAACCGTTATTCCCCTATAGTTATCGCAATTATTTTTGTCTCCTTTCTTATGAATTGTTGATATGTATGATATTTTCCATTCCTCGGGTACTTCTGATGTATTAATACATCTTTGGAATAAGTTCCTCAAAGCGCTAAATAGCTTTTCAGTTCCGTATTTTACTATCTCTCCTGGGATGTTTCCTGGTCCTGGAGCTCTACCATTTTTTAGCGTTTTACATACTTCTTTAACTTCTGATGTTGTTATCCTTATTGGGGATCTTCGTATAACTATATATATATATATATATATATATATATATATATATATATAATATATATATATATATATATTGTAACATTCATTTATTCCTAGATTTTAAGATCATGTTACAACACCGTTTTTCTTTCTATAATTTATATTTTATTACAGTTTTTTATATATGATTAGGCAGTGAGTTTAAATTTTTGAGCATTGTAACTTAAATCAGTGAGTTTAAATCTTTGAGTAGTGTAACTTAACCGTGTGTAACGCGTGTTGCCGACTTAACTTATTTTATTTGCATCGAATGCATCTGATTTACGAAAGACGGGCATCATGGGTCCTTATCTATCAAGTCGCAAGTTTAACACTCTCGTCTCATTTTGCGTTTCGGAAGTGAACCATTTTAAAGACTTCACTTTGAAGAAGGCGGAAAAGATATTTAAACGGCTATATGGAATTTCAAAGGGCTTTTTCCTCGGCCATGCCGTAGTGGCTTTTTCCTTCCGTCACGCCGTAGTGCAGTAACGACTTTTTTCCTCAGTGAGAGAGTAGTGTTTTTTCTTCGTCAAGCCGTAGTAGGCTTAGTCTTCCATCTTGCCGTTTGCCGTAGTCCAGAGGCCGTTTTCAGTTTTAAAAATATTCTGCTTATCCTAAGACATTTCGGGTCAAAAGGTGATTAGCTACCCAAATGATAATAGGAGAGTAGCAGGGGAGACAATATCTGGATGAGAATCTCACCAAGAGGGGCCAAGCTGTTTATGAAAAACCCACGAGGAGAAGCCAAGCAGTAAGTCAACACGTGTAATCCGTGAAGTCAATACTACAAACTTTTATATCGTGTTTTTAAAGCCTTTTGTTTTTTTACACTTAGGATCAGTAATTCATAGAACTCTAATTTAAATGTGTACACTCTCACAGTCTAAAGGGTTTTGATTTAGTTAATGTAATTTTAAGAGTGTAATAACGTTAAGAATTTTTATTTTGTTAATATAATTTTCTCTGTATTAATGCAGCCTTTTACTGAATTACCTGCTTCTTCTTTCAGGACGCACAGGTTGAAATATATTTAATTTTATTTTAACAACTAAATAACTCTTCGATATTTTTTCATTTTTTGAGCTGAAATTAGATTCCTTTTATTTTAAAATGAATGGTGCCCAAAAAAAAAATAAACAGTACAACCAAGCTTTAAACAACTAAAGGGGCTATTTTCAAAAGACTTACAAAAATTATCTTTTATCCATAATCTCTCCAAACAAAACGAGCTAGCTTATATCTCATTTTTGTTCTTTCAGTATTAATATCCACTCAATCCATTCTATTTAATAATAAGGCAACGAGAGGTTACATACATATATATATATATATATATATATATATATATATATATTTTATATATACATATATATATATATATATATATATATAATATATATATATATATATATATATATATATATATATATATATATATATATATATATATATATATATATATATATATATATATATATATTATACATATATATATATATATATATATATATATATATATATATATATATATATATATATATATATATATATATATTATATATACATATATATATATATATATATATATATATATATATATATATATATATATATATATATATATATATATATATATATATATATATATATATATATATATATATATATATATATATATATATATATATATATATATATATATATATATATATATATATATATATATATATATATATATATATATATATATATATATATATATATATATATATATATTCCTGGCATTAGTTGATAACTGGAAGGGGTATTTTTGACTACTGACGATATTACACTTTTTTAAACGTAGCTTTTATTGTAGACTAATTTTTCTAAAAAAGAAAAATTAAAATTTTTTTCTGTTATTGTTATTTCAAAGTTTAATGTCTAATTTAAACTGCTATAAGATTTTTTTAAAACATTATTTAACTCATACGCAATCGAATTTAAAAATTGTATCGACAAATTATCGCGATATTTTTGTAATTTTCTAATAATATTTTTAAATTAGATTGCGTATGGGTTAAACAATATTTAAATTTTTTTTTATAGAAAAACAGACATAGTAATTTTTAAGATAAGCTGGGATAAATAATTTCTAGTTTGTTTTAATCCGAAAATCATATAAACTAGCCTCAGCGGAATTTATTATTATTTTTTTTTTAAATTAGTAAAAATATTAAAAAAGTTTTTTTTTTGCTTTTAAAAAGCGTCTAGCGGATTTTTTTCTACAATGGCTTGAAATATTTCTAATACCTGTTAGAAACAAAATCCATCAAAATTTTGGAACCACTCCATATTTTTATTTGATTCGCCTTCAGGACAGTATTATGATATTTTTATATTTCAGATAAAATATGTCCAAAATTAACTAGTACTAATAAAGAGTCAAAAAACGCAGTAATAGATTGGCTTAAGACTATTGTGTCATCATCACAAAGACCAGGTGGAGGAAAAGACTGTAGCTGTGACTATTATAAAATGAACATTAAAAGAAGAAGAGGTGATAATAATAGCCCGCCGAGGGTAAATATTACAGTTTTTAAATTGTAGAATAAATCTTTATAGATCTAGGTCGAAAAATAATTTTTTTCGGCAATTGTGATCTATGGTAAGATTAGAATATTTTCTAATTAGTTATTTAGTGTCAAGTTTGAAAAGTGGTATAACAAATAAGGAAATTTTAAGAGGATGCCGTAGGCGGTAGCCTAAAAGCTTACGAGTTCTGCAACCAATTTCTGGCAGTCGTATGATTTGGAGGAATTTTTGTTGATTATGGCCCTCGTTGTATTCAGCCCAACTTCATATATATATATATATATATATATATATATATATATATATATATATATATATATATATATATATATACATATATACTCACGAAATACAAGGGGGGATCGAATATGGAGGCATTCTAAGTCGGAACTGTAACGTGGTACATTTTCCGGTTATAATGCATACAAAATCTTTTGTGCATTCGTATAAATTAATGTGCAAAATAATTCAAATGTATAAAATAATATTGCTATAGGGAAATCCCTAAAGCGCTACAGGAGCGCTACGTGTGCGTAAAAAGCGATTCACGTTGGTCTTGAATCGCTGTAAATTGTACTCGGTCAGAAACACAGTCCTGGGCAAATTATTCCAAAAGGATGAAGTTTTCCATATAAAAGATTACTTGAAAAGGGTTGTATAAGGAGTAAGAACCTGAAGTTCATACGGATGTGATACAAGTTTTGGGAGAAATTTAGAAGGCTACATCCATCGAACACTTTCCATGGCAATACTTCAAATCCCCCCTATTCCATCGTTGGTTGTATTTGAGCTTTATACAGAATTAACAGTTGTTGTGGAGTGTAAAGCTTTCTAGTTCGAAATAATATTCTCAGCTTTTGAGGAGCTCTCGTTGCTATGCTGGCAACATGCCGATATATATTTTCTCCCAAACTAACGCCCAGCAAATTGAGTGACGAAGCTAGAGGAATGGAGTGTCCCGACATAACTATGTCGAGTTTAGCAACGTTAACTTTTTTAAAAAAAACTGCCGCCAGGATTTTTGTAGTATTAAATTCTACTTGGTTACTGTCACTCTAAGATAGAATTTCTTCCAGGTCTTCGTGAAGTTGAAAGAGTTCCTGCTGCCTGCAGATATTTGCATGAATAGCCGGTGTTCGAGCTTTCAAAGTGAATGATAAGATACGCTTAGTGTCATCTACAAAGCTATAGATTGGATTCCTGATCTTTTCCAGCAGATTGTTAATGTAAATGAGAAAGAGTAAGATACAGTATGGAGCCTTGGGGCACACCAGCGTTGATAGTGAAGATGTTGGAAAGAAACCCTTCGATTGCCACTCATAAAGAACGCTCTTTGAGGAAACTTGAGAGCCATAAAGAGAACTTTTCAGACATACCAGAAGAGCGCAGCTTAGTCAACAATCCTGCCAAACACGGTCGAATGCCTTGGATATATTAAGAGTAACCGAGATTCTACACAGTGTTTAATCGTGTTGTTCGAAACATGTGTTATATAAGTTAAAAGCTCTTCTTTTGATCTATGTTTACGAAAGCCATATTGATGGTTGCTAATAATATTCAATCTTTCAAGATATTTTAGAATATGCTGATTAATGGCTTTTTCAATGACTGTCGATGTTATTGAAAGCAATGCGACTGGTCGGTAGTTGTTTGGCAAGGTCTTCTTGCCTTTTTTGGGTCTACAGAAAACTGGTGTTAGTTCTCTCGTGCAGTTTTTGACTACAGGTATTTCTTCACCGTGCTACTATTTTCACGCCATTGCCGGTAGGCAAAATGTTTAGAAGCAACAGCTTCTTTGCGTTTCGGTCAAACCAAGCCTTGCCGTTGGAAGGGCATTTCTTCGAAAAAGGGATATAAGCGTTCATACCAGCCAAAATAATATCGGAAACCTCTGAATTAGTGGTTAAGAATAGATCAAGAAGACTGGCGAATTCTCCGTCTCGATCAGGGATCCGTGTTGGCTCGTTAATAAGCTGAGTTAAGCTACAACTAATTGAGAATAATGAATTGAGAACGACATTGTTCGTCGGTAGTATTTGAATACTTAAGCCAGTTGATATTGTGGACATTAAAGTGGCTCAGGATGGCAATTTCGGCATTTGGATAGTTAATCTGTAAATGATCGATGATATCTGCAAGAGAAGCGAAAATTGTTCTAACGTTAGTATCACTTGGTGGTTGATAGAGGCAGCAAATAAACCTTTTGGTTTGTTGAGCTTTCATTTTTAACCACATAACTTCGAAGTTTCGGCTCCAAAGCTTCCTCTTGTTGACAAGAGAGGTCTACTAATTAACACCTTTTAATTTATGTACCTTTGCAAATAGAAAATTCTTATGACAAATACGACATGTCGACAAATATTTCATTGTCATGGTAAGATTACAAACTGATTACTATTTTAATTCAAGTTTTACTTTAGTTTTTTTGTTAAATCGCGCTGAAAAATTATTTATTTCTTATATATGATTGAATTAAAATAGAGACTCATGATGATTAAGTATCTGTCAAAATTTATTAACTTATACGTATACACAAAAAAAAGTAGGCATCATGTTATGCAACCCGTAAAAGAAAATGGTGAATATCATCGGTATCATGCTTAAGAAGTGTTATGGGAATCGTGAATTCTGGAACTTTCGTCTTTGCTCATCTAACATAAAATTACTTGGCTATATTGTGTACTTTATTTGCTGCAGGGAATCTACTAAATAAATTCAAATTTGCTTGGATTATTATGCGATTGCAGACGTAGAAGCACAGAGCGTAGCCACGATACTTAAAAATTTAGTTTCTATGAAGCATTTCTCCGGAGCGAAGCGTACCTTTTGTGTGCGAGAATTTTACCAAAACAATAATTCTGTGACATACGCCTGTGTGCTATACTACCAATCGCGAAAATTTCGCGATTACCATTATTTTCACAGTTCGGATAAAGTCTTTAATGTTCTGCTGATTAAGAAATGGGTGCAGGAGTTTAAAGAACGCGTTCGATTTTAAGTAAGCCTTGAGCAGTATAACCAAGTATATTAAGAAGCGATGCAAACATGGAGTACGTTCGAGTGATAGTTAACACGAACCTAGAACTCTTAATAGGAAAACGATCAAATACCGTAGATATTTTCAAAAATTCGTTAATCAAATGCATATACGTTTTTTAACATGTACCAACCCAATATTCTTTGACTAGATACATTATTCTTAAAGGCCCTTTTAATAAATGGAGATCCCAAAATGGCAGTAAAATCGAGTTGATGTATGAAAATGATATAGAACATCTTCATCCTGAAGGTTATAATCAGAAAACCTAATAAAGTAAAGTTTACAGTGTTATTTTTAATTTACAGCTTTGTATGAGGCCCACTGCATATTTGAGTATGATGTATTTCTTGATTTTTAGGATTTTCCCATGGTTGACTTATTTAATTTTTTTTAATCTGAGTTTCATTTTTAGTGTTCCGTACGGAACACTTATAAGATCACTTCGGTGTCTGTCTGTCTGTCTGTCACATCCGATTTTCTCCGAAACTATTTGACATAGAAAGTTGAAATTTGGTACTAATATAGGAATTGATGGCCTGATAAGAGCCGTGTAGTTTTAAAAGTTAAATTTTGACTCAAGGGGTTACTTTTGAAGGGTGAAATCGGAAGTGAAAAAAAAAAATTTTTGTACTAGGTCATCGAGTGTGGTGTTAAATGAAAGCTTGTGAAAACACGAGTAATATATATATATATATATATATATATATATATATATATATATATATATATATATATATATATATATATATAATGTAATAATTGCGCACACTTTTCTTTGTATTATTTTTAAAAAATCACGAAAAATCGTTGTCCCTCTACCTTATCTTGAAAAGTACTGATCAAAAAATTTTGAAAAAATTCTGGAATGTTCTCCACGGGGTATAGATTGAATGAAAGTTATCACGAGTGCATTACCTTTAATAATTTATCTGATATATAAAAAACCAAAAATTTGAAAGTCATCAGTTTTCAGTAAAGATTGGAAACAAACTTTGTTGAAAACTCATTTGGGGTGTGTTTTGTGAAGTCACTGATCATTTTATACCACCGTAACAAAATTTTTTATTTCAAAAGCAATTAACGTACGGAACACTAATTGTGCAAGTTCAACTTGCACTTGTCCGGTTATTAATAAATGAAACAAGAAAATTATAGAAACACGTAATATATTCAAGATTTGCTAATAATTTGGCAAGGCGACTTCCTATCGAAGGTTGTTTGCGCACATAAGAATAGTGTTAGTTTAGAGCCCGTAAAGAGTTTTTAAATTGAACTTTTAGTGTTCCGTACGGAATACTTATAAGATCACATTAGTGTCTGTCCATCTGTCTGTCCGTCTGTCTGTTCGCCTGTCTATCCGTCTATCTGTCCGTCTGTCTGTCCATCTGTATGTCCATCTGTCTGTTCCTCTATCTGTCCGTATGTCTGTATGTTTATCACACCCGATTTTCTCCGAAACTATATAAAAAGTTGAAATTTGGTACTAATGTAGGAATTGATGGTCATCACAACCGTGTAGTTTTAAAAGTTAAATTTTGACTTTGGAGAGTGAAATCGAAGGTGAAAAAAATTTTTTTTACCAAGTCATCCAGTGGGGTGTCAAATGAAAGCTTTTAAAAACACGAGTTCAAAAATATATATAATGTATTACTTGCGCATACTTTTCTTAGTAATACTTTAAAAGAATCGCGAAAAATTGCTGTTCCTCCCTTATCTCGTAAAATACTAGTCAAAAAATATTGAAAAAATTCTGAAATATTCTCCACAGGGTGTAAAATAAACGAAAATTATCACGAGTGCATTACCTTTAATAATTTATCTGGTATATAAAAAAACAAAAATTTCAAGGTTATTAGTTTTCAGTAAAGATTGGAAAAAAACTTTGTTGAAAACTCATTTGGAATGTGCTTTGTGAAGTCATTGATCATTTTATACCTCTGCCTCTGTAATAAAAATTTTTATTTTAAAAATAATCAATGTACAGAACAAGTCCAACTTGCACCTGACCTGTTATTATTTATTTATTTGTTACCCAATAAGATACATACATCTTATATTAAATAAAAATAGAAAGACAAGCTGAGTTCTCAACTCCCTATCGAAATTTGTTTGAATGTAAAATTGTTGGTGAATTGACTTCTTTTTATTTGTTTATTTCCCAATAAGGAACAACTATTAAATAAATATCTTGTAAAATATCCTTAAAGCTTAAATAGCTAACCTTTTTTATATAACGTGTTTTTTTTAGCAAATTTAGTACAGCAATTAACTTGAGCTGTCTTACCCAATATATTGGGCAGTTCTTCGACAGTTGTAAATAGTTAGGTCTAATATACTCTCTCGATTTTGTTGCAAAATTGCAACCTGTCTTAGCTAGAGTTTAGTGAAAGCCTCGTATATTTTTTTAAACCTTGGATATAAATCATAAATTTCTTAAACTCTCGAAGCTACGAGTGGTTCTCCTCATGATAACAACATTGCTTTACTTACGCAGATTCTTTTTAATTTTTTTTCACGATATGAGTAAAAATATCTCGACTAATGTATAGCTATTTTCCGATGATTTAAAAATATTTAAAGAAATTCACTATATAAATTACTGTTATTCTATTCAGCGTGAACTAAATATTGTGGAAAACAGGTGCAACACCAAAACCTTTAAATATTGTTAAATGTTTCGATATGACATTTAGAAATAAATTGGATCTCATTAATTTTAATTATCGTCTACCTAGCTATTAACAAATTACATTTTTAAACATCTTGGGGATTATTTTTTACCCCTAGCTTTTTTTCTGTTTAAAATAATTACGGTTATGCTCTTGTATTTACTAAAAAATTTGGCTGAATTTACCAACATACAAGCATTAAACATCGCTTATTTGAATTTTGAGATCTAAGTTTAAATACGACACAGTTGTATCGGATTCTATTTTTAATAAATATATTACTCAACTGAAAAATACCTAAAAAAAGTTTTTTCATTTTCTTGTATTTAAGAAGGATGGGGAACTTCCTTCCAGAGATGTGGAAGAAAATATACTTCTGGGAAGATTTTAGATCACGTCGTTACTTAATCGTAAAAAATATAAACTAGTTTAAGTCTTATTTAAGTTATATAGAGGTCTTATCGACTGATCTGATTAATATTATTACAGATATATCAGATTTGTACCTATATGCCACTTGTCTACCCCTTTGTTAATTTTCTTATTAAACCGCCACTATACTAATCCATGAAAGTCTTGAGAATAAAATCTGTAATGACATTAATATATACGACCTATCTACATCTCACATTACTTTGTTATGTATGTATTAACTTTTTATAGTATTTCTTGTTTGTTTTTTTTTTCAATTTTATACTATAATATACAATATTATAATTAAATTAGTATCTGCTAACAATGCATAATATATAAGGTTTATTTTTACAAGAAAAACATTTTAATAACATTTCGACCGGTCTCATTACGACAGATATAAGACAGTTTCTGTGCCTTTTTTGAGTGTATTATTTTGGTGGATATAAGACTTTTTAGAAGTTTTTTTCAATAGTTCTTCTATTTATATTGCCAGATTCCAAATTGGAATTATTAACGACAAAAAGTATTAGCAGCCGTTTAAAATAAATTTCTTAAAACCTTATGTTTATTTCTAATGCTAGTTGTGTCTCTTATCTGAAATCCTTTCGCTAGATCAAGTTATATTTTTAGTGTTCCATACAGTCACTTCAGTGTCTGTCCGTCGGTCTATCTGTCTGTCACACTCGATTTTTCCTGAAACTATTTGACATAGAAAGTTGAAATTTTGCACAAATATTGATGGCCTTATCAGAGCTGTGAAGTTTTAAAAGTTAAATTTTGACTTAAAGGGTTAGTTTTAGGGAGTGAAAAATATATATAATGTAATACTTGCGCACACTTTTCTTTGCATTATTTTTAAAAAATTGCCAAAAATTGCTGTCCCCCCTTTTATCTCGAAAAGTATTGTTCAAAAATTTTGAAATAATTCTGGAATAGTCTCCACAGGGTCTAGATTGAACGAAAAATATCACGAGTGCATTACCTTTAATAATTTATCTGGTATATAAAAAAAAAATTTCAAGGTCATCAGTTTTCTACAAAGGTCGGAAACAAACTTTGTTAAAAACTCATTTGGGGTGTGTTTTGTGAAGTCATTGATCATTTTATACCTCCGTAACAAAAATTGTTATTGTAAAAGCAATCAAACTCCGGAACACTAGTTGCACAAGTCCGACTTGCACTTGGCCGGTTACTTTTTATGTAGCTATCAGTTTGAGTAGCCAAGAAATCGATACGAAGACAATTAAAATTGTTTTAGCGGGTAGTATTTGAATTGGTACATGATATTCCCAAAAGTAATTTAAAAAATGGTCTTGCAAATTATGCATCGCAAAATACCTGCTGCTTGAAAGAATCGAAAAATATGGAAAATGAGAGAAAGGCTGAACAGCAAGTACAAACTGATCTTCAAAATGAAGGCTGTAAGAATTTTAAAGAAACTTGTGCGCACGAGTGTGCAACAGCCTTTAAGAAGCCAATGGAGAAAACTACTTATTGTGATACAAGTGGAAAAACTCGAGTTGATGTTTATTATTTTGATCATGGATCTTTCAAGTAAGTTTTTTAAACCTTTCCTTGCAATAACAGGGTACAGTATATTTTACCGCTTTCTTTTAACGCAATAAGTAATATTAGAGAGGGCTTAAAAAAACAATAAGGAAAGCCTCTTACTAAAATGTAATAATGATACCATGTTCTATATTCTTCTGTTGTCAAAGAAGTATATGTTTGTTTAATAAGAGCTAGAGTCCATTTTTTTATACCACCATAAGGTCAAATTTGGAGTGGAGAAATATTCATAATTTGCTATTAGTGTAAATTAACATTCAAATTTGTCAGGTAATGTCAGTACGTAAAAATTATCATCGTAACAAAAAACAATTTAAATTGAAAAGTATTTTGAAATCGGGAACAGAATATAGACATTGCTTGGTGAAAAAAGGTTATTTAGAATCATAAATGTGTCCCTAATGAAATATCAAAAAATAAGTAAAATATGCTATTTCTAACATTTGTTTGGAACTCTATTTAATAACTTAAATCTATTATCCCAATTTTGAGAGTTGTTCCCTATATTTAAACACAGTTTCCCAAAATTCGAAATAGTTTTTCCTCTAGACTTTAGATTTATAGTTGTGGACAAGCTGACAATGAAATTTAAAGCTTGTCAGGATGACCTTTGTATCATTTTATTCAGAGTACTTTAAAGAAGATAGAGAGAGTTCACGATATAGTGAAGGCAATAATATACTAATATGTTCTAAAATTAGTAATTTTACTTCAATAGTTTAGGAATTTTTTTTATACAATTTGGAGATTTTTATCTCGATTTTCTATCCTACTTTTGAACCTTTCATAATGACCTGTGTTAAGATTTTTCAGCAAAATTGAGCTGAGAGTAAAATCCAGATAAATGCCGCTATAGTTTATATTAAAAGAAAATATTCAAGTGTTTGTATAAATTCTTTATTTTTTTAAATCCTCTTTTTAGTCATTACCGTACCACAGATGCACCTCCACTGGTTACTACAGATAACGTAGCTGATAAAACAGAAAAACATACCACACGATTTTGGGCAGAGATATTTGGAACCTTTCATATTGGAATATCATTTTTTACGTCCTTTGTTCTTCAGTTATTAAGGTATGTTAGTAAGAGGTTTGATAAAAGATATGAATAACCACAGAATGTAGTTCTTAAGGTAATTGTACAACAACTTCACGCTAGAGCTAACTTATGAAATAATCCACTTATAAGACAATCACATACATTTGCAAACGTTGGCTTATTAGCTAACTTACTAATATGGGCCACAAAACTATCATAAACACCCAGAAAGCAATCAAGGAGTAAAAAACCGAAACAAGCTTTCAGTGAAGTTCTTCCCACACGGCATACGAAAAGTGAGAAGAAGTCTATAGGTGCTGCTTGCCTTAACAACAAAATATTAAAAAAATACATGTTAGTAAGGTTCAGTAATTGATATGATATGTCCTTTTATTCCGTTACTGGATTTACACTATTATTTACCTGTCGTTGTTTTGTACTTTTGTACTCAACCAGAAAAAAAATAACCGACCATGTGCAAAGCGGACTTGCGCAATTAGTGTTCCGTCGGTTGATTGCTTTCAAAATAAAAATTTTTGTTACGGAGGCATAAAATGATCAAAACTACGCAAAACACGTCCCAAATGTCAGAGGTTGAAATCTTGATATGTAAAATTATATGAAAACAACACTATGTTTTAGTTTCCAATATATTTAAAGTCACTTGAGAATTGTTTCACCATACAATGGCTTCTTCAGAAGTAAATAAGAAAGAAAAATATTTGGTAGTAATCCTGGTTATATGGTGCTTAAAACTATCCGTAATTACCTAAGATTATGCTAATCATTTTATTATATTATTTACAGACAGGATTATTTTAAGAATGCAAATCTGTGGTACTATTTCCGAGAACTAATAAAGATTAAGTAAGGGTGAATGGTTTAAGTCTACCTGTTCGTTTAATAATTGATTGGAGTTTTTCCGTTTGTTAATTTCAAGACATTCAATCAAATTTAATTTTTTAGATTTATTTTCTACATGTAGGATTTTTAACGTATCATCAAAATTATGGGATTCGTTTATTATATGGGTTGCGTAATGTGAATTGTTCTTATTTTTTAAATAACTATGTTTATGTTCTTTAATGCGAGTTTCAAAAGATCTACCAGTTTGTCCTACGTAGGTTTTAGTACAAGATCCACAATTTAATAAATAAACTCCTGATTTTAAGGATTTCTTAGATTTGGTTTTGTTATTCAAAATTATACTCCCTAAGAAATTACTGGTTTTGAATGCTATTTTATTGTTCTTTTTTATTAAATGTTTGGAAATTGTTCTAATTATTTTCCCTGTGTATGTGAGTGTACTAAATTTTTCTTTTTGGTCATTAATTGTGGGATAAATTAGAGAGATTGCTTGTTTAAAGGATTTTTTATTCAAGATATTATCTATAATGTTGGGGTCATATTCATTATTAATTGCTATTTGTTTGATTATGTTGATTTCATTGTTAAAATTAGTTTTAGTCATAGGGATATGTAACAATCTATGTATGAAAGAGTTAAAAGCTGCCATTTTGTGAGGACAAGGGTGGGATGAACTATTGTGTATGACTGTGTCAGTATGAGAAGGTTTGTGAAAGATCGAGAAATCGTGTTTATTGTTCACTTTTGATATAGATATGTCTAAGAAATTTATAGAGTTATTGCGCTCTAATTCTATGGTAAATTTAATATTAGGATGCAAATTATTTAGGAAGTTAAGGAGGATTGTTAGTTGTCTGTCTGTTCCCGTGAAACAGGAAATGATATCGTCAACATATCTATACCACTAAACAATATTTTTGCTTACCGCGTTTTGATGAATTTTTATTTCTAAATGATCCATGAAAATTTCCGCTAGTAAAGGGCTTAAAGGATTACCCATTATTAGACCTTCTTTAGATGTATAAAAGTTATCGTTGGATTCAAAATAGTTTTGATCCAAGCACGTCGTAAGTAAATCTAAAATATCCCGTTTAATAATTTCGTTTACTTTATTCTTGATTAAGAGCTTATCTACTAATTCTATGACTTCACATGGTGGGATACTAGGAAATAAGTTTTGTATATCAAATGAGATAATTCTAGAATTTTCCGGTAAGTTAATATTTTTAATTTTATCAATTAGATCATAGGTGTTGGATATACTATATTTCGGTTTAAATTTGCAATGTTGTCGTAGTAAAAGGATGATAGTTTTTGTGATAATCTGATTGATGGTGCCGTAACAAACGATACGACTGGTCTAATAGGGAAATCCTTTTTATGTAATTTAATTAGGGAATATAATTTTAGAGCCTGTGGGTTCATTATTGTTAAAGTACTTTTTTCAAAATCATTGTGAGATCTTTTAAAGTAGATTTTAGTAGTTTTTGGTAGACTTTTGTTGGGTCATTATTTAATACTTGAAATTTCTCTGTGTTAAGAAAAGAAAGTGTTTTAAATATATATTGTTCTCTAGAAATAGCTACCATAATCTTAGGTAAATAAGGATAGTTTTAAGCACCATATAACCAGGATTACTACCAAATATTTTTCTTTCTTATTCACTTCTGAAGAAGCCATTGTATGGTGAAACAATTGTCAAGTGACTTTAAATATATTGGAAATTAAAAGATAGTGTTGTTTTTATATCATTTTATTATGAATTTCCAACAAGTATCGGCTAACACAATCAAAGATCTTGATATGTAGTTTATTTACGATTTTTTTTTCCTTTTAGATTTATTTTGTACAGCATAATTCGTCCATTAACAATAGGCATTATTCAACTAGCATCCGACTACTTTTTTAAACCATTACTGGCAACATGTTTTAATGGAGTTATTCAACCGATTTTAATATTGTGTTACAATATAGCAGCTTCGATTAGAGACCTCTTGGATCCAATAGCAGAAGGAATGGGTTATTTTTACAGAGAATTGGCAGTTCTTATAAGAGCATTTAGACTTGTAGAAGTAGTCAATGAAAGTTGTCATACAACATGTAACGGTGAAAAGAGGTCAAAAAAGTGTAAAACGATATGTTAGAGGAATAATATGAAAAAAGAAATTAAAGATATGGCGGAGAGGGTAACTAAATATTTATTTTAGGAAATTAATACGACCGAACTTCTAGTTTTAAGACATTTAGATTATTTCTGATGATTGTACTTGATGGATATTCGTCAAAAATATATAATAAAAGACTGTTTTTAGTCAATTTTCACTGGTTTATTGATAATTTTTTTTGCTTATACTGGTCTCGATATGTAGACGATATAAATGTATGATTTACAGGAACAGATAGACAATTATCACGCTTTTTACAGTACATTAGTTTTTACATAGAAATATCAGTTTTACAGTGGAAGAAGAAGTGCGAGGTAAAATCAACTTCTTAGACTTAACAATCAGTAAACCCAGGAAAAATATGAATTTGTCACAAACACACACAAACTATCACAAACCCTCTCATACAGATACCACAAGTCACAATAGTTCTCAACACCCCAACCAATACAAGCTCGCTGTCTATTTACACGCTTTATACACAGATTAATTAATACTCCCTTATGAGAATTTAATTATACTAAAGAATTGCTACATAAAACAAGTAGCTGTTAACAACGGTTATTCAGAAACCTTAATCGAATATATCGTTAAGAAGAAAACTTAGAAACATGGCAATCTCAGAAATATGCCCATAATTTAAGAAAAGAAAAACCTCATTTAAATGCTTAACTTATTTCGATAAACTAACAGAAAAACTGGGAAAAGAAATTTTGAAATCAAAAAATATCAGCATAGCTTACAAGACCACCAATAATATAGGGAAATATCTCAAAAACTACAAACCGTAAACGAATAAATATAATAAAATAGAAGTATATTAATTAACATGCCGGTCATGTCCTAAAACATATATAGGACAAACTGGACGAACATCTATAAAAAGGATTACAGAAAACGTTCATCCATAAAAAGTCTAATTCAACATATACAAGTCATCTTTTAACTGATAATCACATGTTTAATAAGAATTTCAAAATTTTACATACATAACAAAAATAGTACAATAAAATTAAGAAATAAAAAGGAAATAATTTGGATGTTAGTGTGAGAAATATATTTTATTCCACTCTACACCTTGTGTGCACCGCACAGCGACTCCGATGACGGTTTGTGTCTATAACTTTCTTTTTCGTTTGTTAACAGGTTGACTGCCGACCACTCCGATCGGAGTGCGTCGGGTCTCTTCGCCAACGCCGTCTACTCCGATCGGAGTTCGACATGCGTTCTTACGAAACGTTTTAGTATTCCATCGGCGTTGTATATGAAACGTGTTTCTAGTGGTGGCGTTGCTTAAAAACGCAAGTTCTAACAGGTGCTTAAGTGGTTCCGCGGATTTGCTTTTGGTTTGGTTGTAATCTGCCGTACAATATGGACAATCAACCTGGGCCTTCTGGTATTAAAAAAAGACATTGTAGTGATGAAAAAAAGGTATATGATAAGAAAGAGAAGCTAACTGACACTGAATTATTGCAGCTATTGGAAGAAAGCGGAGGTAGTAGTGACGAACATTACGTACCAGACACAGACGATAGTGATGTAAATTCAAGCTCCTAGTCCGAAGAAGAGAATTTTATAGACCCTATTCGGCCACATCAAACACTTCCTAGCCTTGATGAGATAAAATGGAACGACAGAGGTGCGTTAAAACAAATTTTGTTCCAGAAAACCCAGGAATTATTGGTGCAAATTCCAGGACAGGGTGCACCTATCGATTTTTTCGAAATGATAATTGATGATGATTTTTTACAAACTATTGTAGAACGAACGAACTCTTACGCAGTCGAGGTTTTGCTGCGCCCAGAAACAAGTACAAAATCACGTATTACTAATTTTAAAGATCTTACTCTTGACGAACTAAAAATTTTTTTTGGCCTTGTTACTTCACACTGGCACAATATCCTTGAACCGTCTTAACCATTATTGGAAAACTGATCCGCTATTTAATCTACCTGTTTTTAGAAAATATATGTCAAGGAATAGATTTTTGCTTATCTTGAGGTGTTTGCATTTTACATCTCCAAATATGGATCCGGCAGATCGGCTAGGAAAGATTAGATTTGTGGCAGATTTTTTTAACAACAAGATGGGAGAAATTTACTATCCTGGAAGAGAGTTGTCTTTGGATGAAGCTATGGTACTTTATCGGGGTCGTCTCCAGTTTAAACAGTATATCAAGAATAAGCGTCATAAGTATGGTATGAAGGTATACATGCTGACAGAGCCTAATGGACTTATTTTGAAATTTCGTGTCTACGAAGGTGCGACAGATGTTTATGGTGGAAGCGGACATACTGAAAATATTGTTTTACATTTATTGGAGGAAAAATTGGGTGTGGGACATGCTGTTTATCTAGACAATTTTTACAATAGTGTTAATTTAGCTAGGAAATTACTTCAACAAAATACATACTGCACTGGTACGCTGAGAGCTGAGAGGAAAGATAATCCGAAAGAGGTAATGAGTGCAAACTTAAAACGTGGTGAGAATAAATCTATGTTTTGCAATGGAGTGCATGTCGGAAAATGGCGCGATAAACGCAATGTTCAATACATTTCAACAGAATTTGGAAGCGAAATGGGCATTTTAAAAACAAAAGAAATCAAGAATCTGAAAAACCTTCCGCAATCATTGGATATAATGCTTTTATGTCCAGTATAGATAGACAGGATCAAATGATGGCATATTATCCTTGCAGCCGTAAAACCATTCGGTGGTACAAAAAGTTATTCATGCATGTGCTGCAAATGAGCATGATAAACGCCTATTTTTTGTACAATAAATATTCGCGGTCTGACCAGTTACGAGTATATGACTTCCGATCGGATGTCATAAGAAATTTACTAGCCAGACGACCAATTACTAATTTGCCGCAAATTCCTCCAGGCCAAATAAATGTCCACAGCATTAGCAAAGTAGAAAAAATTGTTAGTGAAAAAAAAGGAACTAAAGAAACAAAACGGGTAAGCAGAAAGGAATGCAAACAATGCAGGAAAAATAAAATAAGAAAGCAAACAGTGTATGAATGCAAAATGTGCCCTGGACAACCAGGTTTTTGCCTTAATTGCTTTGAGGATTACCATAAAAATGTACAAAAATGATTTAGAAATAAATGTTTTGAGTTCATGAGTTCGATTTATTATTTCTTTACTTATTTAATTGGACACTCCGATCGGAGTGTTCGGCATCTAGTAAAAATTTTCACTTGCAATGCCGATTACTCCGATCGGAGTGAAATTTTTTTTTTCTAATATTTTGAATGGCACATAAAAAAAAACACATCCAAGACTCATTTTAATTCATATTTACCACAATAAAATAAAAATATTTGGAAAAATCTTACCGGCGTCAACCACAAACTCAAAAATATAGATCGGCAGTCAACCTGTTAATCTTGTAAGAAAGCAGTTATATGAGAAATATGTAATATACCATTCGAATAAAATGTGAATTCTAGTAGAGTTAATAGCACTGGGAAAAAGAAAATATGGGGTAAAATGACTTTCAGATGTTTATTTAAAGATTTAAAATCTTTCTCACATACGTGTTTTTTTATTACTTTAAGGAGATATAAGTATAAAAATACAACTTTATCAATGAATTCTTTGCAATATCGAATATTTTTTTATTTGAAATATTTTATTGAAAACTTAAATATTATTTATAGAGGTGTCCTTTCATTTATAAAAGCCAGGCCATATTTTACATTCAAAATACAAATGTATCTTTAAATATATAAGTAATTTACCAGAACTATGCATTCATCAGATAGCGTCAGAAACATATTCGTTTTCAGGCTATCTCAAATTTATTGTCAATGGTTGGAATATCAGAATCCTCATCAAAATTTACATTATATGTATTAGAGTTGAGACATTCTGTTTCTTGGCATTTTCTGTAAATGTCTGAGAATTTTAATTCTGTTTTTCGACAACTGTATCTAGCTGTAGTGCAGTCACCAGTACAATTGCAAGAAATCAGTCGTATTATTGAGTTTGGTGCTGGATCTAGCAATGTTTTTAGGGGTTGAAAAAAACCCATCAAGTTTCTGCCATGCTCAATTTTCAGCTGGCTTTTTCTCTCCTAGTCATGTTTGCACTTGAAAGTACTATATGAATGTTGAGCAGCGGCTTTCGAAGTGGATGGTAATGATTCCAGTTTAGGTTTGATTTCTTCAAAGATTTTTTAAATGAATTAACTCTCTATTGATCGAGAGAAATAGTTGAATCAGTAGAAGCATTTTTTCTCCAGCTTTTCTGACGTTTAATTTCGTCGAATTTTCAGTATTTAAAGCTAGCACTTCTTTACGTAACTGGTCTTTCTTCAGAAGCTTTACTCCTTTCTGATATATTGCACTAATGTCGCAGCCACTGAAAGCATGAACCAATGAACATTTATTTTTAATATCAGCATATTGCTCTTGTAAGTCCTGAGAAGAATACAATTTTCTTTTGAGCAGTTCTTTTTCCCGGCTTCAAAAAATATATGTTCTTTTCTTTTGGAGCGAAAGCAATTAAAATCATTAAGAGAGAACAATTGCAGTTTGTGTGTTTGCTGACTGCTTAACAGCTGTTCTAATAGCACCGTCAGAAGCATGTTCGACAACAAATCCCTGGCGCTGGAACGCAAGTTTAAGCATTAAAATCTACTGAATTTTATTTTTATCATTAGATAAAAAAAAATTATTGGCTGACTGTAGCATCAAAGCAGCTGTATGCATATACTCGCTGTGCGGTGCATACAAGGATTAGACTTCGTGTATAGTAGAATAATATTTTAAGCTCGGGACTCTTTTGATTCTTCAAATATATATCGTTACATACAGTATCCAGCAAAAAAAACCTAATATTCAAATTATTTCCTTTATAATGCATTTTTGTGCTAATTTTACTGTACTAAAAGGTTTGAAACTAAATTTTTTAGAAACAGTGCAAATAAATTGATTAAGGACCCCAGGTACTTTTCTTAACGACCAGGTAGATTTAAATGGGGGGGGGGGGGGGGGGGGGGTAGATTTAAATGGGATATGAAAAAAGGGTAAAATCCCTGAGGCGGGGAGGTGAGCGATAAAAAAAATAATAATTCACCATTATTGAATTTATTTTCTTAATACCATTTCTGTGTGGATTTTCCAATATATATCAATACAATTTAAATAGCTGTAATAGTACAATAAATATATAATATAGAGTTAAAAATATTAAAGATACTTAATGCTATTCAAATAAACGAAATTTGACAATGTTAAATGTAGATCCGGCAAAGCTGCATTGACAGTGAAACTCTTCATCAAAAATTTACAAATAAACCAGTGAAAATTGACTAAAAACAGTCTTTTATTATATATTTAGATTATTATAAAAGTAATTGGGCCATCTGGTTTGAGTGTGTAACAGATTTTTAAATACAGTGCGACCTCGATAATTCGGACTAATTAAAACCGCGGTGATCTGAATTAGTAAATAATTCGAATTACTGAAGCAGGACATTATTTATATTAAAAAACGAATCATTAAACACGAAAAAACTAAAAAATAATACATACATAGAATAATATTTAAAATAGAAGTATATCTTATCAAGTTTTATCTTATTTTGTAAAAAAATTTGTAATTTTTGTTTGCTTGACCCTTCTCTGGTTCACCATGAAAGCAATTTCTTTTAATCTTTGAAGTACAAGAACAGCACTTAGAGGGATATCATTTTCTTCTGCCCATCTCATGCACACATTGAAACTTTTAACTGCCTCAATATTCTTCATAGTGTTCTTAACAGTCTGTTTTTGTATTAGTATTTAACTCTGAACCTTCGTTATCACTCTCGTGTTGTTCATCTGTATCATCTATGTCTTCCAGTGGTAACAAATCTTCACCATTTTCAAGCCAATTACATATTTTCACGTTCGTGAGATTCTGCTCAGTGAGAACATTCAGCATATCTGAAACATCTGTTAAATATTTCCGAATTAACCAAAAAAATACTAAAAGAACAATTTCAGGCTTTACCTTTCATTTCTTCATTCGTGGAAAGCAAATTGTGCCTCAATTCACTCAGAGGAATCAGATCTTCAGCATCATATTCAGTGTCTGGGTTGGTATCTGCCACATAAGCCATAATTTTGTGTCAGCACTTTTTCAAGACTTCAGGGGAGACTTTTTTCCCATGAATTACATAGTAGACATCTTTTAGGTTAATGCTTTTTAATAACCTAACAAGGCTCTTTTCATTATTTGATAAAATATGGGTTAAAAGACTTTTCCGATAAAATAATTTTGTCAGTCTAATTGCATTCTGGTCCATAGGCTGCAAAAGTGCAGTACAATTTGGTGGAAGAAATAATGTTGTAAACTGTCCATCCTCACTAGTCAGCTCTTCTATAGTTCCATGGCTCAAAGCGTTATCAACGATTAGCAGGGCTCTTTCAGGCAAGTTGAGACTTCTTAAATGACTTTTGACTTGACGAATAAAAGAATGAGGAAACCAGTCTAAGAAAATTGCTGTAGTCATCCATGCATTGGCAGATGATTTGTACTCAACAGGTATGTTCACATTTTTAAAAGCCTTCGGATTTTTTGCCGTTCCTATCACTAACCACTTTAATTTTTGTGATCCATCAGCATTGCAACATGCTAGAAAGGTAACGCGTTCCTTGTTTATTTTTCGACCTGGTGCGGTCTTTTCCTGAGAACGAACCAGCGTTTTTTCCAGGCAACATTTTCCAATACAGAGCTGATTCATCTGCATTGTATATTTGAGTAGGTCCAAGATTTAATTCTTTTATCTTATCTGCGTATAAAGTTAGGAAAGGATCGACGGCACTTTCATCATTGGATAGTTTTTCGCCACAAACTTTTAAAGCACGCAGACGTCTTTTTCTGAAGTTAGAAATCCAGCCTCTGCTAGCTTTAAAATTATCATTCCCGTAGGTTTCAGTGTAAAACTGCTTTGCTTTGCCTGATAAAATTTTGTAGGAAATTGGGACGTGCTTTGATCCTTGCGTACAAAACCATGTATATAAACGAGTTTCCATTTCTGAATATTCGGCTTTACGTAAGGTTTTTCTGACGTCAGGACCGGAATCACATTTGCAAATAAATCTAAAAGAAGTTACACGTCCATAGTGAGTGTCCAAAATTATCTTTAAAATAAATCATATATACATACCTTTTGATTTTCCCTTGCTTCTTTTTTATATCCGAAATTGTGGATGTTCCTACTCCGTATTCATTTGCCAACACTTTTCCGCTTTCACCAAGAACTAGTCTTTCTAATATATCGGACTTTTGTTTTATTGTTAGTGTAATATGTTTTCTTTTAGAAGGCATTTTAATATGTAGGTACATATACGTTTAAAAACTTTTACATACTTAAATGAACCACATAAAGTAAAATAGAACGTAGGTATGTTGTACTTGTGACAATTAACAAAGTCCTTAACCTTTAGACGCAATACACGATGCGTTGTAGGCAAATCAAAGGCACCTACAGTTTGTGTGAATCCCAGATGTATTAGACTGGAAGTTAGGGGAATCCTCTCACTATCGATTTCAGTTTTCCCATGTAGTTTAAATTAAGTAGATGTCTAAAAAACGCAGGTCCGGATTACCTAGTACTATCAAATCCGGATTATAAAGTACACAATGCAATAGAAATGTTTGTCCGGATTATTAAAGAATCCGGTTTAATGGAGATCCGGATTATCGGGGTGGCACTGTACTATAAATTTTTTTAGATGACTGCTACATCCAAAATGTAATATTTCGTAATACACTAGAAGGACACCTGAGTATACCTTTTTTAAAAATGAGTATTTACTATATGCATCTCTAAAAAAGAAAGACAAAGTACAGATCAGACCTTTTCTCGTAGAATAATTGACTTAGTTCTGTTTAAAATAGTTATTAAACTATATCTTTATGTAGGTAACGTATATTTAATAAATGTAGGTCTATACTTTTTACAATTATTTTGTAATAATTTTGTATATTTGTACATATTTTTTTATACTAATCTTAATAATATACAAATAAAATTCATAAAATAATTTATATATTTAAGTGTTAAATTAATTTTAACATCAAAGTAGTATTAGCTTCAAATACTGGGTAGTTAAGAATCTAAAAGAAAGTATTACTTTTATAGTACCTAAAGTACTATTTATTCAGATATTTTAATTATATCAATCAATTCTTCTTTTTCACTGGAATATATGTGGTATATAATTGATATTATAATAAGTATAACCAATAGACAATTTTGTAGTTACCTAACGGCTGAGTTTGTGATAGATTCCTTCGCCTTAAAACACTGATACGGTGTAGTATCTGTAAAAGTAGGTGGAATTTTCCTGTTGCCTTAAAATGAAGTAATTTCGCCCATAAATATATTTTTTTTTATTCTAAGTTTTTTAATGTGTAGGAGGGGGATTTCTAGCATATTATTGTCCCAAATGTTGATACATATTAAAATGTGATTTTATCAGCAGACGTCATTAACTGATTACGGTATCGAAACAACTTAATACAGATTAAACTAAAAAATATATATATGTCATATATTACAAAAATAATTGAATTGTCCATCTAATTCAAAATATAACATAGATAAAAGCTATGCCGAACTAAAATTTATCGTTAATGCAAAATAAACATTGTCTACGAGTAAAAACTTAAGAGTTGGTCAGAAATTTACTTTTGAACCAACAGGTCCATAATATGTATTTTTACTAACACCTTTTACGACCTGCTCAATAATTCTTCCTATTTTTTTTATATTTATTCTTACATACTTTTTTCTTACAATGCTTCTCGTCAACTCCCGTATTGCTATTTTAAAATTAATCATTGTCGTATCATTTCTTTATTATAAATTTAAAATAACGCAGTTTAAATTGATTAATTAAATTATCGAACAAAAAACTTTAGCAACTAACCTACGGTTATTGTAAATATGTTTTTTTTTATTAAGATTCAAAATTCATGCTGTTTCTTGTTACTATTTATTATAATCTAGTTAGGTCCTTAATTTTTTATTAGTTGGAAATAAAATTCTCTTAGTTCGTCATTTCCTAAAATTACATATGTTCTATTCTTTGGCGTATAATATGGAAAAATTTCCACTGAAATGAAAATAAGTGATTCCACAGTGGAAACTTGAATTATTAGGTAGAACTGAAGATCTTTAACTTATAAATTGGAGGTTTTTGTAGGTTTTGTCTTTAAATAATCTACGATATTACCGATACTTTATCGAAATCCATACTAAATTGATAAAAAAGGAACAAAATGTTTTTGCCCTTTATTAGAATTACTCCTGTACAATCATGACCGTTTTGGTTCAATTGGCGTGACTTATAAGTCATTTAAAGAAGATGCAGTGTAGTCAAAATGATCGGTATAGTATTCGAGTAATCATAATAAATTGGAAATCTTAGCGAATCAGCCAAAAATACCCATAATGCAAATTGATCAATGACAACATCATAGGGATTGGTTGGACAATATGTGTATTAAAATATTTAGTTTATCAAAATATTGAAAATCTAAACAATTTATTAACTTCATATATAAAAACAATAGAGGAATAAAAGTAAGCTGAAATATATTGGTTACATTCTTATTGTGGAGTATATATACGGGGAATAAAGACAAAATAACTGTAATGATATTTATGGTATTTTCTGTTGGTAGCAGCCATTTTCTTGTATTGCAAGTCGTTGCGCTTTTTAATAAATAGTTCGTGATCCTAAAAACTATACATTATTTTTAGTTCCAATTTAGTTAATTAAAATAGTAATTTATTATTGTATTCCGGGTTATAAAATCTACAAGGGACAGTCGAATGCAAAATTTGTTAATACCAGATATTTCTTCATTGTTAAATAGTATTCCATATTTTTTGCATCTGAATACGCCCAAAGAGGATTGCCTAAAAAGAACCAGTAGGTATAGAAAATTGACAGTACCAACGAGCCACCAAAAAACTGGTTCTTTTAATTTAAGAAAAAAACTGGCCGAGTGCAGGTCGGACTTGCGCAATTAGTATTCCGTGCGGTGAATGATTTTGAAATAAAAATTTTTGTTACGTAGGTATAAAATGATCAAATTTTTGTTTTTTTAATATATGAGATAAATTATCATAGGAAATGCACTGGTGATAATTTTCGTTCAATCTACATCTTATTGAGAATATTCCAGAATTTTTTCAAACTTTTTAGTTTAGTACTTTTTGAGATAGAGTGGGTGGATAGGGCTTTTGGGCATTTTTTTTTTAAATAATACTAATAAAAGCGTGCGCAAGTATGACATCATATATATTTTTGAACTCGTATTTTCACAAGCTTTAATTTGACATCCCAGTGGATGACCTGGTAATTTTTTTTTCCACTTCTGATTTCACCCCCCAAAACTGACACCTTAAGTTAAAATTTAACTTTCAAATCATCAATTCCTATATTTGCGCCAGATTTCATCTTTCTGTGTTAAATAGTTTCGGAGAAAATCGGGTGTGACAGACGGACAGATGGACAGGCGGACAGACGGACACCGAAGTGATCCCATAAGTACGGAACACTAAAAATGCAAATTTAAAATATAGAATTTTGACAGCGAATTAAAAAGTAATACAATATATTTATTTCTAATCTGTTAACAGTTGATGAATGCCATTCAAAATACTTTATTCTATGACAAAGATCTGAATAGTTTTCAAACAACCTACACGTTTTATCATAATTATTTTGGGTCAGATAACCTTACTGAGCATTACGGAAAAAAGTGCAAACTTGAAACTAAATGCCATCCCAACGTGTTATCGAGTCAGTCCTAAGATAATAAATTACAAAATGAATACTTTTTTAACGTGTTGTCCCTGATATAACAGATAAATGAGAGATATGGTAGGCTGAAAAGTTTTTGGTCTAGTTCCTTAAAACACATTTTTCTTGCAAAATTCGACTTTATTCATCAATATAGTCTCCTTCAAAAGCGATACAATCAGTCCAACGCTTTTCTGACATTTTGATACCTTTCTTGTAGAAGGATTTGTCTTTGTCTTCACAATAGGCCTCGTTTCGGCGATAACTTCTTTATTGGAGCCAAATCTCGAATAAATAATAGTCGGGGGGGGGGGGGGGATACGGTGGATGAGGCAGCAATTCGAACTTCAATTCATGCAATTTGGCCATTGTAATCATTGACTTGTGACACGGTGCATTGTCTTGCTGGAAGAGCACTTCTTTCTTGTTCATTTGGGGCCGTTTCTTTGCCTTCAAACGCACCAATAACTTTATATAACATTCGCTATTGATGGTTTTTCCCTTCTCAGCATAGTCGATGAAAATTATTTCGTACGCATACCAAAAATACAGAGGCCAAACCTTCTGTCTGCGTGTCTTTGGCCGCTTCGAGCGGCTTTTACCGGCTGCTGCCCATTTGATTCCGATGTATAGTGGTGAATCCATGTTTCATCCAGTATCACATATCGTATGAAAAAATCCTTTTTATTGCCCTTAAATAGGTCCAAACAGCGCTCAAAATCATCAACAGGTTGTTATTTTTGGTCCACTGTGCGCAAATGCGGTACCCATTTCGAATAGAGCTCTCTCATGCCCAAATATTCATGCAAAATATGACAAACACTTTCTTTTGACATCCTTAGGGTATCAGCTATCTCATGCAATTTTACTTTAAGGTCATCCAAAACAATTTTGTTGATTTTTTTTTATGTTTTCCGGTGTAACCAACTCATTTGGGTGTCCAGAGTGTTCAGCATCATTTGTATCTGTACGACCGCGTTTAAATTTAGCATACCAGTAAATGATGAGTGCTTTTACAGGGGTAGAGTCCCCGTAACACTTATCAAGCCATTGCATTGCTTGAAAGGTATTTTTTGTCACCAAAAAACAGTGTTTAATCAACACACGAAATTCGATTTTTTCCATTGTTTTGAAAATATCAAAAGTAGCGCTACTGAAATCATTGTAACTTGTAAACTAATTGTCGAAATATCATGAAATTTTGACACGTATCGTCTGAAGGTTGGTATTTCCTAAAAATAATAAGAATTTTTTGAAAAGGGCGATATCTATATGTCAGACCCAAAACTTCTCAGCTTACGAAGAGGAAAGGCTAATGAGATAATGTTAAGCATAATTCTAATCTATTATTCAAACTGTCAAATAACATATTTTTTGATTTTCCATAAAAAAAATGTATATCAATTTTATTTTTTTCAAATGCTCTAAAACTATTTTATAATTACACTTATTATTAAGATTGATATTATTTAATACTGTGTGCTATGCATCACAAGACACCCGTCTCAATCTTTAACTTTTTCCTACGAAAATACCGATGAAACTGTCTTAATATAAAAAATTTATTTCTGCCTCTGCATCAAGTCTTCTTGATCATCAGTATAATAGACATACTGATTAGGTAAGTAGTTGCAGATTACTTGCTCTACTTTAAATTTTTTGTTTGTATTATTAATTTTAATTGTTTTAAAATTTACCATGCTTTTATCCGCATCTAATTTTAAGGATTCCTTTTAAGATTTACATACATATGACGTTGATGACTGTCTATAACCAGAATTTATAAAAAATATGCCTACAATATATCGCTAAACACAAGTACCAGTAATTATTAAAATAGAAACCTAAACAGAGATCGCGCTACTTTTCTTTGAAAAGGTTTGTAGTTGTCTACAGATGTGTTTAACAGTTTTAATACTATCTGTCAAGCTTAAGTTAAGTGAACAGTAAAACATTAATTTTTTCGTTTACTGCTAAACTTCACATTTATTTTAATATATCAACATGTTTCGCTATCACTGTAGCTTACAGGTAAAATACAATAATGTTGGAAATCCCTAATTATACTATTATAAAGACTTTATATTATAGGTAACAAATTAATTAAGTACGGTATTATTAAAATATATTTAAAAGAGGTGAATAATTTAATTCTAATTGGTCGTTTAGCTAATAATTAGTATTTTTAATTTTATTGATTTCCAGAGATTCAAGCAAATTTAATTTATACCCTTTATGTTCAACATGTAAAATTTCAAAGTTTTTATTAAACTGATGTTCCGATTCTATTAAATGGTTAGCGTAATTTGAGTCTGATTTGCTATTTATAAAAGATGTAAAATGTTCTTTTATTCTTTTTTTTTTAAATTTCTTCCTGTTTGACCATTATAGGTACAATCGCAATTTTCAAAATTAAGTTTATAAACATCTGATTTTTGCTCTTTGTCTGTTTTTGATTTATTATTTTTTATATATTGGCTTAGGGTATTATTGGTTTTAAATGCTACATTAATATTTAGTTTTTTTGTTAAGACATTTCTAATTTTGTTGCTAGTCTCACCTATGTATGTAATAACACTCTAGCGTTCTTGATTCATTTTTTGCCTAGGAAAAATTAGTTCTAAGGCTTTTTTATATTTTTTCTTTTTTAAAATTTTGTTTACTATATCTACATTATATCCGTTGTTTACTGCAATTTGTTTTATTATGTTTAGTTCTTTAAGAAAATCTTTTTCATTTAATGGAATAGATAGTAGTCTATGGATCATGCTATGAAAGGCAGCTAGTTTGTGTTGGATTGGGCGACATGATTTATTATGTATTGTTGTGTCAGTATGCGATGGTTTGTGGTAAATAGAGAACGTATGTTTATTATTATTTTTTGTTATAGTTAAGTCTAAGGAGTTTATGTTATTATTAGTTTCTTCTTCTGTAGTGAATTTTATGTTAGCATGTAAATTATTTATATAATCACAAAATATTTTGAGTTGTCTATCTGTTCCTGTGAAGCAGGCTAAAATATCATCGACATATTTATACCAATAAATTAATTTTTTTAAAAAACGGATATTCACTGATTTTGGATTCTATAGAATTCATGAAAATTTCTCATAGTAGGGGACCAAGGGGATTATTCATTATGAGGCCTTTGTTATTAGTGTATATAGTGTTATTAAATTCAAAATAGTTTTGTGTTAAACAAGTCTTAAGTGTAATGAGTATTTCTTTTTTTTTTTAATATAATTATTGTGGTTTAAGTTTAAAAGCTGTTCGACTAGTGTTATAGTATCTTGAGGTGGTATATTCAGGAATAAATTGGTTACGTCAAAAGAGATGAGTTTCGTTTTGTTAAGAAGTTGTATATTTTGAATTCTATTAACTAAATCATACGAGTTTTTTATTTGAAACTTAGCAACAAAATTAGTATTCTGATTAATTATTTCTATTAATTTTTTTGACAACTTATAAGATGGTGCTGAAGCAAAAGAGACTACTGATCTTATTGGATAATCTTTTTTATGCAATTTTATTAAAGAATAGTTTTTGGTGTTTGTGGGTTCATCGAAGTTAATTTACTTAAATCTTTATCATCAAATAAACTTTTACAGTCACTAATAATAGATTTAACAATCTTTTGAAATTTTTCTGTTGTGAATCAAAAACGCTGTAGTGTTATTACATACATAGGTGAGACTAGCAATAAAATTAGAAATGTCTTAACAAAAAAAACTAAATATTAATGTAGCATTTAAAACAAATAATACCCTAAGCAAATATATAAAAAATAATAAATCAAAAACAGACAAAGAGCAAAAATTAACTGTTTATAAAGTTAATTGTGAAAATTGCGATTGTACTTATATTGGCCAAACAGGAAGAAATTTTAAAAAAAGAATAAAAGAACATTTATATCTTTTATAACTAGAAAATCAGAGTCCAATTATGCTAACCATTTAATAGAATCAGAACATCAGTTTAATAAAAACTTTGAAATTTTACATGTTGAAAATAAAGGGTATAAATTAAATTTGCTCGAATCTCTGGAAATCAATAAACTTAAAAATACTAATTATTTATTAAACGACCAATTAGAATTAAATAATTCACCTCTCTTAAATATATTTCAATAATACCGTACTTAATTAATTTGTTACCTCTAATATAAAATCTTTATAATAGTATAATTAGGGATTTCCAACATTATTGTATTTTATCTGTAGGGATCTTATACATATATATATATATATATATATATATATATATATATATATATATATATATATATATATATATAACAAATTTTCCATCTTGTTCTTTTAATCTTGATAAAGCTACAGTGATAGCGAAATATGTTGATATATTAAAATAAATGTGGAGTTTACCAGTAAACGAAAAAATTATCTCCACCAAGTATCGGCCAAAACAATCCAGTTACTATCTGTCAGCCAAAACACTATCCAGAAATATTTAAGATGTTGTGGAAAACTATTATTTTTGATTAATTTTTTAAATGTATCAAAGAATATATTATTTTTTATTAAATTACAACATAATTTACTTATAGAAGTTCATTACAAATACGTTCAATTTATTATTCTTGTATTAATTTCTCGTTTGGGATTGCTAAAGGCTTTAACAAATTTATATAGTTTTTGTAAATGGTATTTAACAAATAGTACATTTAAACAACATTTTAAGTTTCAGTGGGAAGCTGTAAACCACTCTTTAACGCAACTAACAGAAATGTCAGCTCTTGTAGCTAAGAAGTTAAATGATTTATTATTATTTGTTCAAATACTTCTTTATTGTATCATTTCAAACCAGTTTAGGTTTGGTTTTCAACTGTTAAAAATTTCTAAAAAATTTTAGAAGTGTTTTATTTATTTTGTTTTTATAGGTCTAGCACACGTGCTGCAGGGAAGAAGTCCCTAAAGTGCTACAGGAGCGCAACGTGGGGGAAAAAGCGATTCACGTTGTTCTTGAATCGCTGTAAATTGTACTCGGTGGAAAACACAGTCCTGGGTAAATTATTCCAAAGGGATGATGTTCTCCATATAAAAGACTGCTTGAAAAGCGTTGTGCGAGGAGTAACAAGCTGAACCTCATACGGATGTGAAGTATTAGCGTGACGTGTACTTCTAACATGCACCGCTCTGGGAGGAATTAAGCGGACCACATCCTTCGAACACTTTCTATGAAAATACTTGTAGAATAGGCTCAAGTCGCCAACCGTTCTTCGATGTTCCAGCGAATCAGTTCCGGGTCTCCAATCAGACGAAGAGCTCTTCTCTGAACAAAATGCAGTGTATGTTTCGGAGCGGAGCCTCAAACTTGGGAGCAGTATTCCATAGTTGATCGAATTTGAGCTTTGTAAAGAATTAACAGTTGTTGTGGAGTCTAAAGCTTTCTGGTTCGAAATAATATTCCCAAATTTTGAGAAGTTCTCTTTGCTATGCCTGCAACATATTCATGCCAGAACATATTTGCTCCCAAATTAAGGCTCAACAAATTGAGTGACGATGTTAGAGGAATGGAGTGGCCCGACATAACTATGTCGGGTTCAGCAACGTTAACTTTTTTAGAAAAAACTGCCGCCTGGGTTTTTGTAGCTTTAAATTCCACTTGGTTACTCCTACCCCAAGATAAAATTTCTTCCAGATCTTTGTTAAGTTGAATGACTTCCTGCTGTCTGCGTGTATTCGTCTGACTAGCTGATGTCCGAGCGTTCAAAGTGATTGAAGAGATAAGCGTACTGTGATCTGAAAAGCTGTAGAGTAGATTCTCGGTCTTTTCCAGCAGATCGTTAATGTAAATGAGAAAAAGAGTAGGAGGCAGTATGGAGCCTTGAGGTACACCAGCGTTGATAGTGAAGTTGTTAGAAAGATCCGTCGACTGCCACTCGTAAAGAGCGCTCTCTGAGGAAACATAAGAGCCACAAACAGAACTGTTCAGACATACCATAGGAGCATAGCTTAGCCAACAGCCCATCGTGTCAAACACCGTCGAATGCCTTGGATATGTCAAGAGCAACCGCTCGAGATTCTCCAAAGTGTTCGATTGTGTTATTCCAAACGTGTGTTACATAAGTCAGAAGATCTCCTGTTGATCTATTGTTACGACAGCCATATTGATGATCGCTAATAATGTTAAATCCTTCAAGATATTTTAGAAGATGCTGATTGATAGGCTTTTCCATAACTTTCGATATTATTGAAAGCAGTGCGATTGATCGGTAGTTATTTGGCAAGGTCTTCTTGCATTTTTTAGGTATCGGCTGAACTGTGGCACATTTCCAGCAGGAAGGAAATATTCCCCTTCCGTAGGATAAGTTGAAAAGTCTACAAAAAACTGGTGTTAGTTCCCTCGCACAGTTTTTGAGAACTATGGCAGGTATTCCGTCAGCACCAGAAGCTTTTTTGGTGTTTAGCTTCATTAACATACGTTTTATGATACGCTCTCTGAAGACAATATCGGGCATCCGTGACTGCACTATGGGAATAGTAGGGGGTGTTTTTCCTTGGAAATCGACAGTAGAATGTGAAGCAAAGAGTTCAGAAAACAAGTTCGCTTTTTCAACAGGTGTCGTTGCAATAGAATTATCTAACCGTGTGAGTGGTGGTATGGTGGATTCGGTGAAATTTTGACTAACTGCCTTAGCGACTGACTAAAAGGATCTGGAAATGTTGGGACAAGCGAGAAGTTTGTTTCTAATTCGTTGATTGTGTGCCTCCTTGGTTTCATCGATAATTTCTTTGCATCTGTTCCTGGCACGAACAAAGGTGTTACGGTTTATGGTGTTAGGACTTTCACGCCATTATCGGTAGGCAAGATGTTTAGAAGCAACATCCTCTTAGCATTTTCGGTCAAACCAAGGCTTGTCGTTGGAAGGGCATTTCTTCGAAAAAGGGATGTAAGCCTCCATACCGGCCAAAATAACATTGGAAACCTCTCTGGCGCAGTCAGATGGGTCTTCGGATCGGAAACAAACGTCTAACCAAGGGAAAGTTCGAAAATATTCCATGAGATCTTCCCATTTAGCAGATTTGTAGTGCCAAATCTTGCTCGGTTTAGGCACCTCTCTGTCTCTGATTGGTAGGATACTCGATGTCGAAAGTAGTTTATGGTCAGAAGAACCTAACGGCGGATTTACGCTGATCGTGTACATCTCCGGATTGGTGGTTAAAAACAGATCAAGAAGACTGGCGAACTCTCCTTCGCATTCAGGGATCCGTGTTGGTTTGTCAATAAGCTGAGTTAAACCACAACTGATTGAAAATGATTCGGCTTCACGACCTTGCTCTGCGGTAGTATTTGAATATTTAAGCCAGTTGATTTTGTGTACATTAAAGTCACCGAGGATGGCAATTTCGGCATTTGGATAGTTAATTTGTAAATGATGGATGTTGTCTGCAAGAGAAGCGAAAAGTGTTTAAAGTTAGTATCACTCGGTGGTCGATAGAGGATACAGATGAACAAGGTTGGTTGAGTCGTTATTTTTAACATCAAAGTTTGGGGGCTCCAGAGCCTCTTCTCGTTGACAAGAGAGGTCGCTTCTGACAAAAAGACAGATTCCAAAGTTACACCTAAATCGAGAATATAAGTCGTACCCAGGATAAAGATAATTGACTGTGCTGGTCGATGAACTGACCTTGGTTTCACAGAGAGCGAGTACATGAGGTTTATTTGATTTCAGGTGTTGGTGCACTGAATTTATGTTCGAGTTCAAACCTCGTATGTTGCAAAAATTAACTTTAAAATTCTGATCTTTGAACCTCGACGCACGGAGATCCGAGCAGGGGGCTATTTTACCTCCGGAATTTTTTGTATCCAGGTGCCTTATCATGCTATTTGGTCCCACAGTCCGAGACATCGGCACAGCCACGAAACGTTAAGCAACTTCACGCAGCCTAAGCCGACGAGATGGTATCACAACTCGCTTCCTACGACAGGCAGAACGTGCCAAGGGGAGATATTATATCACGGGGAATTATTTGATCTAAAATATTCTTAGTTTGTAAAAAATAAATGTCATCAAACTCTTTCTTTTATATTTTTTTTTACCCAGAAGTACCTATTTAGATTAAGGATTTTCCTGCCCCACACCCTTTTTGTGCACGAGAAGGCTCTCAGATTAAAAGGTTGATTATTTAAATGTAAATAAACGACGCTTCCGCCATATATTTAACCTTACGTAAGTGTCGCTACGAGTACTTTTGTGGTACCAGTCTTGTATCATGAGTTGCCTATCTATATAGTATAAACTAATTGGACAGCTTATCTATGCTGGTACAAACTAATCTTTAGTAAGCATGTGTGTTACTGAAGTTATTAATATGCCGTGTATCTTTTTAAAAGTATTAAAAAACTTTTTTGGATCTCACTAGTGTTTTCATATGTTTTGTCAGTTTTTATGCGAAATGTAAGAAAAAATCAAACCAAAAATAATCATAGATTAAATAGACATTTCTGTTTATAAGCAATAGAAAATAAAAGAAATTCAGACAGAAAACATTATATTTCTTCTTTATCGTTAAAATAAAGTAGCTTTAGCAGCTCATCCGATTCGACATACTGCAAAAAGGAAATCTTTAGAAGGAAAAATTGTAAATTTCAAGATTATTATTACATGATACCCAGTATTTTTACGAGAATTTTGTTTGTAGAACATATTCTTGTGGGAATTTCTTAAATTGGCGTTAATATAAGATGCAAGACATTGAGTACTGTCTTATATTCTTTAAATATCAGTCTTTAATATATGTTTTAGTTGTGCAGTTATGGTATATTTGGAATTTTTATAAATACTGTGCCTTATGGTATATATTTCATCTGTCTGGAAAGGTTACTGACGAGTGAGTTTGACTGGTGAGTCCCATCGTTATTATTTGCTGGCCTTATTCTTTTGTTCGTAGACGTGACTCTTCATGAAGACGATCCTTCGCTAAAGACTGAATACATTTGGCCGACATATCAGTAAATACAACAGCATACAGTAAGAAGTATTCTCCTTTTTCCTTCTATAACCATCAGGATTTATTTTAATTTATTTCGTGTCAAAAGTTTCAGTACATAAATGTACAATTTGAAAAATCAATCTATTCACTTATTTCTGTATAATAATAAACTATAGATTTTTGAATAATTTACAAAGCACGTTATCAAGTTTACAAGTATATGTAAATAAATAACAAGAAATAGGAAAGTTTCGTTAAATATTATAGAGTTACAATCCATAATATTATAGACTAAGTTAACTAACAGAATCAAAATGTTAGAGAAAATCACCACCTTAATAACTCTATTTTCTTTTATTAAATTCACCCTATGTACAGGGTGGTCCAAATTGGACACTTAAAGGTAGACGATAGGCGAAAACCGATGTCAGTGTCTGAGGCTCAATTTTTATGATAAACTCAATGGTAAAACCGCTTATCGATATCTAGTACCGTTTCAGATATACAGGGTATTTTTCAAAAATCTGCATTTTGGAAAAATGTTTGTAATTCTTTTTCTATTAAAAATTTTTGATTTCTGTAAAAACATTCTCAAAGCACTTTTTCACGTGGCTTTCAACAGTGTAAGTTACATTTTTTTTACAACTAATATTTTAATAGTTATTCACGCAAAAATGTATTTTTTAAATGGAATAACCAGTATATTTTTCCTTATCCGAATAGAGCTTTAAATTACCATTCCAAAAATATAGCATACTTTATATTTTGTTTTAATCTACTTCAAAATATAAAGGTTTTCAGTTTTTACGCGAGTTTTAAATGCACATTTTGTGAAGTAGGCTTTGGACGGAGCGGCCATATGGTTTAATTCAATTGTTTACTCGTAGTTGTCAAATTTTACTTCAGGATCAGTTACTGAAGTGCCAAATAAATCACAATGCAGTTTGAAAATTACGAAAAATGGGATATGACAGTGTGTTTCATACAAACCGGAGAAAATTCGGAAATAGTTAATAGTGGCCAGTTTGAAAAGAAACGATCCAAAAATTATGCATCAAACAGGGATAAGGAATTAGAAGAAATAGTAGTTTTAGGAACTATCGGAAATAATCTTCACTTCAACCCGATAGTTAAAAGAATCCACTGGACTACCAAGAACTAACGTAAGTCGTACTTTGAAGAAGCACAAATTCAGACCATATAGGACAAGAAAAGTTCATCACCTTAGAGACGGAGATTTTCATCGGCGTATGGATTTTTGCTAATAGTTTCTGGAGAATTATAACCATGTTCCGAATTTTTCATTAAATTGCATTTGGACAGACGAAGCTTACGTAAGCAATGTAGGTATTTTTAACCGTTACAATTCTTATACATGGGCACAAGAAAATCCTCATTTAGTTGTGTAGCAAGGAAATCAAGGCAGATTTGGATTTACTGTGTGGGCAAGAATTTTTAGAGGCAGGGTTATAGGTCCATTTATTTACGAAGGAACACTCACCTTTCAGAGATATTTAGAAATTTTAAGGCAGCAAATAGAACCTCTTGTTGATGAACTGCCGTTAATGGACCTTAGAAATATATTTTTTCAACACGACGGGGCACCCCCTCATAACACTGCAGTTATCAGTAATTTTTTATCTGCCAATTTCGACAATAACTGGATAGCCAACCAAGGTCTGAATTGTTGGCCGGCAACTGGGGAAGATTGCCGACAAACACCAGGCAAGAGTTAGAAGTTGCATTGATACAAAGTTTTGCAACTCTCACTCCTCTTGAACTAATCAACTCGGTAAGAAGTGTCCCGAAAAGACGCCGCCTATGTGTAAATGAAAGTGATCGACGTTTGGAACATCTCTTATAGAAAATTGTCTTGTTTTAGTTTGCTCTTCTCGGAATAAATTGTTTTATTGTTGTTTCGTTTTATTTTCTACATAGTTTAAACTACTATAGCATTTAGTAAATTTCATTGTAGTTCAAAGCACAAAATGTGCATTTAAAACTCGAGTAAAAACTGAAAATCTTTATATTCTTAAGTAGATTTAAGCAAAATATAAAGTGTGCTATATTTTTGGAATGGTAATTTGAAGTTCTATTCGAATAAGGAAAAATATACAGGGTATCCCATTTAAAAAATATATTTTTGCTTTAATAACTATTAAAATATTAGTTGTAAAGAAATATAACTTACACTGTTGAAATCCATGTGAAAAAATGCCTTGAGAATGTTTTTTCCATAAATCAAAAATTTTCAATAGGGAAAGAATTAGAAACATTTTTCCAAAATGCAGATTTTTGATAAACACCCTGTATATCTAAAACGGTACTAGATATCGATATGCGGTTTTCACCATTGAGTTTATTATAAAAATTGAGCCTCAGACACCGACATCAGTTTTCGTCTATCTCTTTCAGATAAAGGGGTTTACCCTTAAAAGTGCTAAATTGGACCACCCTGTACATTATCATAGTTTTCATCTGATCCGACAATAGGTTAAACCGGTTGCTTGATTAAATCTCCAGAAATGCCACCTTTGGACTTTTTAAATCTAGTTGATGAATATGTTTTATCTTATCAGAACAATAAGTTCATTGCTTTTTTAAAATTCAGACGATCCAATTATCTAATGTTTAATCTTATTATTTAGAGGTTCAAGGTCGCTACATACTGATGAAACTTGGTTGCCTTGGGTTCCTTGACCGAGAAAGATAAGTATGTGTATTGTTTTTAACGGGGTCATTAGTATACAAACCTAGTGACGTGGTTTAGAGTAGTTAAAATTTATTATCTACATGTTTTTTGATATCCATTCACGATTCTCGTACGCGTTAACTATTTTAAAAGTTTGAAGAAGCACAAGAGATTGTATATACTCAAAACATATGACTTATTATTTTTTTAGTGGGTATTAAATTTTATTTAAGTCATTTGCTAAGAAGGAGGAATGGGAAGGTCGCGAAATAAGAAATAGTTTCATACAAATATATGTGAATATCTTGTTTTAAAATATTAGCGATGAGTCTAATTAAGAGACCAAACCCTAATTATACTGGGTACTCACTGAAATTGGACACAAGAGATTTAATTATAGTGACCGAAATATTAAAGACCATTATCGGTGGTCTCCACTTGCATCGATGACAGGCATTCTTTAGAATATAAACAGTGCTTGAAAGAAGAATCTTTTCTATGAAAGAATATTTAGATTTTTGAATTATTTTACAATCTCGTTATGGTAGATTTATTCAATATAGAAGATTGCTGGCGTTTTTAAAGGATTCCCAATATTGCGCAGATACCTTCGAACACTGCAAATGAAATACCGATAACGGACATGCACTGGGCTGCTTTAACTGACTGAAGATTTCTAATTCGTTATTATTTTTGGCGGGGACAGGCTCGATAGGTAAACGAGGATTCGGCTACATACAAAATTTTGCTACATATATTGAGTACATTGTAGTTTTATATAGGTTTTTGTCAAGGTTTCCATGCTTTATTAATGTTTAGAAAATGTTTAAAATGGCCCATTTTAATTGTCGTAATTGACAAGCCGTTAATTAATACACTGGTCAGCAAAAAATCGACTCAAACGATTTTGCTTCATTTAACACCGATCCTTGAATTTAATTTTCAAACAGTGGTATTATTTTGGTTACCATTATAATGCTGATTTCCTACTCTTTCCAATAATACTAAAAACATTTGGATTTCCAAAATGTTTTACTGATTAAAACGGTTTTACTCAATAGAATCGTTTTTGTTCGGTCAGCAACATACTCGTTGCGCCGAAGTCATCCCTACAAAAACACATTCGAATGCATTCTTTTATCATTCTTTTATCGGAACTTGAACCGTCAACATCTCTGCTATACCTGCTCACTAATTACGTCATCGGAAAATGGATACCACTCCGGAAGAAACGGCGCAAGTCATTGCCCTATTGCAAGAAGGGCATAGCCAACGTGTAGTCGCTGCCCAACTGCACCTGAGCCAGTCAGCCATCTCCAGAGTCTACAGACGTTACCAAGAGACTGGCCCCTTTACACGGAGACCAGGATCAGGAAGAAGAAGGTGTACGACCGATTCATTGTCAATATAACTTCAAGAAATCATCACTTGACCGGCGTTGAGGTCCAGCAGGAGCTGCGACAAGTTCGTGGTCGGATTGTGTTAGTCATTAGACAGTCAGAAGAAGACCTAAAGAAGCTAACCTAACTCCGAAGAGAGCAGCTAACAGACCCAAATTGACAGCACCCTATCGACAAGCACGACTCAGATTTGTCCGAGAACATCTTGACTGAACCTTAGAGCAATGCTGCTTCGTTTTATTCTCCGACGAGTCCCGAATGTGCCTACATGGCAATAATGGAAGGAGACGAGTCTATAGGAGGCCTGGGGAGCGTTATGCGCAGTGCTGCAATACTGAAACGGTCGCTTATGGAGGAGGTTCTGTCATGGTGTGGAGAGGCATCTCATTGGATGAGATCGATTGGGTTTTCATGACTGATGAAACTCGTAGCGATGGCTTAACTGCTCACCGGTACAACGAGGAGATCCTGCTGTAACACGTCATTTCTTACGCTGGGTTTGTTGACCGTAGCTTCATGTTAACGGACGACAATGCGAGGCCATATGCTGTTGTATCTATGCGACAATACTTGGCGGAAGTGGGAGTACCTACATTAGACTGGCCTCCGTGGAATCCTGACCTCAATCCAATCGAGCACATATGGGATGAGCTCAAAAGAAGGGTCCCACTCAGAAATCCAGCCCTTGCATCGTTGAGGAACGTGATGACGGAAGACTGAGGAAGAATCCCATAGATAGTAATGAAAAAGCTCACCTGCTCTATGAAGAATGAACTGGAAGCAGTAATAATGGCTAGGGGGGTAATTCAAAATATTGATTTTGGTTTTTATCAGTAGATTTATTTGTTAAACATAAAGTTTGTTTAATTTTTCCTTTCTCTTACCCCTATTTTCAATCCTTGTTTCCCATTTCAATCATTTTATTCAGTAAAAAGCATAAGGTATGCTTGGAAATTTGGTATCCTTAGAAAGGGAAAAGAATGGGCTTTCAAATGATACTAAAATCCGTAACCTGAATTTTTTTATAATCACAGAAACTGATTTGGCTACTTTTTATCTGACGTAAGGATAAGAATATCTTCTTACCACTGTACTGGAATTTTTGTATTTATAATTGTAGGTGTAGCGTACTGTGATTATTTTATCCCGCAATCAATAGTTTTTTCATAAAGTTTGAACGGCGATATTAGGATTATCACCTTTACACAAAAACAATTTCAGAACTAGAATAAGACTGTGAATTGTAAAAAACCTAAGATTTTGCCATTTTTGTATCTACTGCATGGGTAACTGAGCAATATCATTTGTTGTTTAGTTTAAACATGGAAAGGTTTAGTAATATATGCAGATTTTATTAAACATTTGTTGATAAAACTTAATATATATGCGAGCTATTGCCTTGATAACTATATACCTTTCATAAGAATAAACGACTTTTTTGCATCGGTTTCATTTACACTAAATATGTCAATTAGTGACTATTAAATAACACAGGCGAAGTAAAGAATGACAACGCTTCTTTAAAATAATAAATGTTAAGATAATACAAAATATTAAATAATTTATGCAGAAAAATTTGTCATACATTTTATTTATCATACTATTAAATATATGCAAAAAATTATGTTATATTTTAAATATCACAGTAATATCATTCAAAAGTCATAATATTAATAATAATAATAATAATAATCTTTACTGTCTAACAGATAAATACATCCATTAACAAGACAATGTGACTAAAGCTAAGTTAAATCTAAACGAGTCTGTTCGGATAAACACATTACAATATTAAGTTTCAGCTCTAATAATATACGCTACAATATTAGTTAATAATATTCCCAAGACAACGATCCCGTGCAACCTTCAAAAACTGAGAATATGTTAGATTGGTAATATCAATGCCGTTGCAATTCACAATAAAAATCTTCATAACTTGAAAAAGGGGGTCTTTTAACTGAAAATTTGAAGCATGGAACGGTAAGTTGAACACGGGATAATGTCTTAACGCACGAGATGGTATGTTAAAGTTTAGTTTTGACAATAAGTAGGGACAGTCGATAGCCGAGTTGCAAATTTTAAACAAAAACAAAACCAGCATAAAATTGCGACGATCGGCCAATGACGATATCTGAAATCTGCGAAGCAGAGTTTCCTGTGGCGAGCCTCGTGGTGGGAAAACACCCTCCATTTTATATACGAGAAATTTTAAAAATTTTTGTTGTACCCCTTCTATTTGGGAAGTGTACTTTGAGTGTATAGGATGCCACACTAGTGCTGCGTATTCTAATTTTGATCGCACATATGCAAAGTACAGAGGTTTAATTGTATCAATGTTTGAGAAATCACGAGAGTTTCTAAATATGAATCCCAGCGTTTGCATTGCGCTCTTGTAAACCTGATTTATGTATTCCGAAAATGATAGGCGCTCGTCAAAAACTACGCCAAGGTCCCTAATGGATTTTAAATCCTTCAATATCTCAAGATTTATATAATAGTCAGAATGAGTTAGGGTCTTTTTATTAGCATACGTCATTTTGTAGCACTTTTCGGCATTTAGAGGTAAGTTGTTAGCTGTGCACCAGTTGCTAACTAGTCATATATCATCTTGCAGTGCAATGTAATCAGAAACGCAATGTATTTGTCTGAAAATCTTTAAATCATCCGCAAACAATAGAACATTGCTAGAAACATTTATGCCTATATCGTTAATAAACAGAGAGAATATCAGTGGAGCCAATATACTGCCCTGAGGAGCTCCACTTGTAGCTTTAAATCTGAAGGAGTGATTACCACGAATATCGACATATTGATACCTGTCACTCAAATAGGAGGCAAACAGTCGAATAAGATTGTCATCGAAACCAAGCCACCTCAATTTAAGAAGGAAGACAGAATGATCCACTCGATCCAACGCCTTTGAAAAATCCATATAAATAGCATCAACCTGACCACGAGCATCTAAGATCTGACTTACAAAATGAGTGAAACTGGCCAGATTCGTGATCGTACTACGACTTTTATAGAAGCCATGCTGAGATTCAGATACAGAATGTTTTACTTGATTAAACACATCTTCGTGAATCAGCCCCTCTAATGCTTTTGCAAATGGCGATAGCATCGATATGGGCCTATAATTAGAGATGTTATTTCCATTGCCTTTTTTGAAGAGAGGAATTATCCTAGCTTCCTTCCATACCTGAGGAAATGAATGTGTTGTGAGTGCCATGTTATAAATGAAGCTCAATGGCTTCGAGAACGCGGATGCACGCACAGTCTTTGACGATGAAACTGGGAATATTATCAGGACCCATGGACATTTTGTTTTTAGATTTTTTCAAGAACCTACTGACTGCTTCCTCTGATACACAGTTAAGAGTTACATGAGAGCTTATATTAAAAATTATTGTTTGGAGGGTGTTGGAAAGCATTACTCGGTGCAGAGTTGTTATAGACCGAAGAAAAAAAATTCGCAAAGAGGTTAGCAATTTCAATAGGATCTGAATAATCTTTTCCCCCCTCAGTAAACAGGGTCGGAAAAGAGCTTGAAGACCTTTTCGAGCTAACGAAGGCCCAGAATGTACTGGGATCGCCCTGCACAGAGTTTTCAACCTTGGACAGATAGTTCTTGTATGCTATGTTTATTCTCCTTTTTATATCCAACCTCAAGTCATGATATTGGTTGCGCCGTAACTGTGTATCAGATATTTTTAGTTTTCTAAAAATTCTATGCTTGCGCTTAATTAATTTAATAATATCCGTTGTAAACCATACTGGAAAGTTTCTTTTATGAATTACCGACGTGGGCACATACAAACCAAATACACTTGCAACTGTTTCATAGAAAAATTTACAGGCCTCGTCAACATTTCTGGCGCCATAAGTATTAGACCAGTCGGCATTCAGCAACCCGCTGTACAACTGTGGAACATCTGCTCTTCGAAAATTATACCGCGTATGACCTGTGCCGATGGGAAATTGGCGCACCTTAGCAACATCGAAAAGCAATGAAATGTTCAAAGCAGGATGATGAGTATCCTTGGGCACCAGTGGTAGTAGTTCTTTAGATACTACGCATTGGATGTTTGATAGGACTAAGTCTAGAGTCCTATTATTCATGTTAAGAATATCATTGTATTGTTTTAGATCGAATAGGATGCTAAAATTATATAGTGATTCCAGTTTTTGGTCGCCCAGAATGTTGTCATGCAAATTTGGTATATTAAAGTCTCCTAAAATGAAAACCTTTTTTCCATAGAGATACCTAAGTGATTCGATTCACTTAAAATTAACCAGATAGAACATTACCTAGAACATCAAAATAATTATATAATAATATTTGTTTGGACATATTATGAATTAAAACCCATATATCTTTATTTTATTGCTTTAACCTTGCTATCTGTCTATTATGGCCTTTAATATATGTTATATTAAACCAGTGATTTTATGGTGGTAATTTTTGTTTGCAATATAAAGTTTTAACTTTATATCCAGCCTCTCTTAATATATTTTAAAATAAGCCACTTATATTTTTCTGTCTGTTTATTGTTAAGCCTAGAGAGCACCTTCAGAGATACCTGAGAAAGCAACGTCATCAATTTTTTTTAAACAATCTTTATATATAAATCTAGATGTATCTACGTGAAATTCATTTAGATTTAGCATGAATTCATTCAACAATCTTTAACAGGTTCGTCGATATATTCCGAAAGAACTTCTAAAGTTACAGAAAGATTCATAAAATTTGCATGATTTGCCTTCTGTTTTGATCGGGTCTCTTATGTCACCGTTGCGTCGAAATGTAGTATTATTGTGTTTTTACCATGTCGCAAACAACATGTGTGTCACAGTTATATCTATGTATTAGTTTTTAGTTCACATATACAAATTTAGTTATTATTATATATATGTATAGGTTAAATGAGGAAGCGTGGCTTCAATTTCGCCTTTTGTAATTTTACCCTGTAAATTACAATAAAGACATTATTATTATTATACGATCTAGCTGCAGATCGTTGATACATATGCCGGCATTTGAAAATCTAAAAACACCACTTCGGAATTATCATCCTTTTTAGTGTTCCGCACGGAACACTTATAAGATGACTTCGGCGTCCGTCTGTCTGTCTGTCTCTCTATCACACACGATTTTCTCCGAAGCTATGTGATATAGAAAGTTGAAATTTGGCACTAACATAGGAATTGATGGCCTCATCAGAGCCGTGTAGTTTTGAAAGTTAAATTTTAAATTAAGGGGTTAGTTTGGAGGGTGAAATCGGAAGTGTAAAAAAAATACCAGGTCATCGACTGGGGTGTCAAATGAAACCTTGTAAAAAGACGAGTTCAAAAATATATATAATGTAATACTTGTGCACACTTCTCTTTGTATTATTTCTAAAAAAGTGAGAAAAATTGCTGTCCCCCCCTTATCTCGAAAAGTACTGACCAAAAAATTTTGAAAAAATTCTGGAATATTCTCTACAGGGTATAGATTGAACAAAAATTATCACGAATGCATTACCTTTAAGAATTTATCTGATATATAAAAAGACAGAAATTTCAAGGCCATCGAAAACAAACTTTGTTGAAAACTCATTTGGGATGTATTTTGTAAAGTCACTGAACATTTTATACTTCCCTAAAAAAAAAATTATTTTAAAAGCAGTCAACGTACGGAACACTGATTGCGCAAGTCCAACTTGCACTTGACCGGTTATTTATCATAATCTAATTGGTCCAAAAATCATCATACAGAATTTCTGGTACTGTAAATCACTATTTTATTATCCCCTCAATTTTTTTGTTTTTAACTTGCTATGTGAGGAAAATGTTAAATCAGAGAAAAGCACTGATAACAATTGCATGACTTATGATAGTCGTCAAAGTCTCGTGTAATCACACTGTCATACTCGTGTAAAAAGTACTACTTTCTTGTGTAGTTGGTTTGTACATTTCTTGTAATTTGTAAACTAATTTGCTGAATGTTTGAAGAGAGGTCGTTTCAAATCAGTAAAACTAAGTTTAGGAAGTTTAGGACGCATTGTTTTTGTCATTTTCTCGTATTGAAAATAACGCTAAATATATATGTATTTAAAACAAATAGATGCTTTTACTGTGTTATAGTTTTCCGTTAGTTACTTGGATAAAGGACTAAGTGTGTTCTCGTATTTGCTGAACCTAGCCCAGCTGATGAGCCGTGATACGGCGAAACGCGTCCTGGGATGGTTCAGCAAATGCGAAGAACACAACACTTTGGTAACTTCTAAGAATTACGATTTTTTCGTTTATTTTTAATTGTTATGCCAATGCGCCATATATGTATTTATTAATTGTGATATCAGACATTTAGTTAAGAATTTTATAGTGGTATTTTAAAAGGTTTTTCAATTTTTAGAGCTTAACCTTCCAAAAATATAGCTGGTAATACCGGAGCGTCCCATGCATAAGTTCAAATTTATTGGTTTAGCATAATGGAGAGGGGTAAGGTGAAAGAGATCTACAAAAACAGTAAAATCTGCTAAATGTTACGGCGCAAAAATCTCATAGTCATTATTATTTACACAGCTCAATTGAAACCTCGAATGTTGAACACAATAAACAAGAATGCGAAAGTTTACAGAAATTAGTTTGACTCTAAGTAAACCTCGGACAGGGTGATCAAGGACATAAAGATACGATAAAATAATTAGAAAATGTATTCTACAAGAAACAATGTGTCAACCAGTGATCAATATTTTCACCGCTTAGAAGAGTACCGGGAAGGTAACGGGTGACATTAAAATGGCATTATTTGCAAGAAATAAATTTCCAAGAATTTTTTCGTAAATATACCAAAATTAAATTTATGAACCATTAGAATTATTCTTATCATAGGTTAAAAACCTAAAAATTATCTTTTTATTAATTATCTCATTTTACAAACAAGATAACATTCAAATAAATTATTGGGGTCATTTACACGTTTTTTTACTATGAATAAAACAATATTGGAATTTTGTTGCCAAAAAAGGTCGATAAATTAGCAAATAAAATAAGTAGGTTATTGGCCTATATTATTTCATGATTTGGTACCCATTCTTTAAATCTAGAATTAGTTTACCATGGTTTCTAACTGCGGTCTTCATCAGCTCTTTGGCATCCTTTAACGTTCTTTTATACTTGTCCCAAAGAACAATATATATATATATATATATATATATATATATATATATATATATATATATATATATATATATATATGAAGGTTAATTTTACACTATTTTGTAAAATAGAAGGTTTTACTACTTATTGTAACAGACGTTATTTTTAACAAGTTACTTTTATAAGAAATTGAGATATAACAAACGTTATTGGCTCTTCATTATTTTTTAAAAGAATACAGTTGAAACTTGATCTTTGGTAACGAATTTTTTTTTAATCCACATTTTTTGCATATAGAATAACTGGATAACCCTAGTATTTGCTATATATGTTCGTAAGTCGATTTTGGGGCAGCTAAATAAAGCTAAATGCTAAGCTTGTTGGTGCAACTAAGAATAAAATCAACTAAGCAGTCAGATGAGCTTCTGTCCTAACATAAGACTAATATAAGTGATTCATGCTTCATTGTTTGACATTTTTATAATTTTTGTATTCCATTCAGAAAAATCAAGAAAACTCAATAAATTTACTAATTTTAGTTTTCAACATTCTACAAATTGAGTAGTTCTTACTATTTTTCTACTACATTAAAAATTTTTGCTTACTGCACGTTTATTAAAATAGTATTTAAATTTTTGTACTTTGACGTAAATTGATATTGGCACTTATAGGCAACGAAAACAAAATTACCTCATCTGCGGTAATAGTAAAAGCATTCATCAAAGAATTAGTTACCAATTAATTATTTACTTTGTGCTAGTACGCTTTTTCCAATTCCATCAAAAGGTGTTGTTAAAGTCAAAATTGTTAATAGGTACTCATTTTAAACAGCTGATGTTCATGTTGTCTCAAATTTTATGATGTTTCATGGAATCGTAGCCCAGAATGAGTGACTGTTTTTTACTGTATTCGCTTATTAGATGTTTAACATCGGTAAGACGGGGGTTAGGTGTGATTTTTTGATAGTATGCTGAGGCTACTATGATCCTTGTTTTACCTCATCTAGTGCGTATTTCCACAATTATAGCAACAAAATCAGAATCAATTACGTTTGTAAATGGAACAGAGCAAAATTTTTTTATAAATTTAGAGAAGTTGTGTAGGTTTATTTAAAACAGAGCAAAATTTTTTTATAAATTTAGAGAAGTTGTGTAGGTTTATTTAAAATAGAACGTTTCTAAGCAACGACAAGACCATTAACAAATCAACCAAAAACAACCACAAAAGAGTAAACTGTACTTTTTTATTGAATTTTTAGTCGCCAGCGAGTGACAATTAAAAATTATTATTCAAAAGGGTTATCGTGGTGATCTCTGTGCTCTGATCTTTACTAAGAATTTTAACAACTATGTTTGTAATTCAATTCTCACTTCCTCTGGGTTACTAACCATCAGTTACATATTTGCTTTAAGAGTTTGGTCTATCTTTCCGTGCAAAGTTTAGATTTTATGTTTTCGTCCTACGTAATTTTCAGAAAATGTGGCAACATCACTCCAAAGCAGCCGCCGTGATTTTTTAAAGAAGTTGCCAGCAAGTTAAATTTCATTAATATAAGTTTGCCTGGCGTGAGAGAATGTTTTCTGTATCTCTTATTATACACGTGTATTACGACCATCTACTAAATTTATGTTCGGTTCAGCAAGAATTGTTCAATATCGTGGCGGTATTATGATCTTTTTTAATACTTTTTTTTAACTTGCTATGTATATGCAATTTTTCTTATTCCTATACCTGGAAGGTTGCATCTACGATAATAATTGTGGAGAAAATTAAACGATGAAACACAAAATTTTCATTTTACCGCTTACATGCCCTGAAAATATAAAAAATATATTTTTCTAGAATGTTTTCTAAGCAACAGAAAAATCAAAATTTCGATAACTTTAATTTGGAAGTCTTGTAGCCTATTAAGGTTAAAGCTATAAAGCACAATTTTTTGTTGAGAACTGAAAAAAATTTATAGGAATTTTAAAAATTTATTTTGAATCCATTTTTCACTCATTGTTTTTAAAAAAAAAACGATTTATTGCTTTTATTTTAATAGACTATAAGCCGCATAAATTGATACGAGCGAAACTTTGAGTTTGTCTTATGCTTAGGAAATATTCTGAAAGAATACAACTTTTGTAGCACTGTAGCACCCTTTAAAATAAATACTTTTAACTGGAATATTTATTTAAAATTCATTATTATGTAAATAAGTACTTACACTAGTTTAAGCAATTTTATTCTGACAATAAAAAGAACTGCAATAACTATCGAAGTAAAACGGTGACAAGTACATTAAGCCGACTTTATGGAAAAATATTAAAAGATCTCATATGTGAAGAGTTTCATCTCTACGAATCTGAAGAGCAAAACGTTTTAGAACAGGTCGATCGACAATTGACAATATTTTTTGTTTAATACAAATTATCGAAACAAGAACAATACGGTCACAAGATGTATAACTACTTCTAGTAGATCTGACAGAGGCATATGATACAGTCCCTATTGTTAAATTCTGGGAAGTCCTAGAAAAATCTAATATTAATGTGACTATTATGGATGTCATTAAAGAATTCTATAGAAATACAACATCTAGAATAAAAGTAGGAAATAAACTTTCAAAGGGCTTCAATGTAACTAAAGGCCTACGCCAGGGATGTTCTTTGTCACCCACCCTATTCAATATATACATCGATGAAGCTCTGAGAATGTCGAAATGGAAGTGTAATGATACAACACATTGCATTACGCAGATGATCAGGTGGTGGTGGCCCAAGATAAAGAAGACCTGGAATACATGTCCCGGGACTATTCGAAGAATACAGGAAATGGGGATTACAAATAAATACAGGGAAGACACAATATTTAAGCATTGGACAAGAACCGTCACCAGGAGATCTGATTCTAAACAATGAAACTATCAGGTGCTCTGAAAAACACGTATATCTGGGCACAAGAGTTGCCCAGACTGGACGAAACAATGCAAGACAGAATAACAAAAGGTAAAAAGGTTATTGGAGCATACTATGGCAAAAAAATATTAAAGCGGAGACAAAAAAGAAAATCTATAACTATATATTACAACCCACACTGACTTATAGCTCGGAAGTATGGCAGCTGACAAATAACAAAAAGACAGCCTACTTGCGGCGGAAATGGATTTCTGGAGAAGATCTGCAGGTAAATCTAGACTCGAGCATGTTAGAAATGAGGAGAGAAGGAATTTAATGAAGGTGGAACGCACAATAATTGACGATATCGAAAAACAACAACTAGCTTGGTATGAACATGTAAAACGAATGCCAAGGGAAAGACTACCAAAAAATATTTTGGAGTGGATCCTTACAGAAAAGAGGAAAAGAGGAGGATCCTGAATGTTTTTTTTTTTATATATTAAATAAATGTAAAGCAGTATATTATGTATTTCCTGAATTTTTTCATTTACTAGATATAAATTTAAAAAAAATAAAATATTTTAATAAATTATCAAAAATAATAAATAAAATTAAATATTTAAATTTAGATAATATATTTAGATTTTTTTCTTTATAATATATATATATATATATATATATATATATATATATATATATATATATATATATATATATATATATATATCTATATATATATATATATATATATATATATATATATATATATATATATATATATATATATATATATATATATATATATATATATATATATATATATATATATATATATATATATATTATTAAAATATCAAGTTAATAAATTAAATATTAACAAAGACAAAGATGTTAAAAAATTTATTTTAAATAAGAAATTTAAATAATAAAAACCCACAACATGGCTGCAGGGAATAACAACGGCAATGTCTGCAAGGAATCTGTCAGAAGATAACTGGGAAGATAGAAATAACTAGCGATTAGGAACCCAAAGGCGGAAAACGCTATAAACGGGATTACAAATATATATTCTTTTCTTGCGTTTGGCAGATAACCTAATTTTTTATTACCATGGTTCTAAGTTAACGTCGAAGGGAAAGCATGTCTCCCGAGCACATCATACGCAACTTTGCTAAATTCTTTATATAATGAAGGTGCTATTTCTTTCTTATTTTTATTATAATGTCAACTGTATACTGAAATTATGTATCTGAATATTTCCCTGATTATTTGAGTTGCTTCATTTTATGGTCTAATATCCCAAGAATCTTTTGTACGACAAAGTATTGTGTTTCAGAAAAGGAAAAAACAGATAGAAAACTCTTATAAGACCCGAAACAAAAGTAAAATTGGATTTTTTTTCTCTCTCATACTCTTACCTTACAAACACCTGTCAGAGAAAGATTTCTGTTATGTACTCGTATGAAAATGGTGAACGGTTCAATAATAAAATCTCTGAACCATACCACAGTAAACATAAAACACAGTAGCGATGCTCAGGAAAATTTTTAGGTCCAGTTTTTTTTATCACGCATGCTTCCCCTATCATACCAATAACGTCTGGATTTCAAAGAGAATATTTTTGTAACGTGTTCCGGAATTCATTATTCATAATTTTCCAATAAGTAAATGGCTCGTTTGACACTATAATTGAAAACAATTATAAAAAATATGTCTAGAGGAAGTTTTTGTTGTGCGGTTAGTGATTTTCAAAATATGTGTGGTTAGTTTTTGTAGATTTCCTAAGGACCCTAAAAGTTGATTTATTCATAATTCTTTATTTCTCTTATGCAATATATTATATAAAGAATATGATAATTGTGTTTTCATATTAGAGATACATTTTATTTGTAAAAGAGTTGATGTTTTATTACCTGGGCATGCAAAATCCTCCAGCACTAATGAGTCTGAATAAATTAGTGCATGGCTTTAATTTTTATATAAGTACAATTATTATATTAGATTGAACCAATGACAAAATGGAGCAAAAAATGGGTTCAGTTTATTTTTAATTTCAGAAGAAAGACAGTCTCACCTAAATGATAATTATGATCCTTTTCAACCTCTCCAGATTACTGGGATTCGCTGAAATTTATGGAGCATGATTGTTCATATTATATACGCGAAGCTGAAGGTGTGCAGAGATATATTCTCAAAATGAACATTTTTCCTCCCCGGACAATATCTCTAATAGTTGAGAAATATAAATTCAACAATGAGGTATTTAAATGAATAACGTGCAAAAAGCGTTGAAGCCAAGCGTATTTTTTTCCTTGTATTTCTTGCCTTTTTCCCTGTTTTTTGTATATCTGTTTTAACGAGAACTTGATAAATCAGCAAAATTCATTTTTATTCTACAGAATAGGATTTGTCTTGAAACAAGGAGTGTGAATATTTCAAAAACTCGCCGGCATCATACCAGCAATATGGCGACAGGTCACGTGATCATTACAAACTCGAACCCCTTGAAATTAAAGGTGCCGTTCGGACTGTCGCTATTGTGTTTTATGTTTACTCTGACCATACTCTTAAGGATAAAACAAACCAAAAATAACTTGTTTTTCCTTTCTCCTTGTCAATTTTCAAGGTCAATTGCTGCATAATAGTGATTTCTTTAGCACAGCATATTTTTTCACTGGTAATACCGAGTAACAATTTCAGCATAAGGTGTGCAAGATATTCTTACGATGATCAGGGTTCATCTTGAAAATTCTATGAAAGAGAGGGTTTTAAATCTTTTATTTCTAAGTAATATCTGACTTATTTGCTTGAATGCTGATTTTGCATAATTCCAATTAATACGACTCTTCTTCCACTATGGGTTTTGTTTTAGTTGTTAAATATGAAATTCTCGGAAACTGATCTGTAGGTTAAAAATATCAAAGGTGGTGATATAGACCCGTTCGTGTTAAGTTATGATTTATATTGGAAGTGGCATTAAACTGTATGTAATTTGATAAAAGGTACATCAATGCTTCGGATTCTTGTTAGAATGACTTGCTGTATTTAGCCTCAGTAAAATCAGATACGGTAAGTTACTGTCCCTTTCGGTTTCAAGTTCTGAACGGGCTGATTATAGGGATACATTTAGTCTATTTACTAAATAATTCATTATTATTTTTCTGTTTTCTTTAATAACTACAAAATAAATTAAACTATTTCCTGCTATAGTAAATTTAATATTGTACGTTCCTGATAGGCATTAATAATAATATGAATAAATAAATATGATTAAAAAGAAAATTTAAATTTAATTCCATCGGTATCCAGAACGTCCATTTTCTATTGCTTTTTCCATGAACAATGACGAGATAATCAACCAGTTCATTTTTTCTTTTTCCGACTAACTTAGGAATACGGAAATTTTCCATACTAGCAAGGAAGGATCTATCAGGAGTGGGAAGAAAGGCTTTCCTATCCATTACTATCCTAGAAAGGTGTTTGACAAGTTATTATAGTAATTTTATCTTTATTAGAAACACAATATAAAAGTAATAAACTAGAAATTATAAGATGGGCTTCTATTCTGGAAGTTGAGGTGAATAAATTTTAAACACCAAATGAAACATATTCAATCTCCAGGTAAAGGTAATATGTTTAGTCGACAAAATGTTTGAGACAAAATGTAGGCTTCCTTTTAGCTTATTTACAGTCTTTTTTTAAAAATATTTTATTTAAAAAAGCAAACAACTTAGATGTTAGTATATTCGTAAAAAACAACAACAGGGAGTGCAGATATTTCATGATTAGGAATACCATACCCATAGAAGAAGAATTTTATTTTCCTCCTGAAAATTTATGAACTATGTTATGCCTGAAATAATCTAAATTCTGTTTTCAGTAACTATAGTATTTATTGTCGGGATGAGGATATTTGTCTATATTGTTTTATATTTTTATTTCTTGTCCATTTTTGTAATTAAAATCACCGCGGCATACAACAGTATGCCGCGGTGGTTTTTTACCTGATTCGACCAGAAGTTCAACTGTTTGCTTTACTAAATCTTAAGAAATGCGATAATTAATAAGTACTTTGCACTTATCTGATTCCGATGATAAACACATTCATACTGATACTCCGATGTTTATATTGAGATCATATATTTTCCTTATCAGAATAATAAGCTTCTTAGAATTATAAAATTATCTAATGTTTTACTTTATTAGTTAAGAGTTCAAGGTCTTCACTCACTCATGAATTTCAGTTGTTTTGAGTTCCTTGACCGACAAAGATAAGTATGTATATTGTTTTCAATGAGGTCATTGACATACATATCTAGTTATGTGCCCTAAAATTTGGAATTACATTTTTGCTTAGGTTTTGACCTGCTATCTTAAATGAAAAGTGTCATATCCATTCATGTATTATATAAGGGATTGCATGTATAATATTTTGCTGTATTGTATCCATTTTTGATCGATTATTAAATTTTATTTTAGTTAATTATCGGTCAAAAGGAATGAGATCGCTGTTAGACTGGAAATAGGTATAGGAATTACTGCTATTAAGAGAGTTTCTTACTTGCACTGAGGATTAAAAATAATTAACAGATTCTGAATGGCGATTAAAAGAAAAATCGGGATAAGGCTAGAACAATCAGATTCTTTAATTATTCGGAATCCACTTTAAGGCAGACTTATCCAATCTAGAAGGTAACTGACATTTTTAACGAAAGTTAAGCCATAAGAGTCATACTGAATTAATGTGACTGACCGAATAATCCATCAATATTTTTGTGTCGGAAGAAAAATGAGGATTCGGTTCTAATGAAATTTTTAAATGATCGTAGGTATGTTATACTTTTAACAGGGTTTTTGTCAGAGTTTCTTTACTTAAAAAAATAGTTTTAGTGTTCCGTACGAAACACTTATAAGATCACGTCGGTGTCCGTACACCCGTCTGCCGTCTGCCATACCCGATTTTCTCTGAAACTATTTGATATAGAAAGTTGAAATCTGTTACTAATATAGGAATTGATGGCCTCATCAGAGCCGTGTAGTTTTGAAAGTTAAATTTGACTTAAGGGGTTAGTTTTGGAGGAGGAAATCTGAAGTGAAAAAAATTTTCTTACTAGGTCATCGAGTGGGGTGTCAAATGAAAGCTTGTAAAAACACACGTTCAAAAATATATATAATGTAATACTTGCGCACACTTTTCTTTGTATTATTTTTAAAAAATTTCCAAAAATCGCTTTCCCCCCCTTATCTCGAAAAGTACTGAATTTTGAAAAACTTCTGAAATATTCTTCACAGGGTGAATTATTACGAGTACATTACCTTTGTTGAAAACTCATTTGGGGTGTGTGTTGTGAAGTCACTGATCATTTTATACCTCCGCAACAAGAATTTTTATTTTAAAAGCAACAACACTAATTGCGCAAGTTCAATTTGCACTTGATCGGTTATTATTCATTATCAATACTCTACATATTATTGCTAGTATACGTCTAAATATAATCATTTCTTATAATTTTTATTTAAGTTTATTTGAAAGAAATTAATGAAATATATGTAAAGTCATTTTTCATATTTTTTTAACTGTGATATTTTTAATAAGGAATTAAAATATTATTGACAAAAAAAGTAAAACATTTTTCTTGAGAAAAATTTAAAAAAACTACAATTTATTAAAAGTTTTTTAAATATTTCATCTTGTTTACCTATTGGTGTTCAAAAATATTTATGGATTATGACTCTTACATCAATTATCTAATGAAACGACCCAAACATTATTGGGCCTCAGGAACATAGACACTATCGTTGTTATCATTAGTCATCGAACAAACGAAGTTTCACTAATGTCACACATTGCGACAAAAATATAAACGGAATTTAAAATTGTCATTTTGGCTTGTTTTGCTATCAGTTGTTAGCCCCAACAGCAACAGTCTTTCCATTAAGTTTAATGGACAATATTAATGTAATTACCATTAAGATTGTCACAAACTTGAATATGAGTTCGAAACATAAAATTATATATATATGTATATATATATATATATATATATATATATATATATATATATATATATATATATATATATATATATACATATATACATATAATGTATGCTCATATATATATATATATATATATATATATATATATATATATATATATATATATATATATATATATATGAGCATTTCCGTAAATTCTTGGTATGTTAGCGATTCAAAAAACAAAGATTTTTTTTTAAAGTGTCATTCTTCTTTGGACCTCCAGAAATTCACTATTGAATACGATTTTTTACAGCTTAATATGTAAATTTTTTTGGAAAAAAATAGAAAAACTTTTTAAATTGCCGTAAAAAGCCTCAAAAATCAATATATAATATACCGTATTATAAGTTTTTGATTCATAGAATCGATTATAGATTCTGGGAAAAAGAAGTACCCTATTTTATTTAAATTTTTGAAGGTGACTCACTCCCTTAAGAAGGGTGAGGGTGTCGTGAAAAAAAAATATCATCAAAAGTGTCCCTATTTCCTCAAATAAGTATGCTAAATGCTATTAATCTGCTATAAACTGTTGATATAAGTATTTAGAAGTTTCCGAGATGAGGTATGTGTACAGTGTAATCTTTTATTTTACCTGGTCTACCCTATAGGTATGTTATACATAATAAAATAATTCGATATATATGAAATAGGATTCAAGGTGTCCCTTCCGCAACCATTTAGAATATCGCTTTAAAAATTCTTGTCAAAATATTTTGTGTCATTAAGACCAAACCGTAAGAAACTTCCGATTTTTATTTACTAAACGTGTTTCGTACTTTTCTCTTTCAGCATACATAAACGAGTATATAATATTCCTAGGTAGGTATATTTTGGTAGATGATTGTTTTTATATTTATGTACGTTCCCTTTCATTCTGTTTAAAATACATAGTTCATTCTAATTTCAATCCTTACCTCATTTTGATTAAAAAAAGCTTTGTACTCATTTATCATGTTTTGATGTTTTTTAAACTTGGTGTGAAGTGTTGGTAATTTTAAAACTTATCCTGTTGTTAACTGTATTTTATTGAATGCTGAACGCAACCCTTTATGGGCAATTTTTTTTACATTTTGAAAATATCAATATCAAATTTGACAAATGGTAAACTAAATTTGACAAATGCCAAATTTTCTCACATATTTTGGGGAATTCTGCTTTTTTCGATTTAATTCAGAAAATGAAATGACGTCAGACCCGAATTATTAGAATGCCGTCACTATGGGAGTTATTACCTTTATAATTATATATCTTTCACAACAAACGAATTAAACACTTTTTGTATCGGTTTCGCTTGAAATAAATATTTCAGTTAGTTACTATTAGTTAGAATAAGCAAAGTAAGGAATAAAACCACTACTTTAAAATAAGTTTATATCATATTTATTAAACATTTAGATATATAACAAATAAAAAATAACTTACACAAATGTGTCTTACATTTTTTAAACATACTGTTAAATATATGGAAAAAATTCATATATTATATTTTAAATATCACAGTAATAGCTTTCAACAGTTCTAATACTGAAAAGATAGAACATTATATGAAGCGTTACAATAATTGTTTTCATTTAATATAAATGAAAATCTCTATATTTTTATTTCATTTTTATAACCTTGATATCTGCCTACTTAAGTCACGAGCATAAGGAGTAATCAACCAGTAACTTTAAAGTGGTAATACGAGTACTATAAGAATTTTTAACATAAAATTTCAATCTTATATCCAGCCTCTCTTTACATATTCTAAAACAAGCCACTTATATTTTTCTGTTTGTTTATTATTAAGCCTAGATCCTGATTTAAAATTGTCTCCCCAATTTTCGCTTACTTTACTATCTTTATCCTGTAAAATTAAATAAATTCCAAATAATGTACGTCCAAAGATACCTGAGGAAGCAACATCATCAATTTCTTTTAAAAAATCTTCATACGTAAATCTAGATGTATCTACGTGAAGTTGTTTTAGATTTAGCAAGAATTCATCCCAATAATATTTAATCAGTTCGTCCATATGCTCTGAAACAACTTCTAAAGATACTGAAAGGTTTATAAAGTTTATAAGATCTATGGCTATTGATGCATATGCTGGCATTTGAAAATCTAAAAATACCGTCTCAGGGTTAGCACCATCTTTTATCATGATATTGTTTATCCAAAAATCATTATGGCAAATTGAAGCTAATTGTTCATTAGTATTCAGTCTGTTGTCGTACGGTTTGTGATTTATAATGTGATCAACAATTCGATCAATATAAGGGCAAATTTCTGGAATATTCTCAATCGCTTCCTTGATGCTATTAAAAAGATTATCATTTTCTTCACTTGATGAATTTTCTTGCTTTGGAAAACCAGGAAGGTATGGTTTAATATTCCTATCAAATAATCCTTTATTGTTTATCTTAATTGCTATTGGAACAGCGTGAAATGTAGCAAGGTCTCTGAGTATAGCTTTTGATGTTTTAAAATCAAATCCAACATGTCTATCTATATTTGCGTATCCTGAAATAAAATATAAAAAAATCAGTAAATTTTTGTTGAACGTGAACACTATTTTTTTTAATTACAACTTTAAATTTGATGCTGATTAGTATTTAAGTTTATATATATATATATATATATATATATATATATATATATATATATATATATATATATATATATATATATATATATAAATAATGAAAAAATCAGTAAATAATTTCTGGATATTCTTACCTAACGGCTTTAAAATTCTCAGTAAATATTACGGCATTACTATCCACAGTGTCATTTTTCGGGTTCAAACTAATTCTGGCGCCATAGAAATGTTGAAAAAAGTTAGCCACATGTTCCACGCCACATTCTTTTTGAAATTTTTTTAGTGTGGGTATTACTGTTGTATACCAAGCTATTTCTGATTTGATAGTTACTTGTATGTTTAACAGTTCCTGCATTTTTGTACTGGGATGGGTACATTTGGCTACGCCATGATAAGTTTCTATTTTCTCTCCATCTTTCACTTTAAAATCAACTTTGTATAAGACACTACCATAATTTTCTCCCGGTCCAACAAGTGGCTCGACGGATTGTTCCACTAACTCTCCAGAAATGCTTTCTTTAATAAGTTCTTCCAATTTTTCTATTTTGGTTGGTGAATACATTTTGTTTGATTTGATACTTTAACGTTTCTGCTTAGATATTCGTACGGCTTTCTTATATATTCAATTTTCCTTTTTATCTTATCAAAACAACTTATTTTCTGCGTTCTTGATTATTTTAATAATCTTATTTTATATATCAATTAATTTCGCTACTCAAGGACGCCATGTATTTTAGAATTTACTGTTCAGAGTTCTTTGACCGACAAAAGTTTAAGTGTGTTATTGTTTATATCACTAGTGATGGCGTAATTGGAGATTTTTCAACCCTAGGAATTACATTTTTACCTAAACGTCGGCCTTAACGCTATGTCTGTAGTATTAATAGTAAATAGAGGCAGAAATAATTAGTGTTTTATCTCGTATTTTTCTCGCTTTCATGTTATTCCTGAGGCATAATTTCTCGTACAGGAAATCACTATTTTACTATAGTCGCTATTTTAAGATTATTGGTCTACATTGTAGTCCTGATGAAGGAGGACTGGACCCTAGAACTTTTTTTAAGTAAACCTTAGCTTCAACTCTATATCTACAGTGTCGGAGATAACCAGAGGATAATATGAGTATTATTTTATTTTTGTATTTTATTTTTCCTGCTCCCTTCTCCTTCGTGATACATAATTTTTAGTGTTCCATACAGAACACTTATAAGATCACTTCGGTGTCTGTCCGTCTGTCACATCCGATTTTCTCCTAAACTAATTGACATAGAAAGTTGAAATTTTGTACTAATATGGGAATTGATGGCCCCCATCAGAGCCGTATAGTTTTGAAAGTTAAATTTTGACTTAAAGGGTTAGTTTTGGGGGTGAAATCGGAAGCGAAAAAATTTTTTTACCAGGTCATCAAGTGGGGTGTCCAATGAAAGCTTGTCAAAAATATATATAATTTAATACTTGCTCACACTTTTCTACATATTATTTTTTAAAAATTATATGAATAATTATCTCGAAAAGTACTGATCAAAAAAATTTTGAAAAAATTCTGAAATATTCTCCACAGGGAACGAAAATTATCATTAGTGCATTACCTTTAATAATTTATCTGGTATATAAAAAAACAAAGATTTCAAGGTCATCAGTTTTCAACAAAGATTAGAAACAAATTTTGTTGAAAATTTATTTGGGGTGTGTTTTGTGAAGTCACTGATCATTTTATATCTCCCTAACAAGAATTTTTATTTTATAAGCAATCAACGTACGGAATATTAGTTGCGCAAATTCGACTTGCACTTGGCCGGTAATTCGTAATGTAAAACACTATTATTTTATCTTCAACTCTATTTTATTGGCCCTATCTTGTCCCGTAAGAGATTGCGACGTGCGGTTGTGATCAGAATAAATTTTATGGGTCTTTTTATTTGGTCAAACACTCGATGCGCAAGATTCTGAAAATTAAATATGTATCAATATTAGAAGTTTTAATTAGCAACTTGATAGAGTTTTTATGGTTCACATCCTTGTCTCAATGTTTATTAAGAAATTCATTATAAGAAATAGGCCAGAATGTCCTAATATACTTCAATATTTCTTCCGTGCTGAAATATACAATTGTTTTTACTGTACAACGTTGCTCAGGTGCTGAAACATACATTTGTATTTCACGCATACACACACACACACAAAACACTTAGTCAATTGCCGGAATCGAACCAGCGACCATCGGTTTAATATGCAAGCTCTTAACCCACTATGCTACCGAGGCCAGGCTACCTCACTATGCCTACCTTTGTTCCATTTTTACAATAGTAAAAGAGTTCCTACAGCTGTTCTATTTTTGTTTTCGAAAGCGACAATCTTCATTAGTGGTATGTCAGCGGTCTTATGATATTTGTTCTATTAGATCCCTAGCTATAGTGCCAGTAAGTTTTAACTAACGGTTGGAAAATGAGTATCAAATACAGTACTACTATTGAGTCTTGTGTTGAATTTGTTCATCGAAATGCATCAGTGATAAACACTGATCTCATACGCAAGTGTATGAGTGGTTTAGGCGGTTTCAAAGTCGTCGTAAGATGCTTGAGAACTGGCTTAACTTCGTGAATCAAATAATTTAATAATATTTACCATTCTACTAGTCTAGGATGAGGTACCTTCTCACCTTAACGGCCATGCCAGTAAATAGAAAATTAAAGTAATATAAGCTTTGACACTCATCTAAGGTAACGAGTTGGTATGCAATGTCAGCATGTCCGTATTTCTTTTAGGGTGATAGAGGACATCTAATAGCTGTTAATTTAGAGCGATATGTAGAGATAATTGAAAATTTATTAGACCTGGTTTATAAAATTTTGAATAGTGATAAAATAAATAATTTTTGGGAATGAAATAATATGCAAAGCAAGAAAAATAAATAGTTTCATACGGCGTCCCGATTTGACTCCTATTGATTTCTTTTTTCTTGTGAGAATATCCCAAAACAAAGTTTATAGGAATAGTCCTTGTTTCCTGGAGCAATTAAAAGAAAATTTATTTTAAGAAATGGGCTGCTCTCTTAGAAGAGTACGAGGAACGACATTTTTAAAGTTTGTCATAATATAAATTTTTTCTGTTTTTTTTTTAATATAAATATTTTAAAATTACTTCTTTTTAAGAAACCTGTATTAATTATTATAGAATATGAATGATTAGTATAATTCTTATCTGAAGTAATAAAACGTAAAAATTATCTTTTTATTACGTCTAATTATCCCCGCATTTAAAAGCATTATTGGGGTCGTTCACACTTTTGTTGTATTAGAAGTATGACAATGTTTGAAACTTATTGCCAAAAAAGTCAATGAATTACTAACGAACTTTATTAAAACAAAGATAAAAAAAGTAAGTGGGACATTAACCCACATTATCTTATGATTTATTACACATTTTAAAATTGGGATTACTGTTTAACACTCTTTCTAACTGAGATCCTAATCAGCGCTTTAACAATCTTGAATTTTCTTTTAGTTGGTTGTTGCCCAAAAAAAAATTTAAAAATATATGTACAAAATAGATGATTTTATCATTTAATTCTATAATATACTTTGCTTACAATAACAAGATATTATAAAAAGTTGATAAATTCAATACAATTTAATTCACGACAAACATCTCTATCATTTTTCTTTAAGCCAATTTTGCATGTGGAATAGGTACAGCTGACCCTAGTATTTAATAAAAATGTCCGTAAGTCTAATTTAGGGCAGCTAAATTTAGCAGCGAATTCGCTAAATTTTTTGATTCGAATATGGATTAAATCATCCAAGGAGTCAGAAGATCTTTTGATTTAGCAAAAAAACTAATATAGTATTTTAAATGTTTTTGTATTTGATCCAGAATTATTGGTATGACTAAATAATCAAGGAATATAATTATATGTACTAATTTAATTATTAAATATTTTAGAAGTTTACTATTTTACTTCTAACTTAATTTTGTTTTTATCAGATAGTGAGAGCATATAATAAAGACTTAGTTACAAATTAATTTGTTCTAATTCTCCTTTCCAAATGAATCTTTTTCAGAGGTAGGTTTATTAATGATGTCGATGTTTTTAATAGAAAGTAATATATTTCTTCAGCCTACAGAGATTGAATACTAGTTAGGGGTAGGCTATGCCTGACCTCTCGGAACTTTGATGATCATTTTACCTCCTCCAGTGAGTACACTCACCATTACAGCAACGAAATCATTATCGATTAAATTTCTAACTGAAGCAAAGTAAAACATTTTAACTAAGAGTAAAGCTATTACAGCCATTCTATGAGAAGTTGAAGAACATATTCGGTTTATTTATAATGTAACGTTATCCGGCTACAGTAACAATAATGCAAGTAACTCTTCTTTTGGAATTTTATTGGATCATTATAATATAAAAAGGTTTTTGTAATGATTTCCGTATTTGTGATGAAGTCGTTAGGCGATAAATCAGGTAAATATGAGCAATGAGACATAACTTCGATGCTTCTCTCCGACAAATAATCAGGACTGGCTGTGTGAGAGGTGGCATTTTCATGATGAAGAATGATACGACATTTTCGGTTGTTTTTCCTGATTTTATCAATGGCTTCTGGCAAACAAATTATTGTATACTATTCAGCGTTAACTGTTCTTCGATCCTCTAAAGCAATGGTTGCAATATGTTCAGTATAACCAAAGAAACAAGCGATCATTTTCTTGGAAATGCTTCGCGAACGAATCACTTTATCGGATTCGGTTCATTTTGGAACAGTTGATTATTGCTTCCGTTTCGTACGAATATATCAAAGTTTCGTCTCCTGTTACGATGTATACAGATTTCGTATGTCCTCGGTCGAATTTTTTGACGAGCTTGTTTTTGAGTTTCGGTCAAATTATGTGGAATCAGGGAAAAGTTATTTTTCACAGCTAAATGCTTATGAAAAATCGAATATATTGCAGGCTTCGATATGTCTAAGGATGCCTCTATCCCACGGTAAGTCACATACCGATCGTCTTGAATCATGTTGCTCACAGCATTGGTTTTTTGGAACAACGACCGATTTTGATCGACCTTTACGAGATTTATCGCTGACGGAAGCACAACCATGGCAAAATTCTGCAAATCAATTGTAAACAGTCTTTTCTGATGGTGATTCATTACCAGAAGTTAAAGGAAGCGATTCGAGGCATTGTTGTTGAGTTAGGCCTTTATTAAAATCGTAAAAAATAACGAAAATCTTCACGTGAAATTTTCATTTATTCACAAAACCGTTTTTTTAAACGCTCAGTGTAAACAAACTACTGGGCCAATTTCTGAGCTGTCACTGTTTTAACAATAACAAATACCAAATTTTACAACAATGGTAATGTCACATTTCAATAGCGCCATCTAGTGGTTGTTTGTAAAAACTTAAAAGGCAGCCCTCGCATAAGGGTAATAAATTAGAAACTGTCTATGAATCAATGTGAATAAATTACATACATCAAATGAAACAAGTATTGAATCTTCAGGTAAAGCTAATATATTTAATTTTATAACCAAGTCAGTGAAATTTGAGGCCAAATTTAGGTTTGACTTTAACTAGCTTATCAAGAGTATCTTTTTCTATCTGGGGGCATGGCAGTGCCCCCGCCAAGTCGAGCAGAAAGCACAGCCGTACCATCCTTTTCTCGAAGCCACTCACGGCACTTTCGACCCCCCTGTAACTTCGTTGTGGATAAAGCTAGAAGCCTGAATTTTCAGTGACCAAAAGGACATACTGTACTAGCTACATTGCTAAATTACCTACTATTTATACCTTATAGTTTACGAACTATCGCCAGTTGAAGTTCTTAAATTTTGTCACTGACACACTCACCGATCATCAAAATTCTAGGGTACTTCTAGCAGACACACAAACTTCAAATTTTGAATTTAGTTACTGTTTAGCCTATAAACGAAGGAAAAACTGAAATATCCCGAAATTTCAGTCCCGTGTTCTAAATTGTACAATCACTTAAGCCAAAAAAGAGGGTTAACCTCCAAATGAGAGATAATAAGCTGTAAACTTGTATAAACCTTTATTTTGGCATTCTAAAAGTTGTCTCAAAAGTCTCATAAAATCTCGTGTCCGCGTCTTAATATATTCAAGGTCAAAAGTCACAAAAATCGGTTTTTTGCAAATATCTCGCTTGCTATGGTTTCAATGATATTTGCAGTATTTTAAATAGTAGATTATTCTTATGTGATTATAATTTATTCTTAAGTGCACTGTTTAGACTTACTTAGCAATCGATGTGATTATGTTGCCGTGTGATTGCCAAGTCATTATATTTATTATAGAAGTAAAGATGTCTAATATTAATACGGTCACTATAAATGTTGGTAGGTAACTAATTAGATAACAATTTGTGACAAAGTTGTTGAACAGGTGCTTCCATAGATACTAACTAAAATAACTGACTTGGTTTTACATGAGATCTCACAACTTTTTGTGGTGGAAGGATTGCGTTGCGAGACTTGGCATTTTTTTACATTTTATGTTTTTGATGGGATTTTATTTACGACTATCAGTTTATATACTAGCGTATTCACACAACTGACCACAAAACGTATAGATATTTCATTTTTACTAATTTATCCAAAAAATCCATATAAGCGGAGTAACCAAGAAATTTTTACTAATTTGATCTGTTTCATTTTGTGCTTGACAATTTCTTATTGTAGATATTTTCGTTCTGGACCAGGTTATCGTTGATCTAATTCTCAGTTGTGTACCTTGCACCTACAGTACAGTACGTTTTTCACACTATGGTACATGAGCGCCATATACATTACCATAGTTTTTCGACCCCGACAAGGGGTTTAACCATTTGCTTGCTAATCTAAAAAAATGCTATCTTTGATAAGTTCTTTGAACTTATCCACTTCAGTTGGCAGGTATATTTTATTCGACATATTATTTCATTGTTTATCATGAGATCAAAATATTTTTGTTATCAAAATAATATGACGGAATTATCTAAGAATTATGTTTCTTATTTAAGGGTTCAAGGTCTTGACAAGCTTATGAAATTTAGTTTCTGTAGGTTCCTTGACCGAAAAAGATAAGTGTGTATATTGTTTTCGATGAGGTCGTTGGCATACACAACTGGTAGTTTATCGTCTATAAAATCTACGATCTATATTTTGACTTAGATTTGAGCCGCCTTAATGCCCTATATCCGTTTATAGAAACATGTGTACGATTTGACTGTATTTTGCCAATTTTTGATTGACCATTAAATTTTATAAAAGTCATTTGTGGATCAAAAGCAAAAAGATGGTCGTTAAACACGGAATAAATTAATATGACGTAAGTATAGGAATTACTGCTCGTATTGTTATAAATGTTATTAATGTCAAGTTTATGGCTTACTTACTTACGTTGTCCTATTGAAGTCTAGCTCAACAGTTATTCTCCAGGCATCTCGATCCTGCACGACCTGACTTGATTCGTCCATATCCCTACCAAGGACCATCTTGTTGGAGATCGTCCCCTTGACCTACGTTCTACCTTCCCTGTTACTACAAGCATTTTCATGGCATCAACTTTCCTCATAATGTGACCAAAATATTTCAGGTACTGTCTATTAATTCTATTTGAAAGTTGGTCATTTATACTAAGCTCTTCAAGAATAGATACATTAGTACGGTGTTCGGTATATGATACTCTGAGAACTCTTCGATATGCCCACATCTCAAACGTATCGAATATAAGGCTGCATAGCAATCCTAGCTTTGTGTTTTTTGTAACAGCTGGAACTTTTCAGATCTTAGTGAGTTTTGTCGTAGAGTTTCTAGACATAGCCAAACGTTTTCTTACTTCCACTTCACAGCCTCTATTGTTAGTTATGAGGGATCCCAAATAGTTGAAATGGTCTACAACAGTGAAACCATCAATTTCATTTATGTGTGACAGATTTTCATTACGATCAACAATCATTATTTTGGTTTTTGCTCTATTAATTGTCAATCCATAATTTTTGCTAGTGATTTCAAGGCGCTTCATAATTGATTCTAGGTCTTGTATTGACGTTGCAAGTATAACAGTATCATCCGCATATCTAAGATTACTAAGGTTGATTTTCCCTCTTTCTTTCTCTCGTTCCTGGTTCTATGTTCAGTTTCAACTAATCTCCGTGTCTCGGAAGTTTACCTTAAATCGGTGCATTCTGACCTCTTCGACTACTACTACTCTTTAATTTCCTCTACTCGGTTAGTTAAGTGATGAATCGATGAATCAAAACGTCTCACTAATCGTGTTGGCTTAGATCGGCACTATTTACACTAAAAGAGGTCGTTCATCCGTACGATTGCGCCAGTGATGTTTTGAACTAGGAGAACTTATTTTTTAAAAAAGTGAAAGTTCAATAATACAACTTTATTTCTTAGAATCTGACATTCAAACTTTTTAAAACTAGCAAATATTTATCCCATTAATATTTAATCAGTTTGTCTATATATTCTGAAAAAACTACTGAAAAAAGGTAATTATAATTTACGATCCAAAGTTATTGATGCATCTACTGGTATTTAAAAACCTTAAAACGGTTTATAGTTGATAATGTTCATGTAAGAAGAAATTTCTGGAACATTCTTAATAGCTTCTTTGATACCATTAAAGAGAGTTCTTTTCTTCACTAGACGAATTTTCTTGCTTTGAAAAATCAGGAAGTAATGTTGAATAAAGTCAGTTGTTAAAATACCAATTTTTTTATGCAATGGTTATAAATGAAACAGAGATTATCCATTCATCATTTTTGATAGTATAAAGGAAATTACCCAATAATTGCTAATTGAATACCATGAAAAAATATAAACTATGGAGAGTCAGTCAAATATAGGTCCATGGTGCTTGCTCTTGCTAGATGATATACAGGCTATACTTTTCCCATAAACAATTGATCTGTAAGCATGCTTTGGAAAACCAGTAAGGTATAGCTTAATGTTTCTCCCAAATAATGCTTTATTGATCATCTTCATTACCATTAGAATGGCGTGAAATGTAGCTACGTCTCTTAGTAGAGCTTTGGATATTTTCAAATCGACTATCTATATTAAATTAAACACTGCATAATATATATATATATATATATATATATATATATATATATATATATATATATATATATATATATATATATGAGTAAATCCGAAAAAAAAGAGCATTTAGAGCAGTTACAAAAAAAAATTTTGACAAGTGGACTAGTGTAGTAGTATTTTTTCGAAAGTCTGGAATGTTTGGAACATAATGCCAGGATGGTGCAAGCCCAAATTGAGGGTATCAAAAAAACACAAATACACTCCTGGACAAAATTAACGCAACAATATATTAAATCATACAAATCTCTATAATGAATTAATTTTAATACTTTTTTATGAACATTGGTTACACTAAAAGTTAGAAAAAACTTATTCGGATACTTTAAAAGTGAATTAGCTACCAAATTTCTCTATAAGATTCGAATTAAAATTATTCTTAAAACCTAATAACAAAATCCTTGAAATTATGTAATAATGAAAAAAATAAACTGGGACACTAGTAGCAAAATTAATGGTGTAACTGGGACAGTAGTAGCGTGTGTTGCCTCCTCTACTTCGGATGACAGCGTTTATGCGCCTAATTAAATTTTGGATAAAATCTTGAGGAATTTGCTCCCATTCCGTGATAACTGCACTTTCAAATTCCCTCAGGTTTCTAGGTGCAGGTATATGACGTTTCACATTTTTCTTAAATTGATCCCATACATGTTCTATCGAATTCAGATCCGGGCTTTTTGGTGGCCATTGCATAATCGATATATCAACTTGATTAAGATAATCGAGTACCTTCCTAGCCACGTGAGGTAGAGCGTTGTCTTGCATAAACAGGAAATTGGGTCCCACAAAATGACCGAAAGGCATCACATGTTCTATTACAATATTCTCAAGATAGTAGTCAGCATTCATGGATCTCGTACGGAACTAACTCTGTGCGAGCATCAAAGCAGATGCCACCCCAGAACATAACAGAGCCACCGCTGAACGGGATTCTTGTAGAGATATTGCAAAGAGAAAACCTCCCTCCTGGCCTTCGCCATACTCGCTCACGACCATCTGGATGTTTTAGACTAACCCTAGTTTCATCTGTGAAGAAAACTTGTTTCCATTCATCCACAGACCAGTTTTCGTGATTTCGAGCAAAACGTAACCTGGTAACTCTGTTCTCTCTAGTAAGCAAGGGCGCAGTGGCTGGTCTCCTACTGTTTAATTCAGCTTCATTTAACCGTCTTCTAACTGTTTTAGAAGAAACTGTGACATTGCGAACAGCTTCGAGTTCGTTTCTTATTATAGAACTAGTGACAGTCCTGTTTCTTAAAGCATATTGTCATCTAGGTCGCTAGTGCATCGTTTTCGCCCTTGCCCTAGCCTTCTAGAATAAGTTCCTACTTCATTCAAGCGTCTTACCATACGACTTATTGTGGAACGATGTTTGCCTAACAAATTGGCAACATAACTCTGACAATATCCCCCGTCCAATAAAACTGAGGCTAGCACTACCTCGTGTTCAGTTAAATTCCTTGTTCGATTCATTTTTCAAATTCTTCGGGGTCAAAAATAAAACAGTCTACCACAAAAACGATTACTTTGAAAAAGGAAACAATTTATAAGCTTACTTTTAAAGAAAATCTATCGCATTATTACAGAAAATTGTTTATCTTCTAAAAAATTCTTTAAAACTGTAAATCTAAACGAATTGTTTTGATTTCTGTCATGAACAACTAAACAAAATATGCATAGCCTACTATTCAAATACTCGATAAACTTTAAAAGTGAAATAAGAAAAAGATAAATTAATTTTCAGATTGTTGCGTTAATTTTGTCCAGGAGTTTATTTTTATATGTTAATGCTCGTAAAACAAAAGTTAAGAATATTTAGTAAATATATTTGTTTTTTTTTTTTTTGTGAGGAGAGCAGCGTAACCATACCCTAAAATGATTTAATGTTTTTAGTGTTCCGTGCGGAACACTTATAGAATTACTTCTGTGTCTGTCTGTCTGTCATACCCGATTTTCTCCGAGACTATTTGACACAGAGCCGTGTAGTTTTGAAAGTTAAATTTTGACTTAAGGGGTTAGTTTTGGGGGGTGAAATCAGAACATGATGCCAGGGTGGTGCAAGCCCAAATTGAGGGTATCAAAATGCACAGTTGTTTTTATATGTAAATGCTCGTAAAAGAAAAGGCAGAAATATTTAATAATTCAATATATTTGTTTTTTTTTTATAAGAAGAGTAGTGTAACCATACCCTAAAATGATTTAGTGTTCCGTAGAGAATACTTATGGGATCAATTCGGTGTCTGTCGGTCACATCCGATTTTCTCCGAGACTATTTGACATAGAAAGTTGAAATTTGATACAAATACAGGAATTGTTGACCCAAATAGAGCCCTGTAGTTTTGAAAGGGGGTGTGAAAAAAAAATTAATCAGGTCATCGAGTTGGGTGTCAAACGAAAGCTTGTGAAAATATGAGGTCCAAAATACATATATATATATATATATATATATATATATATATATATATATATATATATATATATATATATATATATATATATATGAGTAAATCCGAAAAAAAGAGAATTTAGAGCAGTTACAAAAAAATTGACAAGTAGACTAGTTTAGTAGTATTTTTTCGAAAGTCTGGAATGTTTGAAACATAATGCCAGGGTGGTGCTAGAACAAATTGAGGGTATCAAAAAAACACAAATATTTTTATATGTTAATGCTCGTAAAACAAAAGTCGGAACATTTATAGAATTACTTCAGTGTCTATCTGTCTGTCATTTCCGATTTTCTCTGAGACTATTTGACATAGAAAGTTGAAATTTTGCACTAATATAGGAATTGAAGGCCTCATCAGAGCCGTGTGGTTTTGAAAGTTAAATTTTGACTTAAGGGGTTAGTTTTGGGGGGTGAAATCGGAAGTGAAAATTTTTTTTTTACCAGGTCATCGAGTGGGATGTCAAATGAAAGCTTGTAAAAAGACGAGTTCAAAAATATATATAATGTAGTACTTGCGCACAATTCTCTTTCTATTATTTTGAAAAAAGTGCGGAAAATCGCTGTCCCCCCACCGTATCTCGAAAAGTACTGAACAAAAAATTTTGAAAAAATTCTGGAATATTCTCTATAGGGTGTACATTGAACGAAAACTATCATGAGTGGAAACCAAAAATTTCAAGGTCATCATTTTTCACTAAAGATCGGAAAAGAACTTTGTTAAAAACTCATTTGGAATGTATTTTGTAAAGTCACTGATCATTTTATACTTCTGTAACGAAAATTTTTATTTTAAAAGCAATCAACGTACGGAACATTAATTGCGCAAGTCTAGCTTGCACTTGACCGGTTATTATTTATATACCAGATAAATTATCAGAAGTAACGTACTCGTGATAATTTTCTTCAATCTACTAAATCTATGGAGAATATTCCAGATTTTTTACAAAATTTTTAGGTCAGTACTCGAGATAAGGGTGGTGGATAGCGATTCTTGGGTTTTTTTTTTAAATATTACGAAGAAAAATTTGCGCGAATATTACATTATATATACAGTGAAGTCTGCTTATAACGAACCCGTTTATAGCGAATTTCCGGTTAAAATGAACTATTTTATAATGCACGAAAAAGTTACATAAAATCAATGCAAATTTTTATCGGTTAAAGCGAAACAAATTTGGATGTCTTGTGTCCGTTTATAACTAACTTGCCACTCTCTGTGCTCGATGTGGCGCGACTTGATCTAGCGAATTCACTGAAACTCGCTGGGAATTCCTATTCTACTTGTTTCCGCCGCGTCGCTAGTTCGAGAAGTATTATTTTCAATTCACTTGTGGTGGTATGCAGTTGTAATGCATATCTGATCAAAGTAGCAAAGCGGATGTGTAAGTTTTTATTTTAAAATTAGTACACAAAAACGTAAAGCTTTACTTTACAAGAGAAAGCTAATGAATTGGGAAGGAAAATAGAGAACACCGAGTTTAACTGTTCTAGAAGTTGGATTGAACGATTTAAAAAGCGACATAATCTTAGTGGTGGTAGGACAGTAGAAGAAACTGCAGGAGTGGACATGACTGTTGTTGATCAGTGGTTGGCAAATGTATGACCGGAAATTCGAGAAAGTTATAATTATGTGGACATTTTTAATGCGGATGAAACGGGTTTGTTTCACAAGATGAAGCCTGATAAGATATTAAAGTTTGTCGGAGAGAATTGTGCTGGTGGAAAATTATTAAAAGTAAGGATTACTGTGTTAGTAAATATGTCTGGAACAGAGAAAAGAAAATTGTTGGTGATAGGAGAGTCAGCCAATCCCAGGTATTTTAAAAACAAACATTTACTAGTAAAGTACAAATCAAACAGTAAAGCTCGGATGACATCAGAAATTTTTAAAAACGAATTGATCGAATGGGACAAAGAATTAAAATTCACAAACAGAAAAATATTACTTTTGATTGACAACTATCCAGGGCACCCTGAAGTCTGTCTACAGCAAACAAAATTGGTTTTTATGCTTCCAAACAAAAGTGCCAAGCTTCAGCCTATGGATCAAGGTGTGATACATTCTTTAAAATGTCATTATCGAAAGATTTTACTTATGAAAATGTCAGAGATGATCGATAAAGGTAACGTTTTTTCTGTAACTCTCTTGGCCGCTATAAACTTTATCCATATGGCTTGGCAAAGAGTCAGTAGAAAAACCATTGCAAACTGTTTTAAGCATGGTGGATTTTTAAGGAAGGAATGTAGATATGACTCAGATGATGAGCTACCGGTGACTCAGTGGACTGAAAAACATCGAGAAGATCCTACTCATTGTCTAGAATTTGTTTACGATGGTGATATTCAATAAAGTACAGTAGAAATCGAGATTAAAAAGATGTTTAATCACTCTAATTTTTAAAAATATGTATGTGCTGATCATGAATTAATGTCGAGAGAAATATTAACAAATTGTGACGTCAGTGACTTCTGGAAAGATTTTAAGCGATAATGACGACGAAGATGAGCTTGGAGAAGAAGATAATATTTATCTTCCATCCATTTCAGAAACGACCAAGAAAATGACCGAAACTCGCGATGTCTTGAAATCTCGTAAAGTTCCCGAACATATATGGAGTAGTTTTTGTGATCTTGACAATTACTGATTTTATTGTATAAACTACGTATTTTAATGTTTTCGTTTATACTCGTATATGTACCAGCATACATAATAATAACCTTAGAGTGACTTGTTTTATTTTCCTTTGAACGTTTTCTTTTAATTTAGTTATTA
>CM032449.1:121335805-121540805 GCA_019049505.1 Pachyrhynchus sulphureomaculatus | reverse complement strand
CCTGTCCTCCGGACCCTTAAATAAGCCGTGGGCACTCTGTCTGTAATATGGCGACGCCGGAACCAAAACTCCGGATACAAACATTTGACCAATCCCGGCGTATCGATAGATTCGGTCGCAAACCCGCACAGCACACTATATAACGAGCGGCTAAGAATTTCTGATTAATATACCGCTCGATACAAAAATGAAAAGAAGTACATTATTAAGAGAAAAATCAGTAACATTATATGGTCTTAAAATCTAGGAAAAAATGAATGTTACATTACCCCCTTCCAAAAAGAAATAGACTACACTAGTCTATTAAACTAAGGCTACTTATGAAAAGGTACAAAGTGGTACACTATCACTTAATACTAAGGTCAGAACTTAAAACAAAATTACAAACTTCGGACCTTACTACTAGACTTAATTCAATTAAGCACTAATATTAAGTACAATGAAAACCAAATGAAAATCTTTGCATGTACACAAGAATCTTATAACTAGACTTAACTTAATTAAGCACTAAGGTTAAGTACAGCAAAAAGTAAATAAAAATCCTTGCATGAACATAAGAAATACCTGTTCAAAGTAACAGTCGCGGTCTTCTTATATAAAAGAATCAGCTCTGTTATTGTTACCAAAACAAAAAAATATAACTTTGTCTAGACTCTTGTCTAAATCAAAAAAAAATGAACTGAAACAAAGTATGAACACCCCCCTTAAAATATTTTAAGGATTGTCTGAAAATTTTCTATTTCAGCAAAAGAAATTTATAAAAATTCTTATATAAAGAAAAAACAAAAAAAATAAATGATTCTAGTGCAAACACTAACACTAAAAGGAGAAAGTCTTGTAAGACTATTTAGCACAAGGCTAAGAAAAACATCTGGATGAAAATCCAGACTAACGCTCGGAAAAAAATCGCCATCAATGCTCTAGCTCATCGCTAAGAGAACATTCTAAATCTAGTATCACTACTAGTCGCATCAGAAAATAATCGCACTCTATCGCGCAATGTCGACGTCCTAAGACATCTAGACATGCTAAAATCGCCAGGAAAACGCTCTGGTTGATCGCCAGAAAACACGTCAGCTCATCGCCAACTAAACACTCTGGTATATCGCCAGAAAAAAACCTCGGCTCCTCGCCAAGAAAACACTCTGTAAATAGTCCTCGACTACACAAAGTCTGCATTCTAAAAGAACAAACTCGCCATTAACATAGTGAGCAGCTATAAAAGCTAACAATATCACTATAGGCACAGTGAATAGCTATAAAAGCTAAAATTCACTCTAAACACAGTGAATAGCTATAAAAGCTAACATTCACCAAACTGAATGATCCTGCTTCAAAAAGCAATGTTCACAAAGAACAGAATGATTAGTCCGCGCGCAACTAACATTCAAGGAAACATTCCCAATATAACTATGTGAGACAGAAAGTCTCGAAATAGGACCTCCCTAAAATCATAATCTTATATACAGGAGTCCATAAACAAAACGACTCAAAATCACACATTTTGAGCACATGCCCTCAGGCAACCAATACACAGAAATATATACAGAACTATATACAGAAATATATACAGGAGTTCAAATCCCAAACTCTTGGTCATGGTAACTCCATAGCGAGCTTGGTGAAAGCTCTTAGCAAAAGCTAAACAAATCTTCGGCACATCGCACCAAAGTGACAAATCTGCCTAGAAACATGAGCCAGAAGAAACGCCCTCCATCATTCTTCAGGGTGGCTACACAGAGATATAAGATTTAACCAGCATTGCGCTTCTCCAAGTTGCATGAAGAACCCTCGTGTACTGGTCTCGCCCTAGAACAACAACGAAAAACATTCGATCCAACCCACATAACAGGAGACAAACACCTCACCACGATATACCGAAAGGTGGAGACAATAAAATACGGAAATGGTGACCCTGGAGTCCACCAACTAAAGGGAGTAGATTATAGCATCCACTAAACTAAAACGGTGTCTACCACACCACCATAAGTCAAAAAAATTAATCAATAGGGTGTTCCGAAACACACTACTGCCAACAGCCTGTCACTACTAATAGGCTAATTGGAACTGAGGTCGACTACAGTAGCTAGGCTCTCCTTTGGCTCAAATAGAAATAACCATTGAGTAACAAAACCTCTAAAGGTCCCAAAGGTCAAACGTTCGCCTCCCATAGACTACCCTTCCAATCAGTCTGTTCCTCAGGAAGACTAACTCCCTGCCAAACGTCGTAACGGCATCTGTTAGCACCCGGTGCATCACAGCCTGTAAAGACAAATAACTCATGGGATACAACCTAAAAGGTTTACAAGGTTAGCTTAACCAAGCTTCTAACGGAAATTTCCAAAAAACGAAAATGAGCTTAAAAAGCTACATGAAGTAAAAATTTCTCTATTCTTCGGTGGCAACGCAACAAAACTGTTGAAGACGACAAGAGCTTTTCCAGCTTAATCAGAAACAAGAAGAAAACATCGTTGACAGCTAAAATATTCGATCATGGTCTTAATCGTCTTCCTAGACAATAGCCTCTAGAAGAAACTGCTACAGGTATCAGGCATAACCGTTTTCTGTCAGCCCAAACTTCTAGATTATCTGGTGAAAATCTAAAACTTCGGTTAGGAATCTTCCTTCACTGCGCTTAGCCTCTCTTGACAAGGTTCTCATCTCGGTATCAGATTTTGATCATTTCTTTGTGAAACGACTGTCTTACTCTGCTCTCATCTCTTGTAAATGATCAGCCTTTAGTTCTCCTGCAGGACTTCAATTTCCTATCAATCTGATAGTAGACCGAAAAAACTCATCAGACGCCTATGAGTCTATGCAAAAAAAAATTTTAAAAAGTTTGTGACTCAAAGGTAACGTTTAAACGGCCCTGAAAAGAATAGAGTATACCCTCAGTTTGTCAATTCAGAAGAAGATCTAAATCAAAATAATCCAAGTCTTAGACTCACTGGATAAACCAAAATCAATTTACTCTTAATTGCACCCAACATATACCACTAAGGTAATAGAAATACACCCACTCGGGTAACAAACTTTGAAATTGCTCATAAAAATTTTTGACTCTACATCATACCACGCGAGCTCCATCTTGCGCTTGTCCTAACTCAAGATCACTTTGGATTGCCTCTAATCAAAATTTCGCTTCCAAGTGTCAAGAACTGGATATTATTTGGGGTCATAAGCAAATCAAATCCCGCGACCACCGACATACCAGTCTTATGATAAATCCTGAGTGTGACTCCTTCGCAAGCTCGCAAAAACTGAGTCGATGCTAAACATCAACCACAATCAACCTAAGTTTGGATATGATCAGTACCCAAAACCTTAGCAAAAATAATAAAAGTAAGCTATACTCTGCTCAACTTTTATAACAGTCAAAAAAACGAGGTCGTCACCTCTACAGAGCAACATCAAAAAAGTAAAGTAAAGCAATTAAGATAATGTAAATATAAATTATTCTTCTTCTGACAAACTTTCATTAGGGTTAGGTCCAGTGAATGGTTTTAAGTCTTTAATATGCCATCGTCCTACTTTAGTCCCGTCTAAATTAACTAAACCATAGACTAAGTCTGAAATCTTTTCTCTTATCACGCAATGCACATACTTAGGTACCAACTTAGATGTGAATTTATCTGCTGCACTGGAAAGAATTTTATTTTTTCGCCAAACGTGATCTCCTATATTAAAGGCAAAATCCCTTTTTCTAAGGTTGTAAGACTTACTGTTCCGTTCATAAGCCTTATGTATCCTACTACGCACGTCGGTGAAAATATCTTTTAAACCCTTTAAATTTTCGGCGTACGCACCCCTGTTACCCGGAATTATTTCGCTGTCAACATTGACATCCAAATCTAAATTTTTATAATACGATCCAGATAGAGGTATATGTCTGCCGTAAACTAAGAAAGACGGTGTGAACCCTGTTACTTCGTGTCTTGCGGTATTTATTGCTTGTTGAATTTTGGAAATATTGCCATCCCAAGTGTCATGTGAATCAACGTAACTTCTTAAAGCGGTCCCGACTGTTCGGTTATTACGTTCAACAAAATTCCATTGTGGAGAGTACACAGGATTAAAACGGATGTTAAAACCATAAGTTTCACTTAAGCTCTTAAAACTCTTAGAGGTAAACTGAGTACCGTTATCGTATATTAAGAGCGACGGAACACCGTGGATTAGAAAGACATTATTTTCCAAAATTCTCTCTATATGTTCAGCTTTAGAGCTTTTCAAAGGAAATAGCATGGTATACTTTGTAAACCAGCAAGAAACCACGAGAAGCCATTTATTTCCCCTTTTTGAACGTGGGAATGGGCCTACTAGATCAGCTGCTATGACTTGAAAAGGGTAATTAACCGTTTTCTCTTTTCCCATCAGCCCCATAGGTAGTGTATTTGGAGATTTCTGCGCTCCACATACTTCACAAGTCCTCACAAACTTTAAGATATCAAAACGCATTTTTGGCCTATAATACTGTTCCTGAACCCTGTAAAGAGTTTTATAAAAACCAAAATGACCAGAAGTAGGAGGAGTGTGACACATGTCTATAATTTCCTCTCTCTATGGTTTAGGAACTAGTATTTTCCACTCAGGTACATTAACTTTTAAAGGCAACTGGTTTGGGATAAACTTGTACACGAAATCATTTTCCACCTTCCACTGCGGAAAATTTTGAGGAAATTCTTTAATTTGCTGCCGTAAATTATCGTACCATGGATCAATGCGATCTATATCAACTGTATCAATTCTTACGCCAATTTGTGCATTAAGACTGTTTTCGTCCACTGTATGATCTGGGATTCTTGACAAAGCGTCAGGAATAACATTGTGGACTCCTTTTCTATGAATTAAATTAAACGTATGTTGTCTCAACCTAATCGCCCAACGCGCTAGTTTGCCACTAGGGTTTTTAATAGAATTAAGCCACAATAAACTATAATGATCTGTTATGACCGTGAAAGGAACACCTTCTATGTAAGGTCGAAACTTTTCGATGTTAAAGAGTACTGCTAAACATTCTTTTTCAACAACCGAATAGTTACGTTCAGCCTTTGATAAAGTTCTACTGGCATACGCTATCACTCTTTCCTCACCATTGATTTTCTGTGTTAGGACGCCCCCTAAACCGGTATTAGAAGCATCACTAGAAATATAAAACTGTTGGGAAAAATCTGGTTGGGATAAAATGGGAGCTGAAACCAATAGCTCTTTAATCTTTATAAAAGATTCTTCGGCTGCCTTTGTCCAATCTATCGATTGTCCTTTTTTCGTCCTTTCAAAAGATCATTAATAGGCGACAACAGGGTAGAAAAATTCTCGATAAAACGTCTGTACCATGAACACATTCCTACGAAGCGCTTAACTTCCGTAGTATTAGTAGGTCTCGCATAATTAACCATGCTTGCTACTTTATCCGGATCGGTACGTAAGGAATTTGAGCCTACAATATAGCCTAAAAACTTTAGAGAAGTTTTGAAAAAATCACATTTGCTCAAATTTATCGTCAGTCCGGCCTCTTTCAATTTATTTTTTACTTCTTTAAGTAAGCGTATATGCGATTCGAAGTCTTCTGATGTTACTAAAATATCATCGAGATAGGTAAAAATATGTGGCTCATATTTCGGACCAAATATAGCGTCCACTAAACGTTGCTGGGTTTGAGCAGCGTTCTTTAGACCAAACGGCATAGTGACGAACTGAAATAGACCTCGGCCTACTACTGCAAAAGCGGTCTTTTCCTTAGAGGATTTGTCCAAAGGAATTTGCCAGAAAGCCTTTCTAAGATCTAACGAGGATACATACTTAGCATTCCTGAGTGATGTCAAAATTCTGTCGATGTTCGGTAATGGATAGTTATCAAATTTGCTGACCTCGTTGAGCTTTCTTCCGTCAAAGCATAGACGATATCACTCCGAGTTTCAACATTTCGTCTAACTCCTTATTTAATACTTTTGACATGTTCGGAGACATGGCGATGGGCCTTGTCTTTACAGGACTGGCATCAGCCGTATCTATAGACATGGTGATTTTATTCGTTCGGCCTAACCTATCTTTACTACTTATTTCATTGAAAGTGCTTATTACTTTTTCTGCCTTTAAGCGTTCCGTCCGCGAGAGATCATCTAGGGTACATAGACGCGAGAAAAGGTTTTCTAAAGAACTTTCTGAATAACAATCTTTAAAACTTGTTTGAGAATTGACTTCTAGGGACTGTGGATACCACGAATTATTTTTAAAATTTACTAAAATTCCGAATTTTTGTGCAAAATCACATCCTAAAACCAAAGTATGTGGTAGAGAAGGTACTACTAGAACAGAGATTACTAAACAATGACCATTGCAGACTAGCGGCAACTCAACCGTACCTAAAACTTTTAGACGGCTGCCATCTGCAGTGGTAACACTTCTATTTTTGACGTGGCATATTTTTATACTTAAACGACTTAAAATTTTAATACCATTCCGACCTACAACGGAGGCATTTGCACCAGAGTCAAATAAAGCCGAGAAATGGGCACCTAATAGATTTATCTTGATATGCGGTCTGTTATCTAAATATTTATGCACGAATAAAGGAGACATGTGACCATTTGGAGAAGCAGGAGTTTTAACTTGAGAAGGAGAATTTTTATTAGACTTAAAAAATCAGAAACTTTTTGTAACTATTTAGTCCAATCTGATCTATTGGAATATTTCTTTACTTAAGATCCTCGTTAGAATCTTTCTTTTATCCGCGACCGGACGTTCTGAGAAAGTACGACGGATTTTCAGTTCATAGTCTAATTCATTTTCCAGTAGGTGATTGACTTTAAAATTGAAGGCTTCCATGATAAATGTATTTAGATTATGAAATTTAAAAGAATTGTTTAAAAAGTCGTAAAAATATTTTTCCTGTGCTCCCAATAGTCAAAATAAAAAATATGTAACGACAACTAAAATATGTAAACTTCTTTGCCAAACATTTAAAAAAATCTTCAACAATTTCAAAAAAAATTTCTAAGTATTGCCTTCTATTAAAATTCCTTTACTAAATATGTTAAGAATTTTCAACAAAAAATCTCCAAATACCGTTTCGTATCAGCAAAGTATTTTTAATATTCATGTAAAATATAGGTGAGAAAAACGTACAGTTTTTTCTTCAGTTAATCCGCAAAGTAAACAAATCCAACAGTGCAAAAATTAAAGTAAACCAGCACATCTGCTAATCCGAACTATAAAAGTAGCTTTTAAGAAAAAAGTAGGAATCTCTTATCTTAGAGTCGATTAACAAAATTCAAATATCTAAACCACCATCAGATAAATTGAAATAAATAATTCTACAAATTTCCTGCTTTTGTCTTATTGCTATAGTGTAGTTTCGTTTAATTAAATATTATGAAATAAAAATATCTGAAAAGTTAGAGCTTTTACTTTGTTCTAAAGCTAGTACACTGAACCCTTTAAAAAATAAAATTCCAAAAGCCCCGCGTTGACAGCGCTATTTTGTGAGGTGTGAACTTGCCCGCACTTTGTGAGGCGTTATTTTGTACCGTGTATATTAATTGGTCGCTTTTTGCGGCGTCATTTTGTACCCTGTGAAAATTGTTTTTCCCACGCTTGGGCACAATTTTCTTGCAACCTCTTTTTAATTTCTGAGAATGAATTGAGTGAATAATGATTTTAAAAGAACTAAAGAAATTAAACAAACACTAGCTCAGTTTTCCTTGGTAGAGATATATGGGTAAGAGATAATTGTTATACGTCTTTTTGGAATTATTTTCTATTTTTTAAAAAAGCTTCAGTCGTACAAATTTTGGGCACCATTCATTTTAAAATAGAAAGGATCTAACTTCAGTTAAAAAAATGAAAAAATACTGAAGTGTTTTATGGATATTACTAAAAAGAATTATACTAGTACAACTTTTCTTATCCTGAAAGGAAAATAGGTATTCAGTGAGACACTAGCTTTAATCAACAAAAAAAGAAAATTTATTCATGATTTAAAATAAAAGTTCCAACCTTTGCTGTTATAAAAATTATAAAAGTTCTAGCCTAAATGTAGTTTTTTATAAATTAGAGTCCCTAAATCAGAGATTTTACTTCTAAATTTTGACTACACCCGAAATCGAAGAGTCGTGATTTTCACTTCGCGATCTTTCAGTTCAAATTGCTGTTGAAACACTTATTTGCGGGGAATATATTTATTGATGTATGTTCTGGTAACTTACGGTTTTCCTAGGGGCTTCTAGGCCTTTAATGCTACACAAAACCGATTTCACACTTTTGAGGAGAGCCTACTTTAGCTACTCCATTTAGAAAACACACAACGCCCACTACAGCTTTATGATAAAAAACTCGTGCTTAACTTGGCTCTCGTAGATATTCTCGTAAGCCTCTACTGCGGCTCGGTGGAAATTAGCCTGCCTGGCTTGATGTTACTGCCTGGCGGCGGCTCGGTGTTCTAAGCCTGGCTGCGGCTTGATGGTACTAACCTCTCGGCGGCTTGGTGGAAATTAGCCAAGATTCCTGTCCTCCGGACCCTTAAATAAGCCGTGGGCACTCTGTCTGTAATATGGCGACGCCGGAACCAAAACTCCGGATACAAACATATGACCAATCCCGGCGTATCGATAGATTCGGTCGCAAACCCGCACAGCACACTATATAACGAGCGGCTAAGAATTTCTGATTAATATACCGCTCGATACAAAAATGAAAAGAAGTACATTATTAAGAGAAAAATCAGTAACATTATATGGTCTTAGAATCTAGGAAAAAATGAATGTTACAATATATATATATATATATATATATATATATATATATATATATATATATATATATATATATATATACACACATACATACATATATATATATATATATATATATATATATATATATATATATATATATATATATATATATATATATATTATTTCTTCCAGTCCCCATCAACGACGATGATCACTTGGCATCTTTCGATGACATTTTTCCGCGTGTTCTTGGAGCAAAAATTTCCAAATTACCAGAATTTTCCGTGAATACTGCTTCACTGCGGACATCTTTTTACTACGGAGCATCCGGCTACTGGGATTGCCAATCTAGTGTGACAATACCGAATTCTCCCTTCAACTGACAACACGTTTTACTCCGATGTTTGGGGTCATTATCCTCTTGATGAGTCCACTCCTCATTTTTATCGACAAATCAACGTTTGGCAGTCGGTACTAATGCCTTCTCGTAAATCTGGAGTATTTTTGCAGCTTTTAAATTGTTCTCAAATATGGATCTTCACAGGATGTTGTATTGTGCGCTGAACCAATCGGTTAGTGGAAATTGGCCAGGCCCGTGAAGTGATAACATAATTTCAAAATGAAACTTCGTCAGAAAAATAACATTGCTCCAGTCTCAACCTATGTTTTTCTCTGCCCACAGAGATGTTTTTCGCTCAGCAATGGTTTCTTGATTGTAATCCTTTACTTAAAATCGTTAGCCCGGAGAAGAGTGCGACTCGTTTCATACGATAAAATCTTTCTGTTTTAGTTTTTGCGCCCCTTGGCTCAAAGTTATTTAAGGATTTCGCGGAAACATTTTAATAATAATTTTTTCATCATTGTCCGATATTTTTCCTCTCGAACCAGGTTCTGGTATACCATCAACATTTTTTAACTAAGAGCATCGTTCTTTGACCGGATAACAACCTACATGTATTTTTGAAATGAGATATGTACCTTTAGCTATGTCATGACAAGTTATTAGAATTTTTTTTTAGGTTTTTACTTTAAAGTCAATTTTAAATATAGCATTCTTATAAATATCACTTGGTTCAACAAGTGGTTTTGTATATTGTGTCACTAAATCTCCAACAATACTCTATTAAGTTCGTCCAAATTCTCTTTTTGTATTGGTGAATACATTTTGTTGAACTTGATAGTCAAATGTTTTTATTTAGTTCCTTCGAGAGTTTTCTTGGGTAATAATTCTACTTGTCTTTCTTTGGTCCTCCAGATAATAAGTTCAATGTGTTCTTGAAAATTTTATTTATTAAATTTTATCTAAAAATGAGTTTTAATGCTCAAGGGTTCCATATACTTGAGAATTTATTATAAACTTAATTGCCTAGGGTTCCTTGACCGAAAAAACTTTAGGATACCATTGTGAATACGGTCACTGACCTATTCCCTTGATGGCTTAATCTGAGGTGCTCTGACTCTAAGAGTTATATTTTTATATTATTATCGACCTACGGTCCTTAACTGATGCAGATATAGTTATTGTTTCATTGTTGACTTATATTATTCTCGCTCCCATTTCTCTCTTGAGATAGAATTATCTCTACTGTAAATAAGTTTTATTTTACTTAATTACTTAGTTTCGATTTTTTTTTGGTCTTTGAGAAACCTAAGCAGATGGGTGACCAGAATAAATATTACGGGATATTTCGTTTCGTAAATCGCTTTATAACGGAGTTGCAAAGCTGTTAGTCAACGGTTTTCGAAATACCAATGAATGAGGCTCAATGATATGTCTTACGACCAGTTTTAATATATAGCTATACGATATAATTTGGTTTTATTATGTATTTATATTTGAATTGAATATTTATAGCTGATTGTTGGAAATAAATTATTGCTGGAGTTTTCAGCCAAAAAACTAGTTTTACAATTAACATTTCCAGAGATGGCCCATTCCAGACTTTGAAGATTATAGAGAATTAAATAATTTAAATAACATTTTGTTTTCTCTGGGACACTGTTCTTACGTTTGCAGTTGGAGGGTCCGATTATACTTTAGCTAGTTGATTGGACAATATAATTTTTGATTAATTTCATACTGATTTGCGTATACAAAGAGTTGTTTTATTGGAAAGCATCAAAAACGGTACGAAATATCAAAATAAATTACTTAGTTAATCACGATTACACATAAATTTGAGGATATGATATTAATTATGGAAAATAAAATGCGTTTTATCATTATTATTATTATTATTGAATGTGGCAGCACAGGGAAAATAAAATAATACAAACACACAAAATATAGACGGACAAAATATACACATCCATAAATACGAACAATATAAGTAAGCGATATATGTATAATTATAAATAAAACCCAGTATAAGTAAAATAAGATAAAATTCTTAAGAATAATATAAAACACCGAAACCTAGTACTAAAGATCTACTCTTAATTGTCGCAGCGATTCAAGGGCAGCTGAGTACGGTCTCCTTCAAAAGTAAGGTTGCTTCATTCACTTACAATATGTTGCGTTGTTTGCTCAGTCGCACCACACATACACAGAGGAGAATTTAGAGAAGACCACCCTCTTTGTGGAAGTTGGAAACAAGGAATTAGATACTCGAACATCGCGGTATTCAATTGGACATCGATTCTCCTAGAATATGTGCTATTTAACCATACAGATGCACAATATTCAACTGGAGCATAAACTAAAGCTAGAGTCGCAGTCCTTAAAGTTTAAGGAACAGCACCCTAAGAAGTGCCTGGAAGTTTCTGGATCAAGTTGGTTCTTGTTTGAACTTTCTGTGCTAGTTTAGAGGGATGTCGACTAAACGTAAGAGTTCTGTCCAAAGTCACTCTTAAATATTTAGGAGGGCAGTTGTGATTTAGACTTTCACCACAGAAAACAGCATCCATAGTAATATTTGCAGCCCTGTTCTGCAGGTGACTTTTCAGACATACCTGAAGAGCGTAGCTTAGCCAACAGTCCATCGTGCCAAACACGGTCGAATGCCTTGGATATGTCAAGAGCAAGCGCTCGAGACTCTCCGAAGTGTTCATTTGCTTTGTTCTAAACATGTGTTACATAGGTCAGAAGATCTCCTGTCGATCTATGTTTACGAAAGCCATATTGGTGATCGCTAATAATGTTGAATCCTTCAAGGTATTTTAGAAGATGCCGATTGACAGCCGTTTCCATGACTTTCGATATTATTGAAACCAGTGCGACTGGTCGGTAGTTGTTTGGCAAGGTCTTCTTGCCTTTTTTAGGTATCGGCTGAGCTGTGGCACATTTCCAGCAGGAAGGAAATATTCCCTTTCTGTAGGAGAGGTTGAAAAGACTACAGAAAACTGGTGTTAGTTCCCTTGCACAGTTTTTGAAAACTATGGCAGGTATTCCGTCAGCGCCAGAAGCTTTTTTGGTGTCTATCTTCATTAAAATACGTTTTATGATACGCTGTCTGAAGACAACATCGGACATCCTTGACTGCACTATGGGAATAGTAGGTGGGGTTTTTCGTTGGAAATCGGCAGTAGAATGTGAAGCAAACAGTTCGGCCAACAAGTTTGCTTTCTCAACAGGTGTCGTTGCAATAGACCTATCTAGTCGTGTGAGTGATGGTATGGTGGATTTGGTGAAATTTTGACCAACTGCCTTAGCGACTGACTAAAAGGACCTGGAATTGTTGGGACAAGCGAAAAGTTTGTTTCTAATTCGCTGATTATGTGCCTCCTTAGTTTCGTCGATAATTTCTTTGCATCTGTTCCGGGCACGAACAAAGGTTTATGGTCTTAGGATTTTCACGCCATTGTTGGTAGGCAAGATGTTTAGAAGCAACAGCTTCTTTACATTTTCGGTCAAACCGGCTTGCCGTTAGAAGGACATTTCTTCGAAAATGGAATGTAAGCTTCCATACCAGCTAAGATAACATCGGAAACCTCCCTGGCGCAGTCAAATGGGTCGTCGAATCGAAAACAAACGTCTAACCAAGGGAAAGTCCGAAAATATTCCGTGAGATCTTCCCATTTAGCAGATTTGTAATGCCAAATCTTGCGCGGTTTAGGCGCCTCTCTGTCACTGGCTGGTAGGACACTCGATGTCGAAAGCAGTTTATGGTAGGAAGAACCCAACGGCGGATTTACGGTGACCTTGTAAATCTCCGGATTGGTGGTTAAAAACAAATCAAGACTGGCGAACTCCCCGTCTCAATCAGGGATCTATGTTGGTTCGGCAATAAGCTGAGTTAAGCCACAACTGATTGAGAATGATTCAGTCACGACCTTGTTCGTCGGTAGTATTTGAATATTTAAGCCAGTTGATGTTGTGGACATTAAAGTCGCCCAGGATGGCAATTTCGGCACTTGGATAGTTAATTTGTAAATGATCGATAGTGTCTGCAAGACAAGCGAAATGTGTTCTAAAGTTAGTATCACTTGGCGGTCGATAGAGGATGCTTAATATGTTAGCCATCAATGTACATATTTTCCTACACTTCACGATTCTAATTAGCTCAGGTTAGTTCAGGTTAGGATAATAGTTCTTTTCTCCATATAGTGTCATACGCGGCGGTAAGATCAATAAATACTGCTCCACCAGGTTTTTTTTGGAAACTGTCTTCGATGAAATTTGTTAAGGTAAACACTTATTTTATCATGATGGTCAGACACTGAGTATAATATAAGGAAACCAAATGTTCAAATTTATCTTTTATATTGCCATTTAAAAAAAAAATATGAGAAGTGTCACTTCTACTTCTCAATTGTCATCGGGAAAATAGCAATATGTGAATTTTCTTGCTAAAAAAGGCCTATAAACTGCATAAATATATACTTTAATAAAACAATAGAAAATAATAACGTCACGAACTCTTTTTTTTTAATATCAGAATTACAGCTTAATTTGGATTTTAAGTACTCTTCATTATTCTTTATAGCTTAATGTTTTTATACACATAGCTTTTAACGAGGAAATATTATAAGGAATTGAGAGATACAATCGATAGTGGTTGTAACTGGAAATTAGTGAATACCCGTGCGGTTCATTTACAATAAACAAACGTATGCAATTACTTCTTCTTCTTCCTATAAGACAAGGTCTTGGTTAGTTTATTTTTAAGCCTTTTTTTCGTGCCATCTTTTTTGTGATCAGCCGGGAAGTCTTTTTGTTTCTGGTTTTTCATCTTACTTACGTGATCCCTCTAATAGCGACGTCTTGACTTGGAGAAACGGACCATGTCTTGAATCTTGAGTTCTTCTCGTGTTTCGTACCTGGTCTCTCAGGGTTATTCCTTCGATAGTGCGCAATGTTTTCATTTCTATAGCTCTCATGAGGCTTTTTGTTTTAAATGTTTCTGCTGCATACATTAGAACCGATTTTACCACGGTTCTATATATACATACTTTGCTTTCTGTAGACATGTAGGTATTTTTCTATATTAAGTCCCACAAACAACCAGATATTCTTGATGCTTTGTTTGCCTGACTGAGTAATTCTTGCTATAGATTTTTTGAGCTCGATAGCTGTACTCCCAGATATGTGCAGTGCATGTTCTGTCCTACTGTGCTGTAGTCTAGGGACGTGCAGTCGGTCCCAAGCCTGGAAAAAGGGGGAGAGTTTATGGGTGAAGTTATCATTGTAAAAAGAACCCCCGCTCACAGGACTGTTAACCAAGCCTCGAAAGCCTGGCAAGCCACATGCATGCCTTGGCTTTTTTGGGGGGTCGCCGGTTATCAATTTTTTTCTCCTTCTTCTATTATTTTTGCCTATGACGGCGTCGGACTTTTCTTGTTCATTCTTCCACCCATCTCTTCCAGTTTTTCCGGTCACCGGCCAGCATCTTCAATTCATTTAGGGTTTTTCCCTTTCGCTTTCCTATCTCCTCCACCTGTTATATCCATGTTTTTCGCGGCCTCCCTCTTCTTTTCCTCCGTCCCGACCTTGCTTCCATTGCTTTTTTCACCAATCTGTTGTTCCATTCTTATTACGTGTCCATACCAGTTCAATATTTTCTCATTTTTCTTTCCTTCTATGTCTTCTTGATTTAGGTGCTGCCTGATGCCTTCATATCTTATTCTATCCATCTTTGCCTTTTCTGCTATTTTCCTGTTGTTTCATCTCTGCTGTTGTCACCGCACTCTCGTGTTTGTTTACACTCACCCAGGGCTCACATCCTTATAATAGCGTTGGTACTACTAGTTTATCGTATTTCTGGTGTTTTCCTTTTTTTCGATCTCTCTTTTCCCAAATATTGTATTATTTAAAGCATAGTATATTTTTGTGGTTTTCCTTACTCTGTTTGCTATCTCTAGGTCTATTTTCTCATCATCTGATATCAAAACTCTTAGGTATTCATATGCTGTTAGTCGTTCTATTTGTTGTCTCTTGCATTTTATCCCCTCTGCATCCATTGATGTTTTCTGATTTATTATCATATATTTAGTTTTTCCTATATTAACCTCCATTTACATTTTTTCTATCTCTTTCGTCCAAATGTCGATCAGTGTCTTCATTTTTTACTTTGTGTTCGCGAACAGCACTATATCATCTGCGTATAGCATTCCATTGAGTTGGATCGGCAACATCTGCCTGTATCCTATGATTGTCTGGAGTTTTGTTGTTCTTTTCCTTGCATTTATCAATATTTTGTCTATTACTAATATAAACAATAGTGGGCTGTCTCCTTGTTTTATTCCGCTTCTCATCTCAAATTTTCCAGATCTTTTCCCATTCAGTATTACTATGCCTGTATTGTAAATGCTTTTAACTATTCTAATCATTTTCCTTGGGAATCCCATCTCGTCCATTATTCCCCATATAACTGATCTCTCCACCGTGTCGAACGCTGCTTTCAAGCCTATGAACGTAATAAACAATTATTCGTTACCCTCGTTCTTTTTTTTATCAGGTTTCTTATTACGAAGATATTATCCGTTGTTCGTCTCCCGCCTCTAAAGGCTGCATGTTCTTCGCCTATTTTATGTTCCGCGAATTTTCTGATCCTTCCTTCTACTCTTTTTGTATATACTTTAAATGCTAAAGACGCCAGACAAATCGCTTTGTAATTTTCGCATTCGAATTCATTTCCTTTTTTGTGCATGGGAACTATTAAATTTTCCTCCTATTCTTTGGGGATTTTCTTGTTATTCCATGCTGTTCTGTACATCTCTCAGAACCACGTTCTGCCCTCCTCTCCCATCCATTTAATCATTTCCGGGTCTATTTCATCTGATCCGCATGGTTTTCCTAGTTTGATCTTTTGAAGTCCCTCGTTCAGTTCTTCCCTGGTTATTTCTTCTATTTGGTCCTCCATCAGTTCCTCTGCTTGTGGAATTGTGGCTTCGTCTTCCTGTTCAAATTTTTCTTCATAGAAGTCTCTCCATACTTGTAGTATCTCTGTTGTTGCGGTCTTTATTTGTTGTGTTTTATCTTTCACGCTCCTCATTTCCTTCCTCTTATTTCCTCTTATTCTTCTTATCCGGTTCCAGAATACTCTATTATTGCTTTCGTCCTGTTGGTTTAGTTCTTCTCCAAATTTCTTTCAGCTATTCCTTTTTGCTTCTCTTACTTGTATTTTTACTTTGTCTCTCTGTTTGATGTAGTTCTTCCTATTCTCCTCTGTCCTCGTACTGCTGTATTTCCTCCATGTCTCTTTCTTTTGTTTTATCATTGCTTTCAATTCTTCATTCCACCAATCTGTTTTTTTCTGTTTTTGGTTTGTTTTCCTGTTTCCATAGATCTGGTCTGCTCTTGGGTATAACTTGTTTAAATAATTCCCACTGCTGTTCCAGTGTTCTATCAGGGTATTCCTCCTTCAGTTGTCTAAAAACTTGGTCCGTTTCTTCTTGATATCTCCTTCGATTATCTAAATTTCTTAATCTTTGAATTTTAATCCTCATATGGTAGCTTTTTTCTGTCTTTTCGTTGAGTTGCAATTTCAAATCCGCCCTGACCAGTCTGTGTTCCGTTCTTATTTCTGCATCGGCCATTGTTTTTACTTTAAATGTTCTCATTTCACTTGTATATACTATAAAATCTATTATGCTCCTTGCATTCCTTCCTTCCGCTATATATATATATATATATATATATATATATATATATATATATATATATATATATATATATATATATATCTTTCTTATAGTGCTTGTTCCCAAAATGTATTCCCAATTAATAAGTTGTTTGAATGGCAGAACAGTAGCATTCTTAGACCATTTCTATTGGTGGTCTTCTCCTTTGCAACTCATACCCTTGTTTACGTTATCCCCAATCCTTGCATTCCAGGCCCCCTAAATATATACTCGGTTGATTCCCTTATGTCGTCCAGGGTTTTTTGTAGTTCCTGGTAGAACTTAGTCATTTTTGCTGCGTCAGTACCTTCAGTTGGAGCGTATATCTGAATTAGGTTTATTTTCATCTCTAGTTCTGCTGTTATCCACATTATTCTGGACGATACCGGCGTAAATTTTGTTATTTTTCCTACCCCTTTCTTCGCACTCTGTCCCCGTGGTATTCCAGAATAGTATAGTGTGTGATTTTGTGATACATTCAGTCTTCGTGAGCCTAATTTCTTTGTCTCACTTAATCCCAGTACTTTCAGCCAATCTTCCTCCATTTCGTGGGTTAATTCATATTCTCTATTGTTCAATGATGTTATATTCCACACACCAATTGTTATTTCCGTTATCTCTATTGTTTATTTCCTTTTCCTGTTTCATTGCCTAATCGTTTTTTGTCACTCTTCTTGTTATGTGTCTTACCATTTTCGGTGCGCCCCCTCTCTCGTCATTGCTTGTACTTGGGGATCTTTTGCTATATATTCTGGCTCCGCTCTTTGTACCTCCCAATTCTCCCCTTCCTGTCCTTTCTTTGTTTTCCACTTGTTTCAATCTGTCTATTGTGTATCCCTCTCCATCTATGTATAGTTTATTATAGCTCAATCTCACCATGTATCCTCTCTCTTTTGATTCTCTCATGGATTTAATTAACTTCTTCTGTTGTTCTATTATTTCTTTTGGGTAGTCCTGGTTTATGTATATGCCAGTTCCTCTGAGCTTTTCCGTTTCTCTCAGGACTTCCATTTTTTTATTCCATGTCTGAAATTCTACCAATACTGGTCTTTTCCTATTTCTGTTTTCTCGCCCTAATCTTCTTCCTTCTGTTATATCTTGTTCGAGATCTATTTCTGTTTGTATTCTTCTCTCTTGTAGATCTCCTACTTTTTCCCTTGTTTGCCTCTCTTCCTCCATTTCTGCCTCTTCCAACCCATGGATAACTATTTTCCTTTTTCTTAGTTCTTTCTCCATCCTCCCTATTTTGTCTTCGTGCTTGTCTAAGATATTTTTCATTTTTTTATTTTCCTCTTTCAATCTCTCCTTCTCATTCTTTACTTTGGCCAATTCGGTATGTGTGTGATCTAGCTTGTTCTTTATTCTAACGTCTCTTTCTTCCGCATTCCGAAGCTTTAGTAGGATTTCTTCCAATTTTTCTTTCATTCTCTTGGCCGAAAAAGTCCTAAGTACTCTTCTGACCTTGTTTAGTTGGTTGCCCAACAATTTTAAAAATCAAAATTGAAAGGTAGATGTTAAAATGTTAATAATTTATTTTTGCTTGGCAACACACGAAATATACGACGTAATCAGTGGACGGCTGCTACACGCACCTCTCCTTATGTCTGACGAAATCCGACTGGGGCAAGATAGCTGGGTAGTCCGCAGCGATCGGGACACTTCGTTGCCTCTCGAAGAAACGTGTAGAAAAGAGAAGTTTCGAGACGAACAGCTTGACGTTCCGCCGAGTTGAGAATTATCGGGAAAGTACTTCCAATATATAAGAAACGAGCAGAGCCGTAGAGGCCAATCTTCAGTTATTAAGCCGCGAGTTTAAACTTTTGAATACAAATATAAGTGTACAGATAAACTGTCGTGCTCAGTAAACTTGTTAACTAGTGTTAAATCGTTACAGTGATCTTCTTGTCGTTTGTATATGAATAGTTCGTTGTTAGTTGGTGTCTTGTTTGATTCGAAAAACGATACAATACTAGGATACTCCGTCACAATTCATCTTCGATATGCACGCTTAGAAACAGACTCTTCTATTATTTACCGTTTTTGTGAGCAAGGAACATTGAATAATGTTATTTCAAAATTTTTTAATATTTTTTAAAATTATTTTGAAGTATTTTATTTTCCAGGTATCAACGTCATGGAGAAAAAAAATAAAATTTTGGAGAACTATTTAAAATTTGGATTTCAACTGTTATTAATAACGGCATAGAGAAGCCACAGTGTGTTTTATGCAACGCTGTTTTTAGTGCTGTATCTATGAAACCCTCAAATCCCAAACGTCACTTGGAAACAAAGCATTCCAAACATATTACAAAGGACTTTTTTCAACGGCATGAGGCTGCGTTGAAAAAACAAAAGTTGGATTTTACTGGGACATTTCAACAATAAAGCCAAGCTGTAGTTTAGAAATTGTTCTGGAAACTGTAAAAAATAAAAAAAAAAAAAACATACAATTGCAGAAATCTATATCAAACTCTGTTTATTAAAGTCGGTTAAGCTAATCCTTGGAAAAGCAAGTGAGATTAAAATGCCTTGTCCAACAACACAATTCAGAGACGCATTTCAGGCATGTCCGTGGACGTGATGAAACAAATTTTATCCGAAATAGAGGCATCTCCTGTCTTTTCCGATGTTAGTTTATGTTCTCAGTTACTCGTTTTCGGGAGATATATTCACCTGGAGGACACCAAGAAGTTTTGTAAAGCACTAAAAACTACTACGAAAGGTGAAGACGTTATGAAGATGATAAGTTCATTCTTTGAATGTAATCACTTACAATGGAAAAACTTGTGTGGAGTATGTACCGATGAAGCATCAGCCATGCTTGGATCGAGGTCGGGTTTTCAGTCAAAAGTTAAAAAGCTTGCACCCCAAGCAAAGGGACTGCATTGCATGATTCACTGATTGGCCCTTGCTACCAAGATTCTTCCAAAGCCTTTGCAAGAAGTGCTCGACTCTCTGGTAATAATTGTCAATAATATAAAATTTTTAGTGCTCTCAATACTCGTCTGTTCGAGGAACTATGCAAAAACATGAACCCTGATCACGAAGTTCTTCTTTTCTACACTGCTGTTCGTTGGTTATCAAAAGGAACTGTTGTTGGCTGAGTCTTAAAATGAAAAACTAAATAGAACAGTTCTTAGAAATGAAAGGAAAACATGAGTTTAGGACACAGTTTAGTGATGAGACTTAGATCCAAAGAGTAGCTTATTTATCTGATATCTTAGATCAGCTAAACAAGCTAAATTTGAAACTGCAGGGTAAGGAAAAGCACATTATTTATTTCAGAGATAATATCCAGGCGTTCGTATTAAAGCTGCAAAATTGGTGCCGTAAAGTGAATCTTGGAAACTTTAATGTTTGAACACCTTTGCTTCAGGACTTAAGAGTCGGAGACGGGAATTGTCGATAATCTAAGAGAGGGAATTAATAACCACCTTCAAGCCCTTGAATCTGAAATACAACGGTATTTCTCAGAGCTTCCTGAACAAGAAGTTGCATTAGTACGAAACTCATTTCATATATCTTTGGATGTTACCGACATTCTCGATGAAGAGCAGGGTGAATTTTAGAAGTTGCGAAATGACACCTCAGCGCGTGATTTATTTCAGGAAAAATCGTTATCTCAATTTTGGTTTGCTATACGTCATTCGTATCCTAAAGTTTCCATGCTTTCTTTTCGAATATTAGTGCCATTTGCTTCTACTTACCTCTGCGAAAGTGAATTTTCAACTCTTCTGCAGATCAAGACAAAAGCCAGAAATAAGCTGGATATTCAAGATAACATGAGATTGGCTATGAGAAAAACTCAACCAACACTTGTAATACTTGTTAAGCAAATACAAACTCAATCATCACATTAATCACTAATACTTTTTTTTTTGTTTTGTGGCTTTTGAGACAAGTCCCAGTTAGCCATGAGTTTTTAATTTATTTATAAGGTAGTCCAGTGTAATCTTAAACCTAACTTAACCTAAACACACAGTATACACATATGTACAAGGAACAAATCACAAACACCCAGCCGTCACACGGAATCGAACCGCTGACCTCTCGGACAACAGCAGGCAAAGCTAGCCCCTTACCTACTGCGCCAATCGGTCCGGCATCACTAATACTTAATAATTAATACTTTATAAAAAATATCACTGTTAAGCCCTAAAATATATTTTTTCAAACCCGTCATTTTTTGTTTTATTGAGCCAATATAGCGGATGGGAAAGGGGCGGTCGCGAACATTTTTAAAAAATCTAAAAAGGGTCGCGATTGAAAAAGGTTAAGAACCGCTTTAGACTAATAAAAAGCAATGGAATGTATGTAACCACGGTATATAAGAAACATTCAATGATAAACCACCAGAGTTCCTCTGTAAAAATATATGTAAATGGAGAAAAATTGAAAAAAAAAAATGATTTAAGTGTAGAGTTACATATATCTAGGTATTATTCAGTTCAGCTTGTTATTCCGCGTACAATGCTATTCAAGCAATCTTTTATATGGAGAACATCATCCCTTTGGAATAGTTTGCCCAGGGACGTGTTTCCCACCGAGTACAATTTACAGCGATTCAAGAACAACGTGAATGGCTTTAGGGACTTCCCTGTAGCACGTGTACTAGACCACTAAAAAAAAATTGTTACCTAAACTTGATTAAAATAGATTAAGCTAGTAGCAGTATGTAATATTTAAAGTATATTGACTGATAGTGGCACGTGAAAATATTACATACACGCACACACATATTTTATGTGTAAACTTTGAGAAGGTAGGTTTTTATTTCTTATTAATTATGATGATGCTTAATTTATTATGTTTATATTACAATGTACACTATGTTTTATATCAGGTTTTGTACATCTTTTAATTTTGTGTAGAATTTTATGTTAATAAAGAACATGTCCGTTGTCTCTGGTTAATTTTAATTTTTCGATTTCTAGCTTAGGTCACTTAAGAAAATATAATTTATGTATTTTCCTGTGAGTAATGGAATATTACATAAATATGTGTATTTCATTACATATTTTTCTATAATATATTCCACATATGTGTGATATTGTTTACTTAATTTCATGAAAATTTACATTAAGCTTAGAGGTTACAGAACTTTATATATAATGGTTATAAATGGATCAGAGATTATTAATTTATCATTTTTGACACTATAAAGGAAATTATTTAATAAGTTGCTACTGCAATAGAACGATGCTAAAATATAAACTAGGGAGAAATAGTTAAATTTAAATCCATGGTGGTTGCTCTTGCTGGATGATATATAGGCTGTACTCTCTCCATATCTCCCAATGATTTGTAAGCATATGAGGACGATCTGGTCCTTAACTAAAGGTAAATCTGAGTAACCAATCTCTGATCCTCTTTTAAAAGTTCTTAATTTTATATTTACACAGTATCTAAGGGAAATGGTTATAGTACCATTCATCTAAAAAGAAAGCTGAAAAAAACTGAGATCTACTTTCGTACGAGTTGAAACCGGTCGCTAATAATTTGGAAGTTGTATCTGCAGATACTGATACGAAATGAAATTTTGTGTTTATGTGTTTATGTCTGGCGTATGATATCTAAACAAGTGTATTGGCTAGAAGAGGTGATAAATGGAACCTATGCTCACATGTTGCCTTATAATTTGGCAATAAAAAGGCTGTCTGAGGTTAACTTAAGCCTAAATATCAATATTAAAGAGACATGTATATCTGACAATTACAGCAATAACATCCATGGAGCCTCTAATAGGACTTCTTCACTTATATTTGGTAAGAGAGGCAATATGGACATATAAACTGTATCATATGGCCAATCATATTCCACAGACTAGTGTATGTTCTTATTGCTACTTCATCATCATCATCATCATCGGTTTATACTGTTCACTGCTGGACGAAAGCCTCCCTCAAATCTTGCCACTTTTTTCTGTTCTGGGCCGCTTTATCCAATTTCTAGCCACTCTCTTCAAATCATCAGTCCACCGACTTGGTGGTCTACCTCTACTCCGATAGGCTTCGGATCTTGGACGCCACTCTATAATTCTTTTTGTCCATCGTCCATCCTTAAACCTAGCAACAAGCCCACCCAGTTCCATTTAAGATGTAGAATAAATTTGATTGCGTCTTGTATCCCTGTTGTCTTCATGATAATATGATTTGATCTCTAAGAGTAACGCCTAACATTGATCTCTCATCTCTCGTTGCATGACACATATTTTATTGATGTTTTTCTTCGCCATTGTGAGAGTATCGGCTCCGTACGTAAGAACGGAGAGTATGCATCTGTCAAATACTTTACTTTTTAAACACATAGAAAGGTTAGATTTGAATACATAGGCCAGTTTGCCATATGCAGCCCATGTGTTTGGTTATCTCGTCCTATGCTGATTTCATGTCCCAGCTATTTATATTGGTGCATGCTCGATCTACGTTATTCAGTTTTATAGTGTTTCTTAATACAAGATTTGTCATAAACTGGGTCTTGGATAGATTGATTTTTATACCAACTTTTCCTGAAGCTTGCTGAAGCATGAGCAGCATGCTTCTTGTATTTTGTCTATTATTAAGACTATGTCGTAGGCGAAACAGAGACGATTTAACTTTTCACCGTCAATGTTATTTCCCATTCTTTCCCAATTTATTGATTTTAGAATACTTTCTTTCGAAAAGCTTGAGAGAGAGCGTTTCACCTTGCCACCTCCTCTTTCGATTCGAAATTTGTTGGTGGATTGGAGTTTGTATTTTAACATGAGCGGTGGCATTTTCATGTATATATTAAATTACATTGGAATATTGATGATCAATGTGACATTCAGTAAGCGCTCTCAAAAATCTTTGCTGATTTACAGAATCAAAAGCCTTTTCGAAGTCCACAAATATGAGCAGAAGAGGTTTATTATATTCTGTACATTTTTAAATGAGAATTTTAACTGTTAGCAGATGGTCGCTTTCTATATCCCAAGCGGAAACCTGCTTGTTCTTTTGAAAGGAAATACTCAAATTTATTTGCTAGACGTTTGGTAAGTATTTTCGTGAATAATTTGTATACATGTCTCAGAAGGCTAATGGGTTGATAATTTGTTGTTGCTACTTACTGTGCTAATATTCAGCCTGGGATCAATTATCACCATATTTCAAGCCAAGATGTATGCTACTAAAATGTAGATTGCTGGTAAAATAGTATACAATACCAGCAAAAGAATCAATATGTTTGCTGCCAGTCGAAAATTTGCGACCAGTTTGTGTAATTCCCAAGCAGTATAGGGTTATCAAGAGATTTTAACTGAGCTGCTTTTACAAGAGTGTCTATGTTTTAGCCAAGGGAGCATCCAATTTTATAGGTCTGGAATCGCCAAGTTTAGTTCTATAGAATATTAGTAAATGTCTTGAATATTTAGTATTTTCTTTCTAGGGACCTTTTTCCCGGTGTCGCGGTGTCTACTGAATATTGGGTACTATTTTACAAACCCGTAAATGAACGGCTGTTTATATATTTACTTAGGCTTAATTAATTAAAAATATTACAATTAATGTAATGCGATATTAAGATTATTTGGAATAAATGTCGTTTGCATAGTAATTCACCACAAGGGAAAACACAAAATTCAAGAAATCTTATATATTATCAATGCTGAATTAAAAAAAAATAACTGTTAATTTAAGAGACATTCTATGGAAATACAGTAGATGTATTATCCGGAGATAACTTTCTATAAATCCGTACTCATATTGACTATACCATTAAGTAAGTGAATATTGAAGTTATAAACAATTAGTTAGAAATTCTAATTTTATATTTTGCTACAGTAGTATAAGGAAGGTAATGACATATTTCAAAAAATTTTACTTCATTTTTGGTTGGCAGAAATAATTATAATAAATATATTGGTATGTACAAATTAATAAATATTCCATATACAATCACAATATTTATATTTTTTGTTACTATTAATTTATGTAAGAAAATTTTTCTGTTACAACTTAATTTGTATGGAACTTATTGTAATTACTTTATATATCGCAATAATAATTTGTAAGTGGTATGATCCTGGATGGATGAAACATATTGCACTAAATTAATGTTTTGATATCATTTGCTAAAAATTTAATCTCTCCGAATATACTAAAATAACTAATTTTTCGTGAATTAATATAGAAATGTATAATATAAATAATAACTTTATAACCAGCCTCTCTTAACATATTCCAGAATAAGCCACTTATATTTTTCTGTCTGTTTATCATTTAGCTTTAAACTTCCTGACATATTTTCACCCCAATTTTCTTTAACGGCATGATCTTCATCCCGCAAAATTAAGTAGGTTCCAAGCAAAATACGTGCAAATAGACCTGATGAGGCAGCATCACCAATTTCTTTTAAAAAATCTTCGTAAGTAAATATAGATGTATCTATATGCAGTTGTTTTAGATTTAGTAAAAATTCATCCCAGTAATACTTAATCAATTCGTCCATATGTTTTGAAATAACTTCTAGAGATATTGAGAGATTTAATAAATTTACAAGATCTATAGCTACTGACGCATATGCTGGCATTGCAAAATCTAGAAATACTGTCTTAGGATTATCTCCATCTTTTATCATAATATTGTTTATCCAAAAATCATTATGGCAAATTGAAGCCCATGGTTCTTTAGCATTGAACTTGTTTTGAAATGGCATACTTTTCCTAATGTTATTAACAATTCTCTCTCTGTAAGGAAATACTTCTGGAATAGTTGCAATAGCCTCTGTGACGCCATTAAAAAGGTTATCACCTTTCTCAGCAGTCCAGTCTTTCGTTTGAAAATCCGGAAGGTATGGTCTAATATTTGTGTCAAATAATTCTTTATTCTTTAATTTAATTGCTAGTGGAACAGCATGAAATGTAGCTAGATCTCTGAGTATAGCTTTCGATGTCTTGAAATCAAATCCAATAAGACGATCAATATTTCTAAATCCTGTAATAAATTTTAAAATTCATTTAGTACCTGGCAATTATATCTAGTCAAAAGTGAAATAGTGTTTTTTTTTTAAATACGCTTCTCAGCCTAAGATATAAAATAACCGGTCAAGTGCAAGTTGAACTTGCACAATTAGTGTTCCATACGTTGATTGCTTTTAAAATAAAAAATCTTGTTACGGTGGTATAAAATGATCAGTGACTTCACAAAACACACCCCAAATGACTTTTCAACAAAGTTTGTTTCCAATCTTTATTGAAAATTGATGACCTTGAAATTTTTTTTTTATATACCAGATAAATTATTAAAGGTAATGCACTTGTAATAATTTTCGTTCAATCTACACCCCCTGGAGAATATTTCAGAATTTTTTCAAAATTTTTTGATAAGTACTTTTCGAGATAAGGTGGGGGAACAGCGATTTTTCGCGATTTCTTAAAAATAATATAAAGAAAAGTGTGCGCAAGTATTACATTATATATATATATATATATATATATTTTTTACTCGTGTTTTAACAAGCTTCCATTTGACATCACCCTCGATGACCTACTAAAAATTTTTTGTTTCACTTCCGATTTCACCCCACAAAACTAAGCCCTTAAGTCAAAATTTGACTTTCAAAACTCCACGGCTTTGATGAGGCCATCAATTCCTATATTACTACCAAATTTCAACTTTCTATGACAAATAGTTTTGGAGAAAATCGGGTGTGACGGACAGGCAGACAGACGGACAGACAGACAGACAGACACCGAAGTCATCTTATAAGTTTTCCGCACGAAACACTAAAAAGAGTTCTTAAGGTTACTCTGCTTATTACAACGCAGATTCTTCTATATAGTGTTTTAATTAAGATTGGAAACACACAAAAATTACAATTTTGACATTTCTTGACTCCAGAAACCTTGAAAAAGAGATTTAAGTCCGAAATACCAATTCGAGACTTCAGGGTAAGATTTTACAGCAATTAATGTTTTGTGTTGGTGCTGCATATCATAAACTAGTGGTTCGTCTATAATTTTAATATTCCATAATAAAAACTGTATCCTCTTCTGATTTTTGTTTTCAATTTTGTTACGAAGTATTGACATATGATTGAGATACGGTACTTTATTTAAGTCGAAAAAACCAATTGTAAAAATCGTAACTAAAAACAAGCTATAATTAAATTTTAAGAAAAATTCGACACAAACGATCCGAAAGGATTTGACATGATGAAAGAAGTGCATGACAACGGTTGCTAAGCAAGAACATAGATTTCTGACAACTTGAAGACGGCCATCATATGAAAACAGAAAAAATTCAAAAGATTTTGAAAGAAGATTTAGGCAAAACATAAGTTTTCGTAAAATTTCTTCCATACAGTTTACACGAAGATCAAAAGTTATTGAGAATGTAACATTCTGGAGAATTCATGTGAGCTTTAATTCAAGATCAACACCGTAAGTGATAAAAACATGCAAAGTTCCCTCAAAAATCAAGACCATGTTGATTGTTTTCTATAATATAAGAGATTAGTTCTACTGGTATTGTGTGTATATGGAAGTATTGAAACGATTAGCAGAATTTGTTGGGTTCGATCTGACTATTCTGATTCACACAGTTAATGCTTGTTACATTATAATGCAGCAAGTCACACTCATTATTCGTTAATTTTAGACTCGAAATCGAACCTGTGTTGAACCATTCTCTGTGTTCACCTGAATTGATTTGTGACCATGAAACTTTTAACTATTCCTTAAATAAATGTGATGTTAAAACAATACCTTTTTCAAGAACATAGAGATTATTTAAAATATTGCTCAAGTGTTTGGCAAGCAATTTCACACAACTATAAAACTCATCTAAACCACTATGAAATCGTTGTTAAAAGTGGGCTGAATTAGCAGGATATATATTAAGAACACTGAAGAAGCTTTTTCAATTATTTTTTACGGCATCAAGAGAATTAATGGTGTGAATGGTACTAATTTTTTTTTTGAAACATATTACTTCGAATAGTCTTTAAAGATTCTTACCTAAAGGTTTTAAATTTTCAGTCAATATTACAGCATTATTATCTACTGTGTCACTTTTTGGGTCCAAATTTATTCTAGCGCCATAGAAATGTTGAAAAAAGTCAGCAACTTGTTCTACACCACATTCCCTCTGAAAATTTTTAATCGTGGGTATTACTGTTGTATACCAGGCTGTCTCCGACTTGATAGTCACTTGTATGTTTAATAGCTCTTGTATTTTTGGGTTGGGATGTGTACATTTGGCTACACCATGATAAGTTTCTATTTTTTCTCCATTTTTTACTTTAAAGTCAACTTTATATAAGACGCTACCAAAATTATCCCCTGGGCCAACAAGTGGTTCGACCGTCTGTTCTACTATATCACCAACAATACTTTCTTTAATAAGTTCTTGTAACTTTTCTATTTGAGTTGGTGGATACATTTTGTTGAACTTGATACTCAAAGATTTCTATATTAGTTTTACTTGGAGTTCCTCTTTTATAATAAACTTCAATAGATATATTATCGAGACGATAATATCAGTTAATAAATTGCTTTTAAAAATTTAATCGTTTAATTTTATCAAAGCTCTATATATTTAGAAAATTAAGATAAACCTTGTTATACAGGGTTCCTTGACCGGAAGATAGTATTTGATATTGTTGGACTAAACTCCTGGTGGCTTTATCCGAGGTCTGTCAACCCTACATATTTCCGTATGCAGTTTTTAGCACTATGTCTATAATGATGATAATTTCTTTATGAAGAGTAACTACAGAGGCTACTCTTTCATTCTCCTTTCGTACTTTTTTATTCGTCTCACTATTGAGAGCAAATACAAAACGAGCTTAGGTTCTTGTTCTGCGAGACTATAACCACTGTTTAACCAATCATATAGAGGCAAAATGTTCTAATAAGCGATTTGACAATACGCAGCCTATACTGTCCACTGTTGGACGAAAGCCTCCCTCAAGTCTTGCTACCTTTTCCTATTCTGGGCCGCTTGTACCCAATTTCCAACCACTCTATTCAAAGCATCAGTTTACCTTTCTTCATCCTTAAATCTAGCAACATGCCCAGCCCAGTTCCATTAAGGCTGTAGAATGAATTTGACCGAGTCTTGTACCCCCGCTCTCTTCCTAATAATGTGATTTGGGATGTGATCTCTAAGAGCAACGCCTAACATTGACCTCTCCATCTTTCGTTGCATGACACATATTTTATTGATGGTTTTCTTCGTCATTTTGAGAATATCGGCTCCGTAAGTAAGAACGGGGAGTATTCATCTGTCAAATACTTTTCTTTTTAAACACATAGGAAGGTTAGATTTGAATACATAGGCCAGTCTGCCATATGCAGCCCAGGAAAGACCTATTCGCCGCTGAATTTCATGTGTTTGGTTATCTCGTCCTACGCTGATTTCATGCCCCAGGTATTTATATTGTTGCACTTACTCTATCTCTGTGTTATTCAGTTTTATAATGTCGCTTAGTACAAGATTTGTCATAAACTGGGTCTTAGATAGATTGATTTTTAGACCAATTTTTCCTGGAGCTTCCTCAAGCATGTGTACCATTGTTTGTGCTTCTTGTATTTTGTCTGTTAATAAGACAATGTCGTCGGAGAAACAGAGACGATTTAACTTTTCACCGTCAATGTTAAGTTCCATTTTTTTCCAGTTTATTAATTTTAGAATACTTTCTAGAAATGTTACGAAAAGCTTGGGTGATATGTGTATCATCCTGCCGCACTCCTCTTTCGATTCGAAATTTTCTGGTGGATTGATTAGTATATGTATTTAATTACATTGGAATATCGATGATCAATACGACACTCAGCAAGCGCTTCCAAGAGTCTCTGCTGATTTACAGAATCAAAAGCCATGGCTCAGGAGGCTAATGGGTCGATAGTTTGTAAGGTCTGAAGTATCTCCTTTTTTATACATGATGACAATAGTTGTATTATTCCATTGCGATGGAGTTATTCCTTCCAGGAGGCATTCATTGGATAACATTTTAAGTGATTCGATAATTTTTTGTCCTCCTTGTTTAATTGCCTCTATTACAACATTGTCTTCACCCGGAGCTTTGTTATTTTTCATGTTCTTCGTGTAAGGTATATAATTGTTGATAAAATAATTCGATGATCTGTAAAATATCTCTTTTGTTTGTTATTACATTACCATGCATGTCCTTAATCTTCCATATGTCTTTCCTTCTCATTATGTTCTTTCTTCTCAAGACTTTTAAGCTTTTATTCTGTTCTACAACGTGTTTAATTTCCTCTGCATTTTTTTGTCTTTTGTCTTTTCTAATTTCCCTCGATATTTATAGTTCTGTATTCATCTATAGTCTTATCTACCATTTCTCTCCTTTGCTTCATTAGCTGTTTAATTTAATTTCTGTTCTTCTTGTTGTTCTGGGAAAGTTTTGTCAATGGCATTTTCTATAGTATTTTTGATGTTTTCAAATATGTCATCAACTGCTGAATCTTCATTGTGTTCCAAGGAGCTCGAGATCTCTATCCTATAGGAATCCACATCTTCCGGGATTGTCATGGTTTCTTTTAAAAGTCATGTTGTTTCTTTCCTGTATAATGTTAATAAACACTTTAGCTCTCACAATGTGATGATCTCTCCCAACTGAACATCTATTTAGGACACTTACGTCTTGGCTAATATCTTTCCTGTTACTGATTATGAAATTTATTGCATTTTTTTGTTTTACCACTTAATAGAGAGACGTAAAACTGACGAAGCTACACAGGGTCTAAAACAGGATAATTATTAAGTATGCAGGAGAACTTGCGTGATTTTCTGATGGATTTGAAAATAAGTAGTTCCAATCATTCAGATCTTCAAAAATCTCGGTATTTAAGACGTTCAAAATTGAATTTCGAATTTCGATAATATTGCTAGCAAAAAAAGAAAACTTTAAATAATTCCTTAAATTAACTTGTATTCTTTATTTACAAAATTTTTTTTCTATTTTTGCAATTGCTGATAATTCAGAAAAATACACTGTCGAAAATTCAAACGATATCATATTAAGTAAAGAATGCTCTCAAAATTCTTACAGATTTTTGGAAAAAAATGTTCTTCTAATTAATTTTAAATTCATGTTCACTAAAGATATAACCCGTAAGTACAAATAACCTGAACTTTGAAATTAGAAAACAAATATCAAACTGAATGGATGAGAAATTTAAGAAGTAAATACAAACAGAATATGAGAGTGTCGAATCTAAATGTGTTAAGATGAAGAATGAATTAATAGCGGTAAAGGTGGAAGTAAATGGGGCGAGCAGAGAATAGAAAAAACAGAACTGGATGACAGAAGAAATATTAAATCTGATGGACGAAAGACGATTACAGAAAACAAAAAATTTCTCAAAGTACAACGAACTAAATAGAGAAATACGTCGAAAATATAGAGAAGCTCAGAAAATCTGGTTAAGTGAGAAATGTCGAGAAATAGAGGAACTGCAAGAAAAGCATGACACATTCAACCTACATAAGGTGAAGGAATTGGGAGGAAAAAACAAGAAACAATTCTGAGAAATGAAAGTAACGAAATTATACTGGGTATTAAGGACAAAATAAAGATATGAAAGCAATACATAGAACAACTTTTCATTGGACATAGATCAGAAAACTTACAGCTAAACAGAGATAATGAGATAGGGCCAGAAATAACAAGAAGAGAAGTTATTCATGCTATACAACTACAGAAAGATGGAAAAACAGTTGGTCCCGATGAGATAAAGGGAGAAATCCTCAAAATATTTTCGAATGAAAGTCCAGTTATTAATCGACTAGTAATCTTATTTAACAAGATCTATGAAACTAGACAAATCCCTCTTGACTGGCTAAAGTCAACTTTCATTTCAATTTTTAGAAAGTCAAAATCAGTGAGATGTGACGATCATCGCATTTAATGTCTCACGTTCTCAAAATATTCTTGAGAATCATCCATACCAGAATATACAGAAAATGTGAAGCAGAAATAGATAACCCAATTCGGATTCCGAAAAGGCATGGGTACACGGGAAGCTTTATTCTCATTAAATGTACTGGTCCAGCGTTGTAAAGGTATGAATGTAGATGTATATGCATGTTTTATAGATTACAATAAAGCTTTCGACTCTGTGATGCGAAAAATTAATAAAAATGAATAAAAATTCTAGAAACAACAAATATAGACAAAAAGATCTAAGTATTATTAAAAATCTGTACTGGAATCAATCACTGGAAGTTAAAATTAGGCTGGAAAAGTCCGAAAACATAAAAATAACCCAAGGTGTAAGATAGGGATGATTTCTCGCACCACTTTTGTTCAATCTTTATTCTAATGCTGTGTTTAATGTGACCATCTATGAATCCATTGAAAGAATAACAGTTAATGGGAGGGCACTCAACAATATACGGTATGCTGATGATATTCTTCTATTAGCAAATAATATCAAAGATCTCCAGCAACTGATCAATCTCGTCATAACAGCCAGCGATTTGGATTAACTATGAAAATAATAAAAACTAAGTGGATGGTAATAACAAAGAAAAATCTACCACCAGAATCCCTCAAAATCAGGGTCAATACCGTACAACAGGTCTTTACATTTAAATATTTGAGAACAAATATAAATGACAAGTGGGACCCAAGAAAGGAAATATATCCCCGAATTGAACAAGCCCGAGTAACATACATGAATATGAATAAATTTTTCCACCGCACAAGTCTCAGTCTCGAATGAGAATGGTGAGAACGTATGTATTCTCCTTGCTATTGTATGGATGTGAGTATTGGACCCTTGACCCTGGTTCAGAAAAACGACTGGAATCTTTTGAAAAGTACATTTATAGACGCCTTCTTCGCATCTCCTGGGTACAGAAAATTAAAAACACACAAGTACTGAAAAGAATGAATAAATTGAAGGAATTACTAACAACCATAAAAATAAGAAAAACTCAATACTTCGGATATATAATGAGAGGCCCAAAGTACGAATTGCTACGTCTTATTATTGAAGGCAAAATAAAGGGCAAAAGATCGATCGGAAGACGACAGAATTCTTGACTGAAGGACATGAGAAGGTGGTTTGGATGTGTTTTGAGTGATATTTTTCGAGGAACAGTTTTTAAAGTTCGTTTAGCTATATGGATCGCCAACCTTCGTGAGGAGATGGCGTCATCATAAGAAGAACGATCTAACAGGATATTTCTATATGAGCAGTTTGTATTAAAATCATCTTAATCGGTTTAACTCCTTTATCGGTCATCTTACGTAGGGACGTGGTGATATCATGGTATTTGTGTCCCTATTTTAGCCCATGTTTCTCGGTCTTGGGCTTGACGTGATGCTTCCGGGAATGTGAGGCCGGTTGTTGTTTTAATATGATCCGACAACCGTGTGGAAGACCGTCCTCTCGGTATTTTTGCCCTTGACATCAACCGCTCTACTGTGTCCCTCCCTCTTGCTATGTGACAAAAGTATCTCAGTATGTTTCTATTGACTATAGAAGCCAGTCTTGTTTTGATGTTGAGTTCATCTAGGATGGAAGTATTTGTGCGGTGCGCTGTCCAGGGTATCCGGAGCATCCTTCTGTGTACCCACATTTCAAATGCGTTGATTCATTTCTTGTAATTTTTTTTAATGGTCTAGGTTTCGGCTGCGTATGTAGCAATTGGGAATATTAGTGTGTTGATGAGTCGTAATTTGGTATTCTGCATCAAGTCACTGTCTCTTCATATTTTTGCTAGCTTGGCGCTCGCTGTTCTGGCCATAGCAAGATGTCGGCGTATTTCATTCTCACATTCACCGTTGTTTATTATTATTGACCCGAGGTAATTGAAGTGACTGACTGTTTCATACCCTGCAATGTTTCTAATGTGAGGCTAATTGTCTTTGTCAATGATCATTACTTTCGTCTTGGTTTTATTCAACTGTAGCCCGTATTTGTTGCTGATAATGTACTGGAGTTCTTTTTTGAGGCCGCCAAGACGACGGCGACGGTGTCCTCGGTTTAACTACTCTAAACTAAAACTTATCGTTAGTAAAATTCACTTTTTTTTTCAAAATTAAAAGATTCGTAACTTTGGGAATATAAGAACTTTAATGTACCAATAATAACCACGATGTGAAAGAGTACTTAAATATCTGGAAAATTTTTAATTTTATTTTTATCTAAAAATGTCATCGATCTAAAAATAATCCATGATGATACTAGAAAATAATTGTCAGGTGCAGATTTCGTCGTAAAACTGGATTAGTTACTTAATTAATTCGTTTTTTATTAACATAAACTTTTTTTTTTATTAATTACACCTACTTAGAGTTTTACTTCGTTTTATCTTGTGAGGGAATTTATGTCGCTATAAACAAATTCATTATTTTGCTTGATTGAAGTTTTGACGCGATCTATTGCTTGGTGACTTACGGGGGGCGATACAACTAGAAGGCCAAAAAAAGCATGATTTTCGGGAATTTTTTTCCGGCGGAAAGAATAAATTTACACTTTTGTAAGTATGCTATTCATTTAAATATACTTTCAGCTAAATAAATGTTTTTTTTTACAAATAATTAAAATATTCATGCTTATGGTGGCATCTTTTCAGCGCTTTAAATCAGTAGTGGTGCGTTTGCTGGCAATGTAGTACCTGCTGCATTGATCTGAAAAAGACCAGTTCGAAATATATAATGTATGTAGCTTCTACATGAACCTAAAAAAATATAAAAAATTAAAATCCAGAATGTTGTACAAGTTTTAAAAAAATCGTTTTTTTTCACTTTTTTTGACTATATTTTTTCAATAAAATTGATTTTTTAAGGTCATTTTCCAAAACATTTAGATTCATATAGAAGTTAGTAATGTTATACAGTAATAGTAAAATTTTCGTTAAGATCGGTTGATAGTTTTTAAATGAGATTCCCGCAAGTTTTGAAAATGCGATTTCGAAAAAAACACGTTGAAAGTTTCAGTAAGTGAAAACTGGTTAATATCGCCAACTTACCAATTAGTCAGCGATTTCAGGGCTAAAGGCTTCCTCAAAGAAATTATCCTGCTTTGCTTGTTATACGAGCCTTCTGGGTGGATCTGCGACGGTCCTCTCGGACTAGCCACCGCTCGTTATATTCATCAGCGTATTTCATATTTGGGTGCCCAATAATCATGTCTAGCTCCTGCATAATTTGCCAAATGGAAGAATAACCTTCGTTGAAGAGTCCGACAGCAATATACGAAGATATTTCAAGTATTTTCAAGCCAGAATTCAGGTGCTTTGGAGTTAGTCTCCAGATGGTAATTAAAGCTTTTATGGCCTTGATAAATTGGTAAAATATGTTTTTGAACTATTGGATCGAGTGTCGTAGGGTGATGAAAAATATCTATTTGTTTACACTGGCTACACTTTTTTGCCAAGTACACTAACTGTCTTTGCCTGATGGGCAGTAATTAAACGATAGTAAGTGGCGATGATACTCTTTCTCATTTCTTCGATGCTAGTCACATTTCTTCTGTTAGCTAATCCATAGTAAGTTGTTAGTTTTTTAATCAGAACTTCTGTCAACTTACTCTTTCCACCAAGCTTTTCTTTTTTTTTTATGTTTCAAAGCCGAGTGCCCATTTGCTTCGCGACGTATCCAGTGCATTCATACCACAATCATCAATATACCAGGTGTACAAGTATGAAATGCGGATTTCAGAGAACAGATGGTGCACCAATGCAGTTTGTGCTATAAAGATTTGACACTGCGCCATTTTGTTGTGTCATCAACAAGTGTCCGACGCGCACGAGTGATAAATTGGAAAAGTGTGTGCATAGTGTAGTGTTGTTGTGTTTAATATGTCGAAATTTATACCGAATAAAGAGCATTCGCGGACAACATTAATTTTTTGTTTCCATTTGAAGAAAACTGCTGTTGAATCATACCGATTACTTCGAGAAGTTTATGGTCAACATGCTCCATCGCAAGATACGTGTGAAAGATGGTTTCGGCGTTTCAAAAGTGGTGACTTCGATGTTGCAGAGAAGGAACGTGGAAAACCGTCAAAAAAATACGAAGATGTGGAATTGCAAGCGTTGTTGGACGAAGATGATTCGCAAACACAAAAACAACTCGCCGACCAATTGGGCGTTAGTCAACAAGCTGTTTCCAATCGGCTACGAGAGATGGGAAAGATTCAGAAGACCGGTAGATGGGTACCACCTAAGTTTAACGACAGGCAAATGGAAAAGGGCAAAAACACGTGTGACATTTTGCTCGCTCGGTACAAAAGGAAGTCGTTTTTGCTTCGTATAGTTACAGGGGATGGAAAGTGGATTTATTTTGAGAATTCCAAGCGCAAAAAATCATGGGTAGACCCAGGCGCACCATCCACATTGACCGCAAGACAAATCGCTTTGGCAGAAAGACGATGCTCTGTGTTTGGTGGGGCCAGAGAGGCGTGGTCTATTATGAGCTGTTAAAATCTGGGGAAACGGTTAATACTAAACGTTACCAACCACAATTGACCGATTTGAACCGTTCGCTGCTTGAAAAAAGGCCAGAATACCGAAAGAGGCAACACAAAGTCATTTTCCTTTATGACAATGTTCTATCACATACGGCAAAACCAGTTCGCGACACGTTGGAAGCACTCAACTGAGAAGTTCTACCCTATGCGGCTTACTCACCAGACTTAGCTTCTTCCGATTACCACTTGTTTGCATCGATGGGTCACGCACTTGCTGAGCCGCGCTTTGGTTCCTACGAAGATGTGAAAAAATGGCTCGATGAATGGTTCGCAGCAAAAGGGGAAGATTTTTACTGGCGTGGTATTCATAAATTGCCAGAAAGATGGGAAAAATGTATAACAAGCGATGGAGCATACTTTGAATAAAGCACTTTTTATCATTCTTCCGAATTTAACATGATTTTTTAGAAAACAAAAATCATACTTATACACCTGGTAGCTTTAAATGTCTCTCTCCCGAATGTTATATCCATATCTAACACCAAACATTTCCTCCGATCTCAAAAACATTTTCAAGACAGTAGCGACTTACACTTTACCTGAAGACCTTTCGTGATTAAGCGACCATTCTTCATGGTGATTTTTATACCATGCTTCATACTCAGGAGAATCCTCTTTTTTTTACCAAAATGTACATGCTTAGCAAAAATTACTTTTTATTACCAAATCAATAACTTTATCCGAGTAATAGCCTATAAGTGCAGTAACGCCATACAATAACTTGAATCCACGCTTTTTTCAAGAGCCATCACCAGATAATTTTATATCATGATATGCATTCTCTTTTTTTCTTCATCCACAGCTATTTTACTGAGGCATTCAAAAACTTTTTTTGTCGAAAAATAGAGATGTAGGATGATGTTATATGTACTCTCACTCATTCCGTTGCAGATGTCCATAAGATTGCAAAACAAATTTATACCTTCTCTACCGAAATCTAAGAGACGTGCGACAAACACAATACGATTATTGACTTCATATCCAGTATTGATAAGAGGACCACATCGGCACAACAAACCAATTTTGAAACCTAGACCTCTATTTCCAACTTCTTAAAACTCTATATTTTGTTTACATTCTCGACAAATAATTAATTCTAATAAGGCTGTAAAAACGGTAAAAAACTGGATAAAAAGATAGCCATGTAAAGGATTCCACGATATTTCTTCAGTATCACTGCTGGAGATTTTTCTTGCACGGGTACTATTGGTTTCTTTACTTTCACTGTTTCTAAGAGGGAACTGATTGCCCGTAAACTTCCTTTTGTGAGGTTTAGATGTTCGACTCGATTCATCGACATTTTTCGCTTTCGAAACCGTTCTAATTCTAAGTAGGCAAGAAAATAAAGTTAACTGACAACAAAACCGTTTTGAGACTCTACTAAACATTAGCAATTAAATTCAAACACGTGTTCCTGGATGTACATAAATTGAATTTTAGATAATCGAGACTTTGAGCATTCAAGAGTTGGCTATTAGCTTAGAGGAAGACGGGATAGGAATTATGGATACTTTGGACCTGTTATAAACGGATTAATTATTTTAAGTACCTCTTTAATGTATTCACAGGGGGCGTTGAAAGGTGATAGATTCCGCTAACCAGGAAATGATTTGTGTGCAGAACTGTTTTAACATATTTGTTGACGTTCAAAATTAGAGAGCCCTTTTGAAACTGGGCGTTACATATGTTTTGTAACTTAATTAACTATGTTTGCTAGTTAAATTATGTGTGGAATAGTGAAAAGAATATGAAGAAATTATTGTTATAGGCTTTTTAAACTTATTTTTACTGTGGAGGTACTTTTTTGGATGCTGAGGAATGGGGCCAAATTATATGGAGTCAATGGTAGTAATACTTATTTAAAGGCAATACTTTTATGGGGCTTTTATGATTTTTAATAGGTTTTGCTAGTAATTGCTCAATTCTGGAGTAATATTAGAAATCTTCTAAATGTTTATTCACCATCTTGTCAAGAAAGTATATTCTGTCTAATAAATTTTCTGTAATGAACAATTTTCAATTTCCAGGAACTAAATAATTTCAAAATTTTATGTTGTTGGATAATGGTGCATGCTAACGGTCCGTTTTTTCAAGTATTTTTCCTACTTGTTTCAGTATTACGTTCGCGTTTTAGATTAGCGATATGTCTCGTTTATGTATGAATACTAAGTGTTCTTGGAGGATTTCAGAACTTAAGGGCAACTTCTTTGGGATAAAACAACGTTCAGCGGAGTTCTTGTTATAATTTTATTATATTATTGATTACTCTTTTATAATGCTGCAATTGACATTCTTTACATTTTTTAAAGTAAAAATTTCTGATTTGAATATTAAATATTTAAAAGCTGATATAGTACGACAGCTCTATGAGTAGAATTATTATAATTTTTTTCAAATACAGTATTACAGCTTCGAGGCACGAAAAACGTGAAGTATTTACGTTAAGTAATTTTTTTTTTTACCGGCCGGCCTCTTTCTGTCGGCAGATCAAGTAGCGAGCTAGTGCTGGATTAGACGTTCTTCCGATACCTATCATTGTTATTAGTGTAACAATTGACTAGATATGCTGTACGATGTACATTTTGATGCGTACGTATAGGTTACTGTATCATTAATTTATTAAGTTTAGTGAGCATAGCATAGCATAGTAGATATTTGTCCATGTATTCGCTGTCGCTTCATGTATTTACTACCTTTTTCTTATCCCATTTACTACATTTGATTGCATTTATTTACATGTATTACGTTTGCTACGTTTGTATTACTATTACTACTATACTGTTTGTTTGACAGTTATTACGCATATAATAAAGGATAGAAATGAATCTCTCTTGGTTTTTGATTTCTGACTACGCCCAACCACAATAAGCTATTATTATCATGGTATTTTCAGGCAATCCTTTCTTCTGTGGATTGTGTGGATGTGGATTTTTGATGTCGTCCGGTGTAACCATTTCATTTGGGCGTCCAGAGCGTTCAGCATCATTTGTATCTGTACGACCGACGAACGATTAAATTTAGCATACCAGTAAATGAGGAGTAATTTCTTAGGGGCAGAGTTCCCGTAACAGTGTTTAATCAACACACGAAATTCGATTTTTTCCATTGTTTTGAAAATATCAAAAATAGTGTCACTTAAACCATTATAACTTGTAAACTAATCGTCGACATGTCATGAAATTTTGACACGTATAGCTTGAAGGTTGGTACTTCCTAAAAAATTTTTTGAAAAGGGCGATATCTATATGTCAAACCAAAAACCTTTCAGCCTACGTGTTATATATATATATATATATATATATATATATATATATATATATATATATGTATGTATATATTAATCTCGTAAGCTAAGTGAGATTCTGTGAAGAATGTGTGTTCTGTGGGCTAATATGTTCTTTGCATCTGGCCATGTAGTGTCAGCTCTTCCCAGTTCTTCCATGATAAATCTTCTCCACGTTTGTCTTGGGCGTCCGCATCTTCTGTGACCTTGTGGATTCCAGTCTAGAGAGCGTTATATCGTCATGGGTTTTTCGCAACGTGTGACCTATCCATCTCCATTTGCGTTGTAATCGGTGTATTGTTGTGTGAGATGCCAGGGGTCGACATTACGAATGGTGTTTGGCCAGAATCCAGAGATACTGAATGGTGGTGTTAATTCTAACGGGCCAAATTTATTGAAAGTTCACATATGTTTGCTTCTTGTTCTAAGCTTTCTGCCATTTTTTGCATGTCGTTGCGTGATTGTGCCATTAGATAGATCTGCATATTCTAGATCAGTTAAAGTTGACGTGAGAGTCCAATGTATGTCTAGTATATTTTTCAGTGCTTTCTTCAGCACTGAGTCCAAACAAGCACTGAGTCCAAAACAATATTGAACAGTAAAGGAGATAAAGTGTACCCCCATCTGACTCCTGTTTTTACCTAAAAAGAACTACTTATTTGCCTGTTATGAAGCACTGTACAAGAAGCGTTGTTGTATAACTCTTGTATTATAGAGATAATTTTCTTGGGCATATATATATATATATATATATATATATATATATATATATATATATATATATATATATATATATATGCATATACATATATACAAACGAGGATATAAATATAATACATAAAATACTTGGTACAACTTATAAACCAACTAAAAACTTGTTCAAATTAATTATATCCTTGAATTTTTCTCAGGTAATTGAACCTTCAAATTTTATCTAAATTACGCCTAATTATTTAATTGTGCAAACAATATATTACTCATACGCACTATAAGGGTCGTTAGTATTTTTTTAATATTGGTAATATTACAACATAACGATTTTTGTAGCCAAAAAGGTCATTAAACTACAAAATATTTCTAAATTTTATAAAACAAACGTAGATGCCGTTGAGCTAAATCGTCTTATAATCTGTTCCAAGTTTTGAAATCTAGGAATTATAGTTGTTTGTTGACTCGTGAACATAATATTGATCTCAAACTTTCTATTTGGAACGTCAACTGCTCCGGGGAAAACATGGTATGTTCTTTCTAAGAGTCTCTTACAACTACGCCATAGTCGGTATTTACGTTGTTCTGAGAGAAGCACAAAAAGGTAGATCTTTTTATTTCTGTTTTTGTTGATATGACTAAAATTGAAAAAAAAAAACCTGAAACTCTATGGCATAATTGTAAATGACTCATGGAAAAACATAAAGCGTTTTGAATTGAAGCGTTCGAGTTTGAATGACTTGGGAGATTGGCCAAGTATATGTGAAATTTTAAACATTACGAAGTAATTGAAATAAAAACGTATGTTTGTTATAAATTTCCACTATATTTTGTGTCTTATGACAATTGTTTCGGTACACAGTACCTTCGTATAATCGATAACTGGTTAGAGTTATCGATTATCTTATATCGTCTATGAGCGGAGCCGCTTTTTATAGCCTCACGTTTGAGCGCTATTTTATATTGTCCGCACGTTGAGGCGCAATGTTATAACGTCTCGTTGCAGCGTTATTTTGTATAGCCCCAACTTTCTTTATTTTTAATAAACATTTTATTTATTAAATAGAAGCCGTTATTTGCCCTTTATGTATATCTTAATTTTGAGAATGGATTGAGTGGATATTAATACTTATAGAGGACAGAATTAAGATATCAGCTAGCTCGTTTTGTTTGGAGAGAACATGGAGATCGAGGTAATTTTTGTACGCCTTTTGAAAATAGTCTCTATAGTTGCTCAAAATTTGGTTGTACTATTTTTGGGCACCATTCATTTTAGAATAAAAAGATTCTAAGTTCAGCTGAAGAGTTAATTAGTTATTGAAATAAAATTTATTTACGTACAATCGTTGCGTCCTGAAAGAAAGGGCAGGAGTTTAGTGAAACGCTACACATTTAGATAAAGAAGGGTATATTATTAAATTTCTAACTTTAATACACTCTTAAAAATTACTTCTACTAAATAAAAACCCCTTAAGCTAGAAGAGTGTACACTATTACACAGAGTCTTTAAATCAGGAATACTAGGTTTTTAATAAAAGGCTTGATAATACACGATATTAAAAGTTTGTGAAATTAACTCCGCGAGTTACACGTGTTGAGTAGTCGTTGGGAACGCATTTGTAGACAGGAAGTGAGATATTTAGACTGGTGTGCTTATGACTTACTGATTGGCTTCTCCTCGTGGGTTTTCCATAAGTTACTTGGCCTCTCCTGGTGAGATACTCATAAAAATATTGTCTCAGCCACTACCATCCTAGTTTCATTTGGGTTGCTAAACACTTTTTGACCCGAAATGCCTGAGTATGAGCAGGATATTTCAAGAAAGGAAAAAGGCCTTAAACTTGGGAGCTAGAAACCATTACTGCACTACTAAATCACTGAGAAAAAAAAACACTTTGGCGCTCTGGAGAAGAAAGCCACTTCGGCCTACTGGCGGAACAAAGCCGTTACTGCTTCATGGTGGGAAAATCCCTTAAAAATTCGAGATGGGTGCTTACATATCTTCGTCCCTTCTCCTTGGGTCTACTTCCCGGCATGCAAATCTCGACGCATTCAATGTGAACTAAATAAGTCAGTTCACGCGTTACACACTGCCGGTTTAAATTAAACTGCTTAAAAATTTAAAACACTGTTTTAAGCTACACTGCTCAAAAATTGAAATTACTGCAATAAATATAAAAATGCAATAAAATATAAATTATAGGAAGAAAAATAGTGTCGTAACATGATCTTAAAATTTAAGAAAAAATGAGTGTTACAATCTGATGAAGGAACTTGGTGCTGAAACAATTGTCATAGGACACAAAATATAGTGGAAATTTAGAAATAACATATTATTATTTCAATTATTATGAATTATCATGAAGTAACCGGTACTTAAATCGAACATTATGGAGTACTTTATCACATACATGTTGCTTTTAACGAGCTAAAGTTGTAATTTAATATGAGCTAATGAAGGAGCTGCAAGTAATTTTATTGCAACCTGCGTTTGCTTTTAATTAGTTTTTGAAATCTAAATCTTATTGACAGATCTTTCTATAGATTTGTTTTAGCGTAAAATGTTGTTTGGATTAAAGTCTATAGCATCAACTAACTGTAGGAACTCTAATATATGTTGCCTGAACTAACCTGAACTAACTGTAGGAACTCTAATATATGTTGCCTGTGGAGCAACCGAATTAAGATAAAAATTTCGTAAATATCTTGGTTCAATTTGGTTCTAATTAACAAATTCTGCTATTTCCGGCTTCCCTCTGTATATAAACCAATAAAATCAGAGATTGATGCATTCTGATATACAATTTTATTTAGAAAAAGATTTTCAAGTATAATGAATAAATTTTTCAAATTTAATTTGGAATATTTACAAAGTTTAGTAATACTTTTGATATTACTAAAAATAAAATGTTATCAAATTAAAATTTTAAAATTTGAAATATTTTTTTATTTCTTCTGCATATGTCATACAACAATATTTGATTTCTCACTGAATTAATATTAACTCTAGTTATACGATTTGTTATCATATTGACGTTAATAATGAAGGTAGGAACTATTTTTTTAAGTTATGCTATACCCCTTATTTAATCGCAATTAAAAAAGTGGGTTTATAGTTATAATTATTATTGCCGATAATACTAGTAGAGAAATATTTAAGAAAGTAGTCCTCTCAGTTGTTGATGTTCTTCACTACTGATGTTCATGATGTCTCAAATTCTGCGATGCCCATCGACATCGAAGCTCAGAAAACTCATGTCTCTAGCCCAGTTTATTTTATGTCGAGTATTAACCGGTAGCGGGTCATATATATCCTATCGGAATTCTTCATTTTATTATTACTAATAGGTATTTTTCTATTGCGTCTTAGACTCATATCAATCAAAGGGTTCATATAGATAAACTCTCTGAATAAAGAAAATAAAGATTAATGTCACTCGAGGTGCGTTTTTTTTAAGAAGTTGAATATATGTATTTCTCCAAGTCAACGGTGACCTGAAAAATTCTTACAGTAAAATATATATTCTCTTTAATGGTAAATTACCAGTAACATGATATTTAAAGAGTCTGCAAGATACTAAAGACTGAAGTCATAAAAACTCTATATCTCGAAAATACGGATGAAGTAGCTTATAGAATAAAAAAAAATTTAAAATTCTATGCTTTTTACTTCTTAGAATATTGTTTGAAATTAAGATAACCAAACTGATAATTTCTTGAGGTCTGCAGTGGCTGAATCAATAAATATCCAAATGGGTTCGACTTCTAATGAAAAAAGGGGAACACGTCATAAGTTGTATTATATAGATAACTTCTTACCTTTACCAGTTCTTCTCAGTTATTGTAATCTTTAAGTGTTATTAATAAAACGTTGCTTTTCTAAATCATATATTGTATAATAACTTAAGAAATTGTTTCCATTAAGGTTTCGGTTAAACACTCTAGCGTTTAGTTTGCATAACGCTACATGGTTTGTAGGAACAATACTAGAATATAATATTTAAACAGTTATCTCTTATTTAGTATAGTTAGTTAGCTAATACAGATTTTGGTATTATACTCGGAAAGCTTCGTTGTCATTTTAGATATATTTCAGGTCAATCAATAAGTTTTGAAAGCGAGACCTATGGAGCATCACATGAATCAAATATTGAACAGCATTTTGAAGCCTCTTCTGTCATATGAACACGCCCTAAATTTCAAGTCGATATGTCAAGTCATTCATTGTTTATCACCTGATTAAAGTAGACGTGTTTGAGTATTTTTTAAAAATGGAAAAAATTGAATGCTGAGTTTGTTTTGGAAGGTTTATCGGTGGATGATCTACGTTCAGGACGTCCAAAAACTGCAACAACTGAAGAAACTATTGTGCAAGTACAAGATATGGTAATGGAAGACCGTCGGTTAATCGTAGATGATTTAGCTCAGGCTATGGGCATCTCACATGAGTTCTTAACTAATGTTTTGAGTATGAGAAAACTATTCACAAGATGGGTGCAGCTTTTGCTAACATCGGAACAACAACGCACTCTGGAGAAACTTTCTAAACAACATTTGGCGTGCTCCACACAGAATAAAACTGATTTTGTGCGTTGATTTGTAACTATGGATGGGACTTGGATTTACTAGTATGATCATGAACTGCGACAACAAACTACACAGAGGACTGAGCCCGGTTGTTCAGCTCCAAAAAAGCCAAAGTGGTCAAATTCGCCCAACAACATTATGGCCACAGTTTTCTGGGATACAAAAGGAATTTTGTTAATTGATTACCTTCGAACCGGTAAAACAATCACAGGAGAGTATTATTGCAATCTTTTAATTCAGCTGGATGAGAACATTCTTGAGAAAAGGCCTGGTTTGCAGAAGAAAAAAATCATCATGACAATGTACCTGCCCAGAGAAGTGCTTTGGCAATGGCAAAACTGGTCGGATGAAAGCATGCATTGTTGGAACATTGGAACATCTACCCTATTCGCCAGATCTGGCTCAGTCTGACTTCTATCTGTTCCCATATTTCAAAAGATTTCTACCTGGGAAGCGTTTTTCAACAAATGATGAGATGCATCCGAAGATGGTTATTTTGAAGGTCTTTTGGAAAACCACTTCAGAGATGGGGTAAATAAATTGGAAAATCGTAAATGTATTTCGACTCATTTCGACTATACTTTGTTTCGTTGTAGTAGATAGGCCGGACCTGTGAGTTGGTGTTTAAATTTTCGTTGTTTTTTTTGAATCTCTGATTTTTATAATTTATTTACGATTCTACCTGTTTTAACCTTCTTGATTGCCACTTTTTTTTGGGTTCAGTTTTGAAATTCTCCTATTTTATTTTACATATCCTACTATTGTACAATAATTAAAATTGACTAAAGAAATTTCGATATGTAACAATTTGTATATTATATTATTCATTTATTTTTTTTTTATAATTTATGATATCGAGTTAGCGTAATTAACCTCTTCTTGCCCATTTATTTTTAATTAACTTTAATAATATTGGCTAAACGTACCCTGGTTCGGACTTCTCTTTATCTAACATATAACCATAATGTTAAAGTATATATTCATACCAGATTTTTTTAGCCTGTTAGTTTATTCCTGATTTGATATCTTTTAATTTATTTTCTCGTGAGACGACGATAAAAATAGAGGACTACTGATTCTTTTGTTCATCTGTTTGTCTGTTACATTAACTCCAAAAGTTCTGGATGGAAAATTCATTTTACTAGACATCAGTAAGCCTAGTTTCCTAAACGTTTCCATTTCCATTTTATCGTACAACTTTTAATAAAAACCGTTTTCATTTTTCGTATATTGAAGGATGATGTAGTGTCCATGATTTAGCCTTCAAACGACGTATGCTAGTATATTCAATAAGGTAAAGTTATTTAAATAACTCAAGAACTGTTCAAATACCCAATTGCTTTCTATCCTGTACAGGGTTACTATTTTTTCTTCAACGATTTTTTTTCACCAACTTTTTTACCAGATTGTTTAATCACTAGTTAGTCTCGATATATTTCAATCGCCACCTTTCTTGATTCTTTTTTGCCGCGGGCACGGCTAGTTTTACATATATATATATATATATATATATATATATATATATATATATATATATATATATATATACATATAGTGAAGTCCGTTTATAACGAACTCCAAAAAATTACTAAAAATGGTTCGCTATATCCGAAGTTACAGTAAACAAACAGTAAACAAAATTATTTTTCACTACTTTTTTATTTAGATTAGACGCTAATGCTTAGAAAAATGAATAATAATACTTGGTAAATTAAAAGAAAACATTCAAAGGAAAATAAAACAAGTCACACTAATGTTATTATTATGTATGTTGGTACATATGTGTATACGAGGATAAACAAAAGTATTAAAATACGTATATACAATAAAATCAGTAATTTTCATTTGTACAGTTTTACTTGAAAAAGAAATGGTATTTATGTAATTGTCAAGGTTACAAAAACTACTCCATATATGTTCAGGAACCTCACGAGGTTCCAAAAAATTGTGAGTTTCAGTCATTTTCTTAGTCATTACTGAAATGGATGGAACATAAATATTATCTTCTTCTCCAAGCTCGTCTTCGTAGTCATTATCGCTTAAAATCTTTCCAGAAGTCACTGATGTCAGAATTTGATCATCAGTTAATATATCTCTCGTCATTAATTCACTATCAGCACATACATATTCTTCAAAATTAAAGTGATTAAACATTTTTTTAATCTCGATTTTCACTGCACTATGTTGAATATCAGCATCGTAAACAAATTTTAGACAATCAATAGGATCTTCTCGATGTTTTTCAATGCACTGAGTCAACGGTAGCTCATCATCTGAGTCATATCTATATTCCTTTTTTTAAAAATCAGCCATGCTTAAAACAGTTTGCAGTGCCCTACTGACTCTTTGCCAAGACATATGGATAAAGTTTATAGCGTTCAACAGAGTTACAGAAAAAATGTTACCTTTATCGTTCGTCTCTAATATTTTCATAAGTAAAATCTTTCTATAATGACATTTTAAAGAATGTATCACACCTTGATTAATATGCTGGAGCTTTGCCCTTGTGTTTGGAGGTATAAAAACCAATTTTATTTGCTGTAGGTCAACTTCAGGGTCGCTGGACAGTTGTCAATCAAAAGTAATATTTTTCTGTTTGGGAATTTTAATTCTTTGTCCTATTCGATCAGTTTGTTTTTAAAAATTTCTGATGTCATCCAGGCTTTACTGTTTGATTTGTACTTTATTGGTAAATGTTTGTTTTTAAAACACCTGGGATTGGCGGACTTTCCTATCACCAACAATTTTCTTTTCTCTGTTCCAGACATATTTGCAGTTACCAACAGAGTAATCCTTACTTTTGATAATTTTCCACCAGCACAATTCTCTCCCACATACTTTAATGTGTTATCAGGCCTCATCTTGTAAAACAAACTCGTTTCATCCGCATTAAAAATGTCCACATATTCATAACTTTCTCGAATTTCTGGCCAATCACTGATCAACAACAGTCATACCCACTCCTGCAGTTTCTCCTACTATCTTACCCCCCTAATATTATCTCGCTTTTTAAATCGTTTAATCCAACTTTTAGAACAGTGTTCTCTATTTTCCTTTCCAATTCACTAGCTTTCTCTTGTAAAGTATAGCCGGTAATAGGAACATGTTCATGTCGTTTTTGACTAAACCATTTAAGGAGTCCTTTATCGACTTGGTCATATGTAGATATTCTTACTTTTTTACAACTAAAGTTTCTTTTATCATAGATTGATAAGATTTCTTGCCTCTTCTTCGATATGGTAGAAACCGTAGATTTAGTTCAATTTAACTGTTTGCAAACATCGCTTTGTTTAACTCCATTTTCTATTTTCCATATAATATCGATAAAAATTTGCAGTGGTCTTACGGAAGTTTTTTTGCGCATTGTGAAATAGTTCGTTTTAACCGGAAATTCGCGATTAACAGGTTCGTTATAAGCAGCCTTCACTGTATATATATATATATATATATATATATATATATATATATATATATATATATATATATATGTATATATATATATATATATATATGTATATATATATATATATATATATATATATATATATATATATATATATATATATATATATATATATATATATATATATATGTGTATATATTTATTTATTTTACAATATACTCTGTTTTTTTTTATTATAATATATATATAATAATAATTTGTCAAGGACTGTGTTTCCCACCGAGAACAATTTACAGCGATTCAAGAACAACGTGAATCGCTTTTTCCGTACATGTGTCGCTCCTGTACCGCGTGTGCTAGACGTATCAAAAAAACATATATATATATATATATATATATATATATATATATATATATATATATATATATACATATATATAAATAAATAAATAAATAAAAACTCGCATTCTTATAGTAACTAGTATTCTATCTTTTCTCAATTCAAGATTTAGTAACGGGCTCTACAAAGACCGAACAATGAACTGTAGGGAGTAAAAAATGATCTAAGACTAAGTTTCAGGCAGTAGCGTAGCTAATTTCAAGGAGTAGGGAGAATATGCGGATACATGGGATACTTCTTTAACAAAAACAGAAAACACTTAAGGCGGAACTACTTATAGAGAGTAGGGTCGTCAAGCGGCAAACAGGGGGCGCCAAACGTCAACTGTGGGACTAAAACCGATTGATAAAAAAGGCCTTCATGCACTGAAACGCTAAAAGTTAAGACTCCTTCTAACACAGTAAACTACAAATCGATGGCCCACGGAGGGGGAAGGGGGTTTGTCACAAAAAAAAGCTTTTCCTGCAGTGTAACTCTAAAGACATGATATTTAAAAGTCAATGATCGGGGAAGGAGAATTTTCACAAAAAAGAACCCCTACTTACAGTCGAACTTACAACTTAACAAACAACAAACTTAAAACCAGTTTAAAAATTGATGGCTGCAAGCCTGAACATTTGTTACAACAAAGAACCCCAAATGAAAAAAGTCTAAATCCAGTATTACTCGTATATTAGTTAAGAATATCTAGTCTAAAACGTTCTTACGTATGGTGCGTTGTTTGTTCATTCAATAGGTTTAGGAAATAAACGAATCCTCTAAGAAGAATAGTGCACAAGAGGAAGGACAGGGCTCAAAAGTTAAAAGTTGGAATGGAAAGCAGTGGACGGATTAATTTCGCCTAATATTAGTTTTTCAGGATTTACACCACGAAAAATCTCAGAAAATTTGTTATTACCTCACTATTGCTTCAAATGATCAATGATTTACAATACGAGAATTTTTTCGTAAAGGCAAGATAGTGGTAACGAAAATTCAGGACGAAACTCAACCATTAATATCTGCATATTTTTATTACAAACATTGTAGGGATAGTACAAGAATCGTAGGCCGATATTTACATAAACATGTAGGTACTAGGATTGAGAAACTTGATATTACACCATCAGTAGTGTCGGGTCAGTAACCTCATCACAAAAAACATGAAAAACCTTCTTCGGTCAAGGAACCTCAATTCCAAAGTGTATAGAGCTCTTGAGTACTAAAATTCGTATACCCTTCATAGATAAAATGGTATTAATAATACTTTGAAGAACACATTGAAATTTTGGCTTGATAAGATAAAGAATGAGAATTTATTATAAAAGAAAACCCTTGTAAAGTTAAAACGGAAACATTTGAGCATCAAGTTAATTAAGATGAATCCACCAACGCATATAGAAAAGTTAGAAGAACTTATTAAAGAAAGTATTAGTGGAGATTTAGTAGAGCAAACTGTAGAAACACTCGTTGGACCAGGCGAAAATTATGGCAGTGTTTTGTATAAAGTTGACTTCAAGGTAAAAAATGGGGACAAAATAGAAACATTTCATGGTGTAGCCAAATGTACTCATCCTAGTGCAAAAATGCAGGAACTATTAAACATACAAGTCACTATGAAGTCCGAGATAGCCTGGTATACAACAGTTATACCTACAATTAGAAACTTTCAAATAGATTGTGGTATAGAACAAGTCGCTGATTTTTTTCAACATTTTTATGGTGCTAGAATCAATTTGGACCCCAAAAATGACACTGTAGATAGTAACGCTGTAATATTTACTGAAAATTTGAAGACTTTAGGTAAGAATACTTAATAGTTTTGATTTCTATATTTATCTAAAAGTTTTATAATATACAGCATCAAATTAAATTTTTTTTTACTGGAATCGAAATTTTTAAAAATTGCATATTACTGATTTTTAATATATTACAGGATATACAAATATAGACCGCCATATTGGATTTGATTTGAAAACATCGAAGGCTATACTCCGAAATCTTGCCACATTCCATGCTATTCCAATAGCCATTAAGATGAATAATAAGGATTTGTTTGAAAAGAACATTAAACCATACCTTCCTGGTTTTCAAACGAAAGAAAATTCGTCGAGTAGTAGAAATGATAATCTCTTTAATGGTATAAAAGAAGCTATTAAGAATATTCCAGAAATCTCTCCTTACATAGACAGAATTGTTAATAACATTAAAAATCGCAAACTGTTCGAAAATAAATTGAATGCCAAAGAACCATGGGCTTCAGTTTGTCATAACGATTTCTGGATAAACAATATTATGATAAAAGACGGAGATAATCCAAAGACGGTATTTCTAGATTTTCAAATGCCAACTTATGCATCAATCGCTATAGATCTTATAATTTTTATAAACCTTTCAGTAGCTTTAGAAGTTGTTTCAAAATATATGGACGAACTGATTAAATATTACTGGGATGAATTTTTGCTAAATTTAAAACAGTTTCACATAGATACATCTATATTTCCGTACGAAGATTTTTTAAAAGAAATTGATGATGTTGCTTCTTCAGGTTTATTTGGACGTACACTACTTGGAATTTACTTAATTTTACAAGACAAAGATAGTAAAGTGAGTGAAAATTGGGGAGATAATTTTGAATCAAATTCAAGGTTTAACGATAAACAAACGAAAAAGTATACATGGCTTGTCTTGGAATATGTTAAAAGGGGCTGGATATGAAATTAAATATTTATGTTACAAAGATATCATTACTCTTATGAAGTAATTTTTTTATTACGCAATATTTATTCCTGTCGAACACCTGGAATATGTTTATCCATCCATGAATATAATATTACTGTTGGAATTTATATGAAATCAAACTATTAATGTAGTGAATTTGGTTTTTTCTAGTCAGCTTTATAATATTTAAAAACTGTTATTGTGATATTTCAAATAAACAGCACAATTAAATTAAAACGTGTATTATATATATATATATATATATATATATATATATATATATATATATATATATATATATATATATACATTTATATATATATATATATATATATATATATATATATATATATATATGTATATAGTGTGTGTGTGTGTGTGTGTGTGTATGTGTGTATGTTGTTACATTTACTTTATAGTATAATATCTTAGGGAATTCGATAAATTATTTTATGTATAATACTTATTATTTGTATATACCCAAATATGTAATATAATAACAATTTTTATTAAGTAAAAATGGTGTAAAATTATTTTACTACAATCAAGTAAATAAAATGGCAAAATCGATATAAAAACTGAGTAAATTGTTTGGGGTGGAAAAATTTTACAATAAAGAGTATAACAATAGTATCACTAAATAATAAAGTCTGCTAACCTGAGCTAAATAACACCAACAAGGAAATACTTCTGAATTAACAATTTAATACCTGGACAGATTCTAAAATGGTATGTTTCCAATAATAGGTGTGTTACGTTTCAATTCAATTGAAAATATTGTAGTGTATAAATTTGTATGTAATGTTTTAGTAAATCCCATTGTCAATTCTAAATATTTGATTTCGTTGATTTTTGCGGTAGCATCATTTTTTAAACTTACTCCTGTAAGACGCTTACTCTTACGTCAGAGAGAGAGGGTTCTAGCTACTTAGAACACTGAGTATGCTTTTTTACGTTAGATACCACCTATTTGATGTCTAAAATAGGAAACACTATGTCTCACAAATGTTGTCGAACTAAAAAAATTGGTGTCTCATCAAGACAATGAAACTTTTTTAGCTTATAATATATATAAAAAATACCCCCTTACAGACCTAGTCAAACTCTCAAACTGTTTAATTAACTAAAGCTCGTTCAACTGGTAAACTTGCAAAATGGTTAAAATGTCATGCATTGAAACTAGCATATTTATCGCTTTCCAGTAATGTCACTATATAAACGTATTAAGTACTGTAGTTGTTCAAATTTATTCACAGAAAAACCGCTACCACAGAATCTGTCATAATGTTAAGTTCTAATACTAGTAGTCGCATATTAGCATTGCTTGTTATAGGGCTGCAAAAGATATACTCAAAATGATAGATAACAAGCCTGATGATCATGAGCACGATTAGTAAAAGTAATCCGTTTAATTCTCCTAATTTACCCCATCAGCATATTGAATACCTACGAATCAATCTTCAGCGCTTAAAAACTGTCTCGAGTTTATTGTAGGGGTATATTTTCTGCTTGACTATTTTTGAGAACGGCGAGTCTTACTGTCCGAGAAAAATGCGTACCAGTTATTTAAAATACTTTTCAGTATAACTACTTATGTAACTGTGTAGAAATAAGGAACGCCAAGTTTCACAAATGTTGTTATATTGCAAAAAATAAGGATATAATATCAACTAAACAAAAAATCTAAATACGCACTAGTTTCTTCAAATAGTCATAGTTTTGATTTTATTTTTTCTCAAAATGATATACGTACTAAAGAATTTTTTTTTCTAATAAAAAAACAGAGTATATTGTAAAATAAATAAATATATACATATATATATATATATATATATATATATATATATATATATATATATATATATATATATATATATATATATATATATATATATATATATATATATATATATATATATATATACATATATATATATATATATATATATATATATATATATATATATATATATATATATATATATGTGTATATATTTATTTATTTTACAATATACTCTGTTTTTTTTATTAGAAAAAAAAATTCTTTAGTACGTATATCATTTTGAGAAAAAATAAAATCAAAACTATGACTATTTGAAGAAACTAGTGCGTATTTAGATTTTTTGTTTAGTTGATATTATATCCTTATTTTTTGCAATATAACAACATTTGTGAAACTTGGCGTTCCTTATTTCTACACAGTTACATAAGTAGTTATACTGAAAAGTATTTTAAATAACTGGTACGCATTTTTCTCGGACAGTAAGACTCGCCGTTCTCAAAAATAGTCAAGCAGAAAATATACCCCTACAATAAACTCGAGACAGTTTTTAAGCGCTGAAGATTGATTCGTAGGTATTCAATATGCTGATGGGGTAAATTAGGAGAATTAAACGGATTACTTTTACTAATCGTGCTCATGATCATCAGGCTTGTTATCTATCATTTTGAGTATATCTTTTGCAGCCCTATAACAAGCAATGCTAATATGCGACTACTAGTATTAGAACTTAACATTATGACAGATTCTGTGGTAGCGGTTTTTCTGTGAATAAATTTGAACAACTACAGTACTTAATACGTTTATATAGTGACATTACTGGAAAGCGATAAATATGCTAGTTTCAATGCATGACATTTTAACCATTTTGCAAGTTTACCAGTTGAACGAGCTTTAGTTAATTAAACAGTTTGAGAGTTTGACTAGGTCTGTAAGGGGGTATTTTTTATATATATTATAAGCTAAAAAAGTTTCATTGTCTTGATGAGACACCAATTTTTTTAGTTCGACAACATTTGTGAGACATAGTGTTTCCTATTTTAGACATCAAATAGGTGGTATCTAACGTAAAAAAGCATACTCAGTGTTCTAAGTAGCTAGAACCCTCTCTCTCTGACGTAAGAGTAAGCGTCTTACAGGAGTAAGTTTAAAAAATGATGCTACCGCAAAAATCAACGAAATCAAATATTTAGAATTGACAATGGGATTTACTAAAACATTACATACAAATTTATACACTACAATATTTTCAATTGAATTGAAACGTAACACACCTATTATTGGAAACATACCATTTTAGAATCTGTCCAGGTATTAAATTGTTAATTCAGAAGTATTTCCTTGTTGGTGTTATTTAGCTCAGGTTAGCAGACTTTATTATTTAGTGATACTATTGTTATACTCTTTATTGTAAAATTTTTCCACCCCAAACAATTTACTCAGTTTTTATATCGATTTTGCCATTTTATTTACTTGATTGTAGTAAAATAATTTTACACCATTTTTACTTAATAAAAATTGTTATTATATTACATATTTGGGTATATACAAATAATAAGTATTATACATAAAATAATTTATCGAATTCCCTAAGATATTATACTATAAAGTAAATGTAACAACATACACACATACACACACACACACACACACACACACTATATACATATATATATATATATATATATATATATATATATATATATATATATATATATATATATATATATATATATAAATGTATATATATATATATATATATATATATATATATATATATATATATATATATATATATATATATATATATATATATAATACACGTTTTAATTTAATTGTGCTGTTTATTTGAAATATCACAATAACAGTTTTTAAATATTATAAAGCTGACTAGAAAAAACCAAATTCACTACATTAATAGTTTGATTTCATATAAATTCCAACAGTAATATTATATTCATGGATGGATAAACATATTCCAGGTGTTCGACAGGAATAAATATTGCGTAATAAAAAAATTACTTCATAAGAGTAATGATATCTTTGTAACATAAATATTTAATTTCATATCCAGCCCCTTTTAACATATTCCAAGACAAGCCATGTATACTTTTTCGTTTGTTTATCGTTAAACCTTGAATTTGATTCAAAATTATCTCCCCAATTTTCACTCACTTTACTATCTTTGTCTTGTAAAATTAAGTAAATTCCAAGTAGTGTACGTCCAAATAAACCTGAAGAAGCAACATCATCAATTTCTTTTAAAAAATCTTCGTACGGAAATATAGATGTATCTATGGGAAACTGTTTTAAATTTAGCAAAAATTCATCCCAGTAATATTTAATCAGTTCGTCCATATATTTTGAAACAACTTCTAAAGCTACTGAAAGGTTTATAAAATTTATAAGATCTATAGCGATTGATGCATAAGTTGGCATTTGAAAATCTAGAAATACCGTCTTTGGATTATCTCCGTCTTTTATCATAATATTGTTTATCCAGAAATCGTTATGACAAACTGAAGCCCATGGTTCTTTGGCATTCAATTTATTTTCAAACAGTTTGCGATTTTTAATGTTATTAACAATTCTGTCTATGTAAGGAGAGATTTCTGGAATATTCTTAATAGCTTCTTTTATACCATTAAAGAGATTATCATTTCTACTACTCGACGAATTTTCTTTCGTTTGAAAACCAGGAAGGTATGGTTTAATGTTCTTTTCAAACAAATCCTTATTATTCATCTTAATGGCTATTGGAATAGCATGGAATGTGGCAAGATTTCGGAGTATAGCCTTCGATGTTTTCAAATCAAATCCAATATGGCGGTCTATATTTGTATATCCTGTAATATATTAAAAATCAGTAATATGCAATTTTTAAAAATTTCGATTCCAGTAAAAAAAAATTTAATTTGATGCTGTATATTATAAAACTTTTAGATAAATATAGAAATCAAAACTATTAAGTATTCTTACCTAAAGTCTTCAAATTTTCAGTAAATATTACAGCGTTACTATCTACAGTGTCATTTTTGGGGTCCAAATTGATTCTAGCACCATAAAAATGTTGAAAAAAATCAGCGACTTGTTCTATACCACAATCTATTTGAAAGTTTCTAATTGTAGGTATAACTGTTGTATACCAGGCTATCTCGGACTTCATAGTGACTTGTATGTTTAATAGTTCCTGCATTTTTGCACTAGGATGAGTACATTTGGCTACACCATGAAATGTTTCTATTTTGTCCCCATTTTTTACCTTGAAGTCAACTTTATACAAAACACTGCCATAATTTTCGCCTGGTCCAACGAGTGTTTCTACAGTTTGCTCTACTAAATCTCCACTAATACTTTCTTTAATAAGTTCTTCTAACTTTTCTATATGCGTTGGTGGATTCATCTTAATTAACTTGATGCTCAAATGTTTCCGTTTTAACTTTACAAGGGTTTTCTTTTATAATAAATTCTCATTCTTTATCTTATCAAGCCAAAATTTCAATGTGTTCTTCAAAGTATTATTAATACGATTTTATCTATGAAGGGTATACGAATTTTAGTACTCAAGAGCTCTATACACTTTGGAATTGAGGTTCCTTGACCGAAGAAGGTTTTTCATGTTTTTTGTGATGAGGTTACTGACCCGACACTACTGATGGTGTAATATCAAGTTTCTCAATCCTAGTACCTACATGTTTATGTAAATATCGGCCTACGATTCTTGTACTATCCCTACAATGTTTGTAATAAAAATATGCAGATATTAATGGTTGAGTTTCGTCCTGAATTTTCGTTACCACTATCTTGCCTTTACGAAAAAATTCTCGTATTGTAAATCATTGATCATTTGAAGCAATAGTGAGGTAATAACAAATTTTCTGAGATTTTTCGTGGTGTAAATCCTGAAAAACTAATATTAGGCGAAATTAATCCGTCCACTGCTTTCCATTCCAACTTTTAACTTTTGAGCCCTGTCCTTCCTCTTGTGCACTATTCTTCTTAGAGGATTCGTTTATTTCCTAAACCTATTGAATGAACAAACAACGCACCATACGTAAGAACGTTTTAGACTAGATATTCTTAACTAATATACGAGTAATACTGGATTTAGACTTTTTTCATTTGGGGTTCTTTGTTGTAACAAATGTTCAGGCTTGCAGCCATCAATTTTTAAACTGGTTTTAAGTTTGTTGTTTGTTAAGTTGTAAGTTCGACTGTAAGTAGGGGTTCTTTTTTGTGAAAATTCTCCTTCCCCGATCATTGACTTTTAAATATCATGTCTTTAGAGTTACACTGCAGGAAAAGCTTTTTTTTGTGACAAACCCCCTTCCCCCTCCGTGGGCCATCGATTTGTAGTTTACTGTGTTAGAAGGAGTCTTAACTTTTAGCGTTTCAGTGCATGAAGGCCTTTTTTATCAATCGGTTTTAGTCCCACAGTTGACGTTTGGCGCCCCCTGTTTGCCGCTTGACGACCCTACTCTCTATAAGTAGTTCCGCCTTAAGTGTTTTCTGTTTTTGTTAAAGAAGTATCCCATGTATCCGCATATTCTCCCTACTCCTTGAAATTAGCTACGCTACTGCCTGAAACTTAGTCTTAGATCATTTTTTACTCCCTACAGTTCATTGTTCGGTCTTTGTAGAGCCCGTTACTAAATCTTGAATTGAGAAAAGATAGAATACTAGTTACTATAAGAATGCGAGTTTTTATTTATTTATTTATTTATATATATGTATATATATATATATATATATATATATATATATATATATATATATATATATATATATATATATATATATATATATATATATGTTTTTTTGATACGTCTAGCACACGCGGTACAGGAGCGACACATGTACGGAAAAAGCGATTCACGTTGTTCTTGAATCGCTGTAAATTGTTCTCGGTGGGAAACACAGTCCTTGACAAATTATTCCAAAGGGCTGATGTTCTCCATATAAAAGATTGCTTGAAAAGCATTGTACGAGGAGTAACAAGCTGAACCTCATACGGATGTGAAGTATTAGCGCGACGTGTATTTCTAACATGCACCGCTCCGGGAGGAATTAAGTGGGCTACATCCTTCGAACACTTTCCCAGAAAATACTTGTAGGATAGGCTCAAGTCGCCAACCGTTTTTCGACGTTCCAGCGAATCAGGGCCGCCGGTCAGTTCCGGGTCTCCAATCAGACGAACAGCTCTTCTCTGAATAGAATCAAACAAATACAATGTATGTTTGGGAGCGGAGCCCCAAACATGGGAGCAGTATTCCATAGTTGGTCGAATTTGAGCTTTGTAAAGAATTAACAATTGTTGTGGAGTGTAAAGCTTTCTGGTTCGAAATAATATTCCCAACTTTTGAGAAGCTCTCCTTGCTATACTTGCGCCATGTTCATGCCAGGACATATTTGCTCCCAAATTAACGCCCAACAAATTGAGTGACGATGTTAGAGGAATGGAGTGCCCCGCCATAACCATGTCGGGCTCAGCAACGCTAACTTTTTTAGAAAAAACTATAGCCTGGGTTTTTGTAGTGTTAAATTCCACTTGGTTACTATCAGCCCAAGATAGACTTTCTTCCAGGTTTTTGTTAAGTTTAATGACTTCCCGCTGTCTGCGGATATTCGTCTGAGTAGCTGATGTCCGAGCGTTCAAAGTGAATGAAGATATAAGCGTACTGTCATCTGCAAAGCTGTAGGTTGGGTTTCCGGTCTGTTCCAGCAGATCGTTAATCTAAATGAGAAAAAGACTAGGAGACAGTCTGGAGCCTTGGGGCACACCGGCGTTGATAGTGAAGGTGTCAGAAAGAAATCCGCGGACTGCCACTCGTAAAGAACGCTCTCTGAGGAAACATGAGAGCCACAAACAGAACTTTTTAGACACACCATAAGAGCGTAGCTTAGTCAATACTCCATCTTGCCAAACACGGTCGAATGCCTTGGATATGTCAAGAGCAACCGTTCGAGATTCTCTAAAGTGTTCAATTGCGTTGTTCCAAACATGTGTTACATAAGTCAGAAGATCTCCTGTTGAACTATATTTACGAAAGCCATTCTGGTGATCTCTATTAATGTTGAATCCTTCAAGATATTTTAGAAGATGCTGATTGATAGCTTTTTCCATGACTTCCGATATTATTGAAAGCAGTGTGACTGGTCGGTAGTTATTTGGCAAGGTTTTCTTGCCTTTTTTAGGTATCGGCTGAATTGTGGCACATTTCCAGCAGGAAGGAAATATTCCCTTTCTGTAGGATAGGTTGAAGTCTACTGAAAACTGGGGTTAGTTCCCTCGTACAGTTTTTGAGAACTTTGGCAGGTATTCCGTCAGCGCCAGAAGCTTTTGTGGCGTCTAGATTTATTAAAATACTTTTAATGATACGCTGAAGAAAATATCGGGCATCCTTGACTGCAGTACGGGAATAGTAGGTGGTGTTTTTCCTTGGAAATCGACAGTAGAATATGAAGCAAAGAGTTCAGCCAACAAGTTCGCTTTTTCAACAGGTGTCGTTGCAATAGAATTATCTGGCCGTGTGAGTGGTGGCATGGTGGATTTGGTGAAATTTTGACTAACTGCCTTAGCGACTGACCAAAAGGACCTGGAATTGTTGGGACAAGCGAGAGGTTTGTTTCTAATTCGTTAATTGTGTGCCTCCTTGGTTAAGTCGACAATTTTTTTGCATCTGTTCCAGGCACGAACAAAGGTATTACGATTTATGGTGTTAGGATTTACACGCCATTGTCGGTAGGCAAGATGTTTAGAAGCAACCGCTTCTTTGCCGTTAGAAGGGCATTTTTTCGAAAAATGAATGTAAGCTTCCATACCAGCCAAAATAACAGCGGAAACTTCCCTGGCGCAGTCAGATGGGCCCTCAGATCGAAAACTAACGTCTAACCAAGGGAAAGTTCGAAAATATTCCATGAGATCTTCCCATTTAGCAGATTTGTAGCGCCAAATCTTGCGTGGTTTAGGCGCCTCTCTGTCACTGATTGGTAGGATACTCGATGTCGAAAGCAGTTTATAGTCGGAAAAACCCAACGGCGGATTTACGGTGACCGTGTACTATAAACCTCCGGATTGGTGGTTAAAAACAGATCAAGAAAACAGGCGAACTCCCGGTCTCGATCTGGGATCCGTGTTGGTTGGTCAATAAGCTGAGTTAAGACACAACTGATTCAGAATGATTCAGCTTCGCGACCATGTTCGTCGGTAGTATTTGAATATTTAAGCCAGTTGATGTGGACATTAAAGCCGCCCAGGATGGCAATTTTGGCATTTGGATAATTAATTTGTAAATGGTCTATGGTGTCTGCAAGAGAAGCGAAAAGTGTTCTAAAGTTAGTATCATTTGGTGGATGATAGAGGATACAGATGAACCTTGTGGTTTGTTAAGTCGTTATTTTTAACCACATAACATCATAGTTTGGGGGCTTTAGAGCCTCTTCTCGTTGGCAAGAGAGGTCGCTTCTGACAAAAAGACAGATTCCAAAGTTACGCCTAAATCGGGAATAAAGTCGTACCCAGGATAAAGATAGTTGACTGTGCTGGTCGATGAACTGATCTTGGTTTCACAGAGAGCGAGTACATGAGGTTTATTTGATTGCAGGTGTTGGTGCACTAAATTTATGCTCGAGTATATATATATATATATATATATATATATATATATATATATATATATATATATATATATATATATATATATATATATATATATATATATATATATATATATATATATATATATATATATATATATATATATATATATATATATATATATATATATATATATATACATTATATATATATATATATATATATATATATATATATATATATATATATATATATATATATATATATATATATATATATATATATATATATATATATATATATATATATATATATATATATATATATTGTAGCCTATGAAAAGGTGTTTAATTGCGCCCCACGTACACTGCGTCATTTTGTAAGATGTGAAAAAGTGTTCTCGGTTTGAGGCATCTTTTTTTGTACCCTGTGAGAAGTTGTTTGTCCCACGCTTGAGCGCAATTTTGTAACCTTTGAACTTACCCGCTTTAATTTCTGATACTGAATTGAGTGAACCCTGATTTTAAAAGAACTAAAGAAATTAAGCACACACTAGCTCAGTTTTCCTTGGTGGAGAGATATGGGTAAGAGATAATTTTCTTACGTCTTTTTGGAATTAATTTCTATTTTTTTAAAGGCTTTAGCTGTACAAAATTTTGGGCACCATCCATTTTAAAATAGAAAGGATCTAACTTCAGCTAAAAAAATGGAAAAATGCTGAAGGGTTTTATGGGTATTACTAAAAAGAATTAGTCTAGTACAACTTATCCTGAAAAGAAAAATAAGTATTCAGTGAGACACTAGCTTTAATCAACTAAAAGAAAATTTATTCATGTTTTTAAAATAAAAAGTTCTAACCTTACAGTTTTACCAAAAAAATTCTAGCCTAACTAGTCGTTGTTACATTTAAATTTTAAACTATTATAACCCCCGAAGACGAAAAGTCGTGCTTTACACTTCACTTTTTAGTCTGTTTTAAATTGTAGTTAAGGCACTATTGAAGGAAGTTTTGTTGACTTACTGTTCTTATTCCTGTTTTGATGGACTACGCCCGATTTCACACTTTTTCTTAGCAAACACTTAGAAAGCCCACTACGGCTTTTAGTTAAGACACTGGTGCTTTTACTTAGCGGCTCTGATGAAAATTAGCCTACTTCGGCTAGATGGAAAATAGCCTCTCGGCTAGACGGTACTGCCTGGCTGCGGCTAGATGGAAAACAGCCTGGCAGCGGCTTGATGGTACTGCCTGGTTGCGGCTAGATGGAAAACAACCCCGATTCAAGCTCTGCGGAGCCTTAAATAATCGTGCGACTTTTGCCTGTAATATCACGACGCTCCAATCAAAACTGCGGATCAAACATTTCACCAATCGCGGCGTAGCGAGAGGTTCGGTCAGGAACCCGCACAACACAATATATACCGAACGTCTTGGGATCTCTGTTTAATATACCGTTCGATACAAAATTGAAAATAAGTACAATTTGAAATGGAAAAATCAGTAACATTACATGGTCTTAAAATCTAGGAAAAAATGAATGTTACATTTACCCCCTTCCAAAAAGAAATAGACTACACTAGTCTATTAAACTAAGGCTACTTATGAAAAGGTACAAAGTGGTACACTATCACTTAATACTAAGGTCAGAACTTAAAACAAAATTACAAACTCGGACCTTACTACTAGACTTAATTCAATTAAGCACTAATATTAAGTACAATGAAAACTAAATAAAAATCTTTGCATGTACACAAGAATCTTATAACTAGACTTAACTTAATTAAGCACTAAGGTTGAGTACATCAAAAAGTAAATAAAAATCCTTGCATGAACATAAGAAATACCTGTTCAAAGTAACAATCGCGGTCTTCTTATATAAAAGAATCAGCTCTATTATCGTTACCAAAACAAAAAAAATATAACTTTGTCTAGACTCTTGTCTAAATCAAAAAATGAACTGAAATAAAATATGAACACCCCCCTTAAAATATTTTAAGGATTGTCTGAAAAATTTTTTATTTCAGCAAAAGAAATTTATAAAAATTTTAAATAAAGAAAAAAAAAAAAAATGATTCTAGTGCAAACACTTACACTAAAAAGGAAAAGTCTTGTCAGACCATTTAGCACAAGGCCAAAAAAAAATATATCTGGATAAATATCCAGACAAACGCTCGGGAAAAATCGCCATCCATGCTCTAGCTCATCGCTAAGGGAACATTCTAAATCTAGTATCACTACTAGTCGCACTCGGAAAATAATCGCACTAGACATGCTAAAATCGACATCTAGACATGCTAAAATCGCTAGGGAAAACGCTCTGGTTGATCGCCAGATAATCGCACTCTATAACGCAATGTCGACGTCCTAAGACATCCAGACATGCTAAAGTCGCCAGGGAAAACGCTCTGGTTGATCGCCAGAAAACACGTCAGCTTATCGCCAACAAAACACTCTGGTATATCGCCAGAAAAAACCTCGGCTCCTCGCCAAGAAAACACTCTGTAAGTAGTCCTCGACTACACAAAGTCCGCGTTCTAAAAGAACAATCTCGCCATTAACATAGTGAGCAGCTGTAAAAGCTAACAATACCACTATAGGCACAGTGAATAGCTATAAAAGCTAAAATTCACTAAACTGAATGATCCTGCTTCAAAAAGCAATGTTCACTAAGAACAGAATGATTAGTCCACGCGCAACTAACATTCAAGGAAACATTCCCAACATAACTATATGAGACAGCAAGTCTCGAAATAGGACCTCCCTAAAGTCATAATCCTATATATAGGAGTCCATAAGCAAAACGACTCAAAATCTCGCATTTTGAGCACATGCCCTCAGGCAACCAACACACACTGAAATATATACAGAAATATGTACAGAAATATATACAGAAATACATACAGGAGTTCAAATCCCAAACTCTTGGTTATGATTACTCCATACTGAGCTTGGTGAAAGCTCTTAGCAAAAGCTAATCCAATCTTCGGCACATCGCACCAAAGTGACAAATCTGCCTAGAAACATGAGCCGGAAAAAACGCCCTCCGTCATTCTTCAGGGTGGCTACACAGAGATATAAAACTTAACCAGCATTGCGCCTCTTCAAGTTGCATGAAGAACCCTCGTGTACTGGTCTCGCCCTAGAACAACAACGAAAAACATTCAATCCATCCCACATAACAGGAGACAAACACCTCACCACGATATACTGAATGGTGGAGACAATAAAATACTGAAATGGTGACCCTGGTGTCCACTAACAAAAGGGAGTAGATTATAGCATCCACTAAACTGAAACGGTGTCTACCACACCACCATAAGTCAAAAAAATTTAATCAATAGGGTGTTCCGAAACACACTACTGCCAACAGCCTGTCACCACTAATAGGCTAATTGGAGCTGAGGTCGACTACAGTAGCTAGGCTCTCCTTTGGTTCAAATAGAAATAACCATTGGGTAACAAAACCCCTAAAGGTCCCAAAGGTCAAACGTTCACCCCCCATAGACTACCCTTCCAATCAGTCTGTTCCTCAGGAAGACTAACTCCCTGCCAAACGTCGTAATGGCATCTGTTAGCACCCGGTGCATCACAGCCTGTAAAAACAGATAACTCATGGGATACAACCTAAAAGGTTTACAAGGTTGACTTAACCAAGCTTCTAACGAAATTTTAAAAAAACGAAAATGAGCTTAAAAAGCTACATGAAGCAAAAATTTCTCAAATTTTTGGTGGCAACGCAACAAAACTCTTGAAGACGACAAGAGCTTTTCCAGCTTAATCAGAAACAAGAAGAAAACATCGTTGACAGCTAAAATATTCGATCATGGTGTTAATCGTCTCCCTAGACAATAGCCTCTAGAAGAAACTGCTACAGGTATCAGGCATAACCGTTTTCTGTCAGCCCAAACTTCTAGATTACCTCTTGGAAATCTAAAAATTCGGTTAGGAATCTTCCTTCACTGCGCTTAGCCTCCCTTGACAAGGTTCTGATCTCGGTATCAGATTTTGATCATTTCTTTGTGAAACGACTGTCTTACTCTGCTCTCATCTCCTGTAAATGCTCAGCCTTTAGTTCTCCTGCAGGACTTCAATTTCCTATCAATCCGATAGTATACCGAAAAAACTCATCAGACGCCTATGAGTCTATGCAAAAAAAATTTTAAAAAAATTAGTGACTCAAAGGTAACGTTTAAGCGGCTCTGAAAAAAAAATAGAAAATACCCTCAGTTTGTCAATTCAGAAGAAGATCTAAACCAAAATAATCCAAGTCTTAGACTTACAGGATAAACCAAAATCAATTTACTCTTAATTGCACCCAACATATACCATTAAGGTAATAAAAATACACCCACTCGGGTAACAAACTTTGAAATTGCTCATAAAAAAAATTTTTGACTCAACATCATACTACACGAGCTACATCTTGCGCTTGTCCTAACTCAAGATCACCTTGGATTGCCTCTAATCAAAATTTCGCTTCCAAGTGTCAAGAACTGGATATTATTTGGGGTCATAAGCAAATCAAATCCCGCGACCACCGACATACCAGTCTTATGATATATCCTGAGTGTGACTCCTTCGCAAGCTCGCAAAACTGAGTCGATGCTAAACATCAACCACAATCAACCTAAGTTTGGATATGATCAGTACCCAAAACCTTAGCAAAAACTATAAAAGTAAGCTATCCTCAGCTCAACTTTTATAACAGTCAAAAAGACGAGGTCGTCACCTCTACAGAGCAACATCAAAAAAAATAAGGTAAAGCAATTAAGATAATGTAAGTATAACCTATTCTTCTTCTGACAAACTTTCATTAGGGTTAGGTTCATTGAATGGTTTTAAGTCTTTAATATGCCATCGTCCTATTTTAGTCCCATCTAAATTAACTAAACCATAAACTAAATCTGAAATCTTTTCTCTAATCACGCAATGCACATACTTAGGTACCAACTTAGATGTGAATTTATCTGCTGCACTGGAAAGAATTTTATTTTTTCGCCAAACGTGATCACCTATCTTAAAGGAAAAATCCCTTTTTCTAAGGTTGTAAGACTTACTGTTCCTTTCATAACCCTTATGTATCCTACTACTCACGTCGTCGGTGAAAATATCTTTTAAACTCTTTAAATTTTCGGCGTACGCACCCCTGTTACTCGGAATTATTCCGCTGTCAACATTGACATCCAAATCTAAATTTTTGTAATACGATCCTGATAGAGGTATCTGTCTGCCGTAAACTTAAGAAAGACGGTGTAAACCCTGTTACTTCGTTTCTTGCGGTGTACACGGGATTAAAACGGATGTTAAAACTATAAGTTTCACTTAAGCTCTTAAAACTTTTAGAGGTAAACTGGGTACCGTTATCGCATATTAAGAGCGATGGAACACCGTGGATTAGAAAGACATTATTTTCCAAAATTCTCTCTATATATCCAGCTTTAGAGCTTTTCAAAGGAAATAGCATGGTATACTTTGTAAACCAGCAAGAAACCACGAGAAGCCATTTATTTCCCTTTTTTGAACGTGGGAATGGGCCTACTAGATCAGCTGCTATGACTTGAAAAGGGTAATTAACCGTTTTCTCTTTTCCCATCAGTCCCATAGGTAGTGTATTTGGAGATTTCTGCGCGCCACATATTTCACAAGTCCTCACAAACTTTACGATGTCAAAACGCATTTTTGGCCAATAATACTGTTCCTGAACCCTGTGAAGAGTTTTTATAAAAGCCAAAATGACCAGAAGTAGGAGGAGTGTGACACATGTCTATAACTTCCTCTCTCTGTGGTTTAGGAACTAGTATTTTCCACTCGGGTACATTAACTTTTAAAGGCAACTGGTTTGGGATAAATTTGTACACGAAATCATTTTCCACCTTCCACTGCGGAAAATTTTGAGGAAATTCTTTAATTTGCTGCCGTAAATTGTCGTACCATGGATCAATGCGATCTACATCAACTGTATCAATTCTTACGCCAAACCGTGCATTAAGACTGTTTTCGTCCGCTGTATGATCTGGGATTCTTGACAAAGCGTCAGGAATAACATTGTGGACTCCTTTTCTATGAATTAAAGTAAATGTGTGTTGCCTCAGCCTAATCGCCCAACGCGCTAGTTTGCCACTAGGGTTTTTAATTGAATTAAGCCACAATAAACTATAATGATCTGTTATGACCGTGAAAGGAACACCTTCTATGTAAGGTCGAAACTTTTCGATGTTAAAGAGTACTGCTAAACATTCTTTTTCAACAACCGAATAGTTACGTTCAGCCTTTGACAAAGTTCTACTGGCATACGCTATCACTCTTTCCTCACCATTGATTTTCTGTGTTAGGACGCCCCCTAAACCGGTATTAGAAGCATCACTAGAAATATAAAACTGTTGGGAAAAATCTGGTTGGGATAAAATTGGAGCTGAAACCAATAGCTCTTTAATCTTTATAAAAGATTCTTCGGCTGCCTTTGTCCAATCTATCGATTGTCCTTTTTTTCGTCCTTTCAAAAGATCATTAATAGGCGACAACAGGGTAGAAAAATTCTCGATAAAACGTCTGTACCATGAACGCATTCCTACGAAGCGCTTAACTTCTGTAGTATTAGTAGGTCTCGCATAATTAACCATGCTCGCTATTTTATCCGGATCGGTACGCAAGGAATTTGAGCCTACAATATAGCCTAAAAACTTTAGAGAAGTTTTGAAAAAATCACATTTGCTCAAATTTATCGTCAGTCCGGCCTCTTTCAATTTATCTTTTACTTCTTTAAGTAAGCGAATATGCGATTCGAAGTCTTCCGATGTTACTAAAATATCATCGAGATAGGTAAAAATATGTGGCTCATATTTCGGACCAAATATAGCGTCCACTAAACGTTGCTGAGTTTGAGCAGCGTTCTTTAGACCAAACGGCATAGTGACGAACTGAAATAGACCTCGGCCTACTACTGCAAAAGCGGTCTTTTCCTTAGAGGATTTGTCTAAAGGAATTTGCCAGAAAGCCTTCCTAAGATCTATCGAAGATACATACTTAGCATTCCTGAGTGATGTCAAAATTCTGTCGATGTTCGGTAATGGATAGTTATCAAATTTGCTGACCTCGTTGAGCTTTCTTCCGTCAAAGCATAGACGATTTCACTCCGAGTTTCAACATTTCGTCTAACTCCTTATTCAATACTTTTGACATGTTCGGAGACATGGCGATGGGCCTTGTCTTTACAGGACTGGCATCAGCCGTATCTATAGACATGGTGATTTTATTCGTTCGGCCTAACCTATCTTTACTACTTATTTCTTTGAAAGAGTTTATTACTTTTTCTGCCTTCAAACGTTCCGTCCGCGAGAGATCATCTAGGGTACATAGACGCGAGAAAAGGTTTTCTAAAGGACTTTCTGAAAAACAATCTTTAAAACTTGTATTAAAATCGACTTCTAGGGACTGTGGATACCACGAATTATTTTTAAAATTTACTAGAATTCCGAATTTTTGTGCAAAATCACATCCTAAAACCAAAGTATGTGATAGAGAAGGTACTACTAGAGCAGAGATTACTAAACAATGACCATTGCAGACTAGCGGCAACTCAACCGTACCTAAAACTTTTAGACGGCTGCCATCTGCAGTGGTAACACTTCTATTTTTGACGTGGCATATTTTTATACTTAAACGACTTAAAATTTTAATACCATTCTGACCTATAACGGAGGCATTTGCACCAGAGTCAAATAAAGCCGAAAAATGGACACCTAATAGATTTATCTTGATATGCGGTCTGTTATCTAAATATTTATGCACGAATAGAGGAGACATGTGACCATTTGGAGAAGCAGGAGTTTTAACTTGAGAAGGAGAATTTTTATTAGACTTAAAAAAATCAGAAACTTTTTGTAACTATTTAGTCCAATCTGATTTATTGGAGTATTTCTTTACTTAAGATCCTCGTTATAATCTTTCTTTTATCCGCGACCGGACGTTCTGAGAAAATACGACGGATTTTCAGTTCATAGTCTAATTCATTTTCCAGTAAGTGATTGACTTTAAAATTGAAGGCTTCCATGATAAATGAATAAAATTTAAAAGAATTGTTTAAAAAGTCGTTAAAAATATTTCTCCTGTGCTCCCAATAGTCAAAATAAAAAATATATAAAGGCACTTAAAATATGTAAACTTCTTTACCAAACATTAAAAAAAAATCTTCGACAATTTCAAAAAATTTCTAAGTATCGCCTTGTATTAAAATTCCTTTATTAAGATATCTTAAGAATTTTCAACAAAAAAAATCTCCAAATACCGTTTCGTATATCAGCAAAGTATTTTTAATATTCATGCAAAACATCGGTGAAAAAACTGTTTTTTTGTTCTCGGTTCACCGCAAAATAAATTTAACACTGTAAAAATTAAAGTAAACCAGCACATCTGCTAATCTGAACTATAAAGATAGCTTTTAAGAAAAAAGTAGGAATCTCTTATCTTAGAGTCAACAACAAAATTCAAATATCTATATCAGATAAATTGAAATAAAAAATTCTACAAATTTCCTGCTTTTGTCTTACTGCTATAGTGTAGTTTCGTTTAATAAGTATTATGAAATAAAAATATCTGCAAAGTTAGAGCTTTTACTTTGTTCGAAAGCTAGTACACTGAACCCTTTAAAAAATAAAATTCCAAAAGCCCCGCGTTGACAGCGCTATTTTGCAGCCTATGAAAAGGTGTTTAATTGCGCCCCACGTACACTGCGTCATTTTGTAAGATGTGAAAAAGTGTTCTCGGTTTGAGGCATCTTTTTTTGTACCCTGTGAGAAGTTGTTTGTCTCACGCTTGAGCGCAATTTTGTAACCTTTGAACTTACCCGCTTTAATTTCTGATACTGAATTGAGTGAACCCTGATTTTAAAAGAACTAAAGAAATTAAGCACACACTAGCTCAGTTTTCCTTGGTGGAGAGATATGGGTAAGAGATAATTTTCTTACGTCTTTTTGGAATTAATTTCTATTTTTTTAAAGGCTTTAGCTGTACAAAATTTTGGGCACCATCCATTTTAAAATAGAAAGGATCTAACTTCAGCTAAAAAAATGGAAAAATGCTGAAGGGTTTTATGGGTATTACTAAAAAGAATTAGTCTAGTACAACTTATCCTGAAAAGAAAAATAAGTATTCAGTGAGACACTAGCTTTAATCAACTAAAAGAAAATTTATTCATGTTTTTAAAATAAAAAGTTCTAACCTTACAGTTTTACCAAAAAAATTCTAGCCTAACTAGTCGTTGTTACATTTAAATTTTAAACTATTATAACCCCCGAAGACGAAAAGTCGTGCTTTACACTTCACTTTTTAGTCTGTTTTAAATTGTAGTTAAGGCACTATTGAAGGAAGTTTTGTTGACTTACTGTTCTTATTCCTGTTTTGATGGACTACGCCCGATTTCACACTTTTTCTTAGCAAACACTTAGAAAGCCCACTACGGCTTTTAGTTAAGACACTGGTGCTTTTACTTAGCGGCTCTGATGAAAATTAGCCTACTTCGGCTAGATGGAAAATAGCCTCTCGGCTAGACGGTACTGCCTGGCTGCGGCTAGATGGAAAACAGCCTGGCAGCGGCTTGATGGTACTGCCTGGTTGCGGCTAGATGGAAAACAACCCCGATTCAAGCTCTGCGGAGCCTTAAATAATCGTGCGACTTTTGCCTGTAATATCACGACGCTCCAATCAAAACTGCGGATCAAACATTTCACCAATCGCGGCGTAGCGAGAGGTTCGGTCAGGAACCCGCACAACACAATATATACCGAACGTCTTGGGATCTCTGTTTAATATACCGTTCGATACAAAACTGAAAATAAGTACAATTTGAAATGGAAAAATCAGTAACATTACATGGTCTTAAAATCTAGGAAAAAATGAATGTTACAATATATGTATATATATATATATATATATATATATATATATATATATATATATAAATACACATATATTCATATATTCCTAGATATCTTTGATTGTGTTAGCCGATACTTGTTGGAAATTTATAATAAAATTATATAAAAACACCACTATGTTTTAATTTCCAATATATTTAAAATAACTTGACAATTGTGTTAAATGCACAGCCATCTTAGATTGTACTGTTTAGATGGATTGGATAAAGGAATGGTTCATCAGAACAGTTAATTATATTAATTAAAATAGTTTAATTGTATAATATAAATACTTAACAAGGATTTAAAATTATTGAAGTTATTTGACTTTAAAAATTGTTTTCTGGTTTTGCGTTGAACCGTAAGTAATAATTTTTTGATATCAGTCATTAATACTTCTATCTTAAGCACAAATAATGGTACTATTTTGTTTATAACTATTTATTTTCTGTAAAAATACAAAATTTTTCAAAAACTGTCAAAGAAAAGTATTTCTAATATATATATACATATATATATATATATATATATATATATATATATATATATATATATATATATATATATATATATATATATATATATATATATATATATATATATATATATATATATACATATATATATATATATATATATATATATATATATATATACGAGTCCGTGCAAAGTCCGAAAGATGGCACCACCGGCGCGTATCGAGGTCATGTTTAGTTAGTAGCATCTCTTGAATGAACGCACACCAAGTTTCAGCCATATTGGTCTATTTCTTTGTGTTTGGCATTCGTGTGAATCAAGGAAGTCGAGTGATTTTCAAGAAATGGACAAAAAAGAATATCGTGTGGTGATTAAACATTACTCGTATATATATATATATATATATATATATATATATATATATATATATATATATATATACATAAATATATGCAGCTAACAAAAACAACCTATGGGATGGAAATGCTTTTACAGAGAAGCTAAAAGAAACTCAACAATCCATGCTATAAATTACCCTAAGAGACCGCATAAGGAACGAATCGTTTAACAGAAGCACAGGAATCATAGATGTCATAGGAAGAATGCCCCAATTAAAAGATAGGTAGGTCATGTTGCAACAACAAGAAGAAGTGTGGTAAGACCCCCAAAGCGATGGTAAGGTGATCTTGAAAGAGTGGCGGAAAGAACTGGATTCAAACTGACCTAAATAGAAAGACGTGGAAAATACTGAAGGAGGCCTATGTATAAATGAATAAACACAGTATAAAGAAAAAGCTATATATATATATATATATATATATATATATATATATATATATATATATATATATATATATATATATATATATATATATATATATATATATATATATATATATATATATATATTATATATATATATATATATATATATATATATATATATATATATATATATATATATATAATATATATAGATACATATATTAGGCTTTTCTTTAAACTACCTCATGATGTTTTGTATGTTAATAATATTAATTATTTATTACTGCATTATTATACCGTATAATTTTTATCTTAAGTAACTTAAAGGGTATCTCCTGATTACCTTTAATTATTATAATAAAACAAGATAACATTCACTTGTATCTTTAGGGTCGTTTACACTTTTGTTAATTGTATCATATCATTGTTGGAATTTTATTGCCAAAAAGAGGTCGTTAAACTACTAATAACAATCAATTTAAAAAAGTCGCATATATTGAAGGAAGGTCACTGACCATTATTTTTTGGTTGGTTACAACCTGATAGGTTACTACGAATTCTAAGTTCTTATTTTTGTACTGCATATACAATTTTATTAATGGTATCCTCTCAGAAATTTAATACAGAGACCAAAGTTACTTATTTTATTTTTAAAGATTTCAAGATTTTAATTTTCAGAAGTTAAAGGTGCAAATAAAGATGGAAATAACAAAAAAATAACATGTTTTGCTTATTACTCGATTCCAAGAAACCTAGAAAAGATCTGTAACGTGATATATTTGAGTAAATCCTCTCTAATCCTATTTCATACCCCACGCTTTTAAAGCCTTATATGTTTAAGTAAAATAATTATTAAAATTTGTGATTTGTATCAACCAAATACTTGGAATTATTCTCATAATACTATTGAAACTACACTAAATTTGTCTACCCCTAACCTTAAATCCATATCGTTCAAACACTATAGGTTTCTCTGTTATTTCATGTATTATTTATGTAGAGAATTTACAACTGATATCTTATTCCGTTCGAGAGCTAATGTGCCAACAGGCAGATAGACCGAAAGAGAGACGGATATTGAACACTATATCTTACTTTGACGACTCTGAAACGTAAAGTAATGCAAAAATCTTAGAAGGTTTTGCTTTTACAAGTACAATACTTCCCTTAGCAAGGGAAGTAAAACTGATTTAGAAATCTGTTTTAAAAGTGCCAATTGAAAGTAACCTACAATTAGTATACAACGTTCAATTATAGACCTTTCTATCTACATACTACTTCAATAAAAACATATATTTTTGGGATGTTGACTAACATTAGTTAGCTACATTATTCAGAAATTGTTTAATTTGTTAGAAGTATTCCGTTCCGAAAAATCTTAAGCCGGTCCTGACTAATATTTGTCTATGATTATTTTAACTGGTTAAATATATTAGTCAGGAGGCTCTAAACGAATTTTAACATCTTTTGGGAGACCGCATTGCACGGATTTCCTTTCGTAATATACTTCACTGTACATGCAGTTTATCACGACACTATTTGAAATTAATAAGTAAGTCAGTCATATTTAAAATAAAAAATAAAACTTTTTCCCAAATTGAATAAGTTAATGAAAATTCTGAACTCGGTCTATTGACTATTACTCGGTGTTTCAATAACAAGTTTTAAATAACATTATCTCCCATTTAGTACGTGTTAATTTCTCATCAAAGACAGCAGTTACTAAAATTATTTCTCGTAAATTTGTACATATTTCATCGCAAATGTTGGAGAGTAGAAATGATGAAGCAAAAAGAAATTTTCCTTTTGAGATCAAGAATGTGGAGCCAGAATTAAATTTACAACTTTTAAAGGATTTTGCAGGTGCCTAACACTGGCAGTTTTAACAATGTTTTGGCTACGGCATGTTTATTTATATTTACATATTTAAGGTGAACGTACTGGATTTGTACAAACTGGACGACAAAAATGGTTTTTTCCAAGTGGATATATCAATGAAGCAGAACATCTTTACAACTTTGAATTTAGAAAGGACGATGTAATTATTTTAACATATCCTAGATCAGGTACGAAAGATTTAAATTATTTTTGTATTGGGATTTGAAATTTTTAACAGTTATCACGACATCAAATGTTATTTTTGCTGTCTATGCACGTTTCGCCTGTTATGTTTTCATCATAAAGAGCGATAAATAACTATTAAGTAGTCAATCATCGTGCCTGATGATGCTAATATGGTTAGAGAAAAATACTACGATGTGCAAAAATACAGTGTTGGGCATAATGATGAAAATTATTTATATTTATATATATATATATATATATATATATATATATATATATATATATATATATATATATATATATATATATATATATACAGTAGAACCCTGGTTATCCGAGGTAACGGGGGGGCACCCTCCTCGGATAACTGAAAACTCGTCCCATTGATAATATCCTCCTTTTCTGTGTATACTAACAGATGTTCAAGATATAAACGCCTACAATTTTTTTAAATGTTGGTTGGTCTTGGTCCATTGGTTGCATTATGCTGGTTACATTTGGAGGAAAAAATTTCGCCCACATAAAGTCTTTTTCCAGGGTGAGAGGGGGCATTATCCATTAACAAAATTGCTTTAATAGGAAGACGGTTTCTGTTCAAAAATTTAGTCACAGATGGCACGAACTTTTCTTCAAACCAGTTAGTAAATAATGTTGCATCCATCCATGCGCTCTTCTGACTTTTATAATAGACTGGTAGAGCTTTGTGTGAGATGTCTTTTAAAGCTCTTGGACGTGCAGATTTGCCAATCACCATCAGTGGGATTTTGTACTTGCCAGATGCATTGGAACATACCATTATAGTTCATCTTTCCTTACTTCGTTTGTGCCCAGGAGCTGATTTTTCCTGTCGAGATGCCAATGTTTTTGATGGAAGCATTTTATAATTCAGACCAGTTTCGTCACAGTTGTAAATTTGATCACATGTGTATCCACAATCTTCGATTTGCTTTTTAAAGTTCTGCTTAAACTTCTCAATTGATGACACATCAGCAGAAAGTTTTTCACCACATACAGTCAGTTGTCGTACACCGTACCTTTTTTTCCAGCGGTCAAGCCATCCAGAACTGGCGGTAAACTGATCTATCTCTGGGAATTGCCTACAAATCATTATTGCTTTCTATTGTAAAATTGGATCTGACAGAGGCACACCTTTTGATCTCTGTTGGTTAAACCATATGAATAAAGCTTCGTTAACCTTTTCGTAGTCGCCGGTTTTCACTGATTTTCTTCCTGAGGACGAGGAGGCTTGATTTATACACCACTCTTCTATTTTTGTGCGGTTTCTTTTCCAATCTCCAACTGTTACCTCACCTACTCCATAATCTCGTGCAACAACTTTAATTGTCTCTCCTGCAGCATAGACGTGCGTACCTCGGACAATCAGGTTCTTAGATTGGCTCAGTTAATCCGGAGCTCGGATAATCGCGACTCGGTTAGTCGGGGTTCTACTATATATATATATATATATATATATATATATATATATATATATATATATATATATATATATACACATATATATATATATATATATATATATATATATATATATATATATATATATATATATATATATATATATGTGTTAGCTTTTATTTTAAAAGAAAATAATTTAAACACTTTTGGGCAATTTCAACAACAATAACTTTTATTAACAATTGCAATCAGACACCTAACAAACTGGCCGACTACTTCGGCTCTCTCTAAAACTATAATTCATAATGCGTACCAAAAGTATCCCTGTTACCTAAATCTCATTACGGTAACATAAACACTTTTTAAAATGTGTGTGACAGATATGGCCTACCTGTCACATAAAACAAACTCAAGGGTTTGGTGATTTGAGACATATCAATAACAGTAACTTAAGTATAGTTTAATCTACGTAATGTAAACAAGTCATCCACCTGAAACCAATTATCAATAATTAATATTCTTCTTCTCATATTGCATAGTTCGGGCTATCCTAATTTTTTTCAACGAGGGTTTTTCCATATAGAAAATGCTGACAGCTAATATATATATATATATATGTACATAATTATTTCTTGTGGGATCCAGTGTTATATAAATTAAATAAAATATCAGATCATTCAGATGGATTATTGTTTTATCACTTTAAATTAACAGTACGTAACAAAGTTGGTCGTAAGTCAGTGATCTATCAAGTAAGAATGTGACCGCTCGAATTCTTGAAAAAATGTGTGTTGAGAACATTTCTTGTCGTCAATATATTCTTTGGTGTGCTAACAACGGCGCAATTATCTTAGTAAGTTGTCCAGTCGACACCTGCATCAATAATCGCCTGGCATCTTCGAGGCATGCTGTCGATGAGATTTTTTCCATATTCTGCATATTTTTCGAATCCCGCTAGACAACTAAGTCAAAGTCCTCAGAGTCTTTCCTCTGAGCTTTGTCTTTACAAGGGACCAAGCGTTTTCAATAAAGTTGGCGTCCAGGGATTGTGAAGTCACTCTAGTATCTTATCGTGGGCCCAAGCGAGCCGCTTTGCTACGCCCAGCAAAGGTTTCTTCAACGTGCCTCGGAATTTGACATCATCAGTACGAAGATGTTATCGAATGGTATCATGGAACACATTCAAACTCGATTTTCTTAATTTTGCTGCTCCTTGATGCAGCGTCAATTTCGGGTTGCGTGAAAACAAAGACACGATTTGTTTTTCGACTTTTGGAGTAACTTTGCCTACCGGGTCACTTTTTGGCAAGTCGTCGATATTTTTCGTCTCGTTAAAATGATTTACCTACTTCTTCACAAACGATACCGACTTTTTAATATATTTAGCGGCCGCGGAATGTGTCATTTTAGACCTCGAACCGACGCGCAAACAAGTGACTCATTTTGGATTCTACGTGATTTAGAAACGGCGATGTAATTCGGAATCGACCGATGCTTTTACTAAAATGCGTCCTAGATAAAGGTTCCTTCTATTACTTTATGAATTATCGCAGACACGTTCTTACTTGACAGACTGTATTATTAAAAAACGTTTTCCTTTAATTTTATTTTGTTTTCAACGTCCAGAATCTTTCTCCAACAATTTGCTGTATTTTTCTAAAAAATAAGGGTAAATTTCATTTACAAGATTATTATTTTATTGCATAAAGTCCCCCATAATCGGGAAGAAAATCGTATAATTTAACCTTAAGTATACAAGACTACAAGTTTGATAACTCGGTTTTCTGCCCGAACGTGGGGAATTTTATATTGATGATATAAAAGGAATAGGTAAAGTTGTTGTTTTTTAGTGTTCCGTACGAAGCACTTACCGGATTACTTCGGTGTCTGCCCATTTCTCCATCCTTCTGTCACGATTTTTCTCCGAAACTATTTGACATAGAAAGTTGAAATTTGGCACAAATCAGAGCCGTGTAGCGTTTGAAAGTTAAATTTTGACTTAAGGGTATTAGTTTTGGGGGGTAAAATTTGAAGTGAAAAAAAAATTTAGCGGGGCATCGAGTGGGGGGTCAAATGAAAGTTTGTGAAAACACGAGTTCAAAAATATATATGATGTAATACTTGCGCATAGTTTTCCTTGTATTATTAAAAAAAAATGGGCTAGAACTTCTGTCTACCTACCCTATCTCCAAAAGTTCTGATTAAAAAATTTTGAAAAATTTCTGGAATTGCCTCAATATAGTGTAGATTGAGCGAAAATTATAATGAGATCATTACGGTTGATAATTTACTTGGTATAAAAAAAACTCTTTGACCGACAAAATGGTGAAGGTTTATTTCGTCGAAAGTATTGGGTACCGAAAAACAAAATTATTTTATTTCTTTATAATTAAAAAAATATTTATGTAGTAAATATTTATTTTAAACTTTTACCACTAGGTCCTAGATTGAGTTAGATTGATTTGTTGACTATTAGGTAGCTAAGATTATACATTATGGACTAAGAAAAAACATGAATATACATATGGGATCTTGAGATATACATGTCAGCAACTTTTTGTCTTATTTTGGTTGGTCTGATTAGTGCTGTGTCAGTATTTGACTAGGCATGTTTGTAATCTGGGCTCTTAATTCTTTTATTAAAATCTCATTTGGGGTGTGTTTTGTGAAGTCACTGATCATTTTATTCTTCCGTATAGAAAAATTTTATTTTAAAAGCAATCACAGCATGAAATAATAAATGCGCAAGTCCAACTTGCACTTTACCGGTTTTTTAAGATTTTAATTAACAAGAAAGTGAAAAGTATATTAAAAAAAACATGTATACTCAAGGAGCATTTTATAACCGCTAATGGAATTTCTTGGATTTTTAGTTAACCTACCTAGGTCATCAGTGCAGTATTGATCAATTGTTTTATTTTTTGTAAACAATTTAGCCGTTTTTTTTTTTTTTTAACTATTTTGCATCTTAACCTAGTCACTGTTGATTCCTTAAATAAAATTTATGTCATTTATATAAAAATACACCAGAAAATTAAATAATTAATCCTCTAGTCAAGTTGGACAATCAAAAAACCTAAACGCCAATGTAAAACCAAATAAAAATGAAAATTGTTTTAAAATTACCGATATTCTTGCTAATACTCATAAACTGATTTTTTTAATGTTCCGTACACTTATAAGATGACTTCGGGGTCTGTCTGTTCGTCTGTCTGTCTGTCTGTCCGTCTGTCTGCCACACCCGATTTTCTCCGAAACTATTTTTCATGGAAAGTTGAAGTTTGGTCATAATATAGGAATTGATGGCCTCATCAGAGCCGCATAGTTTTAATTTTGACTTAAGGGGTTAGTTTTCGGGGGTGAAATCGAAAAGTGAAAAAAAAAATTTTTACTAGGTCATCGAGTGTGGTGTCGAATGAAAGTTACAACACCAGTAATATATATATATATATATATATATATATATATATATATATATATATATATATGTTTATATGTATATATATATATATATATATATACATATATACATATATACATATATACATATATGTATATATGTATATATGTATATATATATATATATATATATATATATATATATATATATATATATATATATATATATATATATATGGGACGATCCGCGTCAACCGGATCAGAGCTACGACCAAAATTAGAAGCAACCAAAAAACTTGACCAAGGGCTCATTTTAAAGCTTAGAGCGTCTACTTTCAAATGCTGAGTGCGCCTTTGAAAAATCCAATATGGCGGCTCCAATATGGCGGCTCCAATATGGCGGCCGGTAGCCGAAGAAAAATCAAGTGTCCAGCAAAAACAGCTTGTAAAAATAAAAATTCGCATCTGTTTGGGTCGTTTTTTAGCTCAAATTGTAGCTGATGGACGCCCCAAGAAATTGGGGTGGTAAGTTGACAAAATCCAACATGGTGGATCCAATATGGCGGTCAAAAATCCAATATAGTGGCGGAATTTTCGCAAATGAACCGATTTGCAATAAATTTGGTAAACGGGAGTTTTTAGGGTCGCTGATCACGAATCCAAGGTCTGATTTGCCAAATTCAAGATGGCGGATCCAAGATGGCGGATGAAATTTCCGAAAATCTATCGATTTGGACCAAATTTATTATACGGGGGTTTTTGGGGTCCCTGATAACGAATCTGAGGTCAAGTTTCTAAAATTCTTAAATTCAAGAAGGTGGACCCAATATGGTGGAAACTGAATAAGGCAATCTACTATATTGGGTCCGCCATCTTGGATTTTGAAAATCGAACTTCTAATTCGTAATCGGTGACCCCAAAAACCCCCGTATAACAAATTTGGTACAAATCGATAGATTTTCGAAAATTTCATCCGCCATCCTGGATCCGCCATCTTGAATTTGGCAAATCAGACCTCGGATTCGTGATCAGCGACCCTAAAAACCCCCGTTTACCAAATTTTGGGATTTTTGACCGCCATATTGGATCCGCCATGTTGGATTTTGTCAACTTACCACCCCAATTTTTTGGGGCGTCCATCAGCTACAATTTGAGCCAAAAAACGACCCAAACAGTTGCGAATTTTTATTTTTACAAGCTTTTTTTGCTGGACACTTGATTTTTCTCCGGCTACCGGCCGCCATATTGGAGCCGCCATATTGGATTTTTCAAAGGCGCACTTGGCATTTGAAAGTAGACGCTCTAAGCTTTAAAATGAGCCCTTGGTCAAGTTTTTTGGTTGCTTCTAATTTTGGTCGTAGCTCTGACCCGGTTGACGCGGATCGTCCCATATATATATATATATATATATATATATATATATATATATATATATATATATATATATATATATATATATATATATATATATATATATATATATATATATATATATATATATATATATATATATATATATATATAAAGTAATACTTGCGCACACTTTCCTTTGCATTACTTTTAAAAAATCGCGAAAAATCGATGTCCCCCCCTTATCTCGAAAAGTACTGATCAAAAAATTTTGAAAAAATTCTGGAATATTCTCCACGGGGTGTAGATTGAACGAAAATTATCACGAGTGCATTACCTTTAATAATTTATCTGGTATATAAAAAAACCAAAAATTTCAAGGTCATCAGTTTTCACTAAAGATTAGAAAAAAACTTTATTGAAAACTCATTTGGGATATGTTTTGCGAAGTCACTGATCATTTTATACTTCCGTAACATTTTTTTTTATTTTAAAAGCAATCAACGTACGGAACACTAATTGCGCAAGTTCAACTTGCACTTCACCGGTTATTTAAACATTAATCTTTGTTACTACCTTTGCTAAAGTGAAGAATTTTAAGATTCTGAAATGCGAAGAAATGTAAAAATCTTGAAGGTTTTCTTTTTTTCACAAATAAAATATTTCCCTTGGCAATGGAACTAAAAATATTATTACTTTTGGATATTTTCATTATCTAGATTTAATAGACAGAAGTATATTTTTTTTCAAAGGAAAACAAACACAAAAATAAAATAACTTTTAGTTTGTCATGATAATATCAAATATTTATTTTTTTATTTAACATGAAAGTTATGAAGTTCCTACCTATAGATTGATATTCTCTGAGAATTTTCATTTCTATTTCTCCCTTACACCTTGTACAAAGAAACTATCCATCCTTTATGTTGGTAATGTGGAATCTTTGGCACAACGACACTACTCAGTATATATCACCACTACACCAAACACTTTGTTTCTGCACTCGGCGCGCGTTTCGCTAACCATGGTCGCTCTTGATGAAGCTAACATGGTTTGCGAAACGTGCGTCGAGTGCAAAAATAAAGGGTTTGGTGTAGTAGTGATATACACTAAGTAGTATCCATCCTTTAACAAATAATGTATAAAATATAAAAACTTTAACAAAATGATATAAAATACGAGCAAAATAAAGTGAAAAATATTTTTTGTATAAATGTTGCATGACAGTAGTATTACCATGGTCAACTGCTGACATTTACTCTGTGTTATTTTTTCCTATTAGATATCTGCAATAATGTTAAAGGGTTTTCAACCGTCTCAATTTCAAATATGCCATAAATTAAACTTGCTACCACAAATTGTCAGAGTACAAAAAATGTTTTTCCGTCATCATAACTGCCGTATACACAAGTAGATAGATACGCTTAATTTGTGTTTGTTTTAGATTAATCTAAATCACTATTGTTACGTAATTGTAGTCTAAACAAGAATAGTGTATTATATGAAAAAAGTGTTAGGTTTACTAGGTATTTACTTTATGTTGGCACTGCCTAGATAAGAAGAGTTTATGTATTACTTTTCTTTTTCACAGCCAATTTTTTATTCGCTTTAGAAAGCGTGTGTCATTGTGTGTAAACGATGCAAGCTCATCATTGAAGTAAGTAAAAAAGTACTTATGGTGCAGTTTACACTGATCAACGAAAGGGTTATTATGCAAATCAAACATGTATTTCTATAAAATTATCATAGTAATGTAAATCCCAAGAGATAAGATCCTGCCTTTTTGGTTTTTCAGTGGGGCAATAAACGACCCTATTAGGGTTTTGTGCATAGTTGCCAGGTATTACGATAAACGTGTTTTTATTTTACCTGCTTTGTATACGGCCCTCACTTGCACCTCCAATCATATTGGATCTATTTTTACCTATATATTTTCTGCCTGGCAACCCGGTTTGGAGCTCTTTAAGTATTTGATAACATAGGCCTAATGACCACAGGTCCCCATTAAGAGTCGAAAGATACTTTTTATTATTTTTATTTTTAGTTTTACTTATAACTCAACGGTTCTATTTTAATTATGTGGGAAAATTGCAATAGTGGCTATCGCAAGAGAAAATATTTAGCACTTGACGTTAAACAAATAGTGAAAAATGTTTACGACAATTTGGTAAAAATTTGAATAAACAAAGTGCTTTGCAAGAAACCAGTGAACTAACAAAAACCCCAATTTCTGCGAAGGGTATTGTAGGAAAACCATCACTCAGGAACAGGAAAAAACGTAAAGATTTTCAAATGCATCATGTAGACGATTGTGAAAAATACGTCATCAGGAGAAAAATATATTCTATGTATGAAGAGCAGTTGGTGCCGACACTAGACAAAATAAAATTAAGACTGGTGCAGGACGGGACCAATATACATTGTGGCCGATCAACCCTTCACAGAATTCTCTTAAGAATGGGATTCACGTTCCGAAAAATCAACAAAAGGCAAGTAGTGATGGAGTCACAAAGATTACGAATCTTGTGACATACTTATTTACAAGAAATTAAAAAGTATCGATCAGAGAATTGGCCAATAATTTACCTTGACGAAACTGGTTCGATACCCATCACACTCTGCAAAAAGGGTGGGTTGAGAGCAGTACAAAATGTCAGACTAACGCACCTTCAAATAAAGGTAAACGAATAACCATTTTGCATCCTGGATCTGAAAAGGGCTGGCTTTCAAATTGTCTACTATTATCTGCAAAAAACAAAAGATTCTAGTTTGGACTATCACGAAGACACGACCGCAGAACTTTTTGAAAATTGGTTTCAAAATTCCCTTTTGCCAAATGTTCTCGAACAGAGTGTTATAGTTATGGACAATGCAAGTTACCGTAGTCTCCTACTAAATAAGGTTCCTAATGCAGACAACACCAATGTTAGAAAATGACATTTATTTTGACTTTAGTTATAAAAAAAGTGATCTTTTGGAAGTTTTGAAAGATTATAAATTGAAAAAGAAATATGTTTGTGATAGTATGGCTGAGAACATGGGACAAACTGTTTTGCGGCTTCCTCTGTATTATTGTGTGTTTAATCTAATTGAACATATTTGGCATCAAGTTAAATCAAAAATAACGGCACAAAATGTTTCTCCTACTTTAAGCGTGTCAGTGGTTGAATTAGTAAAAAAAAGTTATAAATGATATACCTTGTGAAAGCTGGAAGAATTCCATTTAGCACGTTATTAAAGTTGAAGATTCATATATTTATGTAAATAATATAAAACCACTGATAATTACCTCAGCTGATGACAGTGATAGTGAAACCGAATTAGGCTTAAGTTAAAATATATTTTTATTTATACAATATGTCCCCTCTTATAAACCCCATTCATTCAAACTGTATATTTGTACTTCTTATCCATTTGTTTTTACATGCATCTATAAATAAACATCTCCAAAAACATGACATCAGTCCCTCTCTGTAACCTATCATAAACAAAAGGTCAGAATTTTTATATTGCCCACTTAAAACGGCAAAAATCAGGATCATATATTTTGGGACAGGCTATACTAACTTCGTAGTTCAGCCCCCAATACAGTGATATTACCTTTGTCAGATCTGGAATCTTCGCCTCCATTCTGGAGTAAATAAAAACCTGTAAAGTAAAAAATAAATTTATATAATTTGGTAGATTTAAATTTTTGCCATATTTTGTGGAATTCCAGTACCTAACGTCTTATAATTGATTTTCAAAAAATAAATATTTTTGTAATTACTACTTAACTTAAAAAAAAACTAGAAACCTCAATAAGTCTCTCTAATAAACAGTTTATTGATTGACACAAATCTCGAGAGGTTATTTTTCTATAAATTTTGGAGCAAATATGTAGTTCGTCATTCAATATATAATATAGAGTGTTCAAAAATATAACAGGGTGGATTGATAAGTGTGGTAAATTTCTACGAAATGGCGTATGTAATAGGATAGGTCTCACGGTAGTCTATAAACCCTCAAATAACGCGAAAAAAAAAAGTGAAATGTATGAGATAAGTCGTCAAGATTGTGACAAGAAGTCTATTGGGAAACCTAGTAGGTCAATTCAAAGAACACTCCTTTTTAATCTTAAGTTTAGTCATATTTTACTTATTTTTTAGGGACAACGATAATGCAGGAGATGGTATGGTTGTTATGCAATGACTTGAACTACCAAAAAGCCTCGAAAATTATACTTCCACTAAGATTTCCATATTTAGAGTATGTATTTATTTGGAAGTACCTATGAACAAAAAGTATTGTTAGAAAATTTGACAGTACCATAAAATATTTTTTCTAACTTGTGACTAGAGCTGAGTATTTTAATCTATGGTTAAATTGGAAGTTAATATTATATATAAGGAAATAGAAACTGAAATAATAATCTTCACAGAAGTTATACCGTTTGGCATTTATAGCCCGATAATGCCTAAAAAGTGATAATGTCTCACAACTGTTAGCATTACAGCAAACACTTTATTTTTTGCCCTCGACGAGCAATTTGCTAACCATATTAGCATCATCAAGAGAAATAAAGGAGTAAATCTAAAATTAAAACTACACTATTTGTACTAAATCTGTGGTTTACTCGAGTGGAACCGACCAATCCCACACGCAGATTTAGTTCTAGTCGAGTAAACAGTACAGACAAGTGCGAGGAATAGGTCCTAGGTCCTTTTTTTTGGACTATTTTTACACTTTATAATTTCATATCAAGTCAATTTTTTATTGATCTTAAATTACCTATTGCTGCTATACGAATATTCACGGGCATGTTTGGCAATACTTCCACTGCTTTCAAGCGGAATATATAAGATTGATTGTAACAAGAAGTATATTGGAAAAACAAGACTGTCGACTCGAACAAGATTCCAAGAACATTTAGCTGACGTAAGGTACCTTGGATCACAAAAATCAGATATTGTCGAATATGCCTCTTTAAATTTAATCATACAGTAACATTTAATAATTTATGGCTACTAAAAAAGGTACCTAATGGGACATTATTAGTACCTTCCCCACAGTTCTCTGTATTCGACCGGGATTAAAGCTCCGTCTGAGATTGGTAGATTCCACGGAAGAATCCACAATTTTAGTATAAATAGTTTAGTTATTAATTTTAGATTTAGTCAATCATCGCTCTTGATGATGTTAATATGGTTAGCGAAAAAATAAAGTGTTTAGTGTAATGGTGATCACTGTGGTGTAGTGTTATCGTGTGAAAGATTTCAGAGTCACAACATAGTACAAGGAATGTCCATAAAAAGTACATAGTAATTAAGTAGAATTTATCGCTTTAAAACCCCCGCCTGGAGGTCGCTTTGTGAATGGAGTAGTTTAGTGGCCTGTTGCCGGTTCCAAGTCCGGGTAAGGGAGAAGGGTTCCCCGATCAGGCTAGCAACCTACCTGGGATAAAAAACCAAGAACGCTCACAGAATGCGACCCCTGCCTCGGAATAGGATGGATTTAACTTAACCTTGTCTTAAGGTAAAGGACGGGATGTAACGAGATTTGCAACTTGGAATATAAAATTTATAAATGGGAGAGACCGGGAAGTGGAAAAGGAAATCAGAGAACACAAAATAGACATATGCGCTTTACAAGAAACAGAAAAGAAGGGGAAATGACACATGATATCCTGCTTTGCACTGGTGTGGCGAAAGACCATCGGGCAAAGGAAGGAATAGCCCTGATGATTAGGAAGAAATACATAATGTACATAATGAAGTGTCAGTACATATCGGAAAAAATAGTAATGGTTAAACTAAGAATAAACAACAAAAGGACAAATGTAGTGGGAATTTATGCACCTGAAAATTGTAAACCAGAAAAAATGATAATGATAAAATGATAGATGAAATACCAATCAAAACAATAATAGTAATGGGTGACTATAATGCAAGGGTCGGAAATGAGGTAATACCATAACATAAAAATGAAAACGGGGAGCTTATGATAAATTTCTGCGCTACAAACGAGTTGAGAATAAATAATACATACTTTACCATAAGGAGCAATATAAATATATATTCGAAAATACTAAAAGTAACAGAACAATGATAAATTATGTCCTAAAAAACAGAGAAATACATCATATGTGTAAACTTAGGTGGGACATAAGAAACACAAAGCAACACCAAAATAAGGGAATAGAAACAAGGATCAAAATAAATCAAATAAATGACAATGATAACATAAATGACGGTTGGTTAAAAATAAAAACGTATTAGAAGCTGCATATGAGGCATTAGGGACTAAAAGTGTCGATAAAAATAAAAAATGGAGAACAAAAATACCATGGTTCAGTGCAGAAATCAAAGAGAAATGCCGTGAAAGGAAAGAAAGCTATCTAAAATACAGGTCAATCAAGACGGATGAAGCCTACCAAAGATATAAAAGAATACGAACAGAAACCCACGAATTAGTAAGAAGAACAAAAACGGAATATTGGGAGAGATACACAAAAAAGTTAGAATCAGACTTCAACAAAAACAAATTTAGAGATTCATACCATAGCAGAGAACTAAGATGAAAGAACTAATAGAGTATACACACAATTATATAAAAGCAAACAGAGTATTACACTGCTACAAACACCAAAGATAACGATAAAGGAAGAAACATATATAATGGAAGAAGACCTAATAGAAGCAGTGGAAAAATTAAAAAACCATAATTCTCCCAGCGAAGAACAAATAGCTAATGAACTACTAAGCTATGGGGGACACCCTCTGGTTAAGCAACTCCAGACACTTATACAGAAGATTATAAGATCGAATAGAAACCCAAATGAATAGAGAACAGCAACACTTATACTAATACACAAGAAGGGAGAAAAAGAAGATGCAAATAACTTAGAGGCATAAATCTGTTCAACTGTACACTGAAATTAACAACAAAAATTATTACAACAAAAATAAACGCTAGAATCCAACTGGAAGATGAACAGCAAGGTTTCAGAAGTGGGCGCTAATGCACCGATGCCGTATTCATAGTGAAACAGGTAAAAGAAAAATCGATAGAATACAACATTCCAGCATACTTATGCCTGATAGACTTAAAAAAAGCTTTCGACAATGTGCAAATAGAAGACGTTATTCATCTATTATATAAGAGAAACATCCCATTAGACCTAATTAAAACTATCGAGAATATATATGAAGACAATAAAGTGGTAGCAAGATTAGCAGAAGGAATGACAGAACCAATCAACTATGAATCTGGAATCAGGCAGGGAGACTCTTTAAGGCCTCTTCTATTTTATATTGTCATGGATAAAATTATAAAGAATGTCAAAAGAAAGAAGGGATATGGATTGGGTAACAGAGAACTTAAAATTATATGTTATGCAGATGACGCGATAATAAGGGCCTTATACGAGAATGATCTACAAAGGCTGCTATACGAATTCTACATAGCAGCAAAACAATATAATGTCAGTCTCAACTGAAAAAAACCAATACAATAGTAATAGCAAAAGAGCCGATTCGGTGCAAGCTGGTGGTGGAATAGAACAGGTGATGGGGGTGGATTATCTGAGCATTAAAATATCTAGTATCGGAAAAATCGAGGAAGAAGTAAAACATCAAGTCCATAAGGCTAATAGGATAGCAGGATGCCCCAATGATACCATCTTTAGAAATAAATGCCTCTCCGTTGAGACCAAAACAAGAATATACAAGAGCGTAATACGACCAGTAATGACTTATACATCTCAAACAAGACCCGATACAAGTATAACACAGAAGATGCTGGAATCAACTGAAATGAGAATACTTAGGAGATGTACAAACAAGACACTGAGGGATAGAGAAAGGAGTGAAGACATAAGACGTACATGTTATATAGAAAATATCAACCAGTGGATAAGACGAAGAAAAGTGGAATGGGATCAACACATAGGAAGAATAGCAAAGAGACAAGTCACCGAATGGAAGAAAATCAATGGGACGTCCAAGAAAGAGATGGAGCGACGATCTATAGAGCAGGGACAAAAACAGGCAATAGTGCCTAACTATAAGTCGGAAGAAGAAAACCCCAGGCCATGTTTTGTTGGTAAAATGATTACGTTACATAATCCAACATTATTAAATTGGTATACTCCACTTATATCGTCATTCAACTTGTTACTAATATCTTAGGAGTAAATATGTCTTAGCATAATAATGTGCCCTTCAAAGCAAAAAAGATTATCTTTCACTCTGGAAATATAATTTAGCATCATAAACCTTTATACTCCGGAACAGTTCTTGTCTTATTCAATGCTCAAACTAGACCGTGCTTAGGATTCTCTTCTCAGACTTACTTTACACAAGGCACACTAAATTTTGTAAATATTTTCATGGGAAGTGTTCGACGGTGGCAGCTTAATTCTTCTCATGGCGATGCATGCTAGGAATCTAAGTCGAGCTTATTAGTATTAGGTGCGACTTATCACTATTTGTACTAGGTTCTTCCAGAATTCTTTTTTTACTTCTTATTTTGCCTCCCAAAACTAACCCCTTAGTCAAAATTTAACTTTCAAATCTATACAGCTCTAATGAGGCTATCAATTTTTATATTAGTGTTCAATTTCAACTTTCTATGTCAAATAGTTTTGAAGAAAATCGGGTGTGATCGACGGACACACAGACACCGAAGTGATCTTATAAGTGTTTCGTACGAAACACTAATAACCAACTTATATGGTCATATCCAAATTTAGAAAATAAACCGTATATACTTGGTATATGTTATAAACTTTTTGTTACAGTATAAACCGAATACGATCAATTGTGTGTCCACAAGGTCACATTTTTTACGGAATGGTAATGATTCAGATATCATGTTCCGCCTAGCCCAGTTGGTGTTCGGCCAGCAGAAGTTCCAGTTAGTTAACGTTAACAGATTTTTATTTTAAATTAAAGTATAGCTGGTCTCAGAGCTGTTGTTATTTCAGTTACAGTAATTAAATAACCGGCCAAGTGCAAGTTGGTATAAAATGATCACTGACTTCACAAAACGCACCCCAAATGAGTTTTTAACAAAGATTTTTTCCGATCTTTGTTGAAAACTGATGATCTTTTTTTTATATAGCAAATAATTTATTAAAGGTAATGAATTAGTGATAATTCTCGTTTAATTCACATCCTGTGGAGAATGTTCCAGAATTTTTTCAAAATTTTTTGATTAGTACTTTTCGAAATAAGGGGAGGACGGCGATTTTTGGCAGTTTTTTTTTACTTCCGCCTTCAGTCCCTAAAACTAACCCTATAAGTCAAAACTTAATTTTCAAAACTACACGGCTCTGATGAGTCATCAATTCCTATATTAGTGCCAAATTTCAACTTTCTATGTCAAATAGTTTCGGAGAAAATCGGGTGTGACAGACGGACAGACAGCCAGACTCACGGACAGATAGACTGACGGACAGGCACCTAAATGTTCTGTAAGGAACACTAAAAAATTCAATTGTGTTCTTTGGGATAATTCAAATACTGTCGAATAAAAGTATTTACTTGAGAGTAATTAAATTACAGCAATTTATTACAATACTTTATTGTGGAATTACTCTAATATGTACATACTTTGCGATTACTGGTTGTTTTTTTTTTTACTATTTAAGTACGGTTATATTTTCCTTTTTTCGTGTATATACATTTTTTTCTTTATTCTCCTCTTTCTATTTATTGTTTTCGTCACTATTACTATAAAAATTATTTATTATTTATAACTTGAATCGATTTTATTACATTTATGGTAATTGTAATGTTTCTAAAAAGTTTTATATTCAAATTTGTTTTCAAACTATAATCTAAAATACAGTGTTTCAATCGACTCTTTCTCCACAGTCTCAGTTGGCACTGTTCTGTAAACCTATCCTATTCATATATTTGGGGTAGTATTCCTTTAAAAAACCAGCCAAGCTCAAGTTGGACCTGCGCAATTAGTGTTCCGTACGGTGATTGCTTTTAAAATAAACATTTTTGTCCTGGAGGTATAGAATGATCAGTGACTTCACAAAACATATCCCAAGTGGGTTCTTAACAAAGTTTGTTTCCGATCTTTGTTTTTATGTTATATACCAGATAAATTATCAAAAGTAACGTGTACTAATGTTTATTCAATTTACCCCTTATGGAAAATATTCCAGAATTTTTTTTTTTGAAATTTTCTGAAGAGTACTCTTAGAGATAGGGAGGGACAGGATTTTTGGCATTTTTAGTTAAAATGATATAAAAAGCTTTCATTTGATACCCCACTCGATGATTTTGAATTTTTTTTTCATTTTCGATTTTACCGCCCAAACTAACCCTTTAAGTCAAAATTTAACTTTCAAAACCATAAGGCTCTGATCGGGCCATCACTTTGTGACAAATTTCAACTTTCTATGTCAAAACATTTCGGAGAAAATCGGGTGTGACAGACAGACAGACGGGAGGGCGGACACCAAAGTGTTCCGTACGGAACACTAAAAATTGAAAAAATATTGATTGCTAATATCTTTTTGCTAACCTCTGAAAAGTTTAACTTTTATAAATCTTATATAATCTGTTAAGGATATCTTGCAATTTGGAATTCTTTCTCCAGTGACTTGGCTTCTTAACTTTCTTAATACACTTTTGGTTTGGCGAAATACCTTTATGGCTCTTAACATAAGTAAAGTTGTGTTTTTTCCCATTAACTTATTGTATCGACTAATAATATTGACCATATTTTTAGTTAATTTAAATATTTTTTATTGCTTTTGCTACTGAAAAATTCTTAACATTTTTGTTTTCCATATATTTTACATAGTATTTTAATACTTTTTGTGGGGGTACTAGTTTGGTTGGGTATATAAATGAGTTATCCTGTAATATGCAATTAGCATAGATATTTTTACTGGTACGAGTATGGCCTAACATCCGTCTGCAAAAATTGGTTCAGGTCTCGACAAAGCTGTATTCAATTTTTAGAAGTACTTTTACCTATAAATTTGCGGAATTTCTTCTAATTTTCTGATAAAGACTTCGAGGCAATTTTTCCAGTATTGCCACAGAATTTTATGATAATCGGTAATCCTTGAGTGGTGAGAACCATAGTCCTAAAATCTGATTGATTTTCAATAAAATATTGTGTTATTGAATCCAATTTTTTTGTATATTTTATTGCATAATGATTTTGTTTTTTAGTTTCCTTGCTAAAGTTTACGTTTTATGGTTCTTCGATTACGAAAAACATAGTCATCTATTTCTGTCGGTCTGTTTGTCTGTCGGTCTGTTTGTCTGTCGGTCTGTTTGTCTGTCTGTCTGTTGGCACGATAACTCTAGAACAAAATCAGATTTCTATATATATTTTTTTATTTATACATATTCCTGTACAGATTGGAACAAGTTAACGTGCCAGAGCCGATGAGATTGTAACACAGTTGCGTAATCTGCAGCTTAATTTTAAACCATTTGAAAATTTTAACGAAGACTTATACTTTCCGATATTTTTAAGTAAAGAATGTTTTCTGCATTTATTTTAATTGGCTGGTGAGTTTATCTTAAGTGCTAGTAAAGAGTAAATTCATCGTACTAAACATTACAGTATTATTACCTACAAATTTTTTTCATTTTTTTTTAATTATATTTTTTTAGAATTTCGAGTGCTTTAGAAAACTATTTACATTTTTTTTTAGATTTAGTATGTTTTTCCATAAGGAAACAAAACAAGAATTCCTTGATGAGAACATCAACAATATAAAAAAATATAATATACTTAAGGCCATAGATTATCCAGCCTGGAAAATACTGACCAATATACCCGGAAAAAGGTTCATAAAAACTCACCTTCCATTTGATTTACTGCCCCCGAATTTAACAAAAATCGGATGTAAGGTAAATGACAAACTGGAGCTTTCTTTATTACAACACCGGCAAGTAGCGGCATGTATTCAACGACACTCAATTTAAAAACTGTTTATTTGGTTTCTTAGGACCAAGTTATAAAGCCACCGCATGTAGGTGGTCAGCAGAACTATTCTGTTAAAAGGTTGTAAGTGGACTCTTAAGGAACTATTGAAAGCTTCGCTGAAGTTTGGTTACATACCATATTGGAAGTTGTAATTGAAAATTGATCTCTATATATTTATTAGAATATAGTTTTGCAAAAATAAAATATTTTATTAATATGCTCTTGTAAACAATAGTGTCTTTAGAGAAACTGGAAAATAAGAGCTCTATTTAGGAAACAAACAATCCAGGTTCTAAACAGCAGGTATCGCTCCTGCACGACCAACTTTGCACTTGATCATGTTAGTATTATCAGAAGCGATGATCGACTTAAGAATCACAGTCCCCCAACAAATCGCGTAAACTACTACTATTTCTGAAATGAATTTGTTTATGACTACAGTATAGTTGGTGGTTCAAAATGAGGCTGTTGTAGCCTAACTATAAAGTAACAGAATTACCATGTAGAGGGCGCGATTAGTTAGCGTTCTGCACATTACCTGTATCACTAATCGGTTTTATTTTAAATACATTCTTGAGATAGCTTTCACCTGCATCTACAGAGTTATTAGTGAGTCGACGCACAAAATCTTGTACAAGGATGAGTTTCCAAAAATTAACTAAATTATTATTCAAATGAAATTTGTATTAAAACATGAGAGCATTATCATTAAATCTTAATACGACTTACATACAGTTTTGCTAAAAAGTTTCTTTGACAAAAAGTTGCTGTAAGATAGACATTACATTACAATTTTGCTTGTTTAGGTTAGTTGAATAAATAATCTAAGAGGTAGCTTATGTCTCATTCCTTGGAGGCATATTAGAAATTAGTATACGTAATTTTTCGAAATCGCTATTTTCCAAATATTTATGATATACCTCATTATAAAAATTAAAATAAAGTAATGAAAACCTCACGAAGGATGTTTTTCTGCGTTGTATCTCAATCGTGTACTTTTTACTCTTTTCTCAAATGGATACAATTGCTTTAGTAAATTAAACTTCTATTTTCGGCTTCCATCTCAGATGTTATATAGGAATATAGAACTATTAGTGCTAAAGTTATCACGAGTTATACAGAAAAGAGCTTAAAGCGAACTGGAAAAATAATATTAGTAATGTGCTCCGTAAGTTGTATCCTTCAGTAAAATGAGTACACTAAATCAATATTTATGTTGACAACTAATTTTGAACTCTCCTCGAATTGAAGCTTCCAATAGGCCAATTTCAGGAATAAGTTATATTTTTAGTAACAAATGCATTATTTTCTTGTAGAAGAATATTTATTAAAAGAATTTTATTAATTAAGCATAAAATTTATATAACGTCTCTATAGCTCCCGCCAACAGTGATCTCAAAATTGTTCATTGTTCTTGCAATTTGTAACTTGTTTCCGTTAATTCATAGTAACTGAGTAAAATAATTGAATTGTTCTTAGTAATTCATATAGTAATTACAATTTTCCCCAAATCAGATTAAAATAATTGGGGACTGAGAAATCGAGATTTAGAGCAAGAGCAATGATTTTCTGAAGATTAGTCTATTATTACAATTGGCATTTTTAGAGATTAGAATACTTAATAAGCTCGTAGAAGTACAAGTGTGCACCAAACTGTGACCTAAAGTGATGATAAAGTCTATTAATGATGTTGGTGGCAAGGATTTTGGCTTCTCTGACATTCTTTCATCTTTCATGTTCCTTAGTCCTTGTTGATATTGATCTCCCAATTTCTTCTACACATACCGTACCATACGAACGTAGAATTCTTTTGACACCTTCAGTTTGCAATGGAATTGTATCTTCTGGCGATTTTAAGCATAATCCAATTTTGTCACAGTTCTTGAATATTGTGTAGATAAAAAATTTCGCTATTTTGTCTGTATTGCCCTGTATATAAGGTAAAACTACACTATCTGCTAACCTGAACTAACTTGAACACTTGTCAATTTGTTTCTGATGAGATAGAATGTTCCTAAAGCTTTAAATTGATATATAGTTTTTGAAGAGAAAGATGGTATGGGTTAACACTCAGATATCTGAAGGGTACCATGTGATTCAGTTTCCAATGTAAATTTTATTATTAAATGTTGTTAATCGAGATGATTTAACAAGCAGGTTTTCTGTACCATGTCGCTGGGTAACAAATGTCTCGTCAATATATGTACATCAAAACTTTGAAGAGTTGAGGTTGTGGCATTTTATTTAAAAGCTTTCATGAAAATATCAGCCACTACAGGAGGTTATGGAGAACCCATGGCAGCTCCTGAAGTGTGTTCAGAAAATGTTCTTGGGATATAAAATATGTAGACGATGTGTGTAATTTCTAACAAATCTACCAAAGATGGATTAAGGCTATTATGCTCGAGTATATTTGAAATTACAGCAACTGAATCGTTAAATTGGAATATTTGTATCTAGTGATTTTACATCAAAACCAACCAGAATATTTCCATTCCAAACTTTATAGTTTTCAACCGTTTAATAAAATGTACTTCCTGTTTATAGATTTACGGGATTTGCAAGATTTTTGCCTATTTTTTATGTTCGATGAGTCTATTGCAGTTTTATCTGTCTATAAAATTCAGTTGCTAAAATATTATTAAATACTTCATTTATAGCAAAAAATAATTAAATTAAAATTATTCACTGTATTATGAATTTTTTTGTGTTTGTAATCGGTAATTGCCTTACTTTTTTCACATGTACGTTAGTATTTTTAAAACTAAACATAAATTTTAGATAATATACGTAGCAAGAAACCCTAAGGATGTGGCTGTATCTTACTATCATTTGAATAGATCGATGAGAGCCCATTTATACCTTGGAGATTTTACAAAATTCTGGGATTATTTTGAAAAAGATTTAAGTAAGCAAATTTTTAATAAATTTTTAATTTTCCGAGTAAAAAATATTAAGATTTTTATGTAATTGAACATTAGCAAAAAGTGAATAGTGAGTATCAATATATTACTAAAGTGGATATCAATATATTACTAAATATACACCAAAAAAATGTTAAATGTCCCTATGTTAAGCACCAACTCGCAATCTGCAAATAATTTGTAACAGTAATTATACAACACGTGTGAAAGACACTTTTTATAATCGTATCACTGTGGCACGTGCCTACGGTTTGCGTCTTCAATCTGTCACACTCATGTGAAAAGGGCTAGTTTTAACGCATATTATACAATATAATATTAAATACCAGTTTTGTTGCTAAATTATAACGTAGATCATCTAGAGCTCCAAAATTTATATATATATATATATATATATATATATATATATATATATATATATATATATATATATATATATATATATATATATATATATATATATATATATATATATATATATATATATATATATATGTATATATACATATATGTATATACATATATATATATATATATATATATATATATATATATATATATATATATATATATATATATATAAGTTATGAAACTAGTTCGGAAACTCGGCAAAAAGGGCATCAACAGATGTTCATACTATATTCATTTAGCCAATATTTCGGTCCTAGGTTGGGACCTTCATCAGGGCACAAACTGAAAAATAGATAACGAAGCAACCAATAAAGAAAATCAGGCATGAAGAATTGGTATTGTTGAGTCTAATTTTTAATTATTAATTTCTAATTTGTAATTTTTAATTTCAATCTTATAATTATTGATAAAAATTGATAAAAAACTATTGCAATTTAAAAGCATTACTGTTCTAAAAAATCATAAATTATTATTATTATTATTATTATTATGGAGAAATGTCAAAAACAGAATGCAAGTAACTCACATGTAGTATGCAATTTAATCTAACAAGAATGGCCATAAATAACATTTGCCATAACAACGACCAACACTGAAATAAAACAGCCACTATTCACTAACATATTAATATAAAAACATGACATTTACAGCAAGGATGCCATTAAAAACGTTGGATGCTGAAAAATCAAAATTAATTAACCACCTGCCATCTAAAAGAAAAGTGACAATTTTGACAGAGCGCTGACAAAGGACGACCACCTGACAGATGTAAGGGATCACTCAAAATGAATAAAAGGAAAAGATTAAACAACCAGGAAAGAACCGGTTTAGTACAAATTAGGTACTACGTCATATAGTAAAATTTTGTTATGAAAGGGAAAAGGTATCCAATGGGAACGCAAATTTTCGCCGGTATGGAAATTAAGTGACATAGGAAGGAAATGAATGTTCTTCATCTAGGGGGAGAATAGAATTACAGGAGAAGGAGGTGGCAAGTGGAAAGGGTTTTTCATTAATTGGGAATATACTAAGCAATTTAATTATTATTATTGTTATTATTATCAATGTTATTACAAATGGGAGTGTAAATATCAAGAATTTCACGGGAAATCAAGAAAAACATGTACTTAAACAAGGTGGTTCCCAGAGAACAAAACATGCAGCAAGACAGAGCCGTAAGCTACCAGAACGAAACAATTATTATGACGAGAGTGACGACCCAGAGACATTATGTGAGGAATGCAAATCGCAAGAAAGGAGAAAGCTATATATGTTGCTCAAGCCGTTAAGATCAGTTCTTTTATTGATATTCTGGGGATTCTCATTGATATAGCACATCTCAAGAAATTCTCTTTTAAGAAGGTTTTTTGGATATGAAGAATTTTTGGTTCTCTGAAGTTGAAGGAATGTCCATTATCGACAGAGTGAGTCGCCAGTGCACATCTTTGCGGTTGACATCTGGTGTCGCTTTTATGCAATGCGATGCGACGGTTAAGAGATTGTGATGTCTGGCCAATATATACAGCGGGACAATCAAGACAGGAAATGGAATAGACAACATCTGACATAGAAAGAATGGGCAGAGAAGATTTCAATTTGCTAAAAATACGCTTGTTTTTATGGAAATAGTATTTGGCAATCTTAATATTGGGAATGGCACGCAAAATATGAACCAATTTTGAGGTAAGACCAGGTATAAATGGCAAAGAGAGCAGCGAAGGACTTGTTTCCGTATGGCTAGCAGGGAGTAAAGGGGGTGGAAGGAGGGGAGGGGGTGAGCGCATAGGAGGGGGCTCTGGTAAGATATCATCAGAGAGGAAGAGCTTATCAACTTCGTCCTTGGTCTTGAGCAGGAACTTCTTATTATACCCATTTTCCATAAAGAGATTGGTGAGTAATGTTTGTGCTTGAGGTAGATAATCTGGGTGAGCTATATTTCTGATTCTTCGATAGAGGCATTTTATGACATTTATTTTCACCTTCCAATCGTGGCCGGAATTGGCATGTATATATCTGCCTGAAGAAGTTAGTTTTCTATACCAGTCTAGTTTGATAACACCATCAGGACCTCTGATGACTCTTGTGTCCAGGAAGGGGACAGCATTGTTCGACTCTTCTTCCATGGTGAACTGTAGGTGTTGATCGAAAGAATGGAAAATATGGAGAATTTCTTCTTTACCATTTTCTAGTATGGACAGAATAAGATCATCAACATATTGAAAGAGAAAAGGAAGTCTGAAGGATAGCTTTTCGAGGCAATTTTTCAAAAGATAGGACATGACTATTGCTGCAAGAATAGGACTTAAGTTACTGCCCATAGGACAACCAAAGGTTTGTAGGTAGAAACTGTCTTTATATTTGAAAAATGTAGATTGAAAGAAAAACTGCATAACAGTGAGGAAGAAGGATTTATCCAATTTTGTGTTGGGCGAGATTAGTGCCTATTCGGAATCAATAATCTGTTTGGTTAACTGCCATGAAATATTGGTAAAGAGACTGACTACATCGAGAGAAATGATGACATGATTCTCAGGTAATAGAAAATTATTAATTTCTGCACTGAAGGCAAAAGAGTCCTTAACTGCGTATAGATGGTAATTTCGGAAGGATTTTTCAAGTATATCTGTACAGAATTTGCTTAAGCTTGATGTAGGAGAGTTGATTGTGGAGACAATAGGTCTGAGTGGTACACCTTCTTTGTGTATCTTTGGCAGGCCGTAGATTCTTGGTGGAATGGCTTTGTAGGTATAAAGTTGTCTTGCTATTCTGTCATCGATCCATTTTTTATTCTTCATTTGTCTGACAAAAGAGTTGTTTTTATTTTGATATTGACTTGTAGGGTCATGCGAAAGCTTTTCATAGACTTGTTCATCATCTATTAATTCAGACATTTTTGTTTCATAATGTTGCTTTTCCAATTCCACAGTGACTGAGCCTTTGTCTGAAGGAATGATCAAGATGTCTCTGTGTTGTTTCAGGAAGGTTACTGCTTTTTTGAATAAAGTCTTCTCAAAGGATGTAGAGGTGCTATGATTGTGGAGTACAGCATTTGTGACGGCATTGGTGCACTTAGCTCTAAGGATATCTTGGTTAGGGGAAGGTAAAAGTTTAATGAAAGATTCAATATCTGCTAAAACCGTCTTGACGGGTATATCTTTACCTGGAAAAGAATCGAAGACAAATTTGGGACCCAAGGAGAGAACTGTGTGAACTTCGGAAGGAAAGTTAACCTGAGTGAGATTAGTAAACCAATGTTGACATACTTTTAATTTATTGGCACGACTTTGCATTAAATTATTAAATTTATTAAACAAATTGCTTGAGAGGAATCTAGAACCGGTATGGAAAGATTTTAATTGAGTAGTACGGAACCGTTGCACTATGTATGGAGGAACTCTGTCCTCTGCAGAGTGAATAACACGATTAAGAAGAGAAGTTAGCTTAGTTATTTCTTTAATAGTGAAGGAGATTTCATAGGATAGAATTCTCAGAGATACCTTACTCTGGAAGCGCTGGATCCTGTTATTATCATTCGGTCTATCTGACATTAAGTTGTTCATGCATCCCAAGTTCTGTACAATGTGTCTAGGGATAAGGCCTGTTGACCTGCACTTCAATAAATAGTTCCTTCTACTGGTCATTTTTGCTAATCTTAGGATAAACTTAGCCCAATTTCGTAAAAGGTTTGTTGTTTCCGCTCCATATCTATTGTTTAAATCTTGAAAAAAACCCATTTCTATAACAAATAAAGGGAGAGAAAGCAAAAGTTGCCGTATCTAACAAAATCCTAAGTTATGAAACTAGTTGGGGAACTCGGCAAAAAGGGCATCAACACATGTTCATACTATATTCATTTAGCCAATATTTCGGTCCTAGGTTGGGACCTTCATCAGGGCACAAACTGAAAAAGAGATAACGAAGCAACCAATAAAGAAAATCAGGCATGAAGAATTGGTATTGTTGCGTGCCATTCCCAATGTTAAGATTGCCAAATACTACTTCCATAAAAACAAGCGTATTTTTAGCAAATTGAAATCTTCTCTGCCCATTCTTTCTATGTCAGATGTTGTCTATTCCATTTCCTGTCTTGATTGTCCCGCTGTATATATTGGCCAGACATCACAATCTCTTAACCGTCGCATCGCATTGCATAAAAGCGACACCAGATGTCATCCGCAAAGATGTGCACTGGCGATTCACTCTGTCGATAATGGACATTCCTTCAACTTCAGAGAACCAAAAATTCTTCATATCCAAAAAAACCTTCTTAAAAGAGAATTTCTTGATGTGTGCCATATCAATGAGAATCCCCAGAATATCAATAAAAGAACTGATCTTGACGGCTTGAGCAACATATATAGCTTTCTCCTTTCTTGCGATTTGCATTCCTCACATAATGTCTCTGGGTCGTCACTCTCGTCATAATAATTGTTTCGTTCTGGTAGCTTACGGCTCTGTCTTGCTGCATGTTTTGTTCTCTGGGAACCACCTTGTTTAAGTACATGTTTTTCTTGATTTCCCGTGAAATTCTTGACATTTACACTCCCATTTGTAATAACATTGATAATAATAACAATAATAATAATTAAATTGCTTAGTATATTCTCAATTAATGAAAAACCCTTTCCACTTGCCACCTCCTTCTCCTGTAATTCTATTCTCCCCCCTAGATGAAGAACATTCATTTCCTTCCTATGTCACTTAATTTCCATACCGGCGAAAATTTGCGTTCCCATTGGATACCTTTTCCCTTCATACCAAAATTTTACTATATGACGTAGTACCTAATTTGTACTAAACCGGTTCTTTCCTGGTTGTTTAACCTTTTCCTTTTATTCATTTTGAGTGATCCCTTACATCTGTCAGGTGGTGGTCCTTTGTCAGCGCCCTGTCAAAATTGTCACCTTTCTTTTAGATGGCAGGTGGTTAATTAATTTTGATTTTTCAGCATCCAACGTTCTTAATGGCATCCTTGCTGTAAATGCCATGTTTTTATATTAATATGTTAGTGAATAGTGGCTGTTTTATTTCAGTGTTGGTCGTTGTTATGGCAATTGCTATTTATGGTCATTCTTGTTAGATTAAATTGCATGCTACATGTGAGTTACTTGCATTTTGTTTTTGACATTTCTCCATAATAATAATAATAATAATAATTTATGATTTTTTAGAACAGTAATGCTTTTAAATTGCAATAGTTTTTTATCAATTTTTATCAATAATTATAAGATTGAAATTAAAAATTACAAATTAGAAATTAATAATTAAAAATTAGATTCAACAATACCAATTCTTCATGCCTAATTTTCTTTATTGGTTGCTTCGTTATCTCTTTTTCAGCTTGTGCCCTGATGAAGGTCCCAACCTAGGACCGAAATATTGGCTAAATGAATATAGTATGAACATCTGTTCACAATTACAATATTTATGTATTCATCGTGTACATGCTAACAAACATTTTGAAGACTAAGACCGTTATTGTTTATTAGAAATGTACTCAGTTTTTAACGTAACAAAATTATGCACAAACAAAAGTAACATTTTTGTTATGAAATAAAAATTCCACTAAGACGACTAAGATGTCGAAAATATTTAATATTTGGTGGGATACCCTTTTGCGTCAATCACTGCTTGACATCTTCTGCCCATAGAGTCAATAAGCTTAGCACAAAAATTGGGTGGTATTTTTTCCCATTCTTGTTTTAATGCGATCCAAAGTTCGTCCCGGTTTTTTATATTCCTTTTCCTAATTTGTTTATCCAGATAATGCCTAAGATTCTCTATCGGGTTCAAATCAGGTGATTGTGAAGGTCAGCGCATCACCTGAATCCTTTGTTCAGAAAACCAATTCTTGGCCAAGCGAGATGAGTGTTTTGGGACATTGTCTTATTGAAAAATCCAGGACAGTGGCAAATCTTCTTCATAAGGAATCAAATTATTTTCCAATATATCAAGATACATTTGAGCATCCATTCTGCCATTTATCTTTGCCAATGGCCCCGTACCAGACCGTCGAAAACAACTCCATACCATGATATTTCCACCTCCATGTTTGACAGTAGGTGTAAGGTACTTTGGGTCATATCTTAGACCAACTGGTCTTCTTACATAACCAGTAGAATCACTTCCAAAGAGATTGAATCTACTTTCGTCACTAAAGATTACTAGAGACCACTGATTTTGGGTCCAGTCTTTATGTTTCTTAGCAATTTCAATCTCTCTTTTCTGTGAAGCTTTGTACGGAGTGGCTTTTTAACAGCACGTCTACCATGAAGATTTTCAGATAACAGACGACGCCTAATAGTCATGTCTGACACCAATACACACTGATATACCTGCCTTAGTTCTTTATTAGTATCAATAGCAGTTTTCTTGGGATCATTTTTCGCTTTTCGATTATAACTTGGTCTACTCTCTTACTTGTTTTTCGAGGTCTACCACTTTTAAATGCCGGATCAACAGTGCCCCTTCTCAAGAACTTCTTAACAATTTTGCAGACAGTGCCCCTATGCATGTTTAAAGATTTTGCTATTTTAATTTGCTTCTTTCCACTTTGATACAGAGAAATAATTTTATGTTTCAGATCTGAACTGTAATATTTGCACTTTGGTATTTTGGCAAACACCGCACTCTTTAACAATGCTACTAAATTACTTAGTATCAATAATGACGTACTCTTAAAGCTGAATGATAAAATAATTTCAATGCTTTCGATAAGGGCAAAACGCGTTTCTTAAAAACCTTATCTACCAGAAAAGGTAAACAAAGTTTTTATAGTCAATAATAAAATTCTATAAAGAAATTGTCAACAAAATAAAGATTAGTTTTTTTATTCCTAAAGGATAGTATTTTATATTTTTAATTAAGAAAATGTTTCCATACTTTTTTTCGCCACTATATATATATATATATATATATATATATTATATATATATATATATATATATATATATATATATATATATATATATTAGGGAGGAGTGAAAAAAAAAATTTCTTTCTCATACCCCGAAAAAAATCAGTTTTCAGTTTAAATTTTTTATTTTGTTTAAATTGACAAAATAAACCATTGATTTAAATTGATCATGTAATCGTAAAACTTTAAAATTTTTCAGAAATATTTGAACTACATCTTGTTGACATATAAAAGTGACTTTTTTGGGGTTTGAGAATTTTTTTTTTTTCAGTCTACCCTATATATATATATATATATATATATATATATATATATATATATATATATATATATATATATATATATATATATACTAACAAATGAGAAAATCAGCCCGCAGATTAGGCTCGTGAGCATGTAATCCAATGGTTGTAGCCAATAGACACATTTAAAACATTTGATGCCAATTTTGATAATAACCTGACTTCTTATAAATTTGCCACGCTTAAAATAAACATTTCGTTATACTCTTGTGTTGCTTTTATATGTTTTCCTTACAATTGACGCGCTCTGATTGAACCGTGACTATTCACATACTACGTGATAATCTAAGCAAGAATACATAGGTTGCTAATAGTTTAAAGATAAACAGCATCAATATGTCTGTTAGTAACTCCATCTAGTGCCTATTTTTTTGATTCGAACACGTTTGTTTCGGTAGTATATCATGTATTCCTTAAGATATTGATCAGAAAAAAATCATTTAAGCTTAAAAAATATATTTCAGTTCATTTGATAGGTTTTTCATATTGATGAGTTTTTAATATGGTGCTTCGATTTTAACTAAAACGGGTTGTTTAATACATTGATTGTTATAAAAAGCAACTTTTTTTTAATTCAAGATGTCTAGTATTTTGTGTTTATTGTTGAGACATAGGAATTCAAATTTAGTTAATTTTAGCAATACAATAGTCAATGATTGAACTGAGCAAGGTTTTTTACTGGAGAGAGTAAAAATTTATATTTTGGTCTACGTTTAACATTTTTTTATAAGAAATAATTATAACAGTCATCAGCATCATCATCATCATTAGCTTATTTCAATCATAGTCAGATGTAAGCTTTTCCAAGTTGTTTCCAATGAGCTCTGTTGTTTGCTTTTTGAGTCTAATCATGCCGCTAATCTTTTTATGTCGTCCGTCTATCTCTGCATCTTTTATGTTCTCTAGGCCTCCATTCAACCATACGGCGTAATCGTTTATCCTTCCGATATGCCCCGCCCAATTCCACCTTAATAGTTGTATTCAATATATTACATCTGCCACTTTTGATCTTCTTTGTATGTCGATGTTAGGAATACGATCTTGGAGTCCAATATTTACCATTCTCCTTTCCATTGCTCTTTGGGTTACCTGGAGTTTATTTATTATACTTCTATTTAAAGCTCACGTTTCAGTGCCATATGTTAATACCGGCAGTACATATTGATCAAACACTCTTATTGTACTTGGGATGTCCAATTTAAATGTAAATTGTAATCTTCCGCACGCAGACCAAGATAACAAGACTCTTCTATCCAAGTCAGCCTTTCATTTATTTTTTGACATTTCGAATTTTTTGCTAAATATATGAATGTTTTCCTATTCTTTCACCTTCTCTTAGTAGTTCCTGGCATTTTCGTTATTTAAATATTTGGTTTTGGTGAAGCTCATTTTTAGACCTATTTCTCCAGACTTGTGATTTAATTCCATCAGCATTTCTTGTAATTCTTCTTTTGTGTTGCCGATCAGAGTGATATTATCTGCGAACCTTGAGTGATTTAATCGTTCTTCATCCATTAATATTCCTTTATTCTCCCACTTTAGTGATTTGAGCATGCCTTCTAGATCTACAGGAATACCTTTGGGGATATTGAGTCGCCTTGTCTAATTCCTCATTTAATTTTGATTTTATTTGTTTTTTCTTCAAGCATTATTTGTGATCTGGCAAGAAAAGTTGAGTATCTTTCCTCGACTCTGGTGTTACTTAAGACGTTAAGGACTGCCCATATCTCTACCGAATCAAATGATTTTTCGTACACAACGTAACCTTATATTCATTTGGTTTCGCCACTAGTAATCTAATTGTTTGAAGATGGTCCAAAGTGCTGTATTCCCGCCTAAATCTCGCTTGTTCACATGGTTGATAACTGTCTAATTTGTTTGTTAATCTATATGTTATGATTCTAGTGAGGATTTTGTATAGTACCGATAACAGGCTGATGGATATGTAATTCTCCAATTTAAATTTGTTCCCCTTTTTAAAAATAATCACAATTAAGGCATTAACTCAAGGTATTTGTATTTTATTTTCTATAAGGCACCTGTTAAATAGAGGTTGAAGAGATTGTATTATCGATGCCCCTCCATACCTTATCATTTCTATAGTTATTTCATGGTTCCCTAGTTCTTTGTGATCATGCATATGCCGTATGGCGTTCATTATTTCATCCGTTGTTACATTGGGAATTTCTCTTATATTTATGACAATACTTATAAGAAAAAAATATTTTGGCACTCTTATTTAGAAATAATATTGATTTTTTATTGAAAATTTGTTTTAAGAGAATTTTTTTAATTAAATATCATGTTACTGAAAAACAAAAAAAAACATTGAGCAATAATATCTCTAGTTGGCATTGACGTCTCATAAGGACTAGTATATGGGATTGGAAATTTTAAAAATCTCCGAATTGAGAAAAAATTGTGAATATTCCTTTTTAGTGTTCCGTACGGAACACTTATAAGATCACTTCGGTGTCTATCTGTCTGTCTGTCATACCCGATTTTTTCCGAAACTATTTATCATAAAAAGTTGAAATTTGGTAATAATATAGGAATTGATGGCCTCATCAGAGCCATATAGTTTTGAAAGTTAAATTTTGTTGTTTGGGTTAGTTTTGGGGGGTGAAATCGGAAGTAAAAAAAAAATTTTTCTACTAGGTCATCGAGTGTGGTGTCAAATGAAAGGTTGTGAAAACACGAGTAAAAAATATATATAAAGTAATACCTACGCGCACTTTTCTTTGTATTATTTTTAAAAAATCGCGAAAAATCGCTGTCCACCCGCCTTATCTCGAAAAATACTTATTAAAAAATTTTGAAAAAATTCTGGAATATTCTCCACGGGGTGCAGATTGAACGAAAATTATCACGAGTGAATTACGTTTAATAATTTATCTGGTATATAAAAAAAAAACAAAAATTTCAAGGTCACCAATTTTCAGTAAAGATTGGCAACAAACTTTGTTGAAAACTCATTTAGAGTGTGTTTTGTGAAGTCAGTTATCATTTTATAGCTCCGTAACAAAATTTTTTATTTTAAAAGCAATCAACGTACAGAACACTTATTGCGCAAGTGCAACTTACACTTGAGCGGTTTTTTTGATCTAATGAACAATTCATTTAAATATAATAACGATCTTCATAACGCTTTATGTATATATATCTGGTATTTATCTATTATTTTTTAATGTTTGGTGCAAATATTTTTTTTGTATGAAGCGTGCCCATTTAAAAAATATTAAACTTTAACCCTTTTTACGAAACTATTCAAGTTGTTGTTTGGCAGATAAGTTAGTTATGTCGTTATTATTTTTTTGTAAATTTTATTTCAGCTTCCTATTCACCCTATTGGGAACATTTAAAAGGAGCATGGGCTAGAAGACATGAAAAGAATGTTTTATTTTTGTTTTACGAAAATATTTTACAGGTAGGCCACCTTCCTAATTTGTTTCTCCTTAATCATCAAATGTGGTTCCATTCTAGTAAAATGTAATCTTCTTAACCGGTCCTTTATAGTGGATGATTATTTTGCCCTCACATTTGTTTTACTTATAAACACTATTCTTACTAATTTTAGGATCTCAAAACCTCTATAGAACAAGTAGCGGCGTTTTTAGGAAAATCCTACACAGCACAAGATGTGGAAAAACTAGAAAATCATCTTAAATTCGAAAACTTTAAGAACAATAAAGCAGTAAATTTGGAACAATTCAAAGATTGGGGAATTCACCTGAAAAATGAAGCAAGTTTTATTAGAAAAGGAAAAAAATGGTGGATGGGTAGACTATTTTGATGAAGCATTGAATAATAGAGCAGACAAATGGATCGATAAGAATTTGAAGAACACAGATTTAAGATTTCCAGTATATTTTTCATGTAACTTGTAAACTATTATGTTACTTGAAACTTAAAAAAAAATTGTCTGCGTTTATTTAAAATGATTCACTTATATACTTTTATTTCTCATATTGCACAAAATGATACTTTGGCCGTATTTGTTTTTTGTGTAACTATACATAGCCCAGTCGCCAGGGGTTTTGAGCTCTCATTAAAAGTTAACGGGCTGCATTTTGGCACAAGAGTAGTTTTTTGAACGTGGTTTGAACGAATATAAAATCCAAAATTCGGTTTTTCGGTAATATCTCGATAAAAAAAAAAGAGTCGAAAAACTAATAGCACCACGTGAAAGTACACCGCCTGTAAAATTATACGTTCAAAGCAGTACGAAATGGTAAAAAAAGTAGGGCAATTTTTTTTACTTACAGTTATAAGTACTCTTGATATTAGAAAATCATTAAAAACTTCCTCTTTGTGTGTAATTTTTCACTTAAAAAATGTGTTCATGATAAACGTATTTTTTGCTTATTAGTATTTATACTTAAACTTAAAATAAAAAATAAGTATATTTAAAGGTGAGAAATGAAAGATAAATCCAAGCTTTAAGTATAAAGTATTTATATTTAATTTAAATATCCAGGTACAAAAGAAACAGTTATTGAAAGCACAAAAATTCTAAATTACTCAAAGGAATTTTGTTAATGAGCGTCGCACGGTCATCCGTGCGACGCTCACATAGTTTTTATACTGTATATTGTTAAAGAACCTTTTAAATAAAAAATAATTAATTGTGTAAATTAAGTGTTGGTTGCTGTTTTGTATTTATACAATTATTATTAAATATATTCATTTTCTATATAAATAAATATATTTTCATTTATTTTTTTATATGCATTGACTGTCATTTTGGATCACCCATTTTTTAAATCTGTCCTCAGATTCTTAATCAACACCCCAAAAACCCCTTTAAAAAGAAAATTGGAAAATTAAATGATTTACGTATTCTCTGGTTACCCTATTGGCTCCGCCATTTTGCGGAGTACCCCGAGAAACCCTTTAATAGCCAATTTCAGAATATTTAGCGGTATAAAGAAACGTTAGTTTAATCATAAATGAGGTTGAAAGCATGATTCCCACTACAACTGAAGGGATTAAACCAGCCATTTTATTTTAAATAATTTCTTTAAATTACAGTAACATTAAAAAAAATCTGTATACATTTTTTCATAAAATTTCCCGTTCTTTCACATGGTGCTATTAATTTTTCGATATCTTTTGTATTTTTCGAGATATTTGCGAAAAAGCGAATTTTTCATTTTATTTTCGATTTTGTAGGCTTAGCGTACATTTTAGAGTAGCAAACTTTTTTTATCGTATTCTACGTCCAAAAAACTACTTGTATGCCTAAATGCAGCTTATTAATATTTAATGAGAGCTTTTTGTCAAAATTTGCCTCTGACGACTGGGTTAATAATGAAAACGAGACGAATCATTACGTCCCGTTCGGAAAAATGAGCTACCGTAAATTACAGTGAAGCAAGATGGTACAATGAGATAAATGCTCCTAACAACCCGTTTCAATCAGATAGAGACGATGGGCAAAGTGGATGGACTGCACGATGGATGCCCTTATATTCCTACCCTGGCAATGAACGAAGATATTGATAGACCCAGGGATGAGTTGTATAATTACTACCAAGAATCCGAAGTAACACAAGGAAAATATATGGTCTAAATGCATTCTCTCTAGCATAAAAGAAACCCCGAGCATTAAACATCTTACGTCAGAGATTAGGAGATTACCTAAGGTAGCAAATGAACCATCTTGTGGAAATTATTTCCCTAATTAACGATGTTGGGCTTCAGGAGAGAAAGTCAAAAATGTACAAAAAATTAGATATAGCCACAACAGCTGAAAAATGCTAATAAAACGTTTTGAAAATGAAATTTCAGAAAGTTTATTGATTGAGAGACTAATAACGCTATGTACCACTTTGCCTCAGAATTATAGTCAAACTAACAGCACCTTGGTACAGATAATAGAATAAAGAAAAATGAAGAGCTTGTAAAGCAGGTCCCAAGAAAAATTTTGAAAGTTAAGCACCAAATTTCTTGTGTGTGACTCTCAGTGTCTGACTGCGTATATAACAATTGGATGGCTCTACACAACCAAGAGGAGGAATATAGCTTCTCCACACTCTTTACACACTTTCTAAAGGCTCATTGAATACCATCAAACAGTACCACCCAGAACGAATTCGAGCTCTACTGGAAGTGAAAAAACACCTTGCAAGCGATTAAAATTTTCCTCACACAGCCATCTTACGTACTTAAGGAAAATATATCTAAAGGTGAAAAACCGCCATTTATAGAACAAATAACTACATTTTGAAAGAATATATATGAAAGACAAAAAATATTCAATTCAGATTTACTTCTTACAGTTCCAATAGTGGAATGAAATTAATCTAAAAAGAAGCGATTTCAAATGCCATTATAGGCAAGAGGACCACGATCAAATACTATCAACAATTTTTTATGGAAAAAGTTCTCTAGCACCTATGAACATCTAGCTAGAATATTTATTACCTAGTTGAATGAAAGATAACCAATTTCTGAGCGGTTCGTTGACATAATACTTAATCCAAAAAAGGACGATACCTAACATCAAAAACTATAAAATTACTAGTTTTTTAGGCCAGTCTGATTAGCGTCATATTGTATTTGGGTTATACCAAAAAATTTTATACAAATCTTTCGATATTTGAATCATAATGAACATCTGCACGAGATAGATGGCGTCTTGTCCTGAACTAATGAAACTTTTCACTACTTGCAAGAACACGAATTCGCCAAAAATGGGTGGTGAACACACAACGTCACTTAAGCCTCAATAATGCGGAAAAAAAGCCCTCAGGGCCTAATTCTTATAGTATTTAACCATATCTAGGTTAAGTTAGTGTTCCATGTAGCGACAGTACAAAGGCAGTGTGGGTAAATCTTCATATAATCCTAGTAATGGTTCCGATAGTCTATTCAATATCGGAAACCCGGAGTGACGATTAGTTAACACCCCAATTTGGAAAACTCGTCGTTGTAAGGAACAATAAGAGGGCCTTTTGGCAACTCATCTCGATCAGTTAAAGGCGATGGGTAAGGTTAAGAAGCTGCGTAACGGATATATTTAGATGATAACAACTCAGAAATGTACAAGTACGTTTTGAGGGGATTTATAGATTCAGGTAGGACTTGTATGACTGCTATCTTGAATCATATCAAGCCTATGAGGACATTTCGCCTGTATGTATGTTATCTTGAATGGAGAGTATCCAAACATCTTTAACTAAAGATTACGATACCACGTGACATATTATAGCAGATCTGTCCATGTTCTAGCGCCTCGAGAACAATCTGACAGAGTCTCAGCAAATGGATGATCTTGAGGGTATCATTCTCCTAAGCAAGTTCCTGAGTAAAAGATCAAAATATATGGCCGGAACTCTATTTTAGAATCTCGCCTATAAAAATAAGTTATGTAATTATTGATTAAATAATAGGGGGAGAGAGAGAGAGAGAGACACATATGTACTACTAGGGTATTTGGCTACAAAGAGTGCTGGAATAACATCTACTCCAGCCTTTTTTTTCAATATTAGCTTTTTATTAAATACACTTAATTTCCCAATTGCTCAAATAAGTTGACAAGTCACCCTGTGCGCAAGTTATATAGAAACATTATTTGATTTAAGCTGAACAATACTTTTGAAATATTTAACGAATGAATTACATATTTATTTACTATTATTTGCCATCTGTATATTATGTGGCATATTTGATGACAAGCAATGAACTTTTATTGCTATACAATACTAAAATATTTTGCTATAAGTAAGTATCTCTGCCGTAATATAATTTGTAAAATAATCTTCTATAATATATATAAAATGCAACGTCTCTCTGTTTGTCTGTTAGTGCGCTTATCACTCGAGAACTACTTATCCGATTTACGTGTTTTTATAAATTTATACATATGTTCTATATAATTCGATATAAGCCTAGATAATGGGAGATAAGGTGAGATAATGGGACATAAGGAGAAATAATGGGAGATAAGGTGAGATAATGGGCGATAAGTATAAATAATGGGAGATAAGGAGAAATAATGGGAGATAAGGAGAGATAAGTCTAGATAATGGGAGTTATGGTGAGATAATGGGAGATCAGGAGAAATACTGGGAGATAAGGAGAAATATTGAGAGATAAGTCGAGGTAAGCCTAGATAATGGGAAATAAGGTGAGATAATGGGAAATAGGAGAAATAATGGAAGATAAGGAGAAATAATAGGAGATGAGCAGAGATAAGTCTAGATAATGGAAATTATGTAGAGATAACGGGAGATAAGGAGAAATATTGGGAGATAAGGGGATATAATTGAAGATATTTTATTACGTTGGGTAACATAAGGAATAAGCAGTGATGATAGTAGTGAATCAAGTCCACGCGAACGGAGCCGCGGGCCCGGCTAGTCTTTTATAAAACGTTTGTATCCTCTGACAAAGGTATGTAAATCACGTAAGTTATCATAAATTGTTAATCTCATATTTCTGGAGAAATAGATCGAATTTATATGTGCCTATAAAAATAAATTATGTAATTTTTCCTTGTATTACCTAAAGAAGCATTTCACAAAGATACTGTAAAAAATTGGTATTAATCATATTCGAGTTAGTTTACCAAAAATTTAAAAAAATGACTAGTTTTTTTTTTAAATATCGTAAAAATTACCTACTATTACAAATTCAATCCACTGTATGGTGGTTATAAATAAATAATATTATGTTCAACATAACATGGTCTAATATTATTCTTACATACCTAAAATAAAGATGGAGAGTTAAAATCACCAAAAATGATTTTTACTGCCGCTAACCTACTGGCGAATCCAATTGAAGTTCCAAATAAAGGAAAAAGAGCATCAATATCACCGGCAAGTAAATAAACACGGTACAAATATAGAAAAACAGAATTTATTACTATTACGCTTACTCACAAGTCCTCAGTATAACTTTGAAATCTGAAAGAGCATCAAGCGTCAAGCACGCCGTACTAACAACTTCTCTATTAAACTGCCAGGAGTAGGGATATAAATATAATGAAACAATATGTAAATTCTAAAAATTATCATCACTTATCTTCCCCCTGGGCAGTAATTTTAAAAGGTGATATATTTTTATAGAAGAGATGGATGACATTTTCCATTGTCCGATTAATTTATCAATAATAACTACTAATAAATCGGTAGTTCTCGGTATTATTAATATCTAGTTAATAGTCGATATATCGATAGCTATGGATTATTTAGAATTATCGATAAGTGGCTTCTCGCCCGTGCCTAGCCAGGACACATTTAAGAAAAAATAGTGATATTTATATAGAATAAAATATATTCTTAGACTGGACGACGCTCTAATCTACATGTCCTCAAAAATAATTCTGTTTATTCAAACTAAAGGGATTTTTATGTTTACTTACCACTGGTTTTGTTCTGGTCATTTTTTCTGTTTAAATTATTGTGATTACAATTTTTGTGTGACTATTTTTTATTTATTTTAGACTCATCCTCATGGAATTTTGGAATTATTCCGTATGCAATATCAAATGATTGTTTAAGCACCATTTTATAACTTTTATATAAAAAGATATTTTATGAATTGAAGACGATTAGGTTCTGAGTCATTTTGTAATAATCTCCAAATTACATGACATTACGTCACTGTGACATCACTGGGTTTAATAATTTACATAAAAAATCTACAAAATGGCGGTATTGGCTTATTTTTTTATCATTTTTTATATGAACTAACCCAACAAGAGAGTATTGAAGATTGGCTTTTCTCTAGTATCTCCTGAAATATTAAAAAAAATTGAGATATGAAATCGTGATGTTCCCCTAATTTCTCGCGACAAAGTTTCTCAACTGCCTTTGCCATATTTGACCACGTTAATGGGTTCCAGTCAAATTATCGTGACTTTTCAACGCTAACATAAAACTTATCGTTAAAATATAAAATGGCTGATTTATCTTAACTCTTATTAAGTGAGTCCAGTCTACTACGTTCTACTTAAAATTAACAGAAAATAAAAAAATACCCCTAATATACGATTTTTATATTTATGCTACTTACGTTAAGGTTGACAAATAATATCATCTTATTATTTGGATATCTTTTAGGGAATTTCTGAATAAATAAATAAATTTAAAAATTATAAATATAAATTCTAATGACACCACATTTTAAATTGGTACACTACATCTTTTTGGAGATTTTACTGATATGCTCAAAATTTGTAACATTCTTCCACTATTTAATAATAAAGGTAGGAAGTATCAAGGAAATCTTGAGTCCCACTAATCTAACAAAAAAATTATAAAGAAAAAATGGACCTTTCTCTAGAACACAAAAAAGGAATTTTTCACTGTAAAATTGTGTGTTAAAATAGGTTTATAAAATCAATTTTAACCAGTTGTATATATCTCTTTTTTGAGCTTTCAATGCTATACTCGTAATTTGTAATAATCTTCCACCAATCAACGTAGTTGGTTTAAGTTAAATTTAAAATAGATAATAATAGTATTAAGAAAATCTTTTGCCCATTTTTATAAATCTCAAAGGTAGAAATTATCTGATGTTGTAGCCTATGAAAAGGTGTTTAATTGCGCCCCACGTACACTGCGTCATTTTGTAAGATGTGAAAAAGTGTTCTCAGTTTGAGGCATCTTTTTTTGTACCCTGTGAGAAGTTGTTTGTCCCACGCTTGAGCGCAATTTTCTTGCAGCCCCGCTTTAATTTCTGATAATAAATTGAGTGAAACCTGATTTTAAAAGAACTAAAGAAATTAAACACACACTAGCTCAGTTTTCTTTGGTAGAGAGATATGGGTAAGAGATATTTGTCTTACGTCTTGTTGGAATTATTTTCTATTTTTTAAAAAGCTTCAGTTGTACAAGTCTTTTGGGCACCACTCATTTTAAAATAGAAAGGATTTAACTTCAGCTAAAAAAATGAGAAAAAACTGAAGTGTTTTATGGATATTACTAAAAAGAATTAGTCTAGTACAACTTATCCCGAAAAGAAAAATAGGTATTCAGTGAGACACTAGCTTTAATCAACAAAAAGAAAATTTATTCATGTTTTTAAAATGAAAAGTTCTAACCTTTACAGTTTTACCTAACAAATTCTAGCCTAACTAGTAGTTGTTACATTAAAATTTTAGACTATTATAACCCCCGAAGACGAGAAGTCGTGCTTTACACTTCACTTTTTAGTCTGTTTTAAATTGTAGTTAAGGCACTACTCCGGGATAAGTCTATTGAAGGAAGTTTTGTTGACTTACTGTTCTTATTCCTGTTTTGATGGACTACGCCCGATTTCACACTTTTTTTTTTAAACACTTAGAAAGCCCACTACGGCTTTTAGTTAAGACACTGGTGCTTTTTACTTAGCGGCTCTGATGAAAATTAGCCTACTTCGGCTAGATGGAAAATAGCCTCTCGGCTAGACGGTACTGCCTGGCTGCGGCTAGATGGAAAACAGCCTCTCGGCTGGACGGTACTGCCTGGCTGCGGCTAGATGGAAAACAGCCTCGATTCAAGCTCTGCGGAGCCTTAAATAATCGTGCGACTTTTGCCTGTAACATCACGACGCTCCAATCAAAACTGCGGATCAAACATTTCACCAATCGCGGCGTAGCGAGAGGTTCGGTCAGGAACCCGCACAACACACTATACCGGACGTCTTGGAATCTCTTATTAATATACCGTTCGATACAAAAATGAAAATAAGTACAATTTGAAATGGAAAAATCAGTAACATTACATGGTCTTAAAATCTAGGAAAAAATGAATGTTACATTTACCCCCTTCCAAAAAGAAATAGACTACACTAGTCTATTAAACTTAGGCTACTTATGAAAAGGTACAAAGTGGTACACTATCACTTAATACTAAGGTCAGAACTTAAAACAAAAACTACAAACTTCGGACCTTACTACTAGACTTAATTCAATTAAGCACTAATATTAAGTACAATGAAAACCAAATGAAGATCGTTGCATGTACACAAGAATCTTATAACTAGACTTAACTTAATTAAGCACTAAGGTTGAGTACATCAAAAAGTAAATAAAAATCCTTGCATGAACATAGGAAATACCTTTCCAAAATAACAATCGCGGTCTTCTTATATAAAAGAATCAGCTCTGTTATTGTTACCAAAACAAAAAATATAACTTTGTCTAGACTCTTGTCTAAATCAAAAAAAGTGAACTGAAATAAAATATGAACGCCCCCCTTAAAATCTTTTAAGGATTGTCTGAAAATTTTCTATTTCAGCAAAAGAAATTTATAAAAATTCTTAAATAAAGAAAAAAATAAAAAAATGATTCTAGTGCAAACACTTACACTAAAAAGAAAAAGTCTTGTCAGACCATTTAGCACTAGGCCAAAAAAAAATAAAAAATATCTGGATAAATATCCAGACAAACGCTCGGGAAAAATCGCCATCCATGCTCTAGCTCATCGCTAAGAGAACATTCTAAATCTAGTATCACTACTAGTCGCACTCGGAAAATAATCGCACTCTATCGCGCAATGTCGACGTCCTAAGACATCTAGACATGCTAAAATCGCTAGGGAAAACGCTCTGGTTGATCGCCAGAAAACACGTCAGCTCATCGCCAACAAAACACTCTGGTATATCGCCAGAAAAAAACTCGGCTCCTCGCCAAGAGAACACTCTGGTATATCGCCAGAAAAAAGCCTCGGCTCCTCGCCAAGAAAACACTCTGTAAATAGTCCTCGACTACACAAAGCCTGCGTTCTAAAAGAACAATCTCGCCATTAACATAGTGAGCAGCTATAAAAGCTAACAATATCACTATAGGCACAGTGAATAGCTATAAAAGCTAAAATTCACCCTAAACACAGTGAATAGCTATAAAAGCTAAAATTCACCAAACTGAATGATCCTGCTTCAAAAAGCAATGTTCACAAAGAACAGAATGATTAGTCCGCGCGCAACTAACATTCAAGGAAACATTCCTAACATAACTATATGAGACAGCAAGTCTCGAAATAGGACCTCCCTAAAGTCATAATCCTATATATGGGAGTCCATAAGCAAAACGACTCAAAATCAAGCATTTTGAGCACATGCCCTCAGGCAACCAACATACACCGAAATATATACAGAAATATGTACAGAAATATATACAGAAATACATACAGGAGTTCAAATCCCAAACTCTTGGTTATGATAACTCCATACTGAGCTTGGTGAAAGCTCTTAGCAAAAGCTAATCCAATCTTCGGCACATCGCACCAAGGTGACAAATCTGCCTAGAAACATGAGCCGGAAAAAAAAAACGCCCTCCATCATTCTTCAGGGTGGCTAGACAGAGATATAAAACTTAACCAGCATTGCGCCTCTTCAAGTTGCATGAAGAACCCTCGTGTACTGGTCTCGCCCTAGAACAACAACGAAAAACATTCAATCCATCCCACATAACAGGAGACAAACACCTCACCACGATATACTGAATGGTGGAGACAATAAAATACTGAAATGGTGACCCTGGAGTCCACCAACAAAAGGGAGTAGATTATAGCATCCACTAAACTAAAACGGTGTCTACCACACCACCATAAGTCAAAAAAAAAATTTAATCAATAGGGTGTTCCGAAACACACTACTGCCAACAGCCTGTCACCACTAATAGGCTAATTGGAGCTGAGGTCGACTACAGTAGCTAGGCTCTCCTTTGGCTCAAATAGAAATAACCATTGGGTAACAAAACCCCTAAAGGTCCCAAAGGTCAAACGTTCACCCTCCATAGACTACCCTTCCAATCAGTCTGTTCCTCAGGAAGACTAACTCCCTGCCAAACGTCGTAACGGCATCTGTTAGCACCCGGTGCATCACAGCCTGTAAAAACAAATCACTCATGGGATACAACCTAAAAGGTTTACAAGGTTGACTTAACCAAGCTTCTAACGGAAATTTCCAAAAAACGAAAATGAGCTTAAAAAGCTACATGAAGCAAAAATTTCTCAAATTTTTGGTGGCAACGCAACAAAACTTTTGAAGACGACAAGAGCTTTTCCAGCTTAATCAGAAACAAGAAGAAAACATCGTTGACAGCTAAAATATTCGATCATGGTGTTAATCGTCTCCCTAGACAATAGCCTCTAGAAAAAATTGCTACAGGTATCAGGCATAACAGTTTTCTGTCAGCCCAAACTTCTAGATTACCTCTTGGAAATCTAAAAATTCGGTTAGGAATCTTCCTTCACTGCGCTTAGCCTCTCTTGACAAGGTTCTCATCTCGGTATCAGATTTTGATCATTTCTTTGTGAAACGACTGTCTTACTCTGCTCTCATCTCCTGTAAATGATTAGCCTTTAGTTCTCCTGCAGAACTTCAATTTTCTATCAATCTGATAGTATACCGTAAAAACTCAACATACGCCTATGAGTCCATGCAAAAAAAATTTTAAAAAAAATTAGTGACTCAAAGGTAACGTTTTAAACGGCTCTGAAAAAAAATAGAAAGTACCCTCAGTTTGTCAATTCAGAAGAAGATCTAAATCAAAATAATCCAAGTCTTAGACTTACTGGATAAACCAAAATCAATTTACTCTTAATTGCACCCAACATATACCACTAAGGTAATAGAAATACACCCACTCGGGTAACAAACTTTGAAATTGCTCATAAAAATTTTGACTCTACATCACACTACACGAGCTACATCTTGCGCTTGTCCTAACTCAAGATCACCTTGGATTGCCTCTAATCAAAATTTCGCTTCCAAGTGTCAAGAACTGGATATTATTTGGGGTCATAAGCAAATCAAATCCCGCGACCACCGACATACCAGTCTTATGATATATCCTGAGTGTGACTCCTTCGCAAGCTCGCAAAACTGAGTCGATGCTAAACATCAACCACAATCAACCTAAGTTTGGGATATGGCCAATACCCAAAACCTTAGCATTAAACAATAAAAGTAAGCTATTCTCTGCTCAACTTTTATAACAGTCAAAAAAAAACGAGGTCGTCACCTCTACAGAGCAACATCAAAAAAAAATTTAAGCAATTAAGATAATGTAAATATAAATTATTCTTCTTCTGACAAACTTTTATTAGGGTTAGGTCCATTGAATGGTTTTAAGTCTTTAATATGCCATCGTCCTATTTTAGTCCCATCTAAATTAACTAAACCATAAACTAAATCTGAAATCTTTTCTCTAATCACGCAATGCACATATTTAGGTACCAACTTAGATGTGAATTTATCTGCTGCACTGGAAAGAATTTTATTTTTTCGCCAAACGTGATCACCTATATTAAAGGCAAAATCCCTTTTTCTAAGGTTGTAAGACTTACTGTTCCGTTCATAAGCCTTATGTATCCTACTACGCACGTCGGTGAAAATATCTTTTAAACCCTTTAAATTTTCGGCGTACGCACCCCTGTTACCCGGAATTATTTCGCTGTCAACATTGACATCCAAATCTAAGTTTTTATAATATGATCCAGATAGAGGTATATGTCTGCCGTAAACTAAGAAAGACGGTGTAAACCCGGTTACTTCGTGTTTGAATCTTTGAAATTCCTTTATCCCGAATTATCACGTGAATCAACGAATATTACTTTCAACGAAATTATTGTAGAGGGCACACGGGATTGAAACGTATGTTAAAACTATATGTCCCACTTAAGCTCTTAAAACACACAGAAGTAAACTGAGTACCGTTATCGCATATCGAAAGCGATGAAACTCCGTGGAATAGAAAAATATCGTTTTCTAAAATTTTCAAAAAGCATTCGGCTTTAGAGCTTTTCAAAGGAAATAACACGGTATACTTTGTTAACCAGCAAGAAATTACGAAAAGTCATCTATTTCCTTGTTTTGAACGTGGAAATGGGCCTACTAGATCAGCTGCTATGACTTGAAAAGGGTAATTAACCGTTTTCTCTTTTCCCATCAGTCCCATAGGTAGTGCATTTGGAGATTTCTGCGCTCCACATACTTCACAAGTCCTCACAAACTTTACGATGTCAAAACGCATTTTTGGCCAAATTAAATTAAATGTATGTTGTCTCAGCCTAATCGCCCAACGCGCTAGTTTGCCACTAGGGTTTTTAATGGAATTAAGCCACAATAAACTATAATGATCTGTTATGACCGTGAAAGGAACACCTTCTATGTACGGTCGAAACTTTTCGATGTTAAAGAGTACTGCTAAACATTCTTTTTCAACAACCGAATAGTTACGTTCAGCCTTTGATAAAGTTCTACTGGCATACGCTATCACTCTTTCCTCACCATTGATTTTCTGTGTTAGGACGTCCCCTACACCGGTATTAGAAGCATCACTAGAAATATAAAACTGTTGGGAAAAATCTGGTTGGGATAAAATTGGAGCTGAAACCAATAGCTCTTTAATCTTTATAAAAGATTCTTCGGCTGCCTTTGTCCAATCTATCGATTGTCCTTTTTTTCGTCCTTTCAAAAGATCATTAATAGGCGACAACAAGGTAGAAAAATTCTCTATAAAACGTCTGTACCATGAACACATTCCTACGAAGCGCTTAACTTCCGTAGTATTTGTAGGTCTCGCATAATTAACCATGCTTGCTACTTTATCCGGATCGGTACGCAAGGAATTTGAGCCTACAATATAGCCTAAAAACTTTAGAGAAGTTTTGAAAAAATCACATTTGCTCAAATTTATCGTCAGTCCGGCCTCTTTCAATTTATCTTTTACTTCTTTAAGTAAGCGAATATGCGATTCGAAGTCTTCCGATGTTACTAAAATATCATCGAGATAGGTAAAAATATGTGGCTCATATTTCGGACCAAATATAGCGTCCACTAAACGTTGCTGAGTTTGAGCAGCGTTCTTTAGACCAAACGGCATAGTGACGAACTGAAATAGACCTCGGCCTACTACTGCAAAAGCGGTCTTTTCCTTAGAGGATTTGTCCAAAGGAATTTGCCAGAAAGCCTTTCTAAGGTCTATCGAAGATACATACTTAGCATTCCTGAGTGATGTCAAAATTCTGTCGATGTTCGGTAATGGATAGTTATCAAATTTGCTGACCTCGTTGAGCTTTCTTCCGTCAAAGCATAGACGATTTCACTCCGGGTTTCAACATTTCGTCTAACTCCTTATTCAATACTTTTGACATGTTCGGAGACATGGCGATGGGCCTTGTCTTTACAGGATTGGCATCAGCCGTATCTATAGACATGGTGATTTTATTCGTTCGGCCTAACCTATCTTTACTACTTATTTCATTGAAAGAGCTTATTACTTTTTCTGCTTTTAAGCGTTCCGTCCGCGAGAGATCATCTAGGGTACATAGACGCGAGAAAAGGTTTTCTAAAGAACTTTCTGAATAACAATCTTTAAAACTTGTTTGAGGATTGACTTCTAGGGACTGTGGATACCACGAATTATCTTTAAAATTTACTAGAATTCCGAATTTTTGTGCAAAATCACATCCTAAAACCAAAGTATGTGATAGAGAAGGTACTACTAGAACAGAGATTACTAAAACAATGACCATTGCAGACTAGCGGCAACTCAACCGTACCTAAAACTTTTAGACGGCTGCCATCTGCAGTGGTAACACTTCTATTATTGACATGGCATATTTTTATACTTAAACGACTTAAAATTTTAATACCATTCTGACCTATAACGGAGGCATTTGCACCAGAGTCAAATAAAGCCGAGAAATGGGCCCCTAATAGAATTATCTTGATATGCGGTCTGTTATCTGAATATTTATGCACGAATAAAGGAGACATGTGACCATTTGGAGAAGCAGGAGTTTTAACTTGAGGAGAATTTTTATTAGACAAAAAAAAATCAAAAACTTTTTGTAACTATTTAGTCCAATCTGATTTATTGGAATATTTCTTTACTTAAGATCCTCGTTAGAATCTTTCTTTTATCCGCGACCGGACGTTCTGAGAAAGTACGACGGATTTTCAGTTCATAGTCTAACTCATATTCCAGTAGGTGATTGACTTTAAAATTGAAGGCTTCCATGATAAATGAATACTATTTAAAAGAACTGTTTAAAAAGTCGTGAAAATATTTCTCCTGTGCTCCCAATAGTCAAAAAAAAAATAACTAAATCTGTAAAGGCACTTAAAATATGTAAACTTCTTTACTAAACATTAAAAAAAATCTTCGACAATTTCAAAAAAAATTTCTAAGTATCGCCTTGTATTAAAATTCCTTTACTAAGATATCTTAAGAATTTTCAACAAAAAATCTCCAAATACCGTTTCGTATCAGCAAAGTATTTTTAATATTCATGCAAAATATAGGTGAGAAAAAACGCACCGTTTTTTCTTCGACTATCCGCAAAATAAACAGTGTAAAATTAAAGTCGACCAACACATCTGCTAATCTGGACTATAAAGCTAGCTTTTAAGAAAAAAGCAGGGATCTCTTATCTTAGAGTCAACAACAAAATTCAAATATCTATATCAGATAAATTGAAATAAAAAATTCTACAAATTTCCTGCTTTTGTCTTACTGCTATAGTGTAGTTTCGTTTAATAAATATTATGAAATAAAAATATCTGCAAAGTTAGAGCTTTTATTTTGTTCGAAAGCTAGTACACTGAACCCTTTTTTAAAAAATAAAATTCCAAAAGCCCTGCGTTGACAGCGCTATTTTGTATCCTATGAAAAGGTGTTTAATTGCGCCCCACGTACACTGCGTCATTTTGTAAGATGTGAAAAAGTGTTCTCAGTTTGAGGCATCTTTTTTTGTACCCTGTGAGAAGTTGTTTGTCCCACGCTTGAGCGCAATTTTCTTGCAGCCCCGCTTTAATTTCTGATAATAAATTGAGTGAAACCTGATTTTAAAAGAACTAAAGAAATTAAACACACACTAGCTCAGTTTTCTTTGGTAGAGAGATATGGGTAAGAGATATTTGTCTTACGTCTTGTTGGAATTATTTTCTATTTTTTAAAAAGCTTCAGTTGTACAAGTCTTTTGGGCACCACTCATTTTAAAATAGAAAGGATTTAACTTCAGCTAAAAAAATGAGAAAAAACTGAAGTGTTTTATGGATATTACTAAAAAGAATTAGTCTAGTACAACTTATCCCGAAAAGAAAAATAGGTATTCAGTGAGACACTAGCTTTAATCAACAAAAAGAAAATTTATTCATGTTTTTAAAATGAAAAGTTCTAACCTTTACAGTTTTACCTAACAAATTCTAGCCTAACTAGTAGTTGTTACATTAAAATTTTAGACTATTATAACCCCCGAAGACGAGAAGTCGTGCTTTACACTTCACTTTTTAGTCTGTTTTAAATTGTAGTTAAGGCACTACTCCGGGATAAGTCTATTGAAGGAAGTTTTGTTGACTTACTGTTCTTATTCCTGTTTTGATGGACTACGCCCGATTTCACACTTTTTTTTTTAAACACTTAGAAAGCCCACTACGGCTTTTAGTTAAGACACTGGTGCTTTTTACTTAGCGGCTCTGATGAAAATTAGCCTACTTCGGCTAGATGGAAAATAGCCTCTCGGCTAGACGGTACTGCCTGGCTGCGGCTAGATGGAAAACAGCCTCTCGGCTGGACGGTACTGCCTGGCTGCGGCTAGATGGAAAACAGCCTCGATTCAAGCTCTGCGGAGCCTTAAATAATCGTGCGACTTTTGCCTGTAACATCACGACGCTCCAATCAAAACTGCGGATCAAACATTTCACCAATCGCGGCGTAGCGAGAGGTTCGGTCAGGAACCCGCACAACACACTATACCGGACGTCTTGGAATCTCTTATTAATATACCGTTCGATACAAAAATGAAAATAAGTACAATTTGAAATGGAAAAATCAGTAACATTACATGGTCTTAAAATCTAGGAAAAAATGAATGTTACAATGTTACATACGGAATAATACGGTTTATTGGATTGCTACAAAATTTGGCCTACCTTTCGACCTAATCCCCATCAACGTTAATTCACTTGTTCCACCTTTCTGCTAGCTTCTTGATTCCTGTGGCAAAGAATTCTTGCCGTTGACGTCTAAGCCACTCTTGCACTTTTTCTTTCACTTCTTCATTGTCGCTGAACCTCTTTCCACGTAGGGTATCTTTGAGAGGTCCGAACAGGTAAAAATTACAGGGAGCCAGGTCTGAGCTGTATGTGGGATGAGGCAAGATCTTCCAACCCAATTCTCGAAGCTTTTCTGGGCTGTATGAGCGCGGGCATTGCAAATGGTTCTGAATAATATTGTGAATAGTTCCAACGTTTACCCCCACCTCCTGAGCTATCATTTCAACAGTAATTCTTCTGTTATCACGTCCATCAATCCTCGATTCCAACGAGGGCCCGGAAATTTCGACTGGACGTCCACTTCGCTGCTCGTCACACACTCTTGTTCGGCCACTCTTGAACCGATCTATCTGTGAACGTTTAGTTCGTACGGTTCAGGCAACTTTGTTCATACTGTAATAACATTGTAGAATGTATTTTACTTCGCTTAACACCTTCTGGTACTAAAACTCTGATGATAGGACGCTGTTCTTCTAAGGTGCAGTCTTCCAATGAACTAGCCATGGTAAACTGGATATTTTGAAGTTATGTTTACATTACATGATCGCACAGCTGATTAAAACTCATCACAAGGTTGCCAAATTGCACTCCTAAAAGTATGGAGCGATTTCGTTGAATGGGTTTAAGCTGAGACCAATTGTCTCTTTAGAGTAATTAAAACATTGTTGTTGTAATGCAATTATTTTATTTGCTACAATAATAAAATTAAAGAGATAAGAAAAAAATTGAAGTAAAATAATAAATATATATTTAAAGAATCAACAAAATGGAACAACTTAACCAAATTAGAATACTCACCTAAAGGACGACGCGCTAATCGTATTCCGAATTTTTTTCTTCTCTTAATTCAAGTTAACAAGTGATATATAATCAATCAAAGAACTGTATGCTAACCAACTTGCGAACATGAAGATTTGGAAATTTAATAAATATGTTAGTTCAGGCTATTAATAATGACCGGACAAGCTGATGAATAATTATATCAAAATACGCATTTAACGAATTGTCCGATTTTAACTGGCTTTATTTATATTGAAAGGGAGTGATAAATATGCTCAGAATGTTTAGAATATACATTTGGTTCATGGTATTAAACATAGGAGATAAAATGAACATAAGAGAAAAATAAGAACTCCGTTTTAATTATTTCTTAGGAATTGTGAGCCAAATAATTTTCTATACCGGTGCCGGTGTATAATTCTTGTATGACGATTTATTCAGATAACCCAAATTTGGTTCACTAATTTTCGAAATATTTGATTTTAAAATTGATGCTAAATAGAAAAATGTAATCAAACAAATGTCATAATCTGTATACAATTAGAGCTATATTATCATTATGATGTCCACTGATATGATGTAAAATTGGCTTCAAAAATATTAAGAATAATGATTTGTAATTCGTAATAGCACTACTACTAACATCCAATAATTTTTGAAATTTATAAGTTTAGAGTTTTTAGAAATATAGGATTGGTCAATATTAGTTGGTTTTTCAAAATAACATTACAGAATATCAAATTATTACTAATCTATCCTGTACTCAGGATTTTTGAAAGACAGTTTTATGCATTGCAGATTTAGCTAATTAATATAGAACCGACGAGAGAAGAGTACTATAAGAGGTCCTTCTTCTATCTGCGTACATACGTCTTAAATTTAATAATATTACTCGAATATAATAAATATAGATATTTTACCTAAAGGTTACAGATTTTCAGTCAGAATAAGAGCATTAAATCCACCATATCACTGTCAGGATACAAACATGCTGGAAACTCCAAAAAATTTCTGAAAACTTTCAGCTACTGGTTCTACTCCATGGTATCGTTGTTGGGATAATGTTTAAAATTTCTGCTTTAACAGTGACTTGAGTATTAAATATTTCCTGACTTATCTGAAGTGCTTAAATTATTTCTGATTGGTCAGCTATCCAAGAATTTAAAAAGAGAATAACTTACCTCTAGGTAGTTCATGCAAATAAATTTTGAAAGTATACAAAATATCTTCAATAGTTCGCCCATAGAACAATCTGAAAAAAGTCTTTCTGCAGAGAGTTTGGTAAATTTTCCTTTAAACCGTATATATGGATACTTGAAAAGAAAATTATAGGTCATTTGCTTGAAATAAAAAGAATTACTTTATGTATAACCAAGCTTAGTTATTTACGTGTCAAACCTCATAATAATACTGCAAAATATTAAAGAAATACGAGAATTTACGAGACTAGTTTTTAAATTAAGTACCTTTTTGATATTAAAAACACAAGGCCATTTTTTTAACATTTTTTTTGATACATATGCCCGGACCTTATTCTACCTTTCAACATAATTTTCACATATATTAAGGCAATTGTCATGTCGTAAGACCAGCTTCTGTATTCCGTTCTCATAGAAATCTGTCGTCTGGTTTACTAACCACCGCAGCACTGCAGTTTTGGCATCGTCGTCGGTGTGATAGGTTGTGCGCTGAGGTGCTTCTTTAAGCGCGGAACCAAAGGTAGTTACTTGGCATTAGGTGGCATGGGGTTTATCAAGTTGTTCCCAGTCATATTAGGCGATGCGATCTTGGGTTCGACAAGTCACGTGTGGACGTGCATTGTCGTGAAGCAAAACGATCCCTCTTTTGAATATGCTACGCATTTTGTTTTGGATTTCACGATGCAGTTTATTTATGATTCCACAATATATCTCAGCATTTACTGTGCCCCTCCCAGATAAAAAATCCACAAGCAACACCCCCTGTATATCCTGACTGTAATTTTTTGACGGAAATAATATTTTATGGTACAGCCTAACATGAAGCTTATAGATTCCGACTAAAAAATAACAGTATAACCTTGCAGATGGCGCTAATAATTAGCGTTGTGCATTGTATTAGTGTCGTAAGTAGGTACCCCGCGTTTATACCGTGATAGCTTCTATTAAAAATATGCTAAATATAGGAGTACTACCATCAAATCTTAATCCGTTTATCCTTTTTTACTTCTCTTGCTGAAGAGAAAAAGCACACTCGAAAATTTTTACTTTTCCTTACATTTTATGGTCTGCAGGATACCAAATACAAAGTCTCCTCTTCCGTTCGGTTTCTAAGGGGTAAAAGAAATAGTGTCGCTTAATTTTGTATATTTTTGACACTTTTATGAGATTTTTTTCGGCTTTTTAGTTATATTACTTAAGAACGAGATCTATATCACTCACTCAGAGTAGTTAAAAAATACACGCGGGATGTTGATATGGAATTTGGATCGGATAAGTATACCGTTGTCAAGTTCAACAGAGCACAATATCGTGAACATCCAGGAAATATGCAGTTATCAGATCAGAATATTCTACATCGCCGAAGAAACGTACAATTACCTAGGCATCAAAACTGTCCTTTGCAGCAAATCTTCGGAACAGTTCAAAAAGATTTGGTCTTTCATTTTTAACTCTAAGGACATAATAAAGTTACTGCTACAAATGTGTTAGCTGTATCAGTATTTATCTATTATTTTTCAGACGAAAGAAGAACTATGTGATCTGGCATACGGGACTGCTAACTTCGTATTCGTTCGGATATTTGGTAGCATTCATACAACTCATCCCTGAATCTAGCAGTCATGCAGCTCTTCCTCGGGTTGTTATTGTTTCTCTTCATATATTATTATTAACTTTACTATTATTATCGGAACTTGCGGCTCTGACTCATAGAAGCTGACAAGCAGTGTAATGAGATAATGATGTCACGCCTCGCGTCCATTCGGTTAGTAAACATCGACTAAACTTATCTGCCTGAGCAGTTCGAGAAAACCAAGGACTATCGTTTTACTCATCTTAATTGCACATGGATGAGCCGAGTCACCACAAGCTGGTATTTTCTCCCAATTGACTAGAAATTGGATTCCTCGTAAAATTCATATAAGTAGAACCACCATTGCTAACGAAGTGAGGATAGAACGCAGTTAAAATCTTTGCACTTAAATTGTCTTTTCCTCTTTGATTGCCATATTTATTTTCTTGGTGTTGCCGAACGCTAAGTGATCATTTTTTATGCCTTATCAGGAAGTCCCTCTTCATATTTTTTGACTCGCAAACGCCTTGTGGTCAAAAAGACAAAATTCTAGTAATAGGGCACCTATTTGAACCAAGTCGATCTCCCCGGGAAGATAAAGAAGCCTGAGAATATGTAGCCCAAATTAGAAGTAATCGCATTTTAAAATCTCACATATCCCAAAATATGTTAGTTAAATACTTTCATGTCCATTTTAATATCATTAATACTTACAAATTATCTAAAAACTGGTTGTATTGTCTCTAATACCCCTGAGCTTGGCGATAAGTCAAGCCATTAATGTCTGGCGTCAAGGACACTGTAAAGTATTCAGATACAAAAAAGAAGTCTGAAGGCCTGGCCTGACTTGCTTAATATAATCTATATATATATATATATATATATATATATATATATATATATATATATATATATATATATATATATATATATACATATATATATATATATATATATATATATACATAGATATATATATATATATATATATATATATATATATATATATATATATATATATATATATATATATATATATATATATATATATATATATATATATATATATATATATATATATACATAGAATATATATATATATATATATATATATATATATATATATATATTCTATGTATATATATATATATATATATATATATATATATATATATATATATATATATATATATGTATAAAAAATACAATCTTAATTGGGGAACTCGGCAAATTTGGGCGTGATAGGAGATCACACAATTTTCATTAAGCCGCCAATATTTCGGTCCTGGATTGGGACCTTCTTCAGGGCAGAGCTGAAAAGAAGAACAGAGCGTATTCACTGATAGTGTCTGGGACAACTTTAAATTAATGATGTTATCATTAGGTTGTTATAATAAATAAAATTAGTGTGGAACAAGAATAAGATATTAGTCATAATAAGTTAAAAAACTCGCATGAGAAGTGCAAAGATTGCGTTAGCCTGAATGGCCGTAGGTTATACATAAAAAAGTCGTTACACATAAAAGTTGGTTAATCCATAAAATATACAAAATACACATTAAAACACTGTAGACAAAATTCTAAAAAACAAATTTAACACATGGATGTAATTGGGAAGCTTGGATGTTGAGAACATCGTTAGTTATTTCACTTGTGACCACCACATATGGCCACCGCCATTTAGGAACAAATGACAAGAACGACAGGAGACAGCTACCCGGCTTAGTCAAGAAAACTCAATTAACCAGAATGCGGGGTCGACACCTGGAAGGAACCGATAGAAATGGAAGTACAAATATTGGACCCTAAGTGAGAGAGAGGTAGCCAATTGAGCGACCAAAACCACCCGGTATGTAGTAGCGGAAGGATAAAACACACCCTAATTATAAGTAAATGGTGAGCGAGGGAGCGAGAGAGAGAGTGACAATAATGGGGGCAACGAAGAAGAAAATTATCTAGTGAATTAATTACTAATTTATTAATTTCTTGTTGGAATCTGATTGGAGGAAGAGATTGTTGGCAAAAAACCAATGAAGACTCGAGGCACCAGGAAGTGTTAGAGAGGTGACGCAAGGTACTGTCAATGGAAGGAAGACAGTAATCGCTAGGTGCAAAAGATGGCCCAGATAAAATGGAAGGAATCTGTGAAGCTCAGAATCAAAGAGAACCGTAAATAGAGAGAGGAAGGAGGAGAGAAACCCTGGAAATTACGGAGCTAAAAAAGAGACGACCAACGCGGTTCAGATGGATCATAAAACACTTGAAGACAGGGAATGATTGTGAGAAGTTGATTTGTCACAGGAGAGGAGGAAACTATATATGTTACTAAGACCATCCAGGTCGGTTCTTTTATTGATATTAAGGTGATTCTCCTGGATGTAACACATCTCAAGGAATTCTCTCTTGGAAAGATTATTGGAGAAATGAAGAATTTTGGGTTCCCTGAAATTAAAAGAATGACCATTGTCAACAGACTGGGTCGCCAAGGCACATCGGTGTGGATGGCATCTAGTGTCACTTTTATGGAGTGCAATACGACGATTCAAGGATTGAGAAGTTTGGCCAATGTAGATTGATGGACAATTGAGGCAGGAAATTGAGTAAACCAAGTCTGACATGGCAAGAACTGGCAGCGGGGCCTTCAGCTTACTGAAGACACGTCTGTTTTTGAAGAAGTAATATTTAGCGATTTTAATGTTGGGAATGACACACAATATGTGGACCAATTTGTTTGTAAGGCCAGGAATGAATGGTAAAGAAAGCAACGACCAATTTGTTTCAACTGGGGGAGTTAAAGGGGGAGGGGAGATATGCGGTAGGTGGAGGGGGGGAGGTTCTGGGGGAATTTGATGGATATGAGTAAGCTTGTTGACTTCATCTTTGGTTCTTAGTAAGAGTTTTCGATTGTATCCATTATCTATGAAAAGTTTTGTAAGTGTTTCTTGTGACTGGAGTAAGAAATCAGGATGGACTATTATCTTCAGTCTTCTATACAGGACCTTGATGACATTGACCTTCACCTTCCAATCATGGCCAGAGTTTGCATGGATATATCTCCCAGAAGAAGTAGGTTTTCTATACCAATCAAGTTTGATGATGTTATGGGAGTCTCTAACGACTCTTGTGTCCAGAAATGGAACAGCATTGTTGGTTTCTTCTTCCATAGTGAATTGCAGGTGTGGGTCGAATGAGTTGAAAACATGAAGAACTTCTTCTTTGCCATCAGCTGGTATGGATAGAATTAAATCGTCTACGTATTGATATAGGAATGGAAGTCGGAAGGATAATCTTTGAGTGCAGCTTTTTAAAGCATATGACATAACGATTGAAGCAAGAACAGGACTGAGGTTACTGCCCATAGGGCATCCAAAAATTTGAGGGTAGAAAGAGTCTTTAAATTTAAAGAAGGTTGACTGGAAAAGAAATTCTATTATAGATAAGAAGAAGGATTTGCTGATTTTAGTGTTGGGTGAGATTAATGCCCATTCGGAGTCAATTATTTGGCGGGTTAACTGCCATGAAATATTCGTGAAAAGACTGACTACATCAAGTGATATGATAACGTGGTTTTCTGGTAATTGGAAATTATTGACCATTGCACTAAACGCAAAAGAGTCTTTAATAGCGAATGTATGATAATTGAGGAAGGACTTTTCAAGAAGATTAACACAAAATTTACTGAGTTTTGAAGTAGGAGAGCAGGTGGTGGAGACGATAGGTCTGAGCGGTACCCCTTCTTTGTATATCTTGGGCAAACCATAAATCCTTGGTGGAATCGCCTTGTAGTAGTAAAGTTGTTTGGCTGTTATATCGTCGATCTATTTTTTGGTCTTTAACTGCTTAATAAAACTATTACTCTTGTTTTGATGTTAAGTAGTGGGATCATGAGAGAGCTTCTTGTAAACTTGTTCATCATCAATAAGTTCTAACATCTTAGTTTCATAATGTAGTCTCTCTAACCGGGTGGTTTTGGTCGCTCAATTGGCTACCTCTCTCTCACTTAGGGTCCAATATTTGTACTTCCTTTTCTATCGGTTCCTTCCAGGTGTCGACCCCGCATTCTGGTTAATTGAGTTTTCTTGACTAAGCCCCTTATCTCTGTCGGGTAGCTGTCTCCTGTCGTTCTTGTCATTTGTTCCTAAATGGCGGTGGCCATATGTGGTGGTCACAAGTGAAATAACTAACGATGTTCTCAACATCCAAGGTTCCCAATTACATCCATGTGTTAAATTTGTTTTTTAGAATTTTGTCTACAGTGTTTTAATGTGTATTTTGTATATTTTATGGATTAACCAACGTTTATATGTAACGACTTTTTTAAGTATAACCTACGGCCATTCAGGCTAACGCAATCTTTGCACTTCTCATGTGAGTTTTTTAACTTATTATGACTAATATCTTATTCTTGTTCCACACTAATTTTATTTATTATAACAACCTAATGATAACATCATTAATTTAAAGTTGTCCCAGACACTATCAATGAATACGCTCTGTTCTTCTTTTCAGTTCTGCCCTGAAGAAGGTCCCAATCCAGGACCGAAATATTGGCGGCTTAATGAAAATTGTGTGATCTCCTATCACGCCCAAATTTGCCGAGTTCCCCAATTAAGATTGTATTTTTAATAATTTTGGTAGATACGGCAACTTTTTTGCTTTCTTTCTTTATTCTATATATGTATGTATATATATATATATATATATATATATATATATATATATATATATATAACATATATATATATATATATATATATATATATATATATAACATATATATATATATATATATATATATATATATATATATATATATATATATATATATATATATATATATATATATATATATATATATATATATATATATATATATATATATATATATATATATATATATATATATATATATATATATATATATATATATATATATATATATATATATATATATATATATATATATATATATATATATATATATATATATATATATATATATATATATATATATATATATATATATATATATATATATATATATATATATATATATATATATATATATATATATATTTATATATATACATTCAGAATAGTATAAAAAAGTTATGACAATTTAAGAGTATACACAATCCAATAAGTGGTATCCCCTACAATTTAGAACAAAACTGTTAGCTGATTTCGATTTCTCATCTTAGAAAACCTCTTAACACCGAATCTTATACAAATAGTACAATTATTAAGAAAGCTACTTGAGAAAAACTAAAATAAAAGTATAACTTTGTCACCCTGTATCTCAAAAATTACGAATTTTTCGACTAAGGTGAGTTGGATTAAATGATCATATTTTATTTTCATCCCAGAAATCTACAGTATAACAATCTGAAAATTCTTTTTCTTATGTCAGTTTTAAAGTTTATCGAGTATTTGAATAGTAGGCTATGCATATTTTGTTTCGTTGTTCATGACAGAAATCAAAACAATTCGTTTAGATTTACAGTTTTAAAGAATTTTTTAGAAGAGAAACAATTTTCTGTAATAATACGATAGATTTTCTTTAAAAGTAAGCTTATAAATTGTTCCCTTTTTCAAAGTAATACGTTTTTGTGGTAGACTGTTTTATTTTTGACCCCGAAGAGTTAGAAAAATGAATCGAACAAGGAATTTAACTGAACACGAGGTAGTGCGAGCCTCAGTTTTATTGGACGAGGGATATTGTCAGAGTTATGTTGTCAATTTGTTAGGCAAACATCGTTGCACAATAAGTCGTATGGTAAGACGCTTGAATGATGTAGGAACTTATTCTAGAAGTCTAGGGCAAGGGCGAAAACGATGCACTAGCGACCTAGATGAACGTTTTATAAGACAATATGCTTTAAGAAACAGGACTGTCACTAGTTCTATAATAAAAAACGAACTCGAAGCTGTTCGCAATGTCACAATTTCTTCTAAAACAGTTAGAAGACGGTTAAATGAACCTGGATTAAACAGTAGGAGACCAGCCACTGCGCACTTGCTTACTAGAGAGAACAGAGTTGCCAGGTTACGTTTTGCTCGAAATCACGAAAACTGGTCTGTGGATGATCGGAAACAAGTTTTCTTTACAGATGAAACTAGGGTTAGTCTAAAACATCCAGATGATCGTGAGCGAGTATGGCGAAGACCAGGAGAGAGGTTTGCTCCTTGCAATATCTCTGCAAGGATTCCATTCGGCAATGGCTCTGTTATGTTCTGGGGTGGCATCTGCTTTGATGCTCGCACAGAGTTAGTTCCTGTCCGTACGAGATCCATGAATGCTGACTACTATCTTGAGAATATTGTAATAGAACGTGTGATGCTTTTCGGTCATTTTGTGGGGCCCAATTTCCTATTTATGTAAGACAACGCTCGACCTCACGTGGCTAGGGAGGTACTCGATTTTCTTAATCAAGTTGATATACCGATTATGCAATGGCCACCAAAAAGCCCGGATCTGAATCCGATAGAACATGTATGGGATCACCTTAAGAAAAATGTGAAACGTCATATACCTGCACCTAGAAACCTGAGGGAACTTGAAAATGCAGCTATCACAGAATGGGAGCAAATTCCTCAAGATCCAAAATTTAATTAGAAGCACGCCTAGGCGCATAAACGCTGTCATCCGTAGTAGAGGAGGCAACACACGCTACTAGTGTCCCAGTTACACCATTAATTTTGCTACTAGTGTCCCAGTTTATTTTTTTCATTATTACATAATTTCAACGATTTTGTTATTAGGTCTTAAGAATAATTTTAATTCGAATCTTATAGAGAAATTTGGTAGCTAATTCACTTTTAAAGTGTCCGAATAAGTTTTTTCTAACTTTTAGTGTAACCAATGTTCATAAAAAATTATTAAAATTAATTCATTATATAGATTTGTATGATTTAATATATTGTTGCGTTAATTTTGTCCAGGAGTGTATATATATATATATATATATATATATATATATATATATATATATATATATATATATATATATATTTATACATTATATATATATATATATATATATATATATATATATATATATATATATATATATATATATATATATATATATACCAGGTGTACAAGTATGAAATGCGGATTTTTTTTCTAAAAAAACATGTTAAATTCGGAAGAATGATGAAAAAGTGCTTTATTCAAAGTATGCTCCATCGCTTGTTATACATTTTTCCTATCTTTCGGGTAATTTGTGCATACCATGCCAGTAAAAAAATCTTCGCCTTTTGCTGCGAACCATTCATCCAGCCATTTTTTCACATTTTCGTACGAACCAAAGCGCTGGTCAGCAAGTGTCTGACCCATCGATGCGAACAAGTGGTAATCGGAAGGAGCCAAGTCTGGTGAGTAAGCCGCATGGGGTAGAATTTCCCAGCTGAGCGCTTTCAACATGTCGCGATCTGGTTTTACCGTATGTGATTGAGCATTGTCATGAAGAAAAATGACTTTGTGTTGCCTTTTTCGGTATTCTGGCCTTTTTTTCAAGCAGCGAACGGTTCAAATCGGTCAGTTGTTGGTAAGGTTTAGTATTAACCGTTTCCCCAGGTTTTAACAGCTCATAATAGACCACGCCCCTTTGGTCCCACTAAACACAGAGCATCATCTTTCTGCCAAAACGATTCGGTCTTGCGGTCGATGTGGATGGTGCGCCTGGGTCTACCCATGGTTTTTTGTGCTTGGAATTCTGAAAATAAATCCAATTTTCATCCTTCGTAACTATACGATGCAAAAACGACTTCCTTTTGTACCGAGCGAGCAAAATGTCACACGTGTTTTTGCGCTTTTCCATTTTCCTGTCGTTCAACTCACGTGGTACTCAGCTACCGGCTTCTGAATCTTTCCCATCTCTCGTAGCCTATTGGAAACAGCTTGTTGACTAACGTTCAATTGCTCGGCCAGTTGTTTTTGTGTTTGCGAATCATCTTCGATCAACAATGCTTGCAATTCCACATCTTCGTATTTTTTTGGCGGTTTTCCACGTTCCTTGTCTGCAACATCGAAGTCACCACTTTTGAAACGCCGAAACCATCGTTCACACGTATCTTGCGATGGAGCTTCTCGAAGTAATCGGTATGATTCAACAGCAGTTATCTTCAAATAAAAACAAAAAATTAATGCTGTCCGCGAATGCTCTTTGTTCGGTATAAATTTCGACATATTGAACACAACAACACAACACTATGCAAACACTTTTCCAATGTGTCACTCATGCGCGTCTGACACTTGTTGATGACACAACAAAATGGCGCAGTTCAAATCTTTATAGCACAAACTGCATTGGTGGACCATCTGTTGTCTGAAATCCGCATTTCATCCTTGTACACCTGTTCTACGAAAGTTAATTCAAATTACACAGGCCAACAAAAAAAATATTTGTAAAAACTTTTTGAACCAATACATCTAAGTATTATGTATTTCTGGGTGCTGAAACCGTATCTGGTATCAGTTTTTTTGTATCACCCACAGTTCTCTCACAATATGACATTGATTAAATTTCAAAATGGGGAAAATTTGATACATAAAAAAAAATAAAAACTGAAACCGTACTTTTATTTCATTAGGTTACAATTTTTACTTACGATAACATATTTCACTTCAATGCGAATATTTTAGGTGCTTATTTTTTTGTATTTCCTTTCCCTTTTCTCTGTGAAGTTTCTTGTATAGCTTTTTCTCCGATGTGATGCATTTTGTTGTTCTCTATGAAGTGACCAACAGTAATCACCCATTATGTTGATATTTCACCGTCCCTGGTACCGTTTCTCCATCTCCTTTATGTCCTGATGGAATCGTTCCCCCTGCTCTTCACTCACATCGCCTTTTTAGGAAAAAAGTCAAGATGGTTGTGCAAGAAGAGGACTTTAAGGTTCATCAGACAACCCAGATTTTTTAACTTGTCTGTCATATTAGCTACGATAAGTTGATAGTTAAGGTTTTTCACATTGCCCACAACTTCTTTAAATTCTATCCAAGCCTCCTTTTCCTTTGTAATCATCCTTGCTTCAAAGTTGGAATCGAACATCATTTTACGAATATCATTCCCAACGAAAACCACTTCTTTCAGTTTGGCTGCTGATAAATGAGGAAATCTTTTACATAAATATTTAAAACATTCACCATCTTTAGGCAAGGCTTTCACAAATTGTTTCATTATGCCTAACTTGATGTGTAGTGGTGATAGAAGGATCTTTTTCGGGTAAAGTTTTATGCAAAATGTTCTTCTCGCCAGGTGTTTTTCTCACGGGCCATTTTTTTTTCTTGGACTAATGTTGATCCCTTACTCTGCTGTCCCACTCATATATGGTATAAGCTTGTGTAAACAACCGTGGTTTTAAATTTTCTAGAGAACTTTGAAACTCATCATCATCCGGTCGACTTTCATTAAATTCGGAGCTGGACTGTAAAACGTTATCAATAGACTGAGGTGGCTCAGAGACAGGAAGTATCGGTCCATATCCTACCGGCCGATTAGCTGAAGTAAAGTTATTAGAGACAATTACTTTCTTATTTTTGGAGTTATATCCAGAAACATCAACGCTGCAAAAATAACAATCATTTGAATGATTTTCTTGCTCTCTCCATACCGTGGGTACTGCAAATCTAAAAGCTTTCTTTTCTTTCTTATAAGATACCTTGTGAGGAGCCCAACATTTTCCTTGATTACCGATTTCTGCACCAAAATATGCAAAGTATAGTTTTTTTACAAAGTCAGTAATGTTTTCTTGATGTTTTTTTAACTACAAACACAAACACCACATATATAATAAAAAGTGTTGGGAGGGTTTTTACAACCACGATTAGCCATACTTTGAGTGTGAATTCAAGCACATGGGTTATACACTGCAATACGAGGTTATATAAACTGGAAGAAAACAAACAGCTGTTACATTTATCGGAACTGCCAACCTAATAACATTTGATTTTACTGCCGACCTTATAAAATTCTGTTTTTATTGCCAACCTAATAACATTCGAATGATAAAAAATAAACCTTTCACATTTTGAATATTAAAATGTGAAAAATTGGTGGGTGATACGACTTTTCTATTATTATTTTCGAACTCAGCACACCAAAAAACATAGGAAACAGGTAAAATTATTAAAAATGTTTTTGATAATGTTCGTTCATAGTTGTTATGGAATTAATTCATATATTTATAATAACAAAATTAATTTAACAGTTACTCAAAATGTCCCCCTCTTGCTTTTACACAAGCCCTTAAACGGTTAGGCGTATATGGCAGCAGGCACTTGAACCAATGGAAAATTGTCCAGCGCTTTTGTTAAAGCTCGTTTTAAAGAGTCAAGATTGGCATGTCTGTTAGTGCAAACCATACCCTCTAAGAGGGACCATAGTTTATAATAAAGGATTTAGATCAAGACTTGCAGAAGGCCAATATTTTGTAGTAATAAATGAAGGCACATTTTGTTGAAGCCATGCTTGTGTTGTTTTAGCTTTGTGTCCTGGTGCAGAATCGTGCTGGAAGACCCAATGCTTATTTTTGAAAAGAACATAATTTAGGGGTTTCACAATTGTCTCTAAAATAGTGTCTTCACATATTTTTTTAGTAGAACTTTTCACACCTTTTTCACAAAAATGAATACTGGTAACCCCATCAAAGTTGACTCCTTATCAAACCATTACTGATGCTGGATTATAACCCCTCTGAACTTTTGGAACAAGTTCAGGCGCTTCCGTAGTAGATCTGGCTTAAATTCTATCATTCTGCTTATTGATTATAGATTATCATAAATTATTCCACAGTGAAAATTTTTTCGTCGGTAAACAAAATTTTTCTATGTTTGTCATTAGAATATATAGACAGAATTTTTCCAAATTTTGATCCCACGAGATAAAATTTTTTATTTGAGGAGAGGATATATACATATATATATATATATATATATATATATATATATATATATATATATATATATATATATATATATATATGGCGCATTGGTGAAGCTACCAAGGCGAATCGAAAAATCCTCACTTTGGAAGTTCCCAAAAGTGTTTTCTGTATTTGCTAGACCATCCCAAGACGCGTTTCGCCGTATTCCGACTCATCAGCTGGGCTAGGTTCAGCAAACACAAAGACACCATCTCAGACCTTATCCGGGTACTAACGAAAAACTATGACGAAATAGATGCTTATACTGCACTCTGTCGGTGACTTATTTAAAGTCTTTCCAAACAAAGCGTCCAGACCACAGCTGACACTCAATTGCAGAAGCGCACCTTCCCGAGCTTCCCGCTCGAAGGCATAGATGGTGTTTGTGAAGTAATCAAAGGCGAATTAAAAGATCCGCACCATATATATATATATATATATATATATATATATATATATATATATATATATATATATATATATATATATATATATATATATATATATATATATATATATATATATATATATATATATATATATATATATATATATATATATATATATATATATATATATGTATATGTATATATATATATATATATATATATATATATATATATATATATATATATATATATATATATATATATATATATATATATGTAATTTTATATCGAATAACTCTAAGATAATAATAATACAATTCTTGTCAAACTTGTTTCTTTCACCGTACAAAATTGGAAAGTATGAGTTTATTAATTTACAACCAGCTTCTTTTAACATATTCAAGAACAAGCCACTTATATTTTTCTATATGCTTATCGTTAAGTACGTGTCCCGATTTGTCGGTTTCTTCTGGTTTAAAATTTTCATTTGATGTGTCAACAAGTGTATGTCCTTTATCTTGCAGTATTAAGTAGATATGTAGCAACGCTCTTGCAAATAGACCTGAAGAAGCTGCAGTATTAATCTCTTTTAAAAATTCTTCATATGTAAATATAGTGGTATCAATATGAAGTTGCTTCAAATTCTTTATAAATTCATCCCAGTAGTATTTTATTAATTCATCCATATGATCAGTAATAGCTTCTCGAGACACTGACACAATTAAGAAGAAAAGCACATCGACAGCTACTGATGCGTAGGTTGCAAGCTAAAAGCAATAAAAACAAAAAAATTATTTTAACTGAAATAATAGACAAAAAATTTTGTGATGAGATGTAATACGAGATTTATATTATGAAACTATAGATGTTTTGAAAAACATTGTTATTGTATATGTAACTTAAGATAACATTTAACGTAATACTTTAGAAACAGTTTTAGGAAAATTTCCTCAAAATGCTTTTTGCAGTATCTGAAGAATTTAGAATATTTCTGTTTATGAAAATGTATAATAATAAAAATACCTAAATCAAGTGTTTTGGTAGCTAATCATATTTAAAACGTTCTTAATAGTATTTAATTAATTTAAAATAAAAAAAAAATACAATAATTAAACAAACAATAAATAGTAGGCTTCTTAATATACATTCATTTCCATAATAACTCATACTATTTCTATTATAAGCAGAATACTAAATATTTCCTTGATAATTCTAAATTTTTTAAAACAAAGTAAAATTATTATTGTGGGGAAAAACTTGTATCCTCATTAATAACTACTTTTCACGTTTAAAAGAAACTTATTTTATTATTTACTATTATTTTAAAGCGAATCCAATTACCAAATATTAACCTACACATTTTTCTGCTTTAATTTGGCCATCGGAAACCAAATTATTTAAAAATTTCTTTGTTTTTAGACGCCGTCTCCTCACGAAGGTTAGCGATCCATTTAGCTAAACGAACTTTAGAAACTGCTGCTTGAAAATTATCACTCGAAGTACATCCAAACTACCCTCCCATGTCCTTCAGCCAAGAATTCTGTAGTCTTTCGATAGTTTGTCCTTTATTTTCCCTTTAAAAATTAGACGTAGTAATTCGTACTTTGGGCATTTTAAGTCCGAAGTATTAAGTTTTTCTTATTTTTATGGTTGTTAGCAATTCCTTCATTTTAATCATTCATTCCAGTTCTTCCGTATTCTGTACCCAGGAGGCCCCAGTCGTTTCTAAGAGTCAGGGTCAAGAGTCCAGCACTCACATCCAAACAATAGCACGATGAATACATACGCTCTCACCATTCTCATTCGGAGTTTAAAACTGATGGAAAAATTTATTCATATTTATGTATATTACTTGGGCCTGTTCAATTCGGGAATATATTTCCTTTCTTGGGTCCCACTTGTCATTTATAATGGTTCCTCAATATTTAAACCTGTTCTACTGTGTTGTCCCTGATTTCGAGGGATTCTGGTTGTAGATTTTTCTTTGTTATTACCATCCACTTGATTTTTGTTTTATTCATAGTTAATCCAAATCTTTCGCTGGCTGTTACGTTTCCATTGGTCAGTTGCTGGAAATCCTTGATATTACTTGCTGATAGAACAGTATAATCACCATACCGTATATTGTTCAGTGTACTCCCATTAACTGTTATTCCTTCAATAAATTCATAGATGGCCTCATTAAACACAGCATTAGAATAAAGATTAAATAAAAGTGGCAAGAGAATTCATCCCTGTCTTACACCTTGGGTTATTTTTATGCTTTCAGACTTTTCTAGCCCAATTTTAACTTCCACTGATTGATTCCAGTACGGAGTTTTAATAATATTTAGATATCTTTTGTTTATGTTCGTTGTTTCTAGAATTTTTAATAATTTCTCGTGCATCACACAGTCGAAAGCTTTATTGTAATCTATAAAACATCCATATCGTTACAACGCTGGACCAGTACATTTAATGAGAATAAAACTTCCCGTGTACCTATGCTTTTTGGAATCCGAATTGTGTGTTATCTATTTCTGCTTCATATGTTTTATATATTCTCGTAGGGATGATTTTCAGGAATATCTTGAGAACGTGAGACATTAAACTTTTTAAGCGATAATCATCATATTTCATTGATTTTGACTTTTTAGGAATGGGGATGAAAGTCGACCTTAGCCAGGGATTTATCCAGTTTTATAGATCTTGTTAAATAGATTACTAGTCGATTAATAAATGGACTTTCATCTGAAAATATTTTTAGGATTTCTCCGGTTATCTCATCTGGATCAACTACTTTTCTATCCTTCTGTAGTTGTATAGCATGGATAACTTCTTGTTATTTCTGGCCCTATCTCATTCTCCCTGTTTAGCTGTAAGTTTTCTGATCTATGTCCATTGAAAAGTTGTTCTGTGTACTGCTCCTATGTCTTTATTTTGTCCTTAATATCCAGTATAATTCATTACCTTCATTTCTCGGAATTTTTTCTTGTTTCTTCTTCCCAATTCCTTCATTTTCCCCTTTACCTTCACCTGTAAACATTCTGAGGAAGTGTAAACTATGTTCCATAACTCATCCTAAGAAAATATATAAGATAAAATGTTCGCATAAATTTATCGATAAGTTGTGGCCCAACAGCCATCATCAGAAAGCCTTATATTCCACAGCAACTATTAATTCTGTACATAGTTCAAATTCGACCAACGGTAGAATATTGCTTCCATGTTTGGGGCTTTGCATTTATTTGATTCCATTCAGAAGAGAGCTGTTCACTTGATTGGAGACCCAGAACTGTCCAGCAACCTTCACTGCTTTGAACACCGAAGATTGGTTGGCGACTTGACTCTATTCTACAAGTATTTTTATGTTCGATCGACGTAGCCTGCTTAATTCTTCCCAAAATGGTGCATGCTAGGAATACACGTCGCGCTAATACTTCATATCCGTATAAAGTTCAGCTTGTCACTCCTCATAAAACTCTTTTTAGGCAGTCTTTTATGTGGAGAACTTCATCCTTTTGGAATAATTTGTCCAGGACTGTGCTTCCCACGGAATCCAATTTAAAGCTATTAAAAATTAACGTAAATCTCTTTTTTCCCACATGTGTCGCTCTTATAGCACTTTAGGAATTTCCCTGCAACACGTATGCTATGCTTATATAAAAAAAACATGAAAAACGGGCCAGTGGTTATATTTCAGTTCAGACAACCTGTTTCTATTTCTTAGTTTCATTCATACGAAATATAATAAAAAAAGCTAGAGTAGCTGTGCAACTGTTAGTCTTCATATTTGTTTAGGTCGTTGTAAGTGATAAAACAACAATTAGTTTGAGTTAGTAGCAAACCACTGAACATATTTCTATGGTGATAGGAATAAATCGGACACACCTTACGATAACTTGATTCTCGACAATTTTCCGTAATTTTTTCGTATATTGTAAAATGCAAATATGCAAATTAGACCATCTATCCAGTAATATCCAGTATACCAGATTAATCTTTCATAAACAAAACTCTACTAATTAACTTATATCGATTTAATTTCGAGAACCCTATTTTATTTTTTTTTTGATCTGAAATATTGATTTTATAAACTTGTATAGTGGATTGGATAAACAAACGAATAAATGAAGAGAGACATCAAATAATAAAATTTATAAATAACGATAGCCAAGAGATTGCACAAATCAAAGAGATAAAGAAAGCTACAGTGAAATATTATCAAACACTATATGACACGAAAATACCGCCACTGCCTGCAAAAGAAGAAGGAAATAGAGTGATAGTAAGAAATATGGAATCTGAAGAAATTCCCGAGGTAACAACGGATGTAATAATGGACGCCATACAATATATCTACAACAAAGAACCAGGGGACGATCAGATAACTATAGAAATGATAAAGTATGGAAGTGCATCGATAACACAATCTCTTCAAGCTCTATTTAACAGGTGCCTCATAGAAAGTAAAATACCTTGAGTAAACGCCTTGATTGTTCTTCTATTTAAAAAGGGGAACAAATTTAAATTGGAGAATTACAGACCCATCAGCCTGTTATCGGTACTATACAAAATCCGTACTAGAATCATAACGTATATATTAACGAACAAAATAGACAGTTATCAACCACGTGAACAAGCGGTACTTAGACGGGGATACAGCACTTTGGACCATCTTCAAACAATTAGATTACTAGTGGAAAAAACAAATGAATATAAGGTGACCTTGTGGGTAGTAATGGTTGACTATGAAAAAGCATTTGATTCGGCAGTCTTTAATGCCTTAAGTAACAACAGAGTCAATGAAAGGTACATAACTATCCTTGAATACATATATAAAAATGCCACATCTCAAATTATGCTTGAAGAAAAAACAAATAAAATCAAAATTAAAAGAGGAATTAGAAAAGATGACTCGATATCCCCAAAGCCGTTCACTTTGACTCTAGAAGACATGTTCAAATCGTTAAAGTGGGAAAATAAAGGAATACTAATGGACGTTGAACGATTAAAGTCCTTAAAGTTCGCAGAAGATACCATTCTGATCGCCAACACAAAAGTAGAAATACAAGAAATGCTGATGGAATTAAATAACAAGTCTCGAGAAATAGATCTAACAATAAACTTCACCAAAACAACGAAAATGAAGATAACAGCCAGGAACTATTAATGGAAGGTGAAAGAATAGAAGAGATACAAATACATATATTTAGGACAAAAAATCGAAATATTAAAAAATAATTTTAAGGCTGATTTGGATAGAAGAGTCTCGTTAGCTTGGTCTGCGTTCGGAAGGATACAATCTACATTTAAATTAAATATCCCAAATAAAATAAAAATCAGAGTATTCGATCAGTATATACTGCCGGTATTAACATACGGCGCTGAAACGTGGGCTTTAAATAAAAGTATAATAAATAAACTCCAGGTAACCCAAAGAGCAATGGAGAGGAGAATGCTAAAAATATTAGACTCTAAGATCATATTCCTAACATCGACATATGAAGAAGTTCAAAAGTGACAGATGTAGTGCAACGAATATGTATATTAAAGTTGAATTGGGCGGGGCATACCGCAAGGCCGAATGATAACAGATGGACACGCCGTGTTGTTGAATGGAGGAACAGAGAACACAAAAGATCCATAGGTATCCACAGACAAGATGGACGCACGCATGAAAAGATTAGCAGAACACAATTGGATGCAAAAAGCAAACAACAAAGCTAATTGGAGACAACTTGGGAAGACTTACATTCGACTATGGATGGAATAAGCTAATGATGATGATGATGATAGTGGATTGGCTATGAAATTATGAAGACTTAAAATAACTAGGAATATTTAACAGAAGTAAAAAAGTTATGCATACATACATTATAAGAATATAAGCATTTCCAAAATATCTTCGAAACTTATCGTTAATTGAAGGTATAAGATAACATATAGGTACAGGGACGTTCGTTTCACGCCAGTGGGATTCATTAGAGCGACTTTATCTGCAGGCTATACAGTTAAAAGGGAATCACTAATAAGGGTAGGAAGGGATGAGGACAGTTATAAATATGCTATATTTCATATATAAAAAAATTACGAAAATCGGCGGACAATGGATAATAGGTCTTTTATCGGAAATTTTTTAGTGTTCAAAAAATACTGTAGCTTTTCTGTGATTACCATATCGCTTATAATATATTTCGGATAATAAGTAATTTTTCACTTGAAATTTAAATTCGTGGAGAGATTGATGCAGTCGGAAAGAGATCGTTCTTGCATAACAAAAAGAACCGAATTTTGTTGCGATTAGTATGTAGATAAATTTGTTTGCCATTTTAGTTACCATGTAAGAGAATGAAAACTAATTTCCGACGGCGCGAGTTGGGATGCTTTGCCACAAAAGCTCGTCTCTATTGCAATTCCCTTTACAAATCTAGTAATAAGCAGATGATTCAAGGTATTTCGTATAGAGCAACATATTCAAGACACGATTCTCATTGGATCTTGTAATTGAAATAGTTGAACCAATAACCGAGTATAGTCGCTAATTGAGTACTGAAACCGTTTGTCAGTCGAGTGATTCTAACACTAATTTTCTTAAATCTGTTTTAATATTTTTATTTATATTTTGGTTCTTCTTTCTCACATTTGGTCAATGTGGTTCTATATTGGGCTGACAGGCCTAAGCCAGGTCGGCACAAACGCTATTATCATTGTGTATTAAGAAATGACCTGATAATGTTTTCAAAATCACCGACTTCTGAATGTTTTTGCATATGTTTGTGTTGAGTATTATTGTACTAAGTGTGGTGTGAATATTGTTGGTGTAAGGCCTGTGGCTGTTATGACGAGGGGGATAATGATGATTTTTTTTTGTTTCCATAGCCCTTTAATTTCTGTTGCAAAGTCTGTGTATTTGAAGATTTTTTCTGTATATTTCGTTTAGACGTTTGTGTCGTTAGGGACATGTCAATTAGACTTCCTTTTTAGTGTCGAAAAGTAATATTGGGTTTATTGGCGGAGACTTTATTATTATGGTTATTTTTGTTTGTCTTTCTTACATTTGGTCAATGTGGTTCCATGTTTGGTTGACGGGTCTAAGCCAAGTCAGCACAAACGCTATTACCATTATGTATTAAGGAAGGACCTGACAATGTTACATATTTTCAAAATCACTGGCTTCTGAAAGTTTTTGCGTATGTATTAATTGTACTAACTGTGGTGTGAATGTTGTTGGTGTAAGGTCTGTGGCTGATATGACGAGGAGGACAGTGATGACTTTTTCTTGTTTCCATAGCTTTTTTATTTCTGTTGTAAGGTCTATGTATTTGGAGATTTTTCCTGTGTATTTCGTTTGGATGTTTGTATCGTTGGGGACAGCTATGTCAATTAGATAGGAGACTTTTCCTTTTTTGCACTGAAAAGTAATATCGGGTCTACTGGCGGAGACTGTTTTATCTGTATGGATACTGATGTACCAGTAGAGCTTGTAATCTTTGTTTTCAAGTATGGATGTTGGTGGGTATTTGTAGTAGAGATCTGTGTTTTCTATAAGTTTGTATGTTGTGGCTAGCGCTTAGTGAACTACTTTTGCCGTTGAGTCATGTCTGGCTGTGTATTCCGTTCCGGCTAATATTTTACATCCGCTTGTTATGTGTTCGATCGTTTCTTTATGCTGGTGGCATTTCCTGCATCTGTCTTCTATAATAGTTGGGTCTTTGTTGATATGCTTTTGGTAGTTTCTGGTTAATATGATTTTATCCTGGATGGCAAGTAAGAAGCCTTCTGTTTCAGGAAATAGCTACCCATCCTGTAACCAGGTGTATGATTGTTTTTTATTTACGTGGTCTTCTTCTATGTGGTATCTGTGTTTTCCGTGGAGTGTTTTTTCGGATCATGTTTTCATCTTTTCCTGTTGTAATTGGGTATGACTGTGTGTATCTGCTGGGTGGTCTACCCGGGATAAGTCGAGAGGTGTGTGGTTTTTGTCTGCTTTCACTATTGCTGTGTGGCGGCTGGTTTGCTTGGTGTAAAAGAATTTTCTAAGTGCTTGTATTTGTTTTGTGTGTAGTGATCTTATATCTACGATTTCTCTTTCTCCCGCCTTCCTCTCGATAATAAGTCTTTCTTTGCATGCATTGGGGTGTAATTTCCTGTATTTGGTGTATTGAGAACGTATAAGGATGTGAATGTATTCTATGACTGTGTGTGACCATTTGATGATACCAAATGAATATGTGAATATAAGTATAGCGTACGTGTTGATGGCTTTAGTAAGAGTTTTGGAGTTGTGTTTTGTTTGTGAGTCGTGAGTTTTTGAATTCGGTCCTGAGCTCTGTTTTGATGTGAGTGTGGTTGAGTTTGGTGCTTTGATGGAAGTCTAGAGATTTGTATGTTTCTTTGTCGAGCTTGTTATGGAGTGTTTCATTGTTGATTATTTTTTATCATTGTTATCATTAGTACTATTAGTATGTTAACACGATATAGTAGAGTGATCGTACAGAACTGACCTGAAAGTCTAAAAATATAGTCTTCAAATTATCGCCATCTTTTATCATAATATTATTTATCCAAAAATCATTATGACATACTGAACCCCATGGTTCCTTAACATCCGGTTCATTACCATATGGTTTATGATTTTTAACGTGAGAATCAATTCTGTGTATATAAGGAGTGATTTCCGGAATTTTTTCAAATGCTTCTCTAAAGCTATTAAACATATTATTATTATTATCTTCCTTCGATGAGTCTTGTTGTAACTGGCATAATGCAAGATATGGTTTTATATTTTTGTCAAAAAGATCCTTATTTTTTAATTTAATTGCTATTGGAACAGCATGAAATGTAGCGAGATCACGGAGAATAGCTTTTGATGTTTTAAGGTCGAATCCAATATGCCTGTCTATGTTTTTGAATCCTAAAAAAAAAATTATTTCTTTTTTTTTGATGCAGGTATATAACAATACCTAACGAAAGTAATTTAGTATTTCTATAGATCAGCTATTAACGGTCATATTCGATAATTTATTTTACTGAATATTTTATGAGAAATCAAGCGATATAGCAAAGTAATTAAGAATTTAAAAAAAAACCGGTCGAGTGCGAGTTGAACTTGCAAAATTAGTGTTCAATATGTTGATTGCTTTTAAAATTAATTTTTTTTTATGGAAGTATAAAATGATCAATGACTTTAGAAAATACACCCCAAATGAGTTTTCAACAAAGTTTGTTTCTAATCTTTATGGAAAACTGATTACCTTGAAATTTTTGTTGTTTATGTACCAGATGAATTATTAAAGGTCACTTGTGATAATTTTTTTTCAATCTACGTCCCTTGTTTTTGAGATGATATTTCAGAATTTTTTCAAAATTTTTTGATTAGTACTTTTCGAGATAGGGGGGGGACAGCGATTATTTGCGATTTTTTAAAATTAATAAAAAGAAAAGTGTGCGAAAGTATTACTTTATATATATTTTTGAACTCATGTTTTTACAAGCTTTCATTTGACACCCCACTCGATGATCTAGTAAAAATTTTTTTTTTTTCATTTTCGATTTCATCCCCCAAAACTAACCCTTTAAGTCAAAATTTAACTTTCAAAACCCTTTTCACGACTCTGATGAGGCCATCAATTCATATATTAGTACCAAATTTCAACTTTCTATGTCAAATAGTTTCTGAGAAAATCGGGTGTGACAGATGGACGGATGGACGGACAGACATCGAAGTGATCTTCTAAGTGTTCCGTAAGGAACACTAAAAAGTTGACTGCATTGTGGATAAAAAAATCTAAAGTAGTGCTTGAATAACTGATAGATATTAACTGACAGTGATATTTATCAAATATTAATTGGCGGAAAAGAATCTTCACATGGCTATTACTGATATTATATTGTCAAAAATAAAAATGTATTTGAATGACCAAAGCTATAACTTCAAATACCCAATTAATAATTTAATCTATGATACATAATCTAATTTAATTAAGATTGTTACTGTTAAATTTTCTTATATATATTTTTTTATTATTTGCCAAGTAATATTATTTAATTTAGCTAAATTGTATTGCTCAAAACCTGATTTAGTACCATGTTAATGTTATGTTTAATTTCAATAAAGAAATATGAATAAAACTGAGTTTATCATTTTTGAAAACGTACAATTTATTTAAGTACCTGTATATTTACAGTTATTATCAACATCACATAAAACAAAATGTGTGTGTGTGTGTGCGTCTGTGTGCGTGTGTGTGCGTGTCTGTGCGTGTGTACTCCATGTGTGTGCGTGTGTGTGCGTGTGTGTGCGTGTGTGTGCGTTTGGGTGCGTGTGTGTGCGTGTGTGTGCGTGTGTGTGCGTGTGTGTGCGTGTGTGTGTGCGTGTGTGTGCGTGTGTGTGCGTGTGAGTACGTGTGTGTGCGTGTGTGTGCGTGTGCGTGCATGTGTGTGTGTGTAGATCTATAGGTGCGTGCGCGCGTGTGTACGTGCGTCGCAAGTATTTAAAACAAAAATATCGCTGCCCCTGAGTATGACGGTGAATTGAAAACTATTTACCCATACCTATTGTACTATTGCAATCAGTCGACACAATACAGTTAGAAGTAATAACTTGTTTCATCCTAACAATTACAAATTTATTAGTAAAAAATGCACACAGCCACTATTTTTGTTTAATTAAGCAAACTGTAATAAAAACTTATAGTTACTAATTTTTGGCATCATGAACAAAACACTTAGACACTTTTTGCATTAGCAATTTTGCAATGTTTCACACAACAAAAACAATTATGTTTAAAGCAGGTTTTAAGATGTATACAAATGGATTGACCTTGATATTTCATCGATAAGCATCGTCTCTTTTCAATTATCCGCTACTAAAAAGTACCTCTCTCTCCCATTCATCGCCATCATTTTTGAAAACATACAATTTATTTAAGTACCTGTATATTTACAATTATTATCAACATCACATAAAACAAAATAACAGTACAGAATTTGTATTGGTTATGCTAAGAGACGAAAAATCGGCTTCGGTTTCGGCCGAAGGTTATGCCAAGTGCGGAACAATCGGCTGTTGTAGACACGAAATCTATTTTATACTGATCGACCACTCTGACATTCCAAATTGTTGAGAATTTTTGACAGTCGTTAAGATTACATTACAAGTTGTTTCTTTTGTAGTAAGAGGCTTGTAATGACGGACTTTGGCTATCCAGAGAACCATGTTCTCTAAAGATATTTCGGTGCCTTGCCAACGCCGAATGATGAACATTTTAACCAGGATGCCTTTCTTTAAATAATTTGGCAGCATCTCGCGAACTTTGATAATAATCACGGCGCGTGGGTATGTGTACATGTGTGTGTGCACGCGTGTGTGTATGCTTGTGTGTGTGAGCGCGTGTAGGTGCGTGTGTGTGTGTGTGTGTGCGTGGGTGTGCGTGTGTGTACGTGTGTGTGTATGTGTGTGTGTGTGTGGGTGTGTGCGTGTGTATGCGTGTGTTCGCATGTGTGCGTTATTTTGTTACGAGAAAACATTCCTGAAATAACATGAATGCTGAAAAGTTTTTGGTCTAGCTACTTAAAACAGATTTTTTTTGCAAAGTTCGACTTTATTCATCAATATAGTCCCCTTCAAGAGCGATACAATCAGTCCAACCTTTTTCTAACATGTCTATACCTTTCTTGCAGAAGGATTTGTCTTTGCCGTCAAAATAGGCTTCAGATTCGGCGATAACTTCATCACTGGAGCCAAATCTTTTTCATGCGAGTATTTTTTTGAGGTCTCGAATAGATAATAGTTGCTGGGGGCCAAATCTGGAGAATACGGTGGATGAGGAAGCAATTAGAACTTCAATTCATGCAATTTTGCGATCCTAACCTTGTGACACGGTGCATTGTCTTGAGGAAAGAGTATTTGTTTCTTGTTCATTTGGGGCCGTTCCGTTGCTATTTCTGCCTTCAAACGCACCAATAACTTTATATAATATTCGCTATTGATGGTTTTTCTCTTCTCAGCATAGTCGATTTGATTCCGGTGTGTAGTGGTGGATCTATGTTTAACAGGTCCAAACAGCGCTCAGATTCATCAGCACGTTGTTGTTTTTGGCCACTGTGAGCAAACGCAGTACCTATTTTGAAAAGAGCTTTCCCATGCCCTAATGTCCATGCCAAATATGACCAACATGTTTTTTTGATATCTTTTAGAGTGTCAGCTATCTCACGCAATTTCAGTTTACGGCCATCCAAAACATTTTTTTTTTTCGGTGTAACCACCTCATTTGGGCGTCCATAGCGTTGAGCATCATTTATATCTGTACGACGCGTGTAAATTCAGCATACCAGTAAGTGATGAGTGATTTTTCAAGGGCAGAGTTCCCGTAACCCCTATCAAGCCATTGGTTTGCTTGAACGGTATTTTTTCCCATCAAAAAACAATATTTAATCGACACACGAAATGTAATTTTTTCCATTGCTTTGAAAATATCAAAAGTAGCGTCACTAAAACCACTGTAAATTAATTGTTGAAATGTTATGAAATTTTGACACGTATCGTTTGAAGGCTGGTACTTTCTAAAAATCGTATGGATTTTTTGAAAAGGGCGACATCTATGTGTCATACCAAAAATTTTATATATATATATATATATATATATATATATATATATATATATATATATATATAGTAAAAAAGAAAATATGTATTTCTGTATTGTATTTGCTGATTAAAAATCTGTTATTTGACTTTGGAATTAACACCTTTATTCTCATTAATTTACTGATTGGAGACCTTATTCACTGAATTAACTGTTAAAAGAAACACCGTAATTGCTTACCTATAGGTTGTAAGTTTTCAGTAAGTATTACCGAATTAATATCCACAATATCACTGTTGGGATCTAAATTTATTCTTGCTCCATAAAACTTCTGGAAGAAATCAGAAACTTGTTCTACTCCGCATTCTCGTTGGAAATTTCTAATTGTAGGAATGACGCTTGTATACCAGCCAATTTCTGCCTTTATCGTAACTTGTATATTTAAAATCTCTTGCATTACTTTGTTAGGAGGTGTACATTTAGCTACACTATGGTATGTTTCTACTTTTTCTTCATTTTTAACTTTAAAATCAACTTTATAAATTACACTACCATAATTTTCACCTGGTCCAACAAGTGGTTTCACCGTTTGTTCCAACAATTCTCCGGAAATCATATCCTTAATAAGGTCTTCCAATTTTTCTATTTTGTTCGGTGGAGACATTTTGTTACTGTTGTGATCTTAACGGTTAAATGTTTAAAGTAAAAGTTGTATTTATAGAAAATATTTTCGATCATATTAATCGCATTGTTTAAATTTGTTGATAAGATAAAATGTTAACTTGGATGAAAAATTTATCGATGAATCATTGCTAATAGTTAACGATCCTACATACTTAAGAAATACGACTAAATCTTGCACCTGGTCACTTAACGTTTAATCAAACCTATTATTATTATTATCTGCTACTTGTGTAAAGCTAATTATCTGTATTTACAACGCTTCACTCTCTCCGCAACAAGGTGAAGGAGAGTGTTTTTCACACGTCCCCACAAAATTGTTTAACGAGTACGTCAAATACACGTACATAAGCTTTTTCTAAGAATTATCTACAATTATATCATATTGTTTCAATTTTAGTTACGTCTTGAATTAAATCGAATTCTAGAAACTGTCATAATATAAAAACATTTTCTACCACCTTGATTTAATATACATGTAGATAAATTAATCCACGTTAGATGTGCCTTACATCAACGTAAATTGGCACTATAATGTAAATGTAGACTATGTTGCACAGGGACATTTTTTTAAATGTCTCACCTAATTAACTATCTTTCTATTCTACAAACCAAGAAAATTTTTTCAGTACTATACTTTTTTTATGAGGAAGTTAAATATGATAATATAAAAATTGTCACTTGTCAAATTTGACAGTTTACTAAGCCAACTAGAATTTTTTTAAATCGCACCCTCCACATATGAGCACACCATTATTGAACTAAATTCTAACTTTTAAGTGACTCATCATTTACTATTAAACTACTAACTGACTTATTTATTAATAAACTTAGTTTTTTGTGAGAAGTCAAATATGATAACACGATATTTGTTATTTGTCAAATCTGACAGTTTACAAAACCAACTAGATTTTTTTTTTTAAAATGGCAACCTCTACACATGGGTACACCATTAAATATCATTTTTTAGTCCATATATAATAATATATAACACTTGATATTTACTTTCAGTTTTTTACAGATATACAGGACGTTCAAATTATTGAACTTAATTCTAAAAAACCCAATTTACTATTTTCTATTTGAAAAATTTTTTTCACTACAAAACTAAGTTTTTCAGAAGGAAACCAAATATGATAACAAAATATTTGTCTCTTGGCTAATTTGAAAGATTACAAAGCAAACTAAAAATTTTTAAAATGACACTCTCTACATATGACTACACCATTAAATAGCATTTTCAGTCCGTTTATAAAAAAATATAACTATTCAAGTCATTGAACGGAATTTTAACCATTAAGAGACTCAATTTACTCTTTTCCTATTTGCGGCATCAAAAAAATCGTCTACTAATAAACTTACTTTTTTTGTGACGAAGCCAGATATGATAACACAAAATTTGTCACTTCAAATCTGACTGATTCGAAAGCAAACACTAATCGTTTAAAATGGCAATCTCTTCGTATGAGCATACATACATATATATATATATATATATATATATATATATATATATATATATATATATATATATATATATATATATATATAGCATTTATTATTCCGTTTACAAAAATATATAACTCTTGATATTTATTTCAAGTCGTTACCGATATACAGGGTTCAAGTCATTGAACAAACTTTTAACCATTCTTCTCTTTGGCACAACAAAAATTTGTTTACTAGCACTCAGTTTTTTTTGAGGAAGCCAAATATGATAAAAAATTGTCATTTTTCAAATCATGTATGGAGGATGCCACTTTAAATTGACTTTGTATCTCTGTCAAATTTGACCAGTGTCAAATTTTTTTGTTATCATATTGCTTGCATTATTGTTTACTCAGAAAAGTTTAGTAACCAATGAAATTTTTCGATGTGAAAAGTAGGAAAATAGTAAATAGGCTCAAAAGTTAAAATTTGGTTCAATAAATTGAAAGCTCTGTATATCAGTAACGACTAAAAATAAATATCAAGTGTTATATATTTTTATAAACGGATGTAAAAAAGCTATTTCATGGTGTACTTATATTTGGGGGGGAGGTGCAATTTACAAAGTTTCAGTTGACTCTGTAACGCGTCAAAAACACTTATATAGAAGTCATTCACATATTTCCTCAAAATTGAAACCATTAGTGCGATAGAAACTTAATACATCCCGTTAGGGAGCTAAGGACACAGGCCCAAACACTTACTGGCTATTTAAAGGGGTTACATACACCTCGAATTTTCAAAAATTTGATTTGTTTTTTTTTTACGGATTTCTATTCCTTATACTTCTAAGAATTATTAAAGTAAAATTAAGAAAATTCCATTTGATGGAATTATAGCATTAAATCTGACCTAACATCGGATTGGGACTGCTACCTGTTTTCAGTCACTGTCTGCAATATTACTCCGTCAATTTTAAATCTTACTTAAATTACTTTTTCTATAAACTGTCTTGAGATTTTTTAAATTTTTTTAATAGACGATTTTTTTAATAATAGTTAAACATAAGTTTTTTGGTCGAAAATTGCATAGTAAAGTTTGAAAAATCGTAAATTTAAAAAAAAAACCTTCGACAATTTTTAACTACCATATTATTTTACAATATTAATTTTTATTTTTGCAGATTGGATTATTTTTTGTGAAGCTATCCTGCAGACAAGGCGGCGCCATAGTTTACGTCCGTGGTCCACTTAACCCTATAAAAAATAATGTTAACATTTAAAAAAGAAAAAATTTATAATTTAATGTACAATAAAAATATATAATCGCCGCTCTTTTGTGTTATTCACTTAATAACCTCTAAAATATATTTTTTTAAAATATACATACTTTTTGCAGCACCCAAGTATATGGAACCACTTAAAGAAATCGTATCCGCCACCTGTAGGGATAGATAATAAAAAAAATCTGAAGACTGGTATAATGGCTACTGCTTGATTTATCGACGATATACTGGAGTGCAAGCTTTTCAAGTGACTCTGGATAAACAGGGATGATCATGACAACTAGGCAACTGTAAAGTAGTCCTTCGTGATCTTAGAGAAATAGAGAATGACTGGTGGAAATAAACAGCTGCAAAAATTCAGTCAACTACAGATTAACATCATAGTCGCTTATTCTTTGAGGTGATTAAAAAAGTTCATGGACTCAGGCGATAAAATGTGAACTCGATTAAGGATACTTTTGGAAATTTACTCAGAGTTCAACACCAAATACTCATCAGATGGAAGAAGCACTACATGACAATTCTCAACCAAGAGGAAACAGTAGACTATGATGTTATAGACATAATATCACAATATGAAATGGAAACTCAATTTGGCGAATCACCATCTTTTGATAAAATTTTAATCGATACCAAGCTGGTCGTCTACCATGCTGTAATAATCCCGGTTCTACTATATGAATGCGAAACAAGGATTTCCCGACGTATAAAAACCCTCGAGCAACTTTTACAAAGACAATTTAGACAAATTATGCCCATACGATGGTATGGAATTTCTAACTAAAATATATTATCTATAGCTAAATGGAGTACGATTGAGATTATAACGGCTAGAACACGCTTGCGCTGGTCGGAATATGTTCGCATGGATGAGGGCCGCTTTGTGAAGAATATTCCTTATAGAGAGATGTGTGAAGGCACTCGTCGATAGGGTGGTCAAAGACGAAGGTATAAAGACATTCTATATGAAACATTAAAGAGTATCAGCGTAGCCAATAGATGGGAATAAATCGCTGTGAACCGGACAGAATGGAGACAACATGTTGCAAGCTACCAGGGGCCCAGGCAAGTGGAAAGAAGCGCACCTCCACTAAGACTATTTAACTGTCTCGAATATGGGTATATTATTAGGTCCTATAGAGGTCTAGTTACTTATCAGTGCACACATCAATGAATAAGTGTGAAATTATATACTCGAAAACAAGTTAAGGCTAGAATAGGAAAATAGTAAATCGTTTAAGCCATTTAAAAATTAAAATTCAGTTCAATAACCCGAATGCTCTCTATATCGGTAACTACTGAAAATAATTTGTGTTTTACATTTTTGTAAATGGACTGAAAAATAATGTTTAATAGTGTATCGAATTAGAAACAAACTTCTCGCTTGTCCCAATAATTTCAGGTCCTTTTGGGCAGTCGCTAAGGCAGTTAGTCAAAACTTTACCAAATCCACGATACCACCACTCACACGGCCAGATAATTCCATTGCAACCACACCTGTTGAGAGAGCGAACTTGTTGGCTGAACTCTTTGCTTCACATTCTACTGTCGATTTCCAAGGAAAAACACCACCTACTATTCCCATATTGCAGTCAAGGATGCCCGATGTTGTCTTCAGACAGCGCATCATAAAGCGTATTTTAATGGAGTTAGACACCAAGAAGGCTTCTGGCGCTGACGGAATACCTGCCATAGTTCTCAAAAACTGTGCAAGGGAACTAACACCAGTTTTCTGTAGACTTTTTAACCTATCCTACAGAAAGGGAATATTTCCGTCCTGCTGGAAATGTGCCACGGTTCAGCCGATACCTAAAAAAGGTAAGAAGACCTTGCCAAATAACTACCGACCAGTTGCACTGCTTTCAATAATATCGAAAGTCATGGAAAAGGTTATCAATGAGCATCTTCTAAAATATCTTGAACGATTCAATATTATTAGCGATCACCAATATGGTTTTCGTAAACATAGATCAACAGGAGATCTTCTGACTTATGTAACACATGTTTGGAACAAGGCAATTGAACACTTTGGAGAATCTCGAGCGGTTGCTCTTGACATATCCAAGGCATTCGACCGTGTTTGGCACGATGGACTGTTGGCTAAGTTGCGCTCTTATGGTATGTCTGAAAGGTTCTGTTTGTGGCTCTCATGTTTCCTCAGAGAGCGTTCTTTACGAGTGGCGGTCGACGGATTTCTTTCTAACACCCTCACTATCAACGCCGGTGTGCCCCAGGGCTCCATACTGTCTCCTACTCTCTTTCTCATTTACATTAACGATCTGCTGGAAAAGACCGGGAATCCAATCTATAGCTTTGCAGATGACAGTACGCTTGTCTCTTCATTCACCTTGAACGCTCGGACATCGGCTGCTCAGGCGAATATCCGCAGACAGCAGGAGGTCGTTCAACTTAACAAAGACCTGGAAGAAATTCTATCTTGGGGTGACAGTAACCAAGTGGAATTTAACGCTACAAAAACCCAAGCGGCAGTTTTTTCTAAAAAAGTTAACGTTGCTGAACCCGACATAGTTATGTCGGGGCACTCCATTCCCCTAGCATCGTCGCTCAATTTGTTGGGCGTTAGTTTGGGAGCAAATACGTCTTGGCATGAACATGTTGCAGGCATAGCAAGGAGAGCTTCTCAAAAATTGGGAATATTATTTAGAACCAGAAAGCTTTACACCCCACAGCAACTGTTAATTCTTTACAAAGCCCAAATTCGACCAACTATGGAATACTGCTCCCACGTTTGGGGCTCCGCTCCCAAACATACACTGCATTTGTTGGATTCTGTTCAGAGAGAAGAGCGGTCCGTCTGATTGGGGACCCGGAATTGACCGGCGGCCTTGATTCGCTGGAACATCGAAGAACGGTTGGCGACTTGAGTTTGTTCTACAAGTATTTTCATGGAAAGTGTTCGAAGGATGTAGCCCGCTTAATTCCTCCCAAAGCGGTGCATGTTAGAAATACACGTCGGGCTGGTGCTTCGCATCCGTATGAGGTTCAGCTTGTTACTCCGCGTACGACGCTTTTCAAGCAATCTTTTATATGGAGAACGTCATCCCTTTGGAATAATTTGCCCAGCGCTGTGTTTCCCACCGAGTACAATTTACAGCGATTCAAGAACAACGTGAATCGCTTTTTCCGCACTCGTGCCGCTCCTGGAGCGTTTTAGGGACTTCCCTGCAGCACGTGTGCTAGACCAATAAAAAAAAAAAAAAAAAAAAATCCATATGTAGAGTGTGCTATTCAAAAAAAAAAAATCCTAGTTGCCTTTGTAATCTGCCAAATATGAAAAGTGATAATTCTGTTGTTATCATATTTGGCTTCTGCATAAAAAATTAAGTTTAGTACTGAAAGAATATTCGTGGTACGTAGAATAGGAAAATAGTGAATTAGGTGAAACACTTAAAAAATGTGTCATAAGGAACGCCTTTAAAGGTTATAAAAACTATTTTGTAAAATTTTAAGAGTATCGTAGCATCATAGTGCTCGGAGTCTAAGGCTCTACTAGTAACAGGTTCACAAAGTATATATATATATATATATATATATATATATATATATATATATATATATATATATATATATATATATATATATATATATATATATATAATATATATATATATATATATATATATATATATATATATATATATATATATATATATATATATATATATATATATATTCTCAATTTAGTGGGGGGTTGCAGTCTATATTTAAATATTTATGGCCTTGGGTAGTGAAACAACCTTTTTTGTTAGTCGAACTTTCGAAATTATATTTATTTCTTCTTCAGGACATCTGGAAAGACAAAATTTTCTTTTTTCTTTATATTGTTAAGTGAAAAATTGCTTTTTTAAGTACATTCATATAGTTGAAAAGAACAAAAAAGAAAGATGGCATGAGAAAAAAGAAAAACGATTGACTTACCAAAGTGGTTTTTCTATAACAAAACAAGCAATCATTTGTACAGAGGGATATTCCCCAATATACTATTGTTAACTACATAACACAATAATTAAACGGAAAAATAGAAAAATATAAAACGTCCAAAATGGCCGGCTTTGATACTCTCTGCTAATCCCGTAAACCAGTAAATTCACAAAAAATTATCAATTTTTTGGCGGCAAAGGTGGAGTGTGATAGACCGATATAACTTTTGTGTAGTGGAGAAAGATAGAAGGTATTGATTCGTTTCGATCTGAGATATGCTTTTAGTTTAAAACTTATTTACATAGCAAATTGTGTAGTGAATAAAGATAGAAATAGTGGTTGAGTGTGCAGATTTTTTATTTTAATAGCGCATGTGTCAGCTTGCATACGGGGGATAACGGAAAGAAACAATGCATTACAGTCTTCGGAAAAATAAAAATAAAAAATATATGTATAATCGATAATATAATGTAGTAGAGTGATTGATTTCTTAACTAGTCAGTCGCGACTACTCCTGTCTTTGTTATATATATATATATATATATATATATATATATATATATATATATATATATAAACTTGATTGCTTTTTCTTGGGTACTTGGGTTCTTTTGGAAAATACAAACTAGTTTATTTGACGTTCTGTCTTATCTGTTTAGACATTTTCAAAAATTCTTTATTTTTTAATATTCATTCTAAAATTAGAAAATACAAGGTAAAAATCTTTTAAGTCAAATTACAGGTTTAAAAACATATAACATCTTTACGCACACTCCGACATTTAAAATATTTACACTATAACAACAATATAAAACAATTTACTCACGAGTATATACTTTGAAAGTCAACTATTTGTGTGTTTGTGAATTTCAAATTCTATATTTCTTATCAACATATCGTGTCTCGTATTTTTTATTGATTTTTTAAATTTTATTATCTCTAATGGGTGTCTTAACCAAAAACTATTATTGATGTTAAGCATATATACCATTTTGTATTATTAAGAAGATATGCATGCCACCATGTTTATTTTTTAATTAAATTTGTGTAGATATGACTGATTCCTCTTATGTCAGTCCTATCATTCACAGTGTGTTCATCTTTTTTTTATTTCAATCATCTCTTTGATCTGTAGTTTGGCATAATTCCGTTCTTTACAGACTACCTTGGTTTCATTAAATTTAGAGTCATGTTTTTCTTCTGCTTCGTTTTTACTAAGGGCAGTGGAAGCATTCCTAGTATATTTGTGTCCATTCTGTCTGTTTTTTAGTAATTGAGAAGTCATTCCAATATATCTCTTCGGACAATCCGCACACGGTATTGCATACACAACATTAGATTCATTCATTGTGGGGATATGGCTTTTTAAGTTTGTAAATAATAAACTTAGCTTATTTTGAGTTTTATAGCAAACTATAATGTTATATTTTTTCAAGACCCATTTCAGCTTCTCAGAAAGTTCCTTTGTATAAGGAAGTGGTAAAAATTTATCACAGTTTTGTTTACTATTTTTGGTGTTGTTTTTTGAGTTATTATAAAACTGTTCTCTTTTTTATTGTTCGATTGATGTCATTCTCTTTAAAATTGTTTTGTATTAAGACCGTTTTTACTTTTTTTTTTTAGCGCGTCTGGTCTTAGTTCAGGGGAAGTCAATTTTATTGCTCGGTTTGTTAGTCCCACTATAACGCTGATTTTCTGGAATATTGCATGATTAGAGTGAAAATTCAAATATCTCCCTGACCAAATAGGTTTTGTGTACACTCTGTAAGGATTTTATCTTGCCTTCTAATAAGAGTCAGGTCCAGAAAATTTATTTTACCATCCTTTTCAATTTCTGATGTAAATTGTAATTTTTTGTGGAAGCTATTAAATTTGTATAGAATTTCGGTAATTTTATCATTTTGGGCTGCTAATAAACAATCATCTACGAACCTCTTGAAAAATAAAATATTATCTTTTAGTTTTTTAATGACTTGTTCTTCCAGGTATTCCATTACTAGCTGAGCAATGATTGATGAAATGGGGGAAACTCATGGCACAACCGTCGATTTGTTGAAAATGTTGAAAATAGTTGGTGTTCAATGTGAAATCTATTTCGTCCAGAAAATTTCTTTTTGAAATTGTTGTGTGTTCTTGTAGTAGATCCCCAATTATTATATATATATATATATATATATATATATATATATATATATATATATATATATATATATATATATATGTATATATAAATATATGGAAACACAACCACAAGATAATTAAAAAAAGTTTCTCCGTGCTGGTGAGATTCTAACCCACGATCTCAGGATGTACGCCCCTGCTCTTTGCCAGTTAAGCCATAGCACAAGCGTACCGACTTAAAAAGAGATATGTCTGTTGTGATGTTGCTGTTTCCCCCACCCAGTCGGGATCCAATCTTAATTCCCTTGAGGTTTCGCGTATTGGCGTGCAGGGCTATATACCCGAAGATCGTGGATTCGAAACTTTTAGCCTTTTAGCTTTTCCTTTAAGTATTCCCTGATTGTTTATGGTTTCAGTTCCCTTAAATGATTTTGTTTCATTAAAACTTACTTCTTTGGTTTACGTATTCCTTAGCGTGTATTACAAAGACCCACGAATGGATGAAACAGTAAAACTGGGGGCTCAAAGGTGTAGCTTATTTACTGACGATGCCAATATGTTGACGTCAAGGGAATTAAAATTGGTTCTTGACTCAAGTGAGGGACACGACGAGACAGATCTCCGATCGGCAAACCAAGGTACGCTGGTACTGTGGCTTAGTTGGTAAACTGCATTATTAAAAATAATATTTGTTACGTCTTACTAAAACCAAATAACTCAGTATTGAAAATATATCAATAAAACTAATTAATAATATAGTCATTAATCGAAGTTACACTCGCCCTAGCCTCAAATTTAATAACAAAGATCATAATGAATTATTCCATCAAGGAAACAGGATAATAACCATGAGAGACCTAAATGCAAGACATACAGCGTAGCATAATCGACGGAACAACCTCCATGGACATACAATCCATGATTACACTATACTGAATAATATCCAAATATTAGCTTCGTCAGCTCCATCACGTTACCTAACTAAGAATGCAACACCAACATACATTGACCTTATACTAAACAAAAACCTACTAAATTTACCAAACACGGTAGTTTTGGATGAGTTTTCTTCCTATCACCTCCCCTTGCTACTAGACTGGATTGTCTCGGTGGTAAGGAGGAGTAACCGGATGATATGGTAATATGAAAAAGCTAATTGAAGACTGTATAGAGAAATTCTAAATAATAAAATAGAAATTAATAAAAATATAAATACAATAACACAAAAAAGAACAAAAATTAACAAATATAAAAACGACACTTAAAACGATCTTTTGAGGGGACTGCTCACACGAGACAGTTCCGTTTGGCGTCTGTACACCCACGTTGCTTACAAATACGGTATAAATAAATCATTAGAAAGCAGATACAATAGCTGACCACTTATATTATTAGACTTATAGCGGCGAACCGAATGTAGTGCCTGAGCAAGATGCCATATCAGACATAGTGGGAAGGTCAGTTTATAAAAAGTATCCAATTACACCAACATTGGGGAACAAATTATATACGAGTCTTGTGAGAATTAAAAGAATAATACAAAAGCTTCGAAATGATAAAGCGCCGGGTATTGATGAAATTGCTACCTTATTCTTAAAGATTGTGCCAAAAAAGGAGTGGTACAATATACTTATATAGTGAATGCTATGATCCAATTCCAGCACTTTCCTGAGGAGTCTGTCCCCTTCTAAAACTGGACAAAAATCGGGGACTCCTACAGGCCGGCTCAGCACCGTTCTGCTGATTGCAAAAATATTGCAAGATGTACTTGATAAAATTAATAACCAGCAGAACACTGTTTTGCTTGCTCTGGAGATTCAAAAAGCATTTGACAAAGTTTGGATCGACGGTTTACTATATAAACTAATAACAATACATAAGCCACCACTATATATTGTAACACTAATACATAGTTACCTAAACAGAAGAGAATTCAGAGTGAGAGTCGAAAATTCCGTATCAATGCCCAAACGCACAAAGACAGGCATTCCACGAAGCTCAGTTTTATTACCAAAATTGTTTAATTTATATATAACCTTCTCAAATGCCCATCCACCAAAATAGGATTACTTTCAGATGATGCGGTCATTTACGCTTATTCAGAGTACGTCAATATTACTCGAGGGCACATCTGGTATCATCTAAATAAACTACTACCACGGCTGAGACTTTGGAATATTAAGTGAAATGAACACAAATTCGGAACTAGGAAATTCACTAATCATAAAATAAATATCCCCATAAAAATAAATGACACTCAGATACCATTCGGAAATAAACTGAAGTATTTGAGTGTTATTATCGATACAAGATTGAAATTCCACCAACATATAAACTATATATTAAAAAGGGCATTGGTCGCAAAACTTATATGCGATTATATCACCAAACTTGCACATGGATTCAAGGAATAACTTGATGAACTACAAACAAATAATAAGGTAAGTTCTTACTTGTATGCCGCACCAGTATGGTGTTACATATTTGACACACAAACGGAACGAATACAACGCAGACAAAATCGAACACTAAGATCCGTTATATCTGGACGATATACAAGAATCACTGAAATACACCAACATACAAACCATAAGACAACACACAGATGACCCAGCAAAAAAATTTTATCAACATAAACCACAAATATCTATTTTAACAAGCAGTATAACACAAACTAGATAACTAGACAACCAAAAGCTCAAACGACTATACCACAAATTACCAGTTTATTTCAAGGATCCATGACCGTATAAAAGATTTGACTAATGTACTTACATCCACAAAAAGTGTATTTATTGGAATTTCACATCTCGTCTGTAGCATGCCGGAAATACACTGTGGCTTACGGCCGGGGACGAAAGTTATACGTCGGGCCGATGGAAGTTCTTTTTTAAAAAACACTTTTTGTTTAATAAAAATACTTTTATTGGAAACGTCCAACGAATTTTAGGAGGTTTTGGAAAATCAGAATACAGCTCTCACAACAAATGAAAGAACAATAGTAATTAATCATCGTACTTTAGAGTTTTTATAACATTTCTTATCTTACTTATGACTAATGCTTACATCAGCAGTTTTAGTATTATACGAGGGTCGTAACTCCTCCACCCTTAGAGGGGCATATAAACTAAATGATTATTTCGTTCGAATTATTTCCATCTAAGATATTTTTCCTTTTTAAATATATAGGTCGTAGATACTTTACAATAAAAATGAATATTGAAATATTTATTATTATGTACAGTAAAACTGTCCAAATACTCGTCTTGTTCTAATATATTGGATCGATTAGCAATTTTGAATTTTCGGATTTTTATATATCGATTTGTTCTTGTAATTCACTTATTTTATTAAAGTTTATTTTATTCAAGTTGAACGGTTTTACTTTGTTATATACTGGTGTACTTAAATTAAGTTCAATTATTGGTAATGGAACATTTTGAAATGAGCGTTTTGTGCTTTTATAAGACCTTAGGTTATATCATTTATTTTTAAATTATTCATGAAAAATGATGAAATATTATTTTGAGAGTTTTTACATTTTTCTATCCCTATTAGTTCTTTAGTTGTTATCAGAATCCATTTATTCTCATCGATATTTTGTATTTGTAAATCATCGATTTTTATTAGTATCGGATTACAATTTGAAGTGTTATATTTTAAAAGTTGTACTTCACATGGTGTGTCCTTAATAAGATTTTCTGAGTATATATGTGAACATATATATTCATTATCAGTGATACCTTTACAGGGTTGGTTACTATATCCAAACTTATTATCATTTATCAATAGATATTCAAAATTGGGAATTATTACTTTATAAAAATCTTTATTTTGTGTAGGTAGGGGAAATAGTTGAAATATATTATAATTTTCTTTTTCTACTAGGTATATTTCGATAATAAATATTAATTCATTATTTTTTATATAACTTTTTATTTCCAATATTTCTTCTATTTTAAGAATATTTTCGAAAGTTGGTTCGAATGGTAGTTTCTCTATACCTAGTTGATTTTGTAATAATTTTAATTCTTCAAGAAATTCTTTGTTGTTTACTATTGCGTTATGGAAAGTATTTAATTTTGCAAAAGTGATTGCCACTTCTAATTTTTTAAAAGTATCATATATATTTTGGTAAAAGTTTATTATTTGGGTAAGGACCATTTGAATACGAAAGAATTCGACAAGATTGGTTTCTTGAATTTGGACATTATTGATCACTGTAATTACGTCACTGACTCGTTTTTCTAGTATTATTTGATTATGCGAGATATTTTTTGTAATCTCTTGAAAGTTATTTATTGATTTACTTAATAGAGTCATTTGCTTATCGAACGCTAATTGAATGTTTTGTTGGTTTTGTCTTAGAACATGGATATTTTCTTGATTTTTTTCAGTATCTTTCTGATCTAGATTGCCAGTTATGCTTTTAATTATGCTCCCTAGGGCATTTATTAGTGCACGCTTTTCTCGATTTTTAGAGGGTAAGATTTGGTCAAGTTGTTCAATTATTTTTTGTTTTATATTATCGGCAATAGAGTATGTATTATAGAATTCATTTTTATAGTCTGTGCAGGTAATCATATGTCCTTTTAGTGAGTCATATTTTTCGTTAACAGAGTAAAATTCGTTTATTAGGTTAGTTAGGTCAAAAATTTGTACAAATGTCCAGTGACTGATCGTCTTTTGGTCAGTCCCAAGTTTATAGGGTAATATTCCAGGGTTGTCATTTAAGTTGTGGTATTCGAGGCAGGTTCCTCTGTAGGCGGACCATCTGTAACATGAGGTCGTTTTAATTCTGTTATATGTACTGTCTCAATTCTTTTTGGATTTGATTTACTTGGAATTTTGAGTTTTTGTTGTCGACAGCGTTTCTTTTCGTTAGAACTCTTTCTTTTTCTTTATCAACCTTGTTGGTTACATTTTTATAAATGGCATTAACTTTTTCTTGGTGCGAAGAGATATAGTCAGAATAGAATATTGTAGGGATTATATTTAAAGGGTCTCTAGACGTTGTATGTCCTAGGATCAGTTCTTGAGGGGTATATTTTGTAACGCTATGAAGGGTGTTATTATAGGCTATTATTGCATACGGCATTAGCTCGGTAACTAGTTTATTTTTATCTTTCTGTTTTAAAATTCTTAGATGCTCGACCAGAGTTGAATGGAATCGTTCTACTGGTGAGTTTGATTCATGATGTTTAGGTGTAGTAAAGTGGATTTCTATCTTTTGGGTTTTTAATAATTCTTTTAGGAGGTGATTGTTGAATTCTCCACCATTGTCACATGTTATTGTTTCGGGACATCCGAAAAATGAAAAGAAATTTACAAGTTTATCACAAACTGATTTTGCATTTTTATCGTATAGATATGCTTGTCCATATTTTGAAAATTTATCAAAGATAGTTAGGAAATTTTGGTTCACGAAAATAAATGTATCAATGTGCAACATTTGGAAAGGTTTGCTAGAAGTTTCTGTTTTCATCATTGGCGTATAAGATTTTAATCGGCTGTCCTTTTGCGTTTGACAGATATTGCAATCATTAATATATTGGTTTACGTCTTCTTTCATTTTTGGCCAATAATATATTTCTTTTAGTCTTTCATGTGTCTCTGCAGTTCCTCTATGGTTAGTTTTGCTTTCGTGTTGATGACTTATTAACATAATTTTCTCTTCTTCGTCCGAAATATTTCTTAAAAGTTTGGTACATTGAATTATTTTTGGATTTTTAAAGTTCTTTATGTACACATCTGTAAATAGTAGAATTATTTCTTTACTATGAAAAAATACATAACATGTTTTTCCTGGGTTTATGTAGTCTCTAAGAAATTTATTAATTATTTGTTCATTTTTTGGCAATGGCAACGTGGTGAATCACGTTCTTTTCGAATTTTTCTATTTTTATTTTTATTTCTGGGTGAATAACTTGTGTTATCAGATACTGCAAGGTTTTATTATTAATGGGTTCATCTAAGATGTTTATACCATTATTTTCGTCAGCTGTTTGATTACTATGCACAGTTGAGTATTTGTATATTTGAATGAATTTTTATCTTTTGCTTACTGCTACTTGGCAGATTTTCTTGTGAGTCATCTTGAAAAGGATTTTCAGCAAGATTTCTTAAATAGTCTACGATATTTTGATCTGAGTCACCTGGATTATTAATTAGTGATTCATTCTCGTAAATATTTAACTGTATTCTAGAAAGTGCATCTGCAATTAAATTTTGGGTTCCTTTTTTATAAATAATTTGGTAGTCAAATTCTTCTGATCGTAATCTCCATCTTACAAGTTTTGAATTTGGTTCCTTTAAATTAAATAACCATACTAGCGGTCTACGATCTGTATAAATATAAAATTTTCTTCCAAATAGGTAAGGTCTAAAATATTTACAGGCCCATACAATGGCTAATAATTCTTTTTCGATCGTTGAATATCTCGTTTCAGTTTCATTTAAAGTTCTTGATACGTAAGCTATTGGTTTGTCATTGGGTATTGTTCCTTGTGATAATACTGCGCCTAATGCAAAATTACTTGCGTCTGTAGTTAGTAAAAATGGTTTTTCGTAATCAAGATATTGTAAAATCGGTGCGTTAATTAATAATTTCTTGCAGTGTTCAAATGCGTTTACAAATTCTTTAGTGTGTTCGATTTTTATGTCTTTCTTTAAACATCTTGTTAGTGGTTTTGTGATTTTTGCAAATTCTTTTATAAATCTTCTGTAATATCCTACTAGTCCTAAAAATAATTTTATTGCTTTATTCGTGGTTGGAATTGGAAAGTTTTTTATAGCGGATATTTTATCAGGATTCGGGTTTACACCTTTATTACTTACAACAAGTCCTAAATATTGAACTTCTTTTCTTAAAAATTCGGATTTATCTAGCTGTACTTTAAATTTCGCTTCTCTTAGTATTTTAAAACATTTCTTAATTTTTCTATATGTTCTTGAAGGCTTGTACTGTATATTATTATGTCATCTAAATATACTAGGCACGTTTCATTTTGTAATCCTCTAAGGATGTTATTCATGACTCTTTGAAAGGTTGCTGGGGCGTTTTTTAATCCAAAAGGCATTCTAACGAATTCATAGTGTCCGTGTTCTGTACTGAAAGCAGTTTTTGGTATATCTTCTTCTTTCATCTGTATTTGGTAAAATCCGTTGGCCAGATCAAGTGTCGTAAAGTATTGGGCTTTTCCTAATTTGTCTAAAATGTCTGTTATATTTGGCAAAGAGAACTTATTATCGATACTCTTGGAATTTATGCGACGGTAATCTACGCACATTTTCCATTTATGTCTTCCAGATTTGTCTAATTTCTTCGGCACTATCCAAATAGGGGATGTCCAAGGTGAATTTGAGTCTCTAATAAAATTTTGCTCTAACATTTTCGATATTTGGCTTCGTACTTCATTTCTGTGTATTTCTGGGTATCTATAACTTTTAGTATATATCGGTGTTTCATCTGTCAATTTTATTTCGTGTTTGATTACATTGGTGAAAGTTAGGGGTAGTTCTTCACAATGGAAAATATCTCTATATTCATAGCATAACTTTCTTATTTGGTCTTTCTCTTCCTTGTTGCAATGGTTAAGATTTATGTTCTTTAGATTTGCTTTTAATTTGTTGTCAATTTTTGTTTTATAAGTTGGGTCTTCTATTTCCGGTGAATCATCGATAAAATTGATCTCATTTATTGATATAGGTTCGATGTCAAATTGTTCGAGAAATTATAGTCTTATAGGATTTTCTTTAGGATTTAAAACTGTGGTAAAAGCAAAAGTATTTTCTATTTTTACTAAACACTCGGGTATTTCAAGACATTCTAATTTTTGGTAAGGTAAAATTCCGTATCCATTTTCTAAATTTACAGGGATTTGAATAACTTGAACACTTCTAGGAGAAATTATGTAAGAATTATTTAAATTATTGATTTCTGTTTTTTCTTGATTTTGGAATTAAATTGGTATTTCCGTAAATGGTGAGTAAATTATATTGGAATTAAAATCAAGGTTAGCATTTAGTTGTTTAATTAAATCTAGGACTATTAGTCCATCGAATTTATCTGAAAAGTCAAAAAGGTAAAATTTATGTTCTCCATAAGTATTAAAAATGGGAAATATTGGTAATATTGCGGTTTCGTTATGAAATGATTTAGCATGCGCTGTTTGAACTTGAAAAATTTCTTGTTGTATTAAATTTGGAAAATTTGTATATGTACCGGTGTCTATTAAAAAGTTAGCGTTAATTTCGGGGATATAAATATATGGTAATTGGACGTCGTGATTATTATAAGTTATTAGGTCACATTGGTATTCTGGCTGATCAAAAGAAAATTTACATTTTCTGGTGGTACATCTGTATTAAATTCTTCGGGTTGTGGTTCAAAGTATTGTTCATAATTTTCGTAATCATTTTGTTCTGGGTAAGATAAGTTTTCTTCGGGAAATTCTAAATATTCGGATTGATTTTCCACATAGGTATTTATAGGAAAATTATTTTGATTTTCTATCTGCTTAGGAGTTCTCTGTTCTACTTCTTGATTGTATAATTCTTGCGAGAGAAATTTCCTTTCTTTTGGGTGTTGGTTCAAAACAGTGTTTCCTGAGCTTGTATCCATGGGTTCAGGTTTTTGATTATTTCGATTCATATTAGTTCTTCCTGACATTTGTTCAAAAGGTTTTTGGAAATGGGATTGATTATTAAATATTTGTCTTTGAAAGTTTGGTTGATTATTAAAGTTTGGTTTCGGTTGGAAAAATGGGTAATTTCTAGATTGGGATTGATAAAATGGATTATTATTTTGCAAAAACGGATTATGGTTATTTTGTGAGAATAAATTATTATTTTGAATAAAATTTGGTAAAGGCATATGTGGTGTAGTATAGTTAGGTCTGTACGAGTTATAGTTCGTAAAATAGTTTGATCTTTGTACGTTATTATTAAAATTTGGTTTTTGTGTTTTTATAGGGATTTGCGATGGTTTGTTTACGTGTGGATTTTGTGCATTCCTATAGTATATAAAATTTTTTTCTTCCCTTACTAAAGACATAGCTTGTTCTAAAGAAGTTGGATTTCTTAATTTTGTTATTAATTGTAAATTATAAGGTAAACCGTGCGAATTGGTCATAATGATTAATTTTTATTAGTTTAGTTGCGGCATCATCAGGCTCTGCATTTAAACTTCGTGAATCTTGGATTCGCATGGCAAAATTTAATGGGTTTTCATTTTTGAATGGTTTTAAATTAATTAGGTCTTGTATCAAACAATCAATAGATCTGTGATCGGCAAAACTAGTTATAAGGACGTTTTTTATTAAACCCAAATTATTTAATTCAGCTCTTGAAACTATTAGGTCTGCTGCTCTTCCTGTAAGTTTACTTAAGACTGTATCTATTAAACAAATATTTATTGAATCGTTCGGATCAGTTTTATTTTGAAAAGCTTTAAGGAGACTTTCTACTGAACCTATAAATCTGTTAAGTAATTTTGGATTTCCATCAAAATGTGGTATGTTATCTGATTGATATCTTAAAAGACTGTAATTAATTTCAGGCATTTCGTTTTCGGTTCAATTGATAGATTATTTAAAGTATTGATTAAATTGTCTAAATTAAGGTCGTCGTTTCCCTCAGTTTTGAATATATATATATATATATATATATATATATATATATATATATATATATATATATATATATAATGCTATTACAAGTTAAAACAAAAAGTATTCTTAAAATTAGTAACTTTAAATCTAACTTACAACGTAAAAACGAAGATTGCTGCTGTTGTTGGGTTCATGAATTTCTTCTTTTTTCTGTTCCTTTCTTCGTTCGGTGAAAACTCCTCGATATTCCCTCGATAGTTTTCTTTTTGGTTGACTACTGTCTTTTCACTGCTGTGGTCCTGTCTCGTCGTGATGGCTTAAACTGTCACCTAAGCTCGGTACTATTTCACAGAGAAAGTTCACTTCAGAGTTCTGTTTCCCGTTTCTTCTGTAACTATTACTTATCACCTGAGATCGGCACTATTTATAAATAATAGTCACTTTTTTTGCTTGATTTGCCGGGTATTACCTTAGATCGGTGCTTTCTTTACTCGACACTCACTTTTTCGTGGTTCTTTTCGTAAAATATCGACCGTCACCTTAAATCGGTATTATCAACGGGCGATTTTCACTTTTTTTTTTTAATAAACGCTCGACGGAACCGTATCTATGTGCGCTAGATACGTCTCAAATCCTACCGACTGCGCCAGTTATACGTCGGACCGATGGAAGTTCTTTTTTAAAAAACACTTTTTGTGTAATAAAAAATACTTTTATTGGAAACGTACAACGAATTTTGGGAGGTTTTGGAAAATCAGAATACAGCTCTCACAACAAATGAAAGAACAATAGTAATTAATCATCGTACTTTAGGGTTTTTATAACATTTCTTATCTTACTTATGACTAATGCTTACATTAGCAGTTTTAGTATTATACGAGGGTCGTAACTCGAATGACATGGGGAATTCCAAAATATTTAAACATAAATATAAATACTAAAAAGAAACTATTAGCGGACAGAATATTCTTTTTCTCATTCGTTCTTTAAATTTTATCCAAAATAGGATTAAAATAAAATAATATATATATATATATATATATATATATATATATATATATATATATATATATATATATATATATATGTATATGAGTGTAAAAAATATTTTATTTAAAAATTTCTTTGTTATCCCCCAAAATTGTTATGGAGCTCCTATATACAGAAGACAATGGAAAACACCCAAACTGCTTTATAAGCAGTTCCCCCGAATCAACCGTCGTTATGACATTCGTATAATGTCTTGGACTATTTTTCTCAGATGTATTAATTTTAAACTGGTAAACCCGAAGTTATAAATTTTAGGATTCATTCTTTTTAAGTCGTTTACGGTTTGCTTAAACTTGTGAGTTTTTTAAAAAGTGAGTTTTCTGAGTTCTGGATTTTTGAGTGAACTCCGCTTTTAAGAGTGAAATAGTACCGATCTAAGGTGACTTTTTAGAGTGCGTGATTCGATTCATCGATTTATCGCTCCACGAACCAAACCGAAGGATTAGAAAGTACTGATTTAAGGTAAATCCCGAGACAATAGTCGAAAAAGTCAAACAGTGCCGATCTAAGGTAAACTTCGGAGACAAAACGTTGCGAAAAAGAAGAGAGCACCAATCTAACTTATCTTTTTTATAAACAACCCCTTGAACGTGAGTTGTGAAGACAGAGAGCACCGATTTAAGGTAATCTTCATAACCAGAAGAGACTTACGAAAAGCAAAAGACCATAAAAATCAAAAATAATGTTGAGAAAAAAGCGAATCCCGTTGTGAAGCACTGATCTAAGGTAATCTTCAAGAACAAAGTGATCGTCCAAACTTAACATAGAAACCAATTATCCAATCATCAATTCAGAGAAACTGCAACCAATCAACCCTTCAAGCAACCAAAAGAAAGAAGAAAAGCGAGAAAGAAGAAAGTACGAAAAAAGTGTGAAAGGGTGGTAAACGTAATGAATGATTTAGGCTTCGTTTTTTTTATTGTAAGTACATTTTTATTTTGTGAACTATTTAGAATAAGTTTGCTCATATTTTTAATTTTAATTCTTATATTGCGACTGCGCCAGTGATGGGTTGAACTCAGAAAACTCACAACAAGTTTAAGCAAACAGTAAACACTGACTTAAAAAGAATGAATCCTAAGATTTATAACTTCGGGTTTACCAATTTGAAATTAATACATCTGAGAAAAATAGTCCAAGACATTATACGAATGTCATAACGACGGTTGATTCGGGGGAAACGCTTATAAAGCAGTTTGGGTGTTTTCCATTGTCTTCTCTATATAGGAGCTCCATAACAATTTTGGGGGATAGCAAAGAAATTTTTTACATAAAATATACTATATATATATATATATATATATATATATATATATATATATATATATATATATATATATATATATATATTTTTTTTTTATGGGTCCAGCACACGTGCTACAGGGAAGTCCCTAAAGCGCCACAGGAGCGACACGTGTGCGGAGAAGGCGATTCACGTTGTTCTTGAATCGCTGTAGATTGTACTCGGTGGGAAACACAGTCCTGGGCAAATTATTCCAAAGGGATGATGTTCTCCATATAAAAGACTGCTTGAAAAGTGTTGTACGGGGAGTAACAAGCTGAACCTCATACGGATGTGAAGAATTAGCGCGACGTGTACTTCTAACATGCACCGCTCTGGGAGGAATTAAGCGGGCCACATCCTTCGAACACTTTCCATGAAAGTACTTGTAGAATAGGCTCAAGTCGCCAACCGTTCTTCGATGTTCCAGCGAATCAAGGCCGACGGTCAGTTCCGGGTCTCCAATCAGACGAACAGCTCTTCTCTGAATAGAATCCAACAAATGCAGTGTATGTTTAGGAGCGGAGCTCCAAACATGGAAGCAGTATTCCATAGTTGGTCGAATTTGAGCTTTGTAAAGAATTAACAGTTGTTGTGGAGTGTAAAGCTTTCTGGTTCGAAATAATATTCCCAGCTTTTGAGAAGCTCTCCTTGCTATGCCTGCAACATGTTCATGCCAGGACATATTTGCTCCCAAATCAACGCCCAACAAATTGAGTGACGATGTTAGAGGAATGGAGTGCCCCGACATAACTATGTCGGGTTCAGCAACGTTAACTTTTTTAGAAAAAACTGCCGCCTGGGTTTTTGTAGCGTTAAATTCCACTTGGTTACTGTCACCCCAAGATAGAATTTCGTCCAGGTCTTTGTTAAGTTGAACGACTTCCTGCTGTCTGCGGATATTCGTCTGAGTAGCCGATGTCCGAGCGTTCAAAGTGAATGAAGAGATAAGTGTACTGTCATCTGCAAAGCTGTAGATTGGATTCTCGGTCCTTTCCAGCAGATCGTTAATGTAAATGAGAAAAAGAGTAGGAGACAGTATGGAGCCTTGAGGTACACCGGCGTTGATAATGAAGGTGTTAGAAAGAAATCCGTCGACTTCCACTCGTAAAGAACGCTCTCTGAGGAAACATGAGAGCCACAAACAGAACTTTTCCGACATACCATAAGAACGTAGCTTAGCCAACAGCCCATCGTGCCAAACACGGTTGAATGCCTTGGATATGTCCAGAGCAACCGCTCGAGATTCTCCAAAGTGTTCCAAACATGTGTTACATAAGTCAGAAGATCTCCTGTTGATCTATTTTTACGAAAGCCATATTGGTGATCGCTAATATTGTTGAATCCTTCAGGATATTTTAGAAGATGCTGATTGATAGCCTTTTCCATGAGTTTCGATATTATTGAAAGCAGTGCAATTGGTCGGTAGTTATTTGGCAAGGTCTTCTTGCCTTTTTTAGGTATCGGCTGAACTGTAGCGCATTTCCAGCAGGAAGGAAATATTCCCTTTCTGTAGGATAGGTTGAAAAGTCTACAGAAAACTGGTGTTAGTTCCCTCGCACAGATTTTAAGAACTGTGGCAGGTATTCCGAACATCGGTCATCCTTGACTGCACTATGGGAATAGTAGGTGGTGTTTTTCCTTGGAAATCGACAGTAGAATGTGAAGCAAAGAGTTCAGCCAACAAGTTCCCTTTCTCAATAGGTGTCGTTGCAATAGAATTATCTGGCCGTGTGAGTGGTGGTATGGTGGATTTGGTGAAATTTTGACTAACTGCCTTAGCGGCCGACCAAAAGGACCTTGAATTGCCGGGTCAGGCGAGAAGTTTGTTTCTAATCCGTTGATTGTGTACCTCCTTGGTTTCGTCGATAATTTCTTTGCATCTCTTCCTGGCACGAACAAATGTGTTACGATTTATGGTGTTAGGATTTTCGCGCCATTGTCGGTATGCAAGATGTTTAGAAGCAACAGCTTCTTTGCATTTTCGGTCAAACCAAGGCTTGCCGTTGGAAGGGCATTTCTTCGAAAAAGGGATGTAAGCCTCCATACCGGTCAAAATAACATCGGAAACCTCCCTGGCGCAGTCAGATGGGTCGTCGGATCGAAAACAAACGTCCAACCAAGGGAAAGTTCGAAAATATTCCATGAGATCTTCCCATTTAGCAGACTTGTAGTGCCAAATCTTGCGCGGTTTAGGGGCCTCTCTGTCATTGATTGGTAGAATACTCGATGTCGAAAGTAGTTTATGGTCGGAAGAACCTAACGGCGGATTTACGCTGACTGTAAATCTCCGGATTGGTGGTTAAAAAGAGATCAAGAAGACTGGCAAACTCTCCGTCTTGATCAGGGATCCGTGTTGGTTCGTCAATAAGCTGAGTTAAGCCACAATTGATTGAAAATGATTCGGCTTCACGACCTTGTTCATCGGTAGTATTTGAATATTTAAGCCAGTTGATGTTGTGGACATTAAAGTCGCCCAGGATGGCAATTTCGGCATTTGGATAGTTAATTTGTAAATGATCGATGGTGTCTGCATGGGAAGCGAAAAGTGTTCTAAAGTTAGTATCACTTGGTGGTCGATAGAGGATACAGATGAACCTTGTGGTTGGTTGAGTGATATATATATATATATATATATATATATATATATATATATATATATATATATATATATATATATATATATATATATATATATATATATATATATATATATATATATATATATATATATATATACATATATCACTCAACCAACCACAAGGTTCATCAGTCCAACAAGTCTCCATACACTAACTGCTGTCTATACTATTTTTCTGTTATGTTTAACTAATTAATTGGAACTATGAGAAAACACGTTTATATTAATATTTGACACTTAACCAAAGAGGATTAGTATTAAAAACAACTACGGAACATTTTATTTAGAATTTTTTTAAAAATGTAAACAAAATTAATGTCAAAAATGTCTCCATATACAATTACCAATAATAGTTTGTAGGAGTTTAACGGAAAATAACAACTTCGTTTAAACTAATATTTAGTGGGACCGCCGTTGGCCTTGATAGTCTCCTGTAACTTTTTTGTCATGCTTGTAATCAGCTCTCTAGTAACTTCTGCTGGCATGTTCTCTCATTTGTTCAGTATTCTGTTTTTTAATTCTTCTCTATTTAAAACTTTATGTTTGCAAACGCGCCATTTAAGTTCCTTCCATAAATGCTCGATGGGGTTAACATCGGGTGATTGCGGAGGTGTATGAAGCTGCTGTCGCACATTATGGTTCATCTATTCTCGCACCAAGTTTGCGGTATGTTTCAGATCATCGTCTTGTTGGAAAATGTATCTTTTTTCGAGAGCTAATTTTTGGACACGTTCTCTTAAATTGTCTCTTAAAATCTTCAGATAAACATGAAGATCCATAGTACCCTTAACAAAATGTAAATTTCCAACCACTCCAGCGGACATGCATCCCCAAAGCAGAACACTGCCACTCTCTTGTCTCACCGTGGAACAAATGTTTTTAAAATCGAATGCGGTATTCTTCTTTCTCCAAATTTTAGTTCTGCCATCAGACCCAACAAGGTTAATTTTATTTTCATCACTAAAGATTAAAGATTCCCAAAATTCAGGAGGATTAGTAATATATGTATATATATATATATATATATATATATATATATATATATATATATATATATATATATATATATATATATATATATATATATATATATATATATATATATATATATATATATATATATATATATATATATATATATATATATATATATATATGTATATATACAGTTGTGGTCAAAATAATAGCAGTGGTTCAATACAAATAACTAAAACTATTGAAAGGTAACTCCAAAATTCCATTAAGGCAAAAAATATTTTTTTGTTTAAAAACTTATCAACTGCGCTGAGGTTTCAACAAAAAAATATGTATAGAAAAATAAATATAAACAAAGTATTTACGTTTTTTGTACCAGGAGATGAATTTTGCTTGGTCAGAATAATAGCAGTGCTCGCTTAACACTGGTGTGTTTCAAACCTAAATGGTTTTTGCTCCTTGTGTTCGGTTAAATTGTCAAATTTAGAATAGTTTTGTGTCAGATCCATCAACACTTTTTCTGTTTTCAATACAACTATGGGAAGGAAGATTCACTGTTCTCAAGAAAAACGTGAATTGATAAGAAAATTGCGTCGTGATGGAAAATCTTACATGCAGATTCAAAATAGTTTGGGATGCTCAGCTAAAATGGTAGCAAACGCTTTAAGATGGCAACCTACACCTGAAACTCGCGGTCGTAAATGTAAAACTACGTCCAGACAGGACACGCTTATAGTTCGAGTTTCAAAAGCAAACCCATTTGCTTCGTCAACACAACTTCAGGAGATTGTGGAAGTGGATGTAGCTCCTAGGACGATACGACGACGACTTAAAGAAGCAAAGTTACCAGCAAGAAGTCCACGTAAGGTACCCTTGTTAAATAAAAGACACAGAAAGAGACGATTAGAGTTCATGAAGGAACATATTGAATGACCTCTATTTAAATGGCGTAATATACTGTGGTCCGACGAAAGCAAAATTGTATTATTTGGAAATGTAGGCCGCAAAACATACGTTAGACGCCCTTTGCCTCAGTACACTATTAAGACAGTTAAACATGGAGGTTCAAAAATAATGGTATGGGCATGTTTCTCCTACTTCGGAGTAGGGCCTATATTCTGGATTAAAAACATAATGACCGCCAGTGTTTATGTTGAAATTTTACAGGACTTTATGTTGCCCTATGCAGAATATGAAATGCCACTTAAATGGGTTTTTATGCATGATAATGACCCAGAACATAGCAGTCGATTATGTAAACAATTTTTAGAAAAGAAAAAAATTAATGTCTTAAATTGGCCAGCTCAAAGCCCAGATCTGAACCCGATAGAAAATCTGTGGGGCGATATTAAGGATAGCGTAGCACGTGAAAAACCTAAGAATCAAGATGAGCTCTGGGCTGTAATCAGAGATTTTTTGAAAAGCATTCCTGTTTTTAGATGTCAAGATTTGGTTAACTCTATGCCGCGACGTTGTGAAGCTGTCATAGCCAATAAAGGGTTTACAATTAAATATTAGGTGTGTCTGATGCTCATAAAACAAAAATATTGTTAATTAGTTGTACAGTTTTTTTTTAAAAGTAATTTTAGTAATTTTTAGTAAATAACTATTATTTTGTCCACCATAATTTTTAGAAATTTGTCGTTTTTCTTTGATTTTTAAGAATTTAATTAATTAGCCTTATATTACTCTGATGCATCTTAGGTAGGCTTCAAAGTTACTATATTTATGTTTTAGTTGTTCTATTAAAAAAACTTAATAAATATGTTTTGATAAAAATTTAGTAGGCACTGCTATTATTTTGACCACGACCATATATATATATATATATATATATATATATATATATATATATATATATATATAATATATATATATATATATATATATATATATATATATATATATATATATATATATATATATATATATTTATATATTGCATGCAATATTTTATAGTCACATTTGAAACCTTATAGATATATAATGAGATTTTTTTTTAACAAAAAAAGAATTTAGTATTTATAATTGAACTATAGAAATATAATCAGATCAAATTCTAGCTACGTTTACGCCATATAAAGCAAATACATAATATAAAGAAAACGTAACTTTTGAACTATCAAAAGAACAGCAGGCCATAGATCAATTAGGAAACAAGTGTTATATCACCGAATTGATATTGCAAGGCGGATTACTTTTGCCAAGTTTTTAATCATCTGTAAAAAACACTAATGATGACTTTAGAATATTTCTTATTATCGGAAATTGCTTACTAAACTCCAATTTATATTATTACTATTTGAACTACTAATTTCTGTTAGCCAGAAGGAGTTCAACAGTACTTCACGTGTTTGACAAAAGTAGGAGATAGGTTTACTATCCTTTAGATCTATAAATGGAAAACGTCATTATTAATAATTAATCAAGTAATAAGGACGATAGGACTACTTATTTCTTAAGGAATATGTGTAATATTCTCTATTACCAGGATATACAGTCTGTCTCCGCGATAATTAGTTTTTGGTACATGTGATTTTAGCGATTCAACAAAAAGTCGGTAGACGGAACCTTTGTCCACGACGCATTTAACTAAAAGTATCAGTCAATTCCCAACTTTCGTCGAAATCACCTAAAATTCAAAATGAGCCAATTGTTTGCCCGTCGGTTCGAGGACTAAAATGGCACATTCCGCGGCCGCTGAATATATTAAAAACTCGGTATCGTTTATGAGGAACTGAGTAAATCGTTTTAATGAGTCGAAAAATGTTGACAATCCGTCAAAATGTGGCTCGGTAGGCAAAGTCACTTTGAAAGTCGAAAAACGAATCGTGTCTTTGTTTTTACGGGAGCCGAAATTGACGCTGCGTCAAGGAGTGGCAAAATTACGAAAATCGGGTTTGAATGTGTTCCATGAGACCATTCGATAACATCCTTGTGCTCATGATGTCAAATTTCGAAATATGTTGCGCTGCGCTGGACGAAAATCACGTCGTGATGCGGCTTGTTTGGTGCCACGATAAGATATTAGAGTGGCCCTCACAATCGCCAGTTGCCAACCCTATTGAGAACGTTTGGTCCCTTGGAAAGAGAAAACTCAGAGGAAGAACTCTGAGGATTTTGACTCAGTAATCTCACGAGATTCGAAAAATTTTTAGATCATTGCAGAAAATCTCGTCCACAGCGTGCCTAGAACATGCCAGGCCATTATTGATGCAGGAGGCGATGGGATAACTTACTAAGGTAAAAGCCAAAGAATACATTAATGGCAGAAATTTTTCTGGAAATACATTTTTTTCGAGAATAGGAGCGGTCACGTTTTTACTTGAAAGAATCTAAAAAGCATCTTTTCTTAAAAGTCAAGAAAAAAATGATAAAGAAAAAATTGTTTTATTTATTTTTCATTATCTAACATATATCACACTATATCCAGCCTCTTTTGGCATACTCGGTAATAAGCCATGTAAATTTTTCTTTGTGTCTCTCGGTGAGGCTAAATTTGAAATTCTCTAGATCTTCCTTTTTAAAATTTTCATCAGAACTATCAAAATCAGTATGTCCTTTATCCATTAATATTACAAAGCCAATGAAAAGCGAGTGACCAAATTCGCGTGAAGATCCTGCGTCATCAAGTTCTTTTAGAAACTCCTCATATGTAAAAGCTGGATCATCGATTTTAAATTGCTCTAAATTTCTCGAAAATTCATCCCAGTAAAATTTAATTAAGTCGTCCATGTGTTCTATAATAACACTTTGATTAACTGAGGTACTTAGAAAAAATAAAACATCTGTAGCTATTGATCCATATGATGCTATTTGAAAGTCCAAAAATATAGATTTTGGATTATCTTCTTCCGTTACCATAATATTATTTACCCAGCAATCATTATGAGAAATTGAACCCCATGGTTCTCTAGGTTTTTGAGTCCAATTAGATTTATTTTTTTCGAGATTAGCAACAACTCTATCCATATATGGTATCACCTCTGGAATTTTTCTAAGAGTAGTTTTTAGATCCTCAAATTGATCTTTGTCTTTCTGTGACTCGTCTTCTTTAGGTTCTAGGCCTGGAATGAACGGCATTATATTTTGGTCAAAAAGTTCTCTATTTGTTAACTTAATTGCTATTGAAACTGCATGTAACGTAGCTAGATTTCTGAGGATGGCTTTTGATGTTTTAATGTCGAATCCGATATGCCGATCTGCATTCTTGTATCCTAAAATTAAAAAAAAAAGATTTAGAAATAAAGTGTCAACTAAGCCTAGGTCAGATTCTTATAAGGAACTTGGAATTAAAATAAAGTGGAAGGGCACTGAAATTAAAAATAAAGTTAATAATACTTTTAAAACCTAAAAATAAACTTTTAAAATTGGAGCATCATATTCAATGCCGTTTTCAGTAATTGTATGTATGAATTTATGGCCACCAAAGATAACTGGATTTGGAAAGTTTTAAGATACAATTTGTAAATTAATGTGCGCAGTTTTGCATAATATCAAAAGGAAGAAAACAGAAAAACAAATTGAATACTACTATTTAATAAATTATTGCTGAATTATGTTAAAGTATTATCTTTGAATGGGACTGGTGATAGATTTCTTAGTGTAACTAGCATTCTACTAAATATTTTACCAATAAGATAAAGACAATTTTGTCTCATAAGAAAAGGTATAATGTGGCATTTCGTAAATCGAAGAATGGTTTAGCCAAGTACACTGGTTCCCAAAGGAGGCATCGTTAAATGTTACTATATTTTTATATTTCTATTTTTAGTTCAGTGTTACCGTATACAACATCTTTCAGAACAGGTGTTAACCAGTAACGGCTTTTACAGATGGTTATTAGGTGACTTTCTATAATAATTAAGTTTCTCACTTGTTATTTACATTTTGGTTTTACCTCTACAGAAATCAATAATGAAGAGAGGTCGCAGTGTGTAGAGTGCATGCTATCAAGTAAATTGAAACGCCTTTTAAAAATCAGTCATCATATCATTGTTAGGTAATTAACTTGCCTTATTCACCAAAAAGCTGAAAAAGTTAAATCAACAAAATAATAGTTTTTATAAACAAACAATAATACCAAGCAAGGCTTTGCTACCATCTTCTCTCGTCTCTCGTCAGCCTTTTTCCATCGATTTGATGTAGGCCTCTTTTATGTCTTTTCAGTTTTCTCGACTCTGGGCTATTTGGTACCAGTTTAGCTCTGCGTATCTTTTCACGTCGTCATACCAACGTTGCGATGGTCTTTCCATGCTTCTTCTTTATCCCCATGGTTGCCATCTTGTTATTTTACCGCTCCACTTGTCGCTATGTCGGGCAACATGTCCAGCCCATCGCCACTTAAGGGAACATGTTCTCTGGGTTATATCCTTTACTTTAGTGAGTTGCCTTATGCATTTGTTGGTCTTATTGTCTCTAAGTGATATTCCCAATATTCTTCTCTCAATTGCTCTCTGATGCACTTGCATTGTGTCTAATGTTATTTGATTTAATACCCAGGTCTCACATCAGTAAGTGGCAACGAGGAGGATGCACTCGTCATAGATTTTAGTTTTTAGTCTTGTTGGTAATTGCATTTTCATCATATAGTTCAGTTTTCCGTAGGCTGCCCAGGTCAGTCTTTTCCGTCTTTTTATTTCTAAACCTTGATTATCCTTCTTGAGCGTTATTTCTTGTATACGTAAACGTCCACTATAATAATATGTTTTCCTTCTATAGTTAATGTATTTGAATTCGTTTTTTGGTTTGTCATTATTTTAGTTTTGTTTGTATTCAATTCGAGGCGAATTTTCTTTGCCTCCAAATTCAGTTCTTCTAACATTTTTCTTAGTTCATCTTTGTCCTGTACAAATACGATGATATCGTCAGCAAATCTCAAGTTATTTAATTTTTCTCCCTGTATCGTGACTCCTCGCTGTTCCCAGTGGAGGTTCTTGAAAACATCTTCTAATACCAGCGTGAATAATTTTGGCGAAATGATGTCGCCTTGTCTGACTCCTCGTTGTATTTTAATTTGTTGTTGCTAGCATCTTACAAGGTAGCATATAGAATTGTAACATGTAAAAAACACATCGCAGAACTCATTCTACTGGCCGCTGTAGATATGGTATACATTATAAATGGTGAAGCTGCTGGGAAGCTGTTTTCAAAAGTACTTTTATCGATTAACTGACCTTCTGTTAAAAAACGCGCCGTCAGCAAAAAGGGTCTGATTAGCTCTAACAAAAGTAATTAAATCATTTTTTTATATTAGGGATAGGGGGGCCTACTGCTAATACTTTTCCAACTTAAAAAACACCATTTGTTTTCTATCCTTTAAATATGAACTAAACCACTGTAGTGGTAATCTCTGTATGCCCATATTCTATATATTCTAATTTTAACAATAGTATATCAATAATAATCCTGCCAAACACTTTTCAAAATTTACATGCTATTATTCTTGCAGCCTGCCCCTGTCTAAGCATTCGTAGACCCCATTCAGAGCATCTTGCATAAAAAAACGTTTAAACAAGCAATCTTTCTAATTTATCCCACCATTAATAACAAAAAAGGAAAATTTGGCACACTCGCGTACACGGGGAAAATAACTAGAACAATTTCAAAACACTTAACAAAAAAGAACAATAAAATAACATTTAAAACCAGTAATACCTTAGGGAATATAATTTTGAATAACAAAACCAAATCTGATAAATCCATAAAATCAGGAGTTTATTTATTAAATTGTGGATCTTGTACTAAAACCTAAGTAGGACAAACTGGTAGATCTTTTGAAACTCGCATTAAAGGACATAGTTGTAGAACAAGAACAATTGACATTACGCAACCCATATAATAAACGAATCCGATAATTTTGATGATACATTCAAAATCTTGGATGTAGAAAATAAATCTAAAGATTAATTAAACATGCTTGAATGTCTTGAAATTAACAAACGGAAAAACTCCAATCTCTTACTAAATGAACAGGTAGACTTAAACCATTCACCCTTATTTAATCTTTATTAGTTCTCTGAAATAATACCACATATTTGCATCTTTAAAATAACATAATAAAACGATTAACATAATCTTAGGTAATTAAGGGTAGTTTTAAACACTATATAACCAGTATTATTATCAAACATTGTTCTTTCTAATTCACTTCTGAAGAAGCCATTGTATGGTGAAACAATTGTCAAGTCATTGGAAATTAAAACATAGTGTTGTTTTAATATAATTTGATTATTGAATAATTTAAACATTTCTTCCATACCAATTATATAGCCGAACGAGTAGATATATACCGTCTTTCTTTTTAATTATAGGCTGGCACAAAAGTAGATACCATGTTATAATAGTCCTCTTTAATGCTTTAAAAATTATGTTTTGAACATATTACTTATCTGTAACTGTACAGGATTATTGATGATAAATGGACTACCTTCAACTCGCTTATTTAGAGAGTTAGGTAAAAATATTAATTAAAGAAGTCGTAATGTTTTTAATTCTTTTTACTGAGTAAAAATAGACAATTGTGCATCACATTTTTGATGTATGACACAAATTTCTTTTTTTTTAACTGAAACTGAATAAGCTCTTTATTATTTGAATTGATTATTTATAAGTTTTTGACTTATAAATACAGTGCACTTAGGCAGTATACTCATTTATAAAATTTACCTTCCGGCTGGCGGGTGTATTGCCTGGTACTTAAAGTATATTTTCCCATTTCCGATGATGGCATGCGGATTTATTAGTTTGTTAAATATATATCGTTGCTCTTTAGTTTATTTTAGTATAGTATTTCTATTTTGTTTAATGGAAAAAATTGTAGTTCAAAAACCCAGAAGCGACACGTGTGCGTGAACTAAGATATGTAGGTCAAACATCACGTTCATTAAAAAACCGCATCACTTCTCATAAAAGTGATGCTAGATTGGGTAAACGAACGTGTGCGTTGTCAGAGCATGATCACAAACTAAACTATGACAATTCATTCACCTTATATAACGAAAAAAACTAGAGAAAGAAAGTTTTTAGAAATGGTGGCAATACTTAACATCCCAAATACAATGAACAAAAGATCCGACATGAAATATGACCCAATACAACAATAGAAAACATAGTAGTACATAACTCGGATATTTAGAACATTTATAATAGTGTTTGTAATGAGTACATGACTTAGAAATTCACTATGTTCAATGATTTAAACGAAATGCACTATAAAACCATTTAAACATTATAATGGTACATATATAATACATTCGCAATAGGCAAGACGTGACCCTTTACCGCCAAATACCGCCTAACCTCATAAGTTATAACCCTACGAAATGTAAATCAACATTATAGTTTCAATGTTTTCCTTAGTTTTAAGTCGTTTTTAAAAGGAGTTTTAATTGTAGAATGTTTCTGTTGAGTGTAACCCATCTTTTTGAAAGAAAAGTTCTCACGTTTTGTAAGTAGAACTTGTAAATTGTAACGAAATTAGTAATAATTGAAAAATAATGCTTACAGTTGCCTTGAAAAAGAAATAAATTAAATTTCGAAAGCTCAGCAACTAACAGTCTTATTGGCCCGGAATACCTGACTGCTTGCTTCATGAAAAACCGACTGGAAGCAGTAATAAGAGCTAAGAGGTTAATACAAAATATTGATTTTGGTTTTTATTAATAAATTTAATTGTTAAACTTGAAATTTGATTAACTTTTCCTTTCACTTACCCCTATTTTTAATCTTTGTTCTCCTTGTTTCCCCTTTCAATCATTTTAATCAGTAAAAAACATGACGTATGCTATGGAATCTGGTATCATTAGAAAGAGAATAAAATGGGCTTTCAAATGATACTAAAATCCGTAAAAATATATGAACACTAAATTCTAGGATCCGTGTTAAATGAAGCCAAATAGTTTGAATCGATTTTTTTACTCACCAGTATATATATATATATATATATATATATATATATATATATATATACATATATATATATATATATATATATATATATATATATATATATATATATATATATATATATACGTGCTTATTTAAATTTTTAAGTCTTAGTTTTAATATTATAAAGAAAGACTTACCATATGGTATTAAATTTTCAGTCAGAATAACAGCATTTATATCAACAATGTCACTGTTAGGATCTAAACTTATTCTAGCTCCATAAAACTTCTGAAAAAAGTCAGCGACTGGTTCTACTCCATGTTTCCGTTGAAAATCTCTGATTGTTGGGATAATATGTGTATACCAACCAATTTCTGCTTTAACAGTGACTTGTATATTAAACATTTCTTGAGTCACTTGATTTGGAGGAGTACATTTGGCCACTGTATGGTAAATTTCCTCTTTATCTCCATTTTTTACTTTAAAATCAACTTTATAAATAACGCTTCCAAAATTTTCTCCTGGTGGAACAAGTGGTTCTACACTCTGCTCCACTATTTCTCCAACAATACTTCCTTCTATTAATTCTTCCAATTTTTCTATTTTCTTTGGTGGTGCCATTTTGTAAAATAATGTAAATATATACTATAAACGTACTATTCTAAAAGTACGTAATTACTTTTATATTACATTCAGCTATCTTATCTGTAAGTCTCAATACTGATAGAATTACGAGTATACTCTGCGATTAATGTTTATGTTCCTAGCATTTTTCGTTGAATAATTTTTTAATAATGAATAGAGCGTTATTGCTAGTTAGACGTTATCGTACTAATAAAATATCTCTTGTTTAGACACTTACTATGTGTACCACAAAATAAAATTTGGAGAGGCTAAACATCTTAAAAGAGAAAATTATATTATTACATAGAATGGTTCATCTACTATTTAAACAAGATAACCGGTCAGTGCAAGTTTAACTTGCGCAATTAGTGCTCCGTACGTTGATTGCTTTTGAAATAAAAAATTTTGTTACTGAGGTATAAAATGATCAGTGGCTTCATAAAACACACCCCAAATGAGTTTTCAACACAATCTGTACTGAAAACTGATAACCTTGAATTTTTTTTTTATTTATCAGATAAACTATTAAAGGTAATGCATAATTTCCATTCAATCTAGACCCCGTAGAGAATATTCCAGCATTTTTACAAAATTTTTTGATAAGTACTTTTTCAGCTAAAGGGGGGACAGCGTTTTTGTTGAAATAATACAAAAAAAAGTGTGCGCAAGTATTACTTTATATTTATTTTTGAACTTATATTTTTACAAACTTTCATTTGACACCCCACTCGATGCCATAGTAAAAAATGTCTTTTTCACTTCCGATTTTACCCCCCAAAACTAACCCCTTAAGTCAAAATTTAACTTTCAAGACTACACGGCTCTAATGAGGCCATCAATTCTTATAGTAGTGCCAAATTTCAACTTTATATGTCAAGTAGTTTCAGAGAAAATCGGGTGTGACAGACGGACAGACAGACAGAGACCGACGTGATCTTATAAGTGTTCCGTACGGAACACTAATAAATGCAATAAAGGTATACTCTAGACACCATACTAGTACAATGTTAGGAAAGATATAGCTGTTATTTGAATATTTGGATTTTTTAATAAAGTAGGTCAAAAGGGAGTTAAATAAGCGCATCTGTCTAAAATTTTTTAGTTCGTAAATCGTTCCTAATCGTTGACATATCCAAATATTTAAAAATTATAATTTATTCTGAAGTTAATAGCCATACAATTTTTTCAAGTACGTTAGTTGCTTCTAATTGGTCGCTGATAAAATAATCTAAAAGGAGTTTAACACATAAAACCCACGCTGTAGAAACCCTGTTCTAAGTTTTCTGTAAACTTTATATGTCTGTTTGCATAAAGAAACTTATAGGATGAAAGCAGTTTATTTTAAATAAACACAAAATCTACTTTATAGGAGGGCCATTCAATAAGTAAAAAAAACAAATAGCTCTAGATCAAGAACAGTTTATTGGATTGCTACAAAATTTGGTCTACTTTTCGACATAATCCCCAAACGTTAATACACTTCTCTCACCTTTCTGCTAGCTTTTTGATTCCTGGGGCACGTTTTCCTTCACTTCTTCATTCCCGTTGAGCCTCTTTCTACGCTTTAAGAGGTCCGATTAGGTAAAAATTACACTTAGCCAGGTCTGGGTTGTATGCGGGATGAGGCAAGATCTCTTAACCGAGTTTTTGAGTCTCGATTCTTTATGAGCTTCTGTAAGCTGTCTGGGAACCAATCTGGAACACGTTTTTCGGTACTGTAAATGATATTGTGAACAGTTCTAACGCTTACCCTAACCTCCTGAGCTATCATTCCAAGAGTAATTCTTCTGTTATCACAAATAAGTCCATCAATCCTCGATTCCAACGAGGGACCGACTGGACGTATACTTTGTTGCTTGTTACACACTCTTGTTCCGCCCCTTTTGAACCGATCTATTCACTTGTAAACGTTCGCACGGTTCATGCAACTTTGTCCATACTGTAATAACATTCTAGAATGTATTTCACTTGGCTTAACACCTTCTGCTACTAAAAATCTGATGACGGAACGCTGCTCTTCTAAAGTGCAGTCTTCAAATAGACTAGCCATGGTAAACTGGACATTTTCAGGTTATGTTTACATTACATGATCGACCAGTTGATTAAAACTCATGACAAGGTTTAAAACTTGCACTCCTACAAGTATGGAGCGGTTTTGTTAAATGGGTTTAAGATGAGACCAATTGTCTCTTTACTTATTGAATGACCCTCGTATATTCGAAAAAATACGTATTTGTACATTTTTTAGTATCATATATTGAATTAATACCAAAGTGGTAAGATGTTAAAGTCAACAGGGCAAGATTAAATATAATGTTATACTCTTTTTACAGATAATATCCGGCGAGATGAAAATTGTTTCAAAACTTTTATTTAAGCAAAATTTGGGGAAATGCTTTATTTAATGGGTATTACATCTGAATTAAAATAGTGCCTCAAGTGTACCTAGATACTAAAATAGTGATCAGAGATAGATAAAAAGGAACAAGGCTTTGCTGTTTTCTAACATACGACATGCTGCTTATCAGTAATTATATAATTTAATTCTAATAATTTAATTATAATTATTCTAATTTAAAGTAGTAACGTTTTTGTTACATCCTGTATATTTATATGTTTGTTTCTTTAGCTTATGAATAAAACACCTATAATATATTGCGAAGAATCCCTGGGTATCTTAAAATTCGAACATGGAATGTACAGGGTGGTCCAAATTGGACACTTTTAAAGGAGATAGACGAAAACTGATGTCAGTATGCTCAATTTTTTATGATAAACTCAATGGTGAATACTGCATATCGATATGTAGTACCGTTTCAGATATACAGGGTGTTTTTCAAAAATCTGTTTGGAAAAATGTTCGTAATTCTTTTCCTATTAAAAATTTTTGATTTCTGTAAAAACATTCTCAAAGCACTTTTTCACATAGATTTCAACAGTGTAAGTTACATTTTTTTTACAACTAATATTTTAATAGTTATTAACGTAAAATATACTTTTTAAGTGGGATACCCTGTATATTTTTTCTTATCCGAATAGAGCTTTAAATTATCATTCTAAAAATATAGACACTTTATATTTTGGTTAAATCTACTTCAAAATATAAAGGTTTTCAGTTTTTACGCAATTTTTAAATGCACACTTTGTGAAGTATCTCATTCCGTTATCGAACAAACAAACAGACAGACCGAGGCAAATTGGAAAATTATGTTTTTTGTGATCAAGGAACTCTAAAATGTGAAGAAATGCCAAAATCTTCTGGGAATGATTTTTTTCACGAATACAAAACTTCTTTTGACAAATAGCCTCATAATTGAGAAACTATTACTACAAGCGTCAGACTGTTCGAAATTTGGGTGACTTTTTGATGTTTTGTCTACGATTACCTTAGCAATCTTTAACGAGCTTTTCGTTTTGGAGATAAGAATACTAAATTCGTAGACAAAATACAGCAAGGTCGCTCTAGATTTATTTGATCTAAATCATAGTTCTTCGTGTCATCAAATCCATTTTAGACGTAAAATTATTAAAATAACTTTCTTCTTACACCAGTTCCGATGACTCCTTTAGTAACACTCTGTACCCTCTTTAATAAATGTAGTACTTCTGCATTTCGAAAGAGGCGCCTGTGAATCTTTTATAGGTCCTTCAACTTCTAGCACCATTGGAGAACAGTCCTGATTGTTTTGTTTTTCTGAGTTGATATGTAGCTTAAATATTCCCGACATAATAAGTTGTTTTAACATATAGCTACTTCTTACTTGTAGCGATAAAAATAAAACTCTTTTTAATGTATTATGCTTTTGATCTCCAGTGTAAGTTGGACTTGCGCAGTTAGTGTTCCGTACGTTGATTGCTTTTAAAATAAAAAAAATTATTACGGAAGTATAAAATGATCAGTGACACCCCACTCAATGACCCGGTAAATTTTTTTTTCACTCCCGATTTCACCCCCAAAACTAACCCCTTAAGTCAAAATTTAACTTTCAAAACTATATGGGTCTGATGAGGCCATAAATTCCTATATTAGTGCCAAATTTCAATTTTCTACGTCAAATAGTTTCGGAGAAAATCGGGTGTGACAGACAGACAGACGGACAGTCAGACACCGAAGTGATCTTATAAGTGTTCCGTACGAAACACTAAAAATTGCCAAGTAGCTCTTTTTGCATACTCAGCTAACGCGAAAATGTTGGTAGCTCGCTTTGCATACCTAGTTAGCGTCGTTTTGCAATAAAATATTTAATGTAAATAGATCCCTAATAAAGTTGTTTATTTGTACTGTTATACAGATGTTATTTTAGTGACTATATATTGTTTTATTTTAACCAAACCTGACGAGGTCAGATTACTAAAGATAATTAAATTTAATGAAATAATAGGAAAGTATACCTAGAATATCACAAGCTAGAGAATATTTTGAACAGTTGAATAAAATCAAATAGAGTTGACATTAATATTATTATAAAAATATTAAAATTATAATAAAAATATCTTTAAAAAAATAATCGGATGTAACAAGCCGATAAAAAAATAAATATAAAAATTAGAAGGGAGACACAAGAATTACTATTTTTCGAAAACTAGTTTTTTACTGTTCCGTATGGAGCACTTATAAGATCACTTTGGTGTCTGTTTGTCTATCTGTCCGTCACATCCGATTTTCTCTGAAACTGTTTAACATAGAAAGTTGAAATTTGCACAAATATAGGAATTGACGGCCTCATCAGAACCGCGTAATTTTGAAAGTTAAATTTTGACTTAAGAGGTTAGTTTTGGGGGATGAAATATTTTTTTTACCAGGTCATCTCCTGGGATGTCAAATGACAGCTTATAGAAACATGACTTTAAAAACATATATAATGTAATACTTGCACATACTTTTCCTTGCATTGCGAAAAATCGCTGTCTCGAAAGTACTGATCAAAAAATTTTTTAAAAAATTCTAGAATATTCTCCATAGGGTGTAGATTGAATGAGAATTGTTAGGACTGCATTACCTTTAATAATTTATCTGGTATATTAAAAAAAAAACAAAAATTTCAATGTCCTCAGTTTTCAGTAAAGATCGGAAAAAAACTTGGTGAAAGCTCATTTGGGGTGTGTTTTGTGAAGTCATTGATTATTGTATATCTCCATATCAAAATTTTTTATTTTAAAAGCGATCAACGTACGGAACATTAATTGCGCAAGTCCGACTAGCACTTGGCCGGTTATTAATAAATTTAGCCTATTAGCAAAAAACTTTTTTCTTTGTATGTGAAAATTTCAGAAAATAGTTCTGTGTGTAAAAGTTAAGAGCTTTTAAATTAATTCTTATAAGGTGCGTAAATCCCTAAATAGGCCGTCGATAACAAGTGAAGAAAAAGAAAGCGATATGATAGTCTGAGATTATTAAATTAATGAATGATGAAAATATTTTACTCTTGGAGAAAATCTTTAATAAAACATATGGTGAGGGAAATCATCAAACAGACTGGTTAAAATCCAGTTTTATTCCACTGCCAAAAAGAAGAAATGAAAAGCCTTGAGAATATTTCTGAGAGTTCAGCGTAACATCTACAGGAAATGTGAAGCAAACCTTAACGAAACACAGTTGGGACCCAGCAATGAATAGAGTACGCGAGAAAAATAAGTCAATAAGTATGTCTAAATATGTGCGATATTAAGGAATCCTATTAACTGTACAACTTTTCAAATTACATGTTCATCGTCATTATCATTATCATCAGCTAAGCAGTCCATCGTCGAACATAAGCCTCCCCTAAGTACGTCCATCTTCTTCGGTTTTGGTCCTTGTTTATCCAGTTGTATCCCACTAGTCTTTTGATGTCATCAGACCATCGGGTTTGCGTGCGTCCTCTAGTTCTTTTCTCATTCCAGGGCCTCCAATTGATTACTTTATGGATCCATCGATAATCAGAGAGCACTGTGATATGACCCGCCCAGCTTCACTTCAACCTGCTTATCCTCTTAGCTACATTAGTTATCTTGGACCTTCCTCGAATTTCTTCATTAGTCAGCCTAGCCCCCAACGATATTCCCAACATCCCCCTTTCCATCGCTCGTTGAGCTACTTGTAGGCGATCTATAATTTCTTGATTCAGAGCCCACGTTTTCGTTCCGTATGTCAATACTGGCAACTCGCATTGATCAAATGTGTTCGCTTTTAGTATATTTGGGACATTGGAAAGGAAGATGTTCCGTAATCTGCCAAACGCTTACCAAGCCAATGATATTCTTCTTGATAAATCGTCTTTCAAGTTTTCTTTGAATATTATTATTTTTTGTCCAAGATATACGTACTACTGATTTTTTTTTTATCACAGTCATTATTTGTCATGAACATGGTTTTGGAGATGTTTATCTTCAGACCAACCTCTCTGGACATGTTGTTAAATTCACTCAGTATTTCTTCCAATTCTTCTTTGTTGTTAGATATAAGCACATCATCTGCGAATCGCAAATGATTGAGTTTTTCTCCTCATATATTTATACCCTTTATGGAAGTTGTTTGAAAAGATTTTCTAGCGCCAACGTAAACAATTTCGACGAGATGGTGTCCCCTTGATGTACTCCCCTTTTCATTTCTATCTTATTGGTGTTTTCTTTCAATATTATCTGAAATGATACATTTTATATATGTTTTGTACAATCTGCGAGTATCTGCTGTTAATTCTACAGTTACTTAGACTATTTAATGTTGTACAGATTTCAAGGGAGTCAAACGCTTTCTCGTAATCCACAATGGCCATTCAAATCTTAAAATTATACTCGTTTGACTCTTCTATTAAGTTTCTTAATACTTGAAGGTAGTCCAGTGTACTAAAGTATTTTCTAAATCCGGCTTGTTTTCTGGGTTGGTAAGCATCCAATTTCTTTGTGAGTCTCGCAGTTATTATTTTCATAAATAACTTGCACATTACGGATAGTAGGCTGATTGGTCTATAGTTGGTTAATTTAGACTTATCTCCTTTTTTGAAGAGCAGGACCACCACAGCATTATTCCAGTGTCGAAGTACATCGCACATATCGAAACAGTTATTATACAATATATCTAGCATTCGTAATATGGGCTTTCCGCCCTGTTGCAACATTTCGGCAAGTATGCCGTCTTCACCTGCTGCTGTTCCTCTTGCCATTTTATTTAAGGAATCTTGTATTTTGTATTTTGTGATATTGGGCATATCTTCAGATCCTTTATTCATCATTCGTATTCGAACTGACTCGCTTTTGTCTGGTGGTGGTTCTAATTTACTCTCATAAAGGTCCTTGTATAATCTCTCTATATTCATTCTTAGTTCATTCGTTTGAATTATTATTTGGTTGTTCTCATCTAATAATTTTGTTATTTGTAGTTGTCTTTCGATTAATGATCTTTGTAAAAGTTTTATACCCTTCTTGTTCTCCAGAGTTTTTCCAATTTACTCACTGCTATAGTTTCTTACATATCTTCTTATATATTTTCTTATATCATTATTCAAAGTTTAACTTATTTTCTCATGCCACCGTGTCTTATTTCATGGATTTTCGTTTTTGTATTAGTTTGACCGTTTCATTGGAGAGCTTTTTCTCTTTGATATTTCTCGTGAGACCTACTTCGTTCGCAGATTCTACGATACGGCGAACGAGTTATCTATTAATTTCATTGGGGTGTCAAGTGTTTTCTTTGGCTTCATGTTCTTTCAGTTTATGTATATACTCATTTTTCTTGTGTTTAAGTTGTGTTCTATATACCATTTTCATCTTTTGATTCATCATTTTTCTTCATTCCATCCGTGTGTTAAAGTTTATTTTTTCCCGAACCATTTGGTAATCATTTCCCATTTTGTCCCTATTGATAACCTATGTATCTAATATTATGTTCCTCCTGTTGGATATTATATAATCGATCTCGTTAGCTGTTATTCCGTTTGGGATTTTCCATGTCAACCTTTTTTCTTCTTTTTTCTTAAAATATATGTTCGTGATATGGAGGTTATTTTCGTTAAAGCAGTTTATTAACTTGTTACTCCTCGTACTCACTTTTCAAGTAGTCGTTTATATGGAGAACCTTATCCGTTTGGAATAATTTGCCTAAGACCGTGTTTCGCACCGAGTACAATTTACAGCGATCCAAGACCAACGTGAATTGCTTTTTCTGCACACTTGTCGCTCCTGTAGTATTTTAGGGATTTCTCTGCAGCACATGTGCTAGACCCATAAAAAAAATGAACAGTTGTCCTTTAGCGTTCCTCATTCCTGAGCCATAAGTGCCTACGCCACGTTCATTTTCCTCCTGCTTTACGTCGATTTTGGCATTCAGGTCAACAATTATTAGTGTGTAATGTGCTGAACTGGATTTAAGGGCAGTATTTATTTCTTCATAAAATCCCTCATTTTCCTCTTCTTCGTGGTCGTTGGTTGGAGTATAGACTTCTACGATTTTGCAACTACATCTTTTAGATATTGTCATTAATGGTTCTGATATGGCATTATACTGCGTTATATTGTTTGATATATTTTTATGAATGAGAATGAGGAATCCCACCCCGTTTATTTTATTTTTATCATTTCCTTTATAAAAGAGAGTGTGGCCACTTTCCAGTTTTACACAAGCTTCTCCACATGTTCTAACTTCCGATATCCCCACTATAGACCACCGTATATCTTTGAGTTCTTCTTCTAGTTGATAGTGTTTACATGTTGGATGGGGTATATCTCTGGTTTTCTTTTTATATTTTCCAATTTTGTGTCTTTGCGATGTTCCAGGTTTGTTTGTTGTAGATAGGATTAGCGAACTTTTGCCCTCTCCAGAACCCTTAAGGAAGACCTCTGTTGAGGTGTGGGACTTACATGTTATAAATTGTTAAAAAGGAAATTAAAAATTTTTGAAGATTATTATCTGTTTGCCATATGGAGAACTCATTTATCATTGATAGTTGGAAGAAATCGTACATACACCTTTTAGAATTTTAAAAGTAAATAAAAGTTGGGACTCTCCGACTTGACCAGTTCAAATATCTCTCTCTTTAAATGTTAAAATCGTTAACTAAATTCATCAATTGTTGATAAACTATGTAAATAATCAGTAGATGTTATTATTAAACAATTTATTTTCCTCATCAACAATAATTATTTATTTGTTAGAGTCTGTCTTTTACACAGTTTCTCTAAACTGAAAAACGTAATTTAGAGATTTTTATGATTTTGGTATCTTATATTGGATTACATCGTCTCATGTTGTTCGAGTGGTAGTTCTTCTAACCGAAAGTTTAACCTCAGAGATTACATTCTCGACTCGTAAATTTTTCTGTGTAATAATAGAACAACATTTTTATCCTGACATCTTAACTGACAAAATATTTTGTTGTTCCCCCATTGGGGTCTAACCTCGCCCTTCCCCTTGAGTTGGTGCTGATTGTCTGGTTCATTTTGTATATTAAATTTACTCCCCATACTTACTACAAGAATGGGTTTTTGTGGGATACCAAATAGAGTATACAATCTATATATGTACGCTTGAATCAAATGTGATGACTAATATTTTGCTTATTGATGATTTTTATTAATTTATCTCTTATTGTTATTGAATACATTGAAAAGATAATTGTAAAATATATTTATTTTATTTCAATACTGATAATTTAAAAGTTGTTACAAATTTTTTTTTGTAAAATATTAATTTTGAGTAATATTGCGCAATGGTAAAAACAGATTGTGTGCGTGTGTTTGTGTTTCCTAAGAAAATTTTTGAATTGAAAATTGACTTTTCAAATTTCTCGTCTATGTTTGTGTGGGACTTATATTTCGCCTACTAAAAATAGCAGCTTCGCAAAGATGTAGGAAATGGAAAAAGCACGCGAAGAATTTGTTGCAAAAAATGATCATCTAATTCGGTTTGAAATTCAAAAATGGATTATTAGGAAAGCGTCTTTTTATTGGACCTTCTGAAGTAATTGGTAGAAATTTCTAAGTTTTTCTTGCTTTGTTTTTACTCTTTACAAGTTTTAATAAATTCTCTATCAAAGGTACTTACTTTGTCACATAATACCAAATAGCTTAATTCTAGCATAAATATGTGATCTTGGATAGGTCGGCCTCCTGATGCTTTTTCTCTTCCAAGTAATTTTTAATTTCATCTCCTATTTATAAGAAGCTAGAAAGTCTTTTTCATTTACACACACAAAAAAATAACGGAAATCATATTACTTACCTAACTACTAACTCGAACCTCTATCTAAACATTTTATCATGTAAATATTTGTAATAAGAGTTCTGTAAGCATCAATTGCCTGACAAGGTAAATATATTAAAGTTAATCGATGTACTTGAAGTTCTGCCATCATAATACTTGACTATATATATATATATATATATATATATATATATATATATATATATATATATATATATATATATATATATATATATATAAATATATATATATATATATATATATATATATATATATATATATGTATATACATATATATATATATATATATATATATATATATATATATATATATATATATATATATATATATATATATATTTTAATGTGTAGCCAGCTGAAGCGCAATTTTATAACGTCTAAAAGCTGGGTCGTTCTTATAGCCTTACATTGGAGCGCTATTTTGTAATAACGTCCCTTTGCGGCGTTATTTTGTATAGCCCCAACTTTCTTTATTTTTAATAAATATTTTATTTATTAAATAGAAGCCATTATTTGCCCCTTATGTATATCTTAATTTTTGAGAAGGGATTGGGTGGATAAAAATTCCTAACTCTATTACACTCTAAAATTACTTCTGCTAAATAAAACTCCTTAAACTAGAAGAGTGTACACTATAGCATAGAGTCTTTAAATTAGAATTATTAAGTTTTTAATAAAAGGCTTTATAAAACACGATATTAAAAGTTTCTGAAATTAACTCCGCGGATTACGAGTGTTGAGTAGTCGTTGGAAACGCACTTCTAGACAGGAAGTGAGTTATTTAGACTATTGTGCTTATGACTTACTGAATATCTTCTCCTCGTGGGTTTTCCATAAGTTACTTGGCCTCTCCAGGTGAGATTTACATAAAAATATTGTCTCAGCCACTACCATCCTAGTTTCATTTGGGTTACTAAACACTGTTTGACACGAAATGCCTGAGGATAAGCAGGATATTTCAAGAAAGGAAAAAAGCCTTAAACTGAGAGAAACTGGCCACTACGGCCTAGTAGCGGAGTAAAGCCGTTACTACTTCATGGTGGAAAAAAGCCACTACTGCTTCATGGTGGAAAAAGTCCTTAAAAATGCGAAATGGCTGCTTAAATATCTTTGTCCCTTCCATGGGTCACTTCTCAGCATGCAAATCTGGACACATTCTATGCGAACTAAATAAGTCAAGTCGGCAACACGCCGATTTAAATTAAACTGCTCAAAAATTTAAAACACTGTTTTAAGTTTAAGTGCAATAAAAATAAAAATGTAATAAAATATAAATTATAGGGAGAATATATATATATATATATATATATATATATATATATATATATATATATATATATATATATATATATATATATATATATATATATATATATATATTCTGGAAATGTCTGTAAATTTTTAAAGCAGCATTTTTAATGCCTTTTAAAAAAATCTTCCAAATTAGTTTTACAATTTTTGTTTTTATCTCTGAACAATTCTTAAGCAAGTGTGGTTAAAAACCTGGCAAGATTAATATTTAATTTAATTTTCTCACCATAAAAAATAGTTTAATACAACCATTATTTATATATTTCTATATTTTTCGATGTCAAAATATAGGGTATATATTATATACCCTATATTTTGAAATCGTAGGTACGTTGAAATCCTGACATTTTCCTCTAATTACTATAGCTTTAAATTGAAAATAATATGAAATTATATAATTTTTAGAATAAAAGAAAAAACGTCCCTGAAAAGTACGTACCACACGATATATACTAAGCAAGCTCTCTAACTCCCTACACAACTCTTTTAAATCTTTGTACAACATTGACTATTAAAAATACATATTATAAAACAAAGTCTGCATGTCTGTCCGTTTGTCTGTCTGTCTGTCTATTTGCGATTTTCTCAGTAACTCCTCAACGAATTTTATTTTGGTTTTCACTAATGGATGGAGTATTTCACGAGGGAGGTTTAGGTGTATAATTTGTGGATATTTTTTCTAAATTAATAAATTAAGTAAAAATAAAAAAAAAAAAAAATAAATATGACGATGAATGTTTGATGAAGTCGAAAAAAATTAATCGGGTATACTGCGTAAATAGTAAAACATATGTGAAACTAATATAAAGCAATATTGCTCACCTCAAATAGTTCTACACAAAAGTCTGCGATAGCATATGTCTATCTGCATAGGTTAACCCAAATTATCGAAGTAAAGATAATAAAAATAGTCGTGTTGAAATACTTGAACTAAAGAGAGTAGTTTAGGTAGAAAAATATAAATTCTTATTAAATTAAGTGCATTTTCGGTGTTGTGCATTTAACAGATTAAAACTGTTTTTAAATTGTAGTGTTGATTTTACAAGGGTGTTTCTGAACTCGTGCCGCCCACAAACTCGTTTTAAAAGTAGGAGCTCCTGTAATATTGCGAGGTAATATAAATCCACCAAAATGTTCTGCGGCAAAATCCTATGTATCTCCTTATGTTTCTCAAATTTGCATTTTTTGTGCCAATTTTGGACTTACTTCGATGTAGTGGTTTCTCGGCTGTCTTGTTAGTGTATTATGGAGTTAGGTTAGACGTCAAAAGAACATTATGAGATAGTGTTGGAAACTCTTTGTGAAGTATTTTTTCGGCAGAAGATGTTCATCGTCGTCGAGGTGTGCGTGTGTGACTGTGCGTGGTGTGGGTTATAGGTCAAACGAGCGTTAATGAAAATAGCGATGAGGAATTGGTCGAGCAATTGGTTCCTATTATGGTGATGAGGTTATACTAGAGTCGGTTAAAAAAGTTATGACAATGAGGTTTATTGTGAAAATTGCCTTGGTTATTTTTAGTATGTGATGGGGGTAGATTAGATGAGAAAAAGGCGTTAATGAAGTTTTTTTTGATAAAAAGTGGCATTAGAGAGCTGTATCGCATTACCGATTTTTTTTTGATAAAAAGGTTGTTAAAAAAGCATTAGAAGAGGGTTGGTGTGTGCGTGTGTAGATGTGAAAAATGCATTAATGAAGTTAGTGGGGTTGTTTTTTTTTTAATATAAAGTTGATGAAAGAGGCCTAATATGAGGTGTTTTTTTGTTAAAAAAGATTGTCAAAAGGTCTAATATGGTTTTTTTTGTTAAAAAGCAGTTGAGAAACGCCTTATATGAGGGTAGAAGATGGTATGATCGTTGGACCAAAAAGTCCTTATGTGTTTTTTTTTTTTTTATTTAAAAATGTTGAGAAAGGAATTATAGAAGGGAGCTGGCTTAGAAAACGGTAAGCATAAAAAGTCCTTATTATGACAATGAGGGATCGGCTGACCAAAAATACATTGTGGGGTATGCTAAAAATAATTTTTTATAAGGGTAATTTACCCTCATTTTTGGATGACATTAAGTATTCATAATACAAGACCCCCGCCGCGTTTGTCCGCCTATTTGTCGATCTTCTTAGTAACTATTGAAAGGATTTTATTCCGGTTTTCACTAATGGATAGAATGTTTCACAAAGACTGCTTATTCTGGCACCCGGTGAAGAGACACTTAATGTGGTGTATAAAGAAATATTTTAAACTATCTTAAAAAAATATTTTAGAGATACTATTTTGTCTACACTAAATTATAATGAACAATTACACAGTAACATAACAACAACTCTCATGTGAAGCCAGGATGGATCGGTAGTATACAAATAAAACTAAAAATTTACAAAATTTCTTGCAAAAATGTCCGAAGGTAATTTTTTCAGAAAGACAATATTTACTTTAGCACTTTTGTGTGTGTATTCAGAATAGTAAATTTGTATGAAGTTGTATAAATGAGATGAGATGTTTTGTGCTCTAATTTTTTTACCGTACTAAGAATTGTGGACATAATGTACTGATTTGTGTAAAAAAAATAATATCATTATTGATGTTTTAGTAGATATTCAAAAAGAACTTGACTTAGCAAAAATGTTTACGTCAACTCTTTGTTTAAGAAAGAGACTTATAATAATCATCAGTATTTTACTTTTATTTTCAAAAATTGTAATATATTTCATCAATATTTTTTATCTCCTGCTTTTTTAATTTTCTGTATGATTTTCTCAGAAAATGCTCTGTAGAAACTGCTGCTTTTAACATTATAGAGAAAATGTTAAAGTTATATTCATGGTATTAATATTTTAATTACATACTAAATTATTAACTCCCAATTAAATGATTTTGAAAAGGAGTTTTTAAAATTAAAATAATGGTTTCATGACATTAAGAAAAAACAACACAGTGCAAATAAGAAATCTGCGCCGTTTACTGTAATGATAGAAAAACTGAGATTTATATTAAAAATCCAAGTAAATTTTTGGGTATACCGTTGATGCAAATTTTAGGTGGAGCATCTATATTGACATTTTGTGTAGTAAGCTAGTAACATCACGCTAAATACTTGGGAATATTTACAAGCCAGTTACAATCTGGCTTTAGTAATCTTTTATACCAGTTAAGAATCCGAACTTGTTGGCTGAACTCTTTGCTTCACATTCTACTATTGATTTCCAATGTAAAACATCACCTACTATTTCCGTAGTGCAGTCAAGGATGCCGGATATTGTCTTCAGATAGCGTATCATAAAACGTATTTTCATAAAGTTAGAGACCAAAAAAGTTTCTGGCGCTGGCGGAATACCTGCCATAGTACTTAAAAATCCCGAGAGAGAACTAACGACAGTTTTCTGTAGACTTTTCAACTTATCCTACAGAAAAGGAATATTTTCTTCCTGCTGGAAACGCGCCACAGTTCAGCCGTTACCCAAAAAAGGCAAGACCTTGCCAAATAATTATCGACCAGTCGCACTGCTTTCAATAATATCGAAAGTCATGGAAAAGGCTGTCAGTCAGCATCTTCTAAAATATCTTGAAGGATTCAATATTATTAGCGACAATTAATATGGCTTTCATAAACATAGATCAACAGGAGATCTTCTGACTTATGTAACACATGTTTGGAACAACCGAATTGAACACTGTGGAGAATTTTGAGCGGTTGCTCTTGATATATTCAAGGTATTCGAGCGTGTCTGGCCCGATAGATTGTTGGGTAAGCTACGCCCTTGTGGTATGTCTGGAAAGTTCTGTTTATGGCTCTCAAGTTTCCTCAAAGAGCATTCTTTACGAGTGGCAATCGACGGGTTTTTTTCTAACACTTTCATTATCAACGCCCCAGGGCTCCATAATGTCTCCTACTCTATTTCTCATTTACATTAACGATCTGCTGGAAAAGACCAGCAGTCCAATTTGAATGCTCGAACATCGGCTACTTATGCAAATATCCGCAGACAGCAGAAGGTCGTTCAACTTAACAAAGACCTGAAAGAAATTCTATCTTGAAATGACAGTAACCAAGTAGAATTTAACGCTACAAAAACCTAGACGGAAGTTTTTTCTAAAAAAGTTAACGTTGCTAAACCCGACATAGTTATGTCGGGGCACTCAATTCCTCTGGCATCGTCACTCAATTTGCTGGGCGTTAATTTCAGAGCAAATATGTCTTAGCATAAACATGTTGTAGGCATAGCAAAGAGAGCTGGGAATATTATTTCGAACTAGACACAAACAACAATTGTTTTTTTCTCTACTAAGCCCAAATTCGAACAAAGATGGAATACCGCTCCCATGTTTGGTGCTCAGCTCCCAAGCATACGCTGCATTTGTTGGATTATATTCAGAAGAGAGCTGTTCGCCTGATTGGAGACCCGGAACTGGCCAACGACCTTGATTCGTTTGAACATCGAAGAACGGTTGGCGACTTGAATCTATTCTACAAGTATTTTTATGGAAAGTGTTCGATGGATGCAGCCTGTTTAATTCCTCCCAGAGCGCTGCATGCTAGAAATACACGTCGTGCTAATACATTCGTATGAGGTCCAGCTTGTCACTTCTCATACAACCATTTTTAAGCAGTCTTTTATATGGAGAACCTCATTCCATGAGAAAAATTTGCCCAGGATTGTGTTTCCGACCGAGTACAATTTACAGCGACTCAAAACCAACATGAATTGCTTTTTCCACACACGTTCGCTCCTGTAGCGATTTAGGGATTTCCCTGCAGCACGTGTGCTAGGCCCATAAAAAAAAACTAAGAGATTTATTAAATATAGGCTTCTTTCAGGCATCACGGAGGAGACTAAAAATTTATAAAATTGATACGGCCCCCAGTATTTACATACACGAACCATTTATTAAAAAAAAACAAAGAAATTTAATCATTTAAAGATAAATCAGGCAAAACATATTATATTTATCCTACCCACTTATTATGATTAACAAGTAGTAGCTGTTGCTATGCTGTCATTTCTCTCTATAATAGTTTACACTGGTATAAAATTCAACAATAATTTAAAGGGGTTTAAAAGGGCACCCTTTAAATATACCCAAAAAGTTAAGCCAGAATTATTATTTATTACAATGTTTGAACTTGAAATGAAATGTTTGTTTGTTTTATGCTTTTTGTTGTGCGCTACTCGGTATCAGTAATATACTGAAAAGTATATTAATAAACCCTCCACCATATTGTCAAGGCACATAGATTTTTTTTATATCATATAACTTATCAGACGTAACGCACTCTTGATAATTTTTGGCTCAATCTACCCTTCATGAAGACTATTCCAGAATTTTTTCAAAATGTTTTGAAGAGTACTTTTCAAGATAGGACTGTGTTTCCCACAGAGTATAATTTACAGCGATTCACGAATAACATGACTCGTTTTTTCCGCACACGTATCGCTTCTGTAGCGCTTTAGGACTTCCCTGTAGCACGTTTGCTAGACCCAAGAAAAAAAGTGTGGGGGACATCGATTTTTGGTCATTTTTACAAATAATACAAAGAAAAGTATGGGCAAGTATTATAGCATATATATTTTTGAACCTATGTTTTCACAAGCTTTTATTTGACACCCCACTCGACGACCTGGTCATTTTTTTCCCTTCCAATTTCACCTCTTAAAACTAATCCCTTAAGTCAAAATTTAACTTTCAAAACTACGCGATTTTAATTGACCCATCAGTTCCTATATTTGTGCCAAATTTCAACGTTATATGTCAAATAGTTTCGGAGAAAATCAGATAGGACAGACAGACAGATGGACACCAAAGTGATCCCATAAGTGTTCCGCACGGCACACTAAAAACCGGCAAAGTACAAGTCGGACTTGCTCAATTAGTGCTCCGTACGAAGAGTGCTTTTAAAATAAAATAAAATCCTTGCCTAGGCTAAGTTAAATAGGTCCCTGACATGAATATATATATCTTAAGATTCAATATGTATTGTCACGTTTTTTCTTAGTCGATAATATATAATAGTTATAGCTTCTTAGCTACCCAATAACTAATAAATGAATCTGGCTCAATCTAGAATCTAGTAGCAAAATTTTTAAACAAATATTTACTACTCAGTATATATTACCACTATACCAATCACTTTATTTTTGCCCTTGACGCGCGTTTCGCTAACCATGTTAGCTTCATCAGGAGCGATGATTGACTCAATCATCGCTTCTGATGAAGCTAACATGGTTAGCGAAACACGCATTAAGGGCAAAAATTAAGTGTTTGGTATAGTGGTGGTATATTCTGAATAGTGTCATTATGCCAAAGATTTCACATTTCCAACATAGTAAATATTACCTAGTTAAATATTTTTTTAATTATAAACAAATAAAATAAAATTGTTTTGTTTCGGTACCTATCCATTAGTCACCAGTCATCATTGAAATTTATTTTATCTGCGATTGACCAAATGCCGTAATGTACTAAAAAGTATATGAGAATATTATTGATTTCTTGATCTCTTAGTCCCGGGGAAATTCACAACTTTTGATGAAGAAGCTTGTTAAGACAATTATTTTTTTTTGTATTAGATGTATGTGACGTAATTTTCTCCTGGTAATTTTCATTTAATCTACACCTTATTATACCACATATTCGAGAAAATTTTCAACATTTTTTTGTCAATAGTTTTCGAGGCAAGTGGAAGAGAGTGATTTTGGGCCATTTTTTTAAAATGGTATGTAAAAAAGTTTGCGCGAGTACTACATATATATATTTTTAAACTTGTGTTTTCTTAAGCTTCCATTTGTCACCCCACTCGATAACCTTGCAATTTCACCCCCCAAAACTAACGCCTTAAGTAAAAATGTAGCTTTCAGCACTATACAGCTCTGGTTGGGCCGTTTATTCCTATATTTGTGCCAAATTTCAACTTTCTATGTCAAATAGTTTTGAAAAAAGTCAGGTGTGACAGACGGACACCGAAGTGTTCTGCACGGAGCACTAAAAATCGCCAATTAAATTCATTTTAAGTTGATATCGGTCCCTTCAAGGTCTTAAGAACGTACATGGGCTCTACATGCGATTATGAAATACATTATAGCTTAATCTGAAAGTTCTTTAACTTTTAGTTCCGTGTAGATATTTAGTATTGACGTGTAGTTTTGTTATCGGTGAAAATATCAGTTTCATGAATTTCTATCCTTTACTTGCACTGTAATCGGCAAAGCCATAAATTATGTCTTACTCCTTAAAATGCAGACAACTACACTGGTGAGCAAAAAAGTTGACTCAAACTATTTGGCTTCATTTAACTCAGATCCTAGAATTTAGTGTTCATATATTTTTACGGATTTTAGTATCATTTGAAAGCCCATTCTATTCTCTTTCTAATGATATCAAATTCCATAGCATACATCATGCTTTTTACTGATTAAAATGATTGAAAGGGAAACAAGGAGAACAACGATTGAAAATAGGAGTAAGAGAAATAAAAAATTAAACAAATTTTTAGTTTTATAATTAAATTTATTGAAAGAAATCAAAATCAATATTTTGTATTACCCCCTCTAGTCCTTATTACTGCTTCCAACCGGTTTTTCATGGAGCGGGTGAGCTTTTTCACCAATGTCTGTGGGATTCTTCCTCACTCTTCCGCCATCGTAACCTTTAAGTCCATCAGCTATGCAAAAGCTGGATTTCCAGCTGGTACTCTTCTTTTGAACTCATCTCACATGTACTCGATTGGATTGAGGTCAGGACTCCGCGCAGACCAGTCTAATGACGTGTTCCTGCAGGATCTCTTCGATGTACCGGTAAATAGTTATTCCACAACTACTAGTCTCATTAGTCACGAAAACTAAATCGGTTTTTGCATTCAGTGAGATGCCTCCCAACACCATGATAGAACCTAATTTGTAGGCGACCGTTTCAATAATGCGGCACTTCGCATAGCGCTCCCTAGGCCTTCTATAGACCCGTCTTTTTCCAGGTCCAGTCAACATGTTCTCAGGCAAATTTGAGTCGCGTTTATCGATGGGCTGCTGTCAATTTGGGTACGTTAGCTGATCTCTTCGGAGTTAGGTTGGCTTCTTTAAGTTTTCTTCTGACAGACCGACCAAGAACTTGTCGGAGCTTCTACTGAACCTCAACGCCGATTAAGTGCCGATTTCTTCGAGTTGTGTTGACAATGAAGTGGTCGTCTCTCTCTGAGGTACACTTTCTTCTTTCTGATTCTGATCTCCGTGTAAAGGCGTTAGTCTCTTGGTAACGTCTGTAGATTCTGGAGACAGCTGACTGGCTCAGGTGCAGTTGCGAAGCGAGTACACGGTTGCTATGCCCTTTCTGCAATAGGGCAATGACTTGTGCCGTTTTTACCGGGGTGATATCCATTTTCCGAAGACTTAATTAGTGAGCAGGTGTAGCAGAGATGTTGACGGTTCAAGTTCAGATAAAAGAATGATAGAAAAATGCAGTCAGCGAGCAAAAACGGTTCTATTGAGTAAAACCGTTTTAATCAGTAAAACTTTTTGAAAATTCAAATGTTTTTGTTTTTATTGGAAGATAAATCAGCATTCTAATGAGCTCAAAGAAATACCACTGTTTGAAAATTACTTTCAAGGATCGGTGTTAAATGAAGCGAAATCGTTTGAGTCGATCTGCTTGCTCATCAGTGTATCTATATAGTTATTTTTTATTTCATTTTGCCGTACATTGTGGTAACAAAAAAGATAAAGTACAAATTATTTAAAAATTTAGTGGTAAGACTACGATGTTAAAATGTATTGTATGGTGAAATAATTGTCAAGTTACTTTAAATATATTGGAAATTAAAAGATAGTGTTGTTTTTATATAATTTTAGTAAATATTATTTCATTAAGAAATCATCGTTTTTGAGAATAGACCATGTCTGTTGGATCGGAATACTAAGTTACTAAATATTGAAGAGTA